>OY979695.1:93902597-94502597 GCA_963855945.1 Thereva nobilitata
AAATTATTATTTATTTTAAAATAAAAAATATATATATATATATATATATATATATATATATTATATATATATATATATATATATATATATATATATATATATTTATATATATATATATATATATATATATATATATATATATATATTTATATATATATATATATATATATATATATATATATATTTATATATATATATATATATATATATATATATATATATATATATATATATATATATATATATATATATATATATATATATATATATATATATATATATATATATATATATATATGTAACACGACAACAGCACAAGTCCGTAAATTCTGAACACCTATCACCTTAAGTATGGCAGCACCACAAGTTTCCCTAGTTTCCCAAAAGGTTTTATCACTTCCTTTCCTTTCCGTTCTCTCTCACGCTAGCCACGAAGAAGAGCAGTCGATAAATTACCGAGACGAATTATATCTAATTTATTAAAAATCAAACCATTGTTTTAGAATTATATTCTTAAATAAATTGCTAACGACGACTAACTCGACTTCCGCTGTAAAATTATTTTTCAATTAATTACGTCTTTGACAAGTCAGAAGTGGGATTACCGCAGATCATTTGCATTACGCATCTATGACATCTTATGAGGTTAGGTATTCACGTTCTATATAAAATTTATTTTTGGTGTTTAAATCTCTACGTGGACGATGGCCGACGAAACCGAAGGGCAAAATTCAAATGGTAGTGACACTGGAGAAAATTTACAAGAAAGCGATTTCTCGCCCAAGGGTACACACGGAAGCACCATGAGGAGCGCCCCCAATTTGGAGCAGCGAGAGATGGACCTTTTGCGACGAGAAATCACTCTTTACCAACGTGAAATCGCATTGTTGACTCGCGAAAACAGTTCGCTAGCAACGCAAACTCCGACAAATACGCAAAATAATATTAATGATGATCGTTTTTTTAGTGCATCGGGAAACGTAAGTACTTTCGGAGACATCATAAGCATGAAGGAAACACTTGCCGAATTCGACCCATCAGCAAAAGACGTAAGCAGCAAACAATGGATTGACGCCGTAGACAATGTGAGAATAGTATACGGTTGGAATGACAAAACTACATTGTTCTTGGCATCGACTCGGTTAATTGGAGCTGCCCAGCGATGGTTTCAGGCAGAACAATCTACCATAAACTCATGGGCTCAGCTCAAGGACAAGATAACAGCTGCTTTCCCTTCATTTGTTGATGAAGCAGATGTTCATTTTACATTAGTAAAAAGAAAAAAATTGGCTACCGAGTCAATAGAATACTATTTTTATGACATTTTATCAATTGCTAAACGTGCCGGATTGAGTGAGCAGGCTATTATAAAGTACGTGATAACTGGACTCGACAACGCAACCCTTAAGGGAGTACTGTCATGTCAACGTTTTGACTCTTCGCAAACTTTGCTTTCGCACTTAAAGTGGCATGAAGCTACAATGAAAATTAGTGGAAATAGCGATTTTAACAGAACAAAAGTGCAAAAAGTGGGACCGCAAATTCCTCAGTCGCCTAGGACAAGCCAAATTAGCTGCTACAATTGCCGAGAACCAGGACACCTTTCAAGAGATTGCCCAAAACCGCAACGGCGCCCGAGGTGTGAAAAATGTTCAAAATCAGGGCACACTGCAAAAGAATGCAAAGGCAATAGCGATTCAACGAAACTTCGAGTCGCTCGGATTATCAGGAATGAATACTATCAATTTGTGCGTATTAATGAAAAATTTATTTTTTTAGCTTTCATCGATATGGGAAGCGAAACTACCGTAATAAAAAAGTTGTGTGCAAAATCCTGCAAATTGCCAATAAACCCTTGCAACATTATTCTTCACGGATTTGGAAAAGGTGTTTGCCGTACAGAGGGAAAGGTAAACGTAAACATTCGTATAAATAATGTGTCTGTGAACATGGAAGCTTACGTCGTGCCAGATGATGAGATGGATTGCTCAGTTTTAATCGGACAAGACTTTTTTGACAGCCCTGGCATTTGTGTTATCAAAGAATGGAAATCTCTGCGTATAGAGAACGGGAGCACAAAACAAAACATTTCTTTCGTAGACGAAGATCGGGAAGATGTATCGAAGTCGGTAATGACGCTAGGTGAAGCAAACAAATATTCTAGTCAGGTACGTGAAAAACTCCATCATTATACAGTTAAAGACGAAATAACAAACGATGATAAATTTAAAGACGAAATTATTAACCAAAACGAATTTAAAAGCGAAATAATTAACGAAACTGAATTTAAAGACGAAATGATAAACCAAAATGAATTTAAAAGCGAATTAATAAACCGTACTGAATTTAACGACGAAATATTAAACGATAATAAGTATAATAATAAATTAGATAATGAATTTAAAGACGACAAAAAAACTTCTAAAATTGATTTACTAGCGAATTTAAGTGTGGAAACTAATAAAGTTTATTCGGCTGCATCTGCGGGACAAAAAGACGGTTTTTACGCAAAAGTTAATACGGTTTCGGAAAACAGGGTACCCATCCAGCCAAGTGAAATAAATTTAGGAGACGATTTATCTTCAGACGAGAAATTTAAACTTATCGAACTTTTAAACATTTTCCGCGATTGCTTTGCTAAAAATATGCGCGAATTAGGCTGTGTAAATCATTTTAATATGGTATTGGAACTGAAAGATGACAGACCGATTTTCTCAAAACCATATCGGGTATCATACGCTCAATACGAATTGCTACGCAACATTATAGACGAATTAGCTCAAATAGGGGTCATTAGGAGTTCGACATCGCCTTTCGCGTCCCCAGCAATTCTGGTTAAAAAAAAGAACGACGAATACCGAATGTGTATCGACTATCGACGATTAAATAATGTGACAGTAAAGGACAACCACCCTATTCCTGTTATCGAAGATTTGCTTACTGCACTTAGCGGAAATAAATTTTTTATTGGACTAGATTTTGCCTCTGGGTATTATCAAATACCGATCGCTACACACTGTCAACATCTGACGTCATTTATTACTCCAGAAGGGCAATATGAATTTACGCGAATGCCTTTTGGTCTTGTTAACGCCCCATCCGTGTTCCAACGAGTAATGAACCACCTAGCAAAACAAATGAAACCAGGCGAGGTCATAGTTTATTTTGATGATGTCCTTATACCGTGCAAGTCGTTTTCAGATGGTTACGAAAAACTCGAGCGATTTTTAAGAATAATAAGGAACGAAAATTTAGCCTTGAAATTGACTAAGTCATATTTTTTTAAATCACAAATAGAATTCCTTGGTTACAATATTGGTGCAAACGAGATCCAGCCAAGCCACACTAAGATTGCGGCGATTCAAAACTTCCCAAAACCCGTCGACGTTCACACGCTACGGCAATTTTTAGGACTAACTAGTTTTTTTAGGAAGTTTGTGCAAAACTACGCTCAATTTGCTGAACCACTAACTCAGCTTTTAAAGAAGGACCGAGAATTTAAATGGGAATCAGGCCAAGAAGATGCCTTTAACATCTTGAAGGAAAAATTAATCAGCAGCCCGATTTTGACCCTTTTTAACCCGAAGTTACATCATGAAGTCCACACCGATGCCAGTGCTTCAGGACTTGCTGGAATGTTAATGCAACGAGATGAAGATACGCTAAAACCCGTGGCCTACTATAGTCGTCAAACAACAAGCGCAGAGCGCAACTATCATAGCTATGAGCTTGAAGCTCTTGCAGTTGTTGAAACTGTCATGAGATTTAGGACTTATCTACTAGGTAAACCCTTCGAAATTATCACTGATTGCCAAGCACTCCGATCCACTTTCAACAAACGGGACCTAATACCACGAATAGCCAGATGGTGGCTGAAACTCATGGACTTCGATTTTACTATTGATTACAAACCGGGGCGAAAAATGTGCCATGTCGACGCGTTGAGCCGAAATTCTTTTGAAGTTGCCCAAGAACCCCAGCCGGTGAGTTTAGATATTTTTTCGTTACAGATAGACATCAAGGATTGGTTAGCTACCTTGCAGCGACAGGATGTCTCTCTGCAGAAGTTGATACAGACTCTTCAACGGAAGCCGGTGACAAATGAGGAAAAGCAAATCCATAAGGATTACAAATTAGATAAAGAGCGACTTTATAGAGTAATAAATGGGGTCCAACGATGGGTAGTCCCGAAAGGCACACAATGGAGAATTATCAAGTCCTGCCATGATGACGTGGGCCACTATGGTCTTGAACGAACATTGGACTTACTTCGCAAGGATTTTTGGTTCCCCAGGATGCGAAACTGCGTAAAAAGCTACCTGAAAGCTTGTATAGAATGCGTGTATCACAAACAGTGTACAGGGAAACACGAAGGCGAGCTGCATCCGATACCGAGGCTACCGATCCCGTTCCACACTCTTCATGTAGATCATCTGGGTCCCTTTCAGAAAACGTCATCGGGTTTCACACACATACTGGGTATTATCGATGGTTTTACTCGATACATTTTGTTAAAAGCGGTACGAAACACAACCACTGGTCCTGTAACGAAAGCTTTAGAAGAATTGGCTTTGCATTTCGGTACCCCAGCCAGGATCATCACAGATAGAGGAGCTGCATTCTCCTCAAATGAATTTAGACGTTATTGTTCCGAGAACGAGATCAGTCACTCCATGACTGCAGCACGCACCCCTAGAGGAAACGGACTAATTGAACGATACAACCGGACGATTTTGTCAGCACTCTCGACGATGACTTCAAGCGGCGAGAAATGGGACAAACAGTTACGCGCAGTCCAATGGGGACTGAATTCCATCAAGAATTCAACTACACAGAAGACCCCTTACGAGCTGGTTTTCGGGTTTTCACCTCGAAACGCGATTGGTGACGAAGAATTGGTCGAGGCCCGAGCAAGCGCCGAAACTAATATTCAACGAAAACAGGTGCTGCAAAAGGAACGTTTTGACTCTCGTCATAAGAAGCCAACTACATACAATGTCAACGTTCTGGTAGTCATCGAGAGGCCGGCAGTATCAACTGGAGAATCCCGAAAGCTCGACCCTAAATTCAAAGGGCCGTATATGGTGACGTCCATCCTAGGAAATGACCGCTACGTTATCGAGGATATCCCAGGGTGCCAACGAACCCAAAGGAAGTTCACCTCTGTGTACTCTTCAGATAAAATGAAGCCTTGGTGCTCAGCATTTGAGAGTGACATCCTAGAAGAAGACGAAGTTGAACACGCTGAAAGTTCAACAGACGGCGAAGACGAGGACGTTTCCCGGAGTCAGAATGGACGAGATGTAACACGACAACAGCACAAGTCCGTAAATTCTGAACACCTATCACCTTAAGTATGGCAGCACCACAAGTTTCCCTAGTTTCCCAAAAGGTTTTATCACTTCCTTTCCTTTCCGTTCTCTCTCACGCTAGCCACGAAGAAGAGCAGTCGATAAATTACCGAGACGAATTATATCTAATTTATTAAAAATCAAACCATTGTTTTAGAATTATATTCTTAAATAAATTGCTAACGACGACTAACTCGACTTCCGCTGTAAAATTATTTTTCAATTAATTACGTCTTTGACATATATATATATATATATATATATATATATATATATATATATATATATATATATATATATATATATATATATATATATATATATATATATATATATATATATATATATATATATATATATATATATATATATATATATATATATATATATATATATATATATATATATATATATATATATATATATATATATATATATATATATATATATATATATATATATATATATATATATATATATATATATATATATATATATATATATATATATATATATATATATATATATATATATATATATATATATATATATATATATATATATATATATATATATATATATATATATATATATATATATATATATATATATATATATATATATATATATATATATATATATATATATATATATATATACTAGTTGGGATCCGGCGCGCCTATGCTGCTCCCATAAGCCAATAGTAGTAATCAGGTGATATGAATTTTAATATACAGTAGGAGAGTTTGAAAAAGGCAATTTTTTGGTATTTTTGATTCCAAATAAAAAAATGTGAAACTATTAGGGATCTGACATTTTGATGCACCCAACGTTTAAACATTTAAAATCAACCAAACCTTAAAAATTCAACTCTTCTTAACCATTAAAGAAAAACTTTAATAGTTGGAAAAAGCAATGCCAAAAAACGAACTTTTATTTTCTCTTATATTGCGAAATTGTGTTCGTCAAAACATGTGAAATTAATGCAAATATTGAAAATCAAACTATTCGCAATATCTAAGGAAAGAACCAATCCTTATTTCTGTAAAATTTGGAGACATTAGATTCAATATGCTTTCATATTAAGTGTGACCAAAATTACCTATGTATGTATTCTTTTGCAAAACTTGCTGGTAAACTATGTTTTTGGTTTTGTTTTCCGGCGCGTAAATAAACAAAAATGATACCTTTCCGGCTCGCTGCCACCCAACCTTAAGACATTTAAAATTAATCCAAATCTTCAAAATTCAACTCTTCAACAAATATTTATAACCATTAACGAAAAACCAATTATTCCTATAAAAGTTCGAGAGTTTGGATATTGGTTTGTTTGCCTAATTCTGCGAAGTTTGTCTTCAGTCATGCCGTTCTTGTATTTTCCCCACAAAACCGATGGTTCTGTTGGGTATCATGTCGTCAATATAATTGCGAACAGTTGACGAATGTTATTCGGCGTGGATGCAAATGATGAATCAGTAAGTTTCAGATCCCAATGATTGTCGTCTTCCAGCAATTTCAACTCGCGACATGCATCTTGAAATGTATTGAATATTTGACCATTGACTGTTTGTAAAAATTCGAAAGACGTTGGTACATTCAGCAACAACAAACGCAAAAAGAAACATTCACGTTGTTTTGGATGTACTGTGTAAAGTCGTCTCAATGTCTTTGCTTGCAATACGCGTGCGATAGTTGGATGTCGTTCGCCTTGTCTACGTAGCTTCCATTTTTTACCTGATTTGTTCCATGTATAATAGCGAGGGACGTCGGTATTTAACAATGTTTTTGCGAATTGTCCGAAAATATCAGGTTTTTGGCACAGTGTGAAAAATTCACTAAGTGTAGTTTTTGGTGGCTTGAAAACTCGTTGGAGAGCAGTTTCTTCAGTGAAATATACACGTTGACCGTTTTCAAGATGTACCGCAATCTGAGGCGTAATGCAAAAACTCGACATTTATATATTTCCTTATTAACACTTTATTTAATCGAACCAATTAAAAGCTTTTACGTAATTTTCGGTGGAAGTATATAAAGAACAATGGATGCTGGTATTTTAGAGGTTTCCCAATGTTCAAAAATATTTTTATTTTGTATATAAATTATATGTTTCTTAACTGGTGTGTTTTTGCGTGCTCCGGTAGTTATAGTATACAGTCCATAGTACATAGTATATAGTACACAGTACACAGTACAGTGTAACTGTACACACTGTACATATTAGCTGTTTTCGATTTGCCCCATTTATCTGATATTCATCACATATTCCTCACATGTCAAATCTCGTACTCACTTTTGCTTCACTTTTGTTCTGTCAAATTGTAACTGATTGCAAAAAGCAAATCGAACAGTTACTTATGTGATAAATAATAAAAATTTTATAAATTAATTTTCCATACACCGAGATCAAAGAAATTGGTTCTTCATAATACTTCCGCTGCTGAATATGAAATTATTACAAAATAAGATATTCAACCACATTAAATACATCAGTGCATAACTTCAAAATCACTTACTCAACTGATGTGATGAAAAAATATTTTTATCACATCACTTGGTTTTGTATCAGTTAGAAGCTGTCGCCATCTGTTGTAAAATAGGAACTGAACCGCCAAATCGAACAGCCATTTTCACTGAAACTGAGGAAAATGTGAGGCATATCAGATAAATGTGGCAAATCGAAAACAGCTATTGTACACACTGTACACTCAGTACACTCAATACACAAATTCATACGTTGTCACTCGTAAAAATCAGAGTGCTTTTTTAAAGCTAACGGTTTTTTATATGTACATGACAATTAAAATTAATTATTTTTTCGCCCCGCCAACTTAAATATAATCAGTGAAACATTCAAATTCTCTATATTTCGAGAACAGCTTCACTTATCTGGACCAAAACTATCCTATCTCTCAATCCGGAACCAACACTACACATTCCCAAATTTTTATTTAAATCTGTGGGGCGGTTTCGGAGATTAGCGTGAACAAAGCTTGTGACACGTAGTTTTTATATATTAAGATATATATATATATATATATATATACATATATATATACATATATATATATATACATACTTGCATCTAGCATCATATATATATTTGCATCTAGGAAAATAATTTTTTTGTTCAATATATTTTTTATTCCTTTTCGGTTTAGGGGTTGTTTAATGCCCTTAAAAAGGGGGTTAGAATAAATTTACCAAATTTTTTAATAACAGCTCATCAAAAATAAAAGATGGCAGATGGAAAAGATCGTATCCCGCCAGAATTGTTGAAAGCTGGCTCAAGCCTCATAGCAGATGCGCTACAGCCAATCCTGGAAATAGCATGGAACACCTATACCTTTCCGGAGGATTGGACGGAAGGTATCATAGTCAAAACACCAAAAAAGGGGGACCTAACAATATGTGACAACTGGAGAGGCATCTGTCTATTATCTACTCTGGGCAACATCTTGTCCCACATATTATTATCAAGGATAAGAGAGGCAGTAGATCGAACGCTTAGAAGACAGCAGGCTGGATTCAGAAAGGCCCCTCCTGCATAGACCACATTAATAATAATCGAGTTAATCTTCTAGCTCAGAAGTACACTTCTCAGCTGGGCTGAGAAACGGGCCACGCTTATGTGCAGGGGCCGAATCCGGCCGAAAGCACCAAAAAAGGTATAAGAAGAAAAAAACACCGCAAAACGAGCATGCGACCGAAAATGCGGGTTCCTTCTCAACCCTCCCCGGCACTCCTGTACCGAGCCGGTCCGGTCCCTGCACACAAACGCGGTCACATTTACCACTGCACAGTGGCTCGGCTAAGACATGCAAACACAAAACAAAAAAACAATGCAACATTTAAGAGCACAAAACATCAAACAGAGAAGCGTGCAAAGACAATGAAAACGTGGGACACACAAGGAGTCACGCCACATTAAAAAGAGTCCTTTTAAGGACATCTTCGCTAGTTTGCATGCTAAAAACACTCGCATTTTTGTTAACATTTATAAGCATGCGGTTAACTGGTTCGTACATCCCATAATTGGTATTAGAGGAATTAATGTACAAGAGAGGTGGACCTCTCAGGTTGTAGTTGTTCACTCTAAATGACGTACGGGTTCGTAGGAAGCCTGAGTCAACTTTGTCATTCAACAAACGATGAACGAATATAACGTCAGCGACCTCGCGGCGCTTATGGAGAGAGCTCAAGTTGAGCAATTTAAGTTTGTTCACATAAGGCGGAAGAATAAGTGGGTCATCCCACGGGAGGTGACTGAGTGCAAAACGGACGAACTTC
Source organism: Thereva nobilitata (assembly GCA_963855945.1). NCBI lineage: Eukaryota > Metazoa > Arthropoda > Insecta > Diptera > Therevidae > Thereva > Thereva nobilitata. Next base: position 93,912,236 of record OY979695.1, read on the forward strand.
CTTTGAACCGATTCGATTTTATCGACATGGGAGGAGTAGTAAGGAGACCATACCTGGGAGGCGTATTCAAGTAAAGGCCTAACTAAAGATATGTACAAGTGCTTTGTGATAAGGGGGTTGTTGAATTCCTTGGACCATCTTTTTATAAATCCCAGGACTGAATTGCCCTTGGAAGAGATATAATTGATGTGGGTGGAGAAATCCAACTTACTTTCTAACCTAACCCCAAGATCGATAACAGAGTTAGTGCGGGAGATCTTGTTATCGAGAAAAGTATAGTCGTAAGTTATAACGCCACGTTTTCTACAAAAAGTCATGACCTCACATTTACTAATGTTAAGGACCAGGTTGTTGTTGGAACACCAAGAATAGAAGGTGTTTAGGTCTGCTTGCAGAAGTTTGCAATCCTCGATACTCCTTATGTGGCGGTACAGTTTGATGTCATCGGCATAAATAAGGATTTTACAGTGCCTCAGCAGGGTAACAATGTCATCGATTGATAAAATAAAAAGAAGAGGACCAAGATGACTTCCTTGCGGGACACCAGAGGACGCCTCGATGTTTTTAGATTTGGCTCCGCGGAATAGAACCTGGTAGGTTCTGTCGGCTAAGTACGACTGGAACCACATAACCAGGGCATGCGGAAAGCCTAATTTTTTTAGTTTTAGAACTATAATAGAGTGAGAGAGCATGTCGAAAGCTTTACTGAAGTCTGTATAAACACAGTCAGTTTGACAGCCAGTGACAAAGCCTCGAACAGTGTAAGAAGAGAACTCTAGTAAATTAGTAGTAGTGGAACGAGCTGCAAGAAAGCCATGTTGGTTAGTTGAGATAAGTCTCTTGCAGATAGGGGCAATAGCAGAATAAATAATGGATTCGAAAAGTTTTGGTATACATGATAACTTCGCAATCGGTCTATAAATAGATATTTCGTTCTTACAACCCTTTTTATGAACAGGGATTATAAAAGAGTTCTTCCATAAGGTTGGGAAGCGCCCTGTATTGAGGGATTTCTGAAATAAACATAGGATAGGAGACAGTAGGGCCCCTGCACAGGATTTTAGAACAGCAGGAGGGACACCATCAGGGTCAGCAGGAGGGACACCATCACCACCATTTATATGTTTCGAGATATCTTCCCTGGTTATAGACAGAGATAAATTTTGAGCCGTTTGTATTGCGTTGATATGTCGAAAATTGTCTTCATGAGGTTGGAAGACAGGAGACGAGAAAGATTTGAGGAAGAACGATGCGAACTTGTCGCAAATCTCGGATGAATTAGAACTAACAGAGTTCTCGTATTGCATGGTGTTAGGGTAATTATCAACTTTTTTTTTAGAGTTGATAAATTGAAAGAATGCTCTGGGATCCCCATACAGTTTACCTTCCATGTTGCTAAGGTACTCCTTATAGAGAGCCTCGGACAGAGCATGGAATTGGTCATAGCAATTGAGAAAAGCATAGAAGCTCGCAGTGTCTTTTCTCTTCAGGTAGGTTTTCCAGAGTTTATTCTTCTGGTTTTTGGTGTGTCTCAACTCATTATTGTACCAGGGCGGGGATGATCTGGTCAACTCAAGAGGCTCAATAGGTACACAGGATGCGAAGGTTTCATACAGGACGGAGTAAAATCTTGTTACGTCGTCATCCAACTCATTAGAGGAAAGCAAGCTATTGAAATCGATCGAAGTGAGCTTGGATGACAGTACTTCAAGGTTGGCCTTTTTAAAGTTAAAAGTAAAGGTTGACTCCTCCGGTATTAGCTTATAGTTAAAGGCAAAACAATAGCTGAGTAGGAGAGGAGGGTGATAATTATCAACAGGCGACAAGACAATTGAGCTAGGCTCAACATACATGTTGTCTGAGTCGGAAAAGAATATAAGATCTAACCACCTACCTAAAATATTATTCACACCGCTCATTTGGTTCAAACCGCATGAGAATAAGGAATTCAGAAAGTCGGATTCCCTATCATTAAGGTTGTTTTCAGGTAGGTAGTTATCGTCCTCATCGGAAGATACCCATTGAACATTGGGTAAGTTAAAATCTCCTAAAAGTAGGAGTTCGTCTTTGGAGTCCATCATATCCTGGATATGATTAATGCAAGATATTAGAATATCATAGAGGTTTTGACCTCTATCGTCAAGAGTGCTGAACATACCTGGTGGGATGTAACAGCAAATTAAAAATAGGTTCTTATGGACAAGGGAGACTTTAAGAGCGAGGAGCTCAATGTCCAAAGAATTGGAAAAACTAGGAGGCGTTATTAAGCAACAGTTGAGAAGGTTACTACAGGCAAGTAGTACACCACCTCCACGAGCCTCCGAGTCAGTATATCTGTCCTTCCGAAAAACTTGGAAGGAGGTATCAAAAAGTTCGGCATTAAGAACCCCACTGTGTAACCATGTTTCTGTAAAAGCGATTATATCGAAATCACTGGCCGAAGTTGACAGAAACACATCGTGGGTTTTGGATCTGATACCCCTCACGTTTTGATAATAGAGGGAAAGCGTCTTAAGTTTTTTGAAGATTGTGGAGTGTCTGGAGTACGACGAACACGCGTGCGAGGAACAAAACACTTTGAGAAAGCACCGGGAGGCCAGAACGTGGGGTCCAAAAGCTTTTCAGCTGTATTGAGCGGTGCAGTCAGAACAAAAGATGCGACCGGTTTGGAGGCATTGCTGATCTTCCGACAGGAGACTGTCTCGGGATCAATTGCTTTTCCCTTTAAGTATTCTTTAATCTCCTCGGACGTAGTTACAGGGGAGAAACGTGAAATAAAAATATTTTGTGGCCTGGGAACCGTTACCAAGTTGGTGTGGGTTACCGAAAACCCAGTATCCCCGATGCCCGAGGGTCCATCGATATTACTGGTACTGGTTGATGCCACATCCGGCTCAGGGATAGAATTAGAGCCCATTGGTAGTGAGGGGGCGGGGACGAACGAAATATTAGAGGAGTTCGTAGTGACAACATCTGTAATGGAGTTCGTAGTGACAACACCTGTAATGGTGACTTTACGATTGCGTCTGTGTTTTCGATGCTTTGCACACGTTTTCTGGTGGGCAGGAGCCAGCCTAGGGACAGTTTCGTCTGAGAAACCCTCTTCAGGTATTATAGTTTTCGGGTGGTCAGGAGCCAACCTAGAGGCAGTCTCGTCTGAAGGGCCTTCTTCAGGTATTAAAGCCGGGCCCACGACATTTCCAACCTCAGAAGCAGCAGCTAGGGTGGAGGCTGAAGGCTCGTTTTGCTCAACCACACACTGAGCAGCGCGGGAATAATTGCCATCGAAAACATTAAATTTTTCAGATAGTAATTTCAGGGCTGTAAAATTTTGAGTAACTGAGAGAGATATTGACTCAACTTCAGCCTTGACACGCATCGTACACCTTTTAATATCATTTAAGATGGGGGTGAGGGGGGCCGGGGTTTCTGTTGAGGTGGAAAAAGCAGCACCAGGGTTTAAAAACGCTGAGTGCAGATCGTCGACGGTGTCTAAGACCGTGGAGACTCGAGATGAAAGTTCCTGGAATTTAGTAACTAGGGAGCTCGAGTTCGTTGAGAAAAGAGACATCGTGTTTGATAAGTGGTCGAGCCGGACATTCACCGATTGGATATCGTCGGCTAACGCTTGAAAATGTGCGACGTTGCCTGAGAGGGAGGTTAAGTGATTAAGAACATTTGTATGATCAGTCACAATCACCTCACTGATACCCTTCATCAACCTTAGTACATGGCAGGGTTTGATGTCAGAGCACTCTTTGCAAGTTGATCCTCTCGTAGCTGAGGACTTGCATTTGACTCGACCATTCAGGCAGTCCGGGTGAAAGACACCTCCACAGACACCATCACAAGAAATGCCATCACGCACAATCTCGGATGAGCAGTGCTTGCAAGAATGGTAACCCTCCATGTGAGAAAGGGTGGGGAAAATAGGGATGTAGTAAAAGAGGAGAACAAAAATGGATAAAATGAAAAATAAATATAGAAATAACTGTTTCACTTAAAAACTTTTACTATACAACAGACGAGCAGGCCCGAGAAAAAAAGATGAGGAAAAAAAAATAAAATTTAACAACGTAAAATATTATGAGAAAAAAATATTTAAAAAGAGAATGAAAATGAAAAACAGTTTGGGAACCAGTCTTTTTTTAAAACAATTGCATACTTCCAGGATAAGTGGAAAGTACAATTGTATGTATAGTCTGAATGTTGCCGTAAAGCATAAACAGCCAGAAAAGAACAAGGATAAGAAATTGAAATGTCATCAAACTCGAAAAGTTTAAACAACAAAACAAAGGAAACTAAAAGGAATATGGGCAAAAAACACCAATATAACAAACCTTGAACAATAAAATGCCTTACCGAGGAAAATGCAACACAGAAATACACAAAAAACTGGGTAAAAACTATTCAAAAACGCAGCACGCAACAAACACTCAACACTTGACAGTGACAAGACTTGAAGACCTTGAGAATCATAGTGGAGCAGTCTACTGAATTCCGATCCGCCCTTTACCTTGCTTTCGTAGACTATGAGAAAGCGTTCGACTCGGTTAATAGGAGCTTTATATGGCGAGCTCTACGGCAACGTGGACTGCCGAATAAAATACTAGAATTGATAAAAGCTCTGTACAACAATTCCAGATGCAGAGTTCTTCACAATGGAAAACTATCCGACAGCTTTGAAGTAAGCTCAGGAGTACGGCAAGGATGCCTACTTTCGCCATTACAATTTCTTATAGTAATAAATGACATCCTTGTCAGCGCTCTAGATACTAGAACAGGTGGCATACAATGGGGATTGTTAGACCGCCTTAAGGACCTCGACTGCGCGGATGATATCTGTTTGCTGCCCACAGACACCAGGACCTCAAAAACATGGTAAACAATTTGGCAACAGAAAGTAGCTCGGCAGGCTTAAGGTTATATCCGACTAAAACCAAAGAAATGCGGATAAATGCAAACACCCTTGAACGAACAGCACTAAATAACCGCGATGTGAAACTGGTAGATAAATTCTGTTATCTCGGTAGTATTATTACCGAAAGCGGCGGTACAGAAGAAGACGTCAGTTCCAGAATAAATAAAGCAAGAAGCGCATATGCATGCCTGTTTCACATATGGAGATCGACGGAGATCTCAATTAACACCAAATTGCGGCTGTTCAACTCCAACGTTAAGGCAGTTCTTTTGTACGGGTGCGAAACATGGAACGTCACCCAATTCATCACGGGGCGCTTACAAGTTTTCATCAACAGATGCCTACGTCGTATCCAGTGGCGTGGCGTGCTTTGAATGGGAAGGGATGCAATCTTGCAAAATTTTTTGGTAGTACATTTACAGCCAACATTGATGTATATGTTATTTTAATATTCTATGCATTACTAAAACCTCTCTCGTCTGCTGCTTTTTATGCACCCAGGGACCACGATCGAGGACGTGAGAGTAGGCACGCTGATTTATTCTGCAGCGTTTTGGCCCCCATATTACCATATTAAAACTATTGTAAGTTATAAAAATAAATCAAATGATTACAAAAATAAATCTAGTTCAAATAATTATTATTAAATTTAAAAGAAAAATTATTTTTTAATATGGTAATATTTCCACAAATCTACTGATCAAACATATATAATAAATAAAACAAAAAACATAATAACATAAAATAATTTTCAATTAATAACAAATAATTTTAAAGCGCAATTAAATCTTTCTCCTATCATGCAGTTTAACGTTTTCGAAAGCCTTTCAAGAAAAACATTGTCAATTTAAAATTTTGGTTTTAATTCAATTCTTCTTTCCTTAACTGCAAATTCATCAATAATTTCATTATAAAAGTCTTCGTAGGAAAGAAGAGTTTTAAGCATACTTTTTTCAATAGTTAATAACGCTAAACCGCTTAATCGCTCTTCCGATGTAGCATTTCTAGAAAATGTCAATATTCTTTTAAGTGTAGAAAAACTCCGTTCCGCGGACGCACTAGTGACCGGCAATGTCAAAATAAGTTTTAAAAGTTTAAAACTTTGAATAAAACTATCACGTAAATTATTGTGAAGAAAGAATTGAAATATTTCTTGAAAGGCTTTACCTTTAAGGTCCTCATCAGAAAAAAGCACAGTGAGTTCAGTTTTTAAGGAAGTTTTATCGAAAAACTGAGGGTACGTTTCATCAAGATTTTGAAGTAAATCATCGGGGAATTTATTTGCGTAATTTCGAAATTTCGAGGTATCAAAGAGTTCTAGAAATCTTAGTTGATTTAAAGATGAAAACCGTGTTACGATTTCTTGATTAAGCATATCAATAATTTCAGCAAACAAGCGCTTAAAGCTTAATTCAATATTTTCGGAACCATCTACTGAACATCGTAGGCGCTTGCGTTGTGGTGTTAATTCACATATTAAGGAAGTTTCATTCCAAACGTTGGTGAAATTGTTTCTTAGATTTTGAAGCTGGGTCTGAAAATCTTTAATTTTTTTAGTGCAAAAGCTTATGTCGCTTTGTTTGGATTGGAAAATTTCAAAAAGGATATCGGTTTGGGGAAAAAATTTTGAAAACATTTTCAGCAGAAATATAAACTGAAAATCATTTAGGAGTACGGAGAGACCTCGAGCACTGTTAACAGTTTCGGCATCCCAAATATCTTCCTCATTATCCGTTATATATTCAAAAAGAGTATTAAGATTATCTAAATTATCATGAATAGATAGAATAAGTCTACCATTGAAATTCCAGCGAGTGTGAGCTACTTTTGGAAGTCTTCGCTTTAAAAACAAGTCGAGAACAGCGGTTCTTTTAGTTGAGTGACTAAAGAAATTTGAGAAACCTGTGATTGACTGAAAGAAGATTCGGCACTCACGAACCTTGTCACATGATTTCGATAAAACAAGATTTAAGCGATGAGCAAAGCAGTGTACAAAAAGAGCATTTGGATAAGTTTCTTTAACCCGGGTTTGAAGACCACTAACTTCACCCGCCATAACTGAAGCTCCGTCATAGCTTTGGCAAATTAACTTGGGACCACATGCGAAATTATGCATAATATGAACTACATGTTCATGCAAACGAACTGCTCTTCTATCATCGGAGATATTTTTAAAACTAATGAATGTTTCTTTCGTCTCACCAGAGGAAGAAATGTATCTCAGAGTGGTTGATAACATAGATCGACAAGAAATATCCGTGGTTTCATCACAAATAATTGCAACAAATTCAGAATTTTGGATTTCAGAAGTAATTTTTCTTGTAAGAGTGGAGGAAATAGCCATTATTAAATCATTTTGAATATTATTTGATAATCCAGAAAATACTGAAGCTGTCTCTAAATGATTTTTAAGTTCTGGATTATGTTTGGCCAAAAGTGAAATTAATTCAACATAATTTCCCCGATTAACAGAATCCGGACCCTCGCGGTGTCCGCGAAAGGCTTGCTCCTGGCATGCCAAGTGGCAAACAACATCTATAAAAATTTTAATAATTTTCCGGTTCTTTTTAACTAACTCATTGTGCTTTATAATTGAGGATTTATAATGAGTGTCTACTAGATTTTCAATCCTTTGGCCTGTACCGAATTTAGAAAGAGCTAAAACCGATTTTAAATGCTCGGAGGATTTTTTGCCATGCCTATCAACAGCTTTATGAAAATTATTTAAATCATTATATCCCGAACACCGCCAAACGTTCTTTTCAGTTGAAAATAAAATACAAGGCCAACAAAAAAATTTTTGCTTATTTTGATAACCTGTAAGCCAATTCGCGCTATCGTATAATTTAATAGAAAAATGCCTAGTGCATGTTTTATTTTCAGTTAAAATATTTAATATGGGTTTCGGTCCCCCATTTTCAATAATGGATTTCTTTTCCGTAAACGAACGCGAGCCAAAGGATTGCTGCAATAAATCGTCAATTACACAAAAATGCTCATCACCCATGATATTTATTAAAGTAATAACAAATCAAAAAAAAACTAACACAAATAATATAATTCTCCAAATTTCTTTTAAAATCTACCTTTTAAAACAAAGCACTATTTTGAACACACAAAACAAATCGCACAAACTAAATTGCATGCAAAACAATTTTCTATATAAACAAACCAAAGAAAAAACTAACACAAATAATATATTTCTCCAAATTTATTTTCAAATTTACCTTTTAAAACTACTATTAGAAAAAGCACTATTTTGTACATACAAAACAAATCGCACAAACTAAATTGCATCCAAAACAATTCTATATTTTCTAATTAATTAAATGAATTACAGCGTTTTACTATGTCCTACAATTAAGCCATTCATTGTACAAATTCATTTCCATATATTCAAATTCATTTCCATATATGCATTGAGAAATGAATTCCCTGAAATCTTATTGGGAAACTTCTCTCCGCTCTCACCCAACAAAAATATACTCACTTCGTATGGATGCAAAATCTGAATTGCTTCCCTTGGCTCTGGTCACAGGAACAAACCTTAGTTGTGACTTCCCATCTCCACTTCCCTCTTCATCAACAAGTTCGTACCGAAGTACGTTCCAACGGACAGTCAAGGGAAGCAATTCAAATTCTGCTTCTCGAAGTCCTGTGGCATGTTGCTTTGCGTATATAGAATGGTTAAGAGAGAAGGAGGAGAGAACTTTCGCTCATGGACACAACATAAAATATTGGTTGAAGCAATTTGCTTCCATTTAATTTTTCATTCTCAAAATGAATGAATGCAGAATTTTTCCCTAACAGTGGAGGCTAGAAAAATGGCAAGGAATAATAAAAAGTTAATCTCAGAATGTAAAAATAAAATAATTTTTTTGTAAAAGCAAAGAATAATTAATTATTGATAATTTATGAATTTTTATTTTTATTTTTTAAGAAATTGTAAGGGATGCAATGCATCCCTTGCTTCCAAAGACGCCACGCCACTGGCGTATCCTAAAAATCCGCTGGCAAGATAGAATTTCAAATGAAGAACTATGGCGCCGTGACGGCCAAGAAAGGATAGACGACTGGCCACACCTTGCGACACGAAGACGATAATCTAGCCAAACAGGCCCTTCACTGGAATCCGCAAGGATCCCGTCCAGTCGGAAGACCTAGAACAACGTGGAGGAGAACCCTATTATCAGAGGTCGCAACAACCGGGAGATCCTGGTCAGAGCTGAGAGTTGTCGCGCAAAACAGAGTCCGTTGGAGGGCAACTGTTTCCGCTCTATGTCCCATGAGGGATTAAAGGAGCAATTAGTTAGTTAGTAAAAATAAAATTTAAGTGCAAACAAAATTTCAATCTTTTTTCAAATTCAACCTTATTCTAGGGATAGTTTTGCCCCCTTTAAGCCTAGTACGGTGATCGGGCAAAATTTTGCCATCCCTTTAAAATGCATGTAAAAAACGGTGGCAAAATATTGCCTCAAGCACATCAAAATTTTGCCAGTGCAAAGCAGTACGCTGTTCGGGCAAAAATTTGCCACAATAAACATACTTTCAAGATTTTCTAGTAGATGGATTTTCTAATTGTGGAGACTTTTATTTGTCAAATTTTTGCCTGCAGAAATTATCTGGTCATTTTTTGTTGGCAAAAGCAGTTGGACAGTTGGTTTTAAAAAAGTCGAATGCAGCAGTTAGCATTTGTTTAAAATGGAAAAGGTATATTCATTTGATTTATAATGACTTTCCACTATTCTTCACCACTCTACACTTGGCCAAAATTTTGCCCGTAAAATGATAAAAATAAGGTGGCAAAACTTTGCCCGATCACCGTACTAGGCTTTAGGCAGTCTCTACACTAGCCATCATCCATGGCATGCCAAATGTCAGCGTGACGTAATCCTCAAGTTATCTGATGTCTTGCCATTGGATTGCCATTTTGATTGACATTGCCATGGATGATGGCTAGTGTAGACCCCGGGTTAGGGTTGAAAATAATTTATTTTTTGCTGATAATACTACCTATGGAACCGCAAAAGGCAGAACATTTTTTTTACAAATTATTATTATTTGAAGTTGAATTTTAAAATTGTAGGGGTAGTTTTAACCTCTTAAGGCCCTTAAGCAAAATAAAAATTGTTTACAAATTTTCAATTTCGGGGGTTTTTAACCCTTTAAGATTATCACTTATCATACAATTTGGCTTGGTTTGGTAAAAATCAACCACCTTCGCAAATAAATATTGAAAAATAAATATTCAGTACGCTAAAATTCGCCGAGGGCCCTTCCTGTAGTTTTGTAGTCTAAGGTCTGCGCTGTTGCTTTAACTGTTGCGCTGCAAACTTGAATCAAGTATTTTTCCGAACGAATGGCTTTGGATCACCTGCGTTTACGAACTCGTTGCAAAGCATACGTATGCGTTTACGAAAAGGCCCTATTATTTCAGACGAAATATTTTAATGATATATTAATATCTGCTTGGCATATTATTTCACCAATTTAAATATTGTTACGCAGTGAAATTCTTACTAAACTAATGGTGTAAGCCCTAATGGACACTCAAATAAACCAATATTTTGTTATGAGGCAAAACCAAATAACAAATAATGCATTATTGCGACAACTTATGCGTTGTGCTGACTGGCAGCGTTCCACAGCTATGCGATCTGACCATTTTCTCACGTTTTATTATACTATAATCAAGCTTAAAGCCCAAAACAGAATGAATGCAGAAACTTCGACTTTGACTTCACGGTTGCAGTAAAGTCGAATTTGCTGCACAGCGCTAACACATTCATTTCAGAACTTCAAAGTCTATAATTTGACAAATAGAATTTACAATTGCGATCACCATTTAATAACATAACAAAAATTATAAATTTTAAAAAATTTACCAATTTTTTTTATTGTATGTGACTTTTACGTATATTACCTGCAATTATAAAATTTTGCATACGATAAACTCAATCAATTTAAATTTTCTAATTTGGCTACAGTGGCAAAATTGAAATGTTGTGTTGGTAGTTCTGAAATTTTTGCAGCAACTTTTAAAATTTTCAAAGTCGAAGTCGGCGCAAAGTTTACTGCAACGTTTACTGCATTGATTCTGTTAACTGAACGTGAGTACTATAGAAAATGTATGAAACTGTCAAAATGCAAAGTTGAAGTCGAAGTTTCTGCATTCATTCTGTTTTGGGCTTAAAGCCAATTTTCAAATATTACGAAACTCTTATAATGACCTTGCGAGTGGGTGCTGACTCATGTACACCTTGAATACTATATCATATACCGGTTCTACACGTTCAACTTTTTCATTGAATTTTTCGATATTAGAACTATAAGATTTCTTGACTTGAACGAAACCGGTGTCTACATACGCATTCAACTTTTCTTTCAATTTTTAAGTACAGTTTAGAACAGGGGTGGCCAACCCGCGCCCCACGGAAGCAGGAAATTTTGCGACCCGCGAGATTCAACACGATTTAACAAAATATTTTGTATAGAAGGTTCCAACACACGAAAAAGAATAAATGTAGCTAGCTCTCTTTAACGTTGCTACTGAAACAGTTCCAGAAAATCTGCAAAGGAACTACTAATTGATTTACTGCTATAATGAATTAAAAACTATTTTTACGTATCAGATTTAAAAATTGGTTTTTATAAGAAACTAGCAAAAACCGGTGCGCGTTGCAACGCCTTCCAATAAAAAAACATTATGCGTGCACACTCCGCGGTAATTTAGAGTATCTTACAACACCTAGCTAAACATACTTAGAATCGTCCGCATAGATTTTGCTATGCCGGGGATTAGACGCCCTGGGCAGAATTTCCCCTCCAAATTGTTTTTCCCAAAAAAAGCGCCAAAAAAAGTAATAAATTTTACAAATTTGGCACCCATCGTGCAGCCCAAAAATGCACAGTTTGGTGACCCTAAAAAAATATAATAATTCTAATAAATACATTACACATACATTTCCTCTCTGTTTTTTTATTTCGGCTTGAGACGAACAGAAGGGGCAAAAAAAATGTGCAGCATATAATCAGACGGTGGGACGCTATATTCCCGAATACTAGCGACGGGCTGGCAACACGTCCTGGCATTACCACATTGCCACGAGATCTGCAACAGAGCCTCAGATATGATTGAGCCAAATTACACGGCCTATCACTTTCCGAGACTCACTTTCCAATATTTCCAATAAACCAGTTTTTTAGACAAGGGGGCGCAGGGAAGGGTATGTGTTGAGCCTCACTTGTAAATCCAAAAATGTTTTCAGTCTCACAGCAAATTACACTAACACAAGCATAATTTTGCTCTCTGGGGCTGCGAAAAATATGAGAATTTTTGTTGCTTTGTACACAACCACATAGACAATAGAATCGTTACACGGAAAAGAGGCAGAAAATTAGGTGCATCGAGTAATATTCAAATCATACACAGACTGGTTTGACCTCAGTCCCAAGTGAATGGCCGTGTAATTTCACTCATTGACCACACAACGAAGACACGGATATCGTATTAAGGACCATGATCTTGGAATGTAAGACACTGTATCAACCTGGCAGACTAAAAGTTCTACTAAACGAATTAGATAAATATAAAAGTGATCTGACAGCAGTGCAAGAGGTGAGATGGATGGACAATATATTTTATAGCTGTAACGGGAAAATTCATACTTTTGGGACCGCATTTATTGTAAGAAAACAAATTAAACATCTAGTAATGGAGTTTGACGCTGTATGTCTGAATATGTAGAATACGTATAAGAGGAAGATTCTTTAATTACTCCATAATAAATATACATGCCCCGATTGAAGATGCACTAGAAGAATTGAAAGATGCATTCTATGAAACCTTAGATAGAACGCTAAGAAACTGTCCTAGACATGATGTAAAGATTGTCATAGGAGATGAAAATGCAAAAATCGGCCATGAAAGTGCATACCGACCAACAATAGGAGCACTTAGTCTACACGACGAAACAAATGAAAACGGTATGAGACTGATCAGTTTTGCAATGATGAATAATAATATAATATCAAAGAATCAGCATCTAATACTCTAGGATACGAACCCCGTGAAAGCAGAAATGAATGGTTCGACAATGAGTGTACCCGTGTTACGCAGGAAAAGAATATAGCATATCAAGTAATGATACAGAAACCCGGAACGAGAAATGCAGTTGAGACATACAAAGAAAAAAGAAGACAGGAGAAAAGAGTGCCCAAAGCGAAGAAAAAGGAGTACTGGGAAAACGAAATGTTGAAAATAGAAGAAGCGAACAAGCGAAACGATGTCAGGAAACTATATGAAAAAGTAAAGGAGCAACGAGTCGGTTTCAAGCCCAGAATAACAATGTGCAAAACCAAGGATGGAGAGATCTTAAGTACCAAAGAATTAGTTCTAACTAGATGGCGTGAACACTTTCAAGAACTGCTAGCTCGAGATGAGGAGCAACCCCTTACAGAAAACATGGAACTAGCACAAGAACTAGCGGGAGACATGCCTACATTAGAAGACGTACAAGACGCAGTGAAAAAGCTAAACAACAACAAATCTCCGGACAAAGATAACATCGTAGCAGAGCTATTGAAACAAGGAGGTGAAAACGTATTATAGTAAGCCTGCATGGAATCATAACACTAATATGGACCCAGAAACGAATACCATCGGAAAGGAGCGAGGGCATTGTGTGTCCTATACATAAAAAAGGAGATCAGCTAAACTGCCGTAATTATAGAGGTATCACTTTATTGAACGTAGCACATAAAGTATTATCAAATATTTTATACGTTAAACTGCAGCCTTACGCAGAAGCAGCTCTGGGAAACTATCAAAGTGGTTTCCGCCCCGGAAGATCTACCACAGACCATATTTTCTCCCTTAGGCAGGTCCTAGAAAAGGCAAATGAATTTAATATAACCATACATTCTCTATTCATAGACTTCAGAAACGCCTATGATAAAATAAAACGTGAAGAATTATATAAAGCTATGAAGTATTTAAAATTTCCCAAACAGCTCTCAGAACCAATCAACGCCACAGTAGTGTAACGGACGCCCTATGGGACTCAGGCCAATATATCCTAATCAGTGCATACTTACAATTGCCTCCGAAATTCACACATCCCAACCCGGGACACCTTTCCTTGCCAAAAAGGAAATGACGCATACCTTTTTATTATTTTAATTTTTTTTATTCCATAAACAAACAAAATAACGACCAATTTAAACTTCCCGAAAGAAAAAACAATTTTACGATTCCCAGAAAAGTTGGTAACCCTAAACCAAGCCTTTTAATACAATCCCAACAAGCAGAACATTAACGAAAAAAAATTTTTGGAGAACGGTAAAGTTAAACAACGGGAGTCGATTGGATTTTTGAAAAAAAAGCAGACGATTCTTGGTTTTTGTGGAGAAAAGGTGTGGAATTTTGAGTTTTCGTGCGGACAGAGGTCTTTTTGTTTTTTGGCAACAAAATTGTTTTGCATATTTCCTAAGTGAAAGAATCTTGATAAACAAGTAAAAAAAACGCGGTCAAAAGTCAAGTAAACTGGCTTGTAAAAGTTCTTTTATCCGGCTAATTGTGATCATTGTAATTCGGCCGCCCTTTTACCTGAAGGGGAACGCAAACAAAAGGAGCCGCAGGCATGGAATGAGGGATGTCCCAAGCTTGATAAGGCACACAAGTTCTGATTTTTTTGGTGAGACTGTTCTAAAATATTTCAAAAACATTGTGTTAATTTAGGAGATTTATTAGTAAAAATTATATACATTTATATAAACTTAATACTTAATACATATATATATAAACTTTTACGGGACTAATTTTTTTCTAAAGACACGGATTTTCTTTGTTAAAAACAAAAGAAAAAAGTCGAATTTGTATGAAGAGGGTTGCGCAGTAGGGCGGAAAGAGCGCAGGTATTTATTCACGGATACAGTTATATGAGTGGCGATATACTTTTCTTAGACGAAAGTGAATAAGATAAAATAATTAAGGTGTGAAAAAAATATCTTCCACTGTATAAATATTAGCGTTCAGGTTACCGCTCCATCATTATAAGTTTGCGTTAATTCATATGTGTATGTGCCCAATTATTAAATTTAACGACATTAGCCGCATAATCTAAGTCAATAAAGACTTCATCGATCAGTAAAGTAACATATTTAATAACAATTATTCTCTTTAATACCGTATGCTAACTTAATTAACTGTTATAAAATAACTTTGAATAAATTACTGAAATAACTGATATAAAGTAACTTTGAATAAAATACTGAAACCAATGGAATAAAATAACTTTGAATAAAATACTGAAATCAATGAGATAAAATAACTTTGAATAAAATACTGAAATAAATGAGATAAAATAACTTTGAATAAATTACTGAAATAACTGATATAAAATAACTTTGAATAAAACACTGAAATCAATGGAATAAAATAACTGTGAATAAAGTACTGAAATCAATGAGATAAAATAACTTTGAATAAAATACTGAAATAAATGAGATAAAATAACTTTGAATAAATTACAGAAATAACTGGATAATATAATTTTAAAAATTAACTTAATAATTGAACTCCAATAAAGCAAATAAATAAATCTGCTGTGAGAAAAAAAAAATCTTAATAAAAAAAAGGTGGTCGTGCCGCGATAACAACGTACTTTTAGGGAAATTCAATCCAAATGCATTTAATAAAGTTTTGAACTGAATTCTGCAACTCAATCCCTCGATTTATCAGTATTAGCGAGCTTAATTTGAACTAAGGAATTGGCACAAATGAACATTTACACACGAAATGATAATAAAGAAATACAGCCATAAGAGAACAACGATTCATAAAACAAAAATACTTAATAAGCAAGTAAAATAACAGAAACTAAGAAACATTTTTTTTAAAGCAAAAAAACAAAAAAAAAATATATATTGTGTTAAATTTTTTTGTGTAATTTAGAAACCTATAAAACACAAAATAAATTTTCTTCTTTGCAAAACAAAATAATCTGACAAATATACTTATGCTCACAAACATTAATAACTGAGCTGAAATAAATAGATATCATGAATTTAAAATAACTTGATAACTGACCTGAATGAGCCTAAATTGTACCTTAAGACTTAAATAAATAATAAATATGAATTTGAAATAAAATTCGGAAATAAATAAGATTAACTTGGTACAAAACCCTTAAGTAAATAGTCAATATGAATTTGAAATTAAATACCTAAGTGACTAAATTTAAAAGTTTAACCAAATACTTAAGTAAATAATAAATATGACTTTGAAGTAAAACCCTTAAGTAAATGAAATTAAAATTCTACCAAAATACATAAGTAAGTAATAAATATGATTTTGAAATTAAGTACCTAACTAAATAATATAAATGAAAATTGCCTTTAATACTAAAATAAATAATCACAATAAAAATTGAATATAATATCAACATAAATAAATAAAAATTGAGTATAATAAAAAAAATAAATAATATAAATGATAATTCCATTTAATACTAAAATAAATAATATTAAAGAAGATTGAGTATAATCATAAAATAAATAAAATGAATGAACATTGCATTTAATACTAAGATAAACAAAAAAAAATATTGATAAAAATTGAATATAAGATCAACATAGATAGTATAAACATAAATTGAATATAGTGCTAGAATACATAATCCACATAAAAATCGAATATAATGCTAAAATAATTCACCTACATAACCATTGAGTACATAACGCTGCGATAGATGATCTAAGTAAAAATTACGCGATAGAATGGATGCCGTCATGGTTTTGATGGAGTAAGACCGTCGGTGTGGCCCCAGATTAAGGATGCTTCATAAACCAAGGTAAGTGCCGCCCACTCATAACTTTTTATATTGTTTGACATTATGTAGTCCCCTAGTGATGACCTGGTGACCAGCGACCACCCTTCTATCTCTCCCTCTTTTCTTCCCTTGTAGCCCCTCTCGTTGGCCCTGGACGTTGTTCCACCCCCTCGTCGCCCCTTTAGTTTTGTTGTTGCATAGGCACGAGCGATTTAACAGTATAACTGTCACCCCCTCTGGCATCCAAGCACCGCGAACCCCACCCCATCTGGCGAGCTAGCTAGCGCACCGCTAGTCGTGCCTACAACCGGTGCATTGGATGCGTAAATTCGCGACACTTCCCCCGGCGGTCGAACCGTCCGAGCCACCCTTTTTTTTGAGTTCCCTTCCCCAAGTTTTTTTGTAATGGTAGTCTTTTGGCCTTTATGGCAATTTCACCTTCTTCGTGCCCCGGCACACCCTACCCCGACAGTTACAGTAGGACTAAGACAAGGAGATGCCCTATCGTGCTTACTATTTAACCTAGCTATGGAAAAAGTGATAAGAGGCGCAGGAATTAACATCGCGGGCAGTATTTTCAACAAGTCGGTACAACTATTGGCATACGCTGACGACATCGTAATACTAGCCAGATCCAGCATAGCAATGAAAGAAGCCTTTATATCGCTAGAAAGAGTAGCAAAGAAATTCGGACTAGCAATTAATGAAGAGAAAACGAAATATATGTGCGTCTCTAAAAGACGGAATGATCGCCAGAATATGACAATTGATACATATAACATCGAAGATGTAAAAGAATTTATATACTTAGGGACGCTAATCTCAAAAGATAACGACACGACGACGGCAGAAGTCATAAGGAGATTGGCGCTGGGAAATAGATGCTACTTTGGGCTACGTAAACACTTCTTAACAAGGAACATATTATCAAGAAGGACCAATGTTAAACTATACAGAACTCTTATTAGGCCAATACTGCTGTATGGATCCGAAACCTGGAAACTAAGAAGTTATCAAGAACACCTCCTGGGGTGCTTTGAAAGAAAAATCCTGCGCACAATATATGGAGGAGTGAACGAAAATGGTGTTTGGAGGAGAAGATATAATCACGAACTGTATCAGTTGTATACAGATCCAAACATCATAAAAACTATAAAAATTAACAGAATTCGATGGGCAGGACATGTTGAACGTAGCAGTGATGACAGCATAACAAAAATTATTATGAACAAGAGACCAGACGGACACAGAGGCACGGGACGTCAAAAAAAGAGATATGCAGATAGCGTAGAGGAGGATCCCTAGGTATAAGAAATTGGAGACTCCAAGCCAGGGACAGACAATTCTGGAGGAGGATGTTGCAGGAAGCCAAGGCCAATAACAGGCTGTGGAGCTATTTATGATGATGATAATCAGACATGCAACAGATGTTACGGTATTTTTTCAGAGAGCTTCAAAATAAACTATATTTAATGTTCTACTAAAAAGTAAAAAATAATTTTGGATGTAAAGGTTTTTTTGATCCAGCCAGCCTAAGCCAGTAGGTATACTGGAACAACCTACATTTCGAAATGTAAAAAAGCGTGGGGCGCTAGCGAAAAGTTCCGGTTTTAATAAAATAAGAATATAGGTTACGAGTCCCACACTTTTTTACATTTCGGAAAGTAGGTTGTTCCCATATACTGGCTGGAGCCTGGAGCAATAAAAACTTTACATTCAAAATTATTTTTTACTTTTTAGTTCATTTTTTAGTTTTTTTAAACTATATATTTTAGTTTCTGCTTTTTAGTCTTCCGCCATTTTGTGGTGACCGCCATATTAGATTTAAATTGACGTCACACTGTACTATACTCGCCATACACTTTTATTTGATACCCGTGCCGAGGACGTATTAAGAAAAAATATAAACCGCCATTTTGTGTTGTCCGCCATTTTGAATTTGGAATGACGCCACACAGATAATAGTATTCTCCTTGTCAGACCCTTTCATTTGATACCCATACCGAGCGCATTGTAAAGAAAAAAGTAATCCCCCTTTTTGTGTTTGCCGTCATTTTGAATTTGGAATGACGCCACACAGCTAATAGTATTCTACTCGTGACACCCTTTCATTTGATACCCATACCGAACGCATTGTAAAGAAAAAGCTAATCCCTCATTTTGTGTTGGCCACCATTTTCTGTTTGCCGCCATTTTGAATTTGGAATGACGCCGCACAGATTTTAGTATTTTATTTGCCATACCCTTAAATTTGATACCCATGCCGGAGGTCGGGGAACACAATTGCAATATTCGGCCGCCATTTTGGATCCGCCATCTTGATTTCTTTGCATTTCTTGTTATAATGTATTGTCACGCGAACTATGCATCTGGGCAAAGTTTGGGGCTGCTCGGTTAAATGGAAGTGGGTCAAAATCAAGTTGCAAGAGGCGTAGAACGTAAAAAATGGCGACGTACTAATTAATTAATTAAAAAAAACTAATTAAAATTTCGAAAACGGAAAGTTTTAGTCACCTGTTTGGGCATTCATGCATTTCAAAAAAAATCAGATTTCTTTCTCTTCTAGTTTGGCTCCAAAGCGCGACGGTAAGCACAAGCAGACAGACAGAAGGACAGACAGGCACTTTCTTTTATTAATACAGATTCCTACATATGTATCGACATTCATTGGAATCGGAACACAATTGGCAAATTCGTCGGCCAAATTGGCGCGTTTTTTTGTCAGTATTTTTTCACATTTATTTTGTTTAAAAATAATCAATGGAAATAGAATGAATATTGTTTGTTTTGAGAGGTCGCGTTTCGCTTTATTTTTTCTTTTGTACCAAATATTTCCTCTGCAATTAGATTTTTTCTATTTTGCTTCGGCGTATCCGCGCCACGCGGTTTACCAAGATTTAGTCAAAACGCACATTCTGTGACAGTTTCAGCTTAATCGGCCGTCTAGTTTTTGAGTTTTAGTGTCGCATTACAAACCAACAGACATTCATTTTTATATATGTATATATAGATATGTTACAAAAGAAAAGTTTTGTAATTTGAGAAGTCTGGCACAAAAAGCTGTGAGCGCTATTCCCGAATAAAAATAAGACTCTCCGTTCTTACATTGAAACAGGCACGCACAGCGTTAAAACGCCTTATGATACCCAAAACAGGCACAGTACGCCTGAGTAAAAATTCTACTTTTCCACATTCAGTCCGCTACCAATAAAAGACGTACGAAATAGTCTTTTTCTAGACTAAAGGGAGTAAAAATTGGAGCTGTAAGAAATTGTATAGGACGAAGAAAATGCGCAATTACCTTAGTGACCATGAAGTGTGCCATTAGCATACTCAATAGACCGGTAGGTCGTTACGTAGGTCAAACAGCATTGGACGTGGTTAGTACTTAGTTGGGGGACCGCTTAGTAAAACGACCCTCGCGTTTGGAATGGTCTATTATGAATAAATTCATATCTGCAACATATACCTACATACCTCCATAGCGGAAGCATTTTTAGATTGTCGTGCCTGTAGCACGCTCCTCATTTGGCAGGCGCATTTGTTCGCAATGCGTCTTTCTTGCGGGAGCGCATATGCTATTACAAAAATATAAACAACTAAATTATTTTTAGTCGGGTTGGTTCAACTTACATATTTGCGAATCGCTCTTTTCGAAAATGAAACATAAATATCTTCTCTGATGAAAACCTGCAACACCAGCTACGAAAGAGTGCTAAAAATGTACCAAATGAAGCCAATTTTAACATCAAAATTGCTTATAATTGCCGTAACATAAAAATTGTCCGGACATTATTCATAGGAAACATTGCAAGATTTTTAATTTTGGAAAAAAATTATAGGTTAACTACGTATTTTTTGGAGAAAAAGGTAGTTGAAGTTGTAATTTTTGTTAAAAAATACAAAATTTGAACTTTGGCAAGGTGGAACCGTCACTTTCACTATAATAGATAGGTGGGAGCATTCTGCCTTATTCAAGGAAATACGATTACAAAAATACAGGATGATATCGCACCCCCACGAGAAAAGTGACCTAAGTCCAAAAAGCGACATTTTGAGTTAGTAACATCACTGATCGTGAGAGTTTGCTTGCTTTCGCCAGAAAAAATTTCACAAATAAATTTCCAATATTTGACAAATGGCGGCGTTTGTGTCGGTTTGTTGTCGACTAGAATCAATAACTTCGTATTCTTGAATAGTGACACTTCTGACTTGAGTGCGTGCAGTTCGATTTGTTTGTTCCTGAAAAACGACACATCTTCATAAGTGACACTTTTCTTGGTAGAGGTAAGTTCATTTTATTTACTTTTTTATCTTCCATATTGTCACGATTGAATTTGTGTCATTCTTCTAATTTGTAAACTGTATTTTTTCTTAATAAAACAAAACCATTTTGAATTGTAACAGTTTCGCCTGAACAAATCTTGTAAATCCGAAGCCTGAGCGTTTATTTCATTTTAATTATCGGGTTGACTTTTTTTTCAGAAAAAAATTGTAGGGCCATGGGTTCAAGAGCAAAGCGTATGGTACTTGCAGCGTTGGAGAATTCGCGTGAAAAGGCAGGGGAACAAATAACAGCGAAATCTTTAGAAAACACTCAGTACCAAGAACATTTTGAAGAAGCAGAGAAGCACAATACTAAAGAGAGTGTGCCGGACGAAACAACGAATAAACAAATTCGCTATGTGTGGAAACCTGAATCGTCCACAGCAGGGACAAGAGTCAAATTAATACGTGTGCAAAAAGTAACTGATTCTGAGTCAGAATCATTTGAAGAAGACAGATGATAGTTTCGAAGATCCCCTTTTTGAAGCCGAAGGGTGTTCCGCATCGTCTTGGACTGATACAGACGTTGGTAGGATTTTGCAAAATTAAATCAATCAAATCAAATCTCCCTATAAAATACTCTTACAACGTTTTTCGTAAATAAACTGTGTATTTTATAGTGAGGTGTTCTATATTTCATTTATTTATACAATATTTTTGTGTGCAATGTTTATTGCTCGTAGAAGACGCCGAGAATGTTGCTGACAACACGCCAGTGGTATTGAAAGGAAGAAAACATAATCCTCAACCACAGGAATGGTTAAAACAGAAGACGAAGCTTCTGCGCAATTCCGGAGAGGCCTACACATCAACGTCTAAAACTGGTAAGAAGATGGAAGCAAGAAAATTACGTGATCCTTGTGGTGAAAAATGCCGATTAAAATGCTCAACAAAAGTAGGAGAAGATGTTCGACAGCTGATTTTTAAGAAGTATTGGGAGCTAAAAGACATTTGCAGACAACGCGACTTTATTTCTAGGAATATAGACACAATAACCCCTCGTTATCGATACACCAAAACATCTATACTATACTGTGCGATACACCAAAAAATCTGTACTATACCTGCAAGAAAAAAAGAAGATCTCTTGGATTTATTAAATTCTCATCAAATTCCGAGTTACTATTCCGAATTTTATAATTCTGTCTGTAAGTAAGTAATTAATAAATAGCCTGTTAATAAAAAATTGAACTAGTAAACTATTGATATTTGAATTGTTATGTATTTATTTTTTAAACACTGAATTATTAAGTATTTTTTTATAAAATGTGATTCAATAAAATGAATATTTCAACTATTATTGTATTATTCAGTATGACATAACTCTAAAAACGGTTTGGCATAAAACAATTTCAAAGGGACACAACTCAAAAAAGGGGTGAAAATATAACCCTGGTGAGGTTAAGGTATAGTGCAGTTTGTAGAACACAGGTTTTAACACCATGTATAAAAAAATTATGAAAAGCAATACCTAGTTAATTAATATTGTTTCATGGCAATTGACTACGCAAAACTTTAACATCCGTTTTCTGACAATGCCATTTTTTGAGTTGGGTCTTTTTTCTCGCGGGGGTGCGATATGTAAAATTCTTTCAAAAAAATTCAAAGAGCCGTAGTGGCTACAGCTTTACGTTTTCCGCCACCCCGCACTCTGTATAACATCTCAGCCCCGGAATCATAATGCTTTTTCAAAGTGGCCCGCGATAACATTTGGGTTGGCCACCCATGGTTTAAAAAATGAGTTCATCCAAGTCGGAAAAACCCTAGTAGCACGCTTTGTGCAAATTTTGTGCAAATTTCATGCAAAACATTTGCACAAAAATTGTTCAAATCTAACTCCGCAATATCCAGAATTAATGCAAAGTGCAAATTTTTTTTTGTTCGAAATTTTATAGAATCTCACCAAATTTTTAATATTGGTATGATTGAGTTATCTATGAAATTATGGCAAACTTTTATTTTGGATAGTTTTTAGCCAGGGCATCGGTCAAAGTGTTAAATTGACTTATATTTCCATTTAAACTTTCAATTTATAAGTTCATTTTCAGAAAAAAAGAAATGTTTTGCATTACATTTGCACAAATAATTCTGGATATTGCGGAGTTAGATTTGAGGAATATGAACCTTTGCATAAAGCGTTGCTACTAGGGAAGAAATCGTGATCTCAGTCGCCGCTGCGTGTTGTTGTGTTATTCTCCAAAATTCTGAAACTGATGAAAGTGCAAAAACAAAACGAAATTTTTTCGAGGAATGGAGGAAAAATAAAGAAAAACGAAATTCTTTCCATTTTTTACAATATGACAAGGTTAACCGATAAGAAATCGTATAAAAACCCACACTTTTAAAAAAAGTTGAAGGAAAAACCAGGAGGACTGGAACGTAAATTTTCGGCCAACGAATTCGGAATCACGACGACTCTCTTTTTAACTCTACAGGCGAGCGAAAGAGAAGGTACTGTGCTCATATATAAATATGAGCCTTTACGAAACTCTTACCGATTTTTGTCACAAGCTCTCCGACTATTAAGTCATATTGTAAAATATTGAAAGAATTTGTTTTTCTTTATTTTTCCTCCATTCCTCGACCGCGACTGCGATCACGATTTCTTCTTCCGACTCGGATGAATCCATTTTTTAAACTGTACTTAAAAGTTGAAAGAAAAAGTTGAACGCGTATGTAGAGACCGGTTTCGTTCAAGTCACGAAATCTGATAGTTCAAATATCGAAAAATTGAATAAAAAAGTTGAACGTGTAGAACCGGTCTTATGTCAATTTGATAATTTACAGGCACTTTGAAAGTTAAATGAAATTGTAGAAAATCCGCGATTAAGTTTTATAATAATTAAAAATGGATAACGATGATTTTTTATTTTAATTATAAATTTATTAATTATTTATATGTTTTAAAAATATAAACTAAATTCTAAAAATATAAATTCTGAAACAAATTCTAAAAAATAATGTGAACTCGACAAACGACCCGGAAAGACGTCACCAACTTGAACAGGAATATACTCCCAATTACAGCGGGAGGTAAAGAGAAGCGTCCGGCTTGATAAAAGGCGGCAGACAAACAAGCTAGCAGAAAAAGCGGAAAACGTGCAAATACAGTCAACAGTAAGGTGCTGTACCTAATTACTAAACAGCTCTCGGGAAAGCACTCTACTATAGTGCTGTGTCGTTCGCGAATGATCCGTTCGTACTGAACGGAACAGTGTACTGAGCCAAATGAACTGGTTCACTAAGTAGTACATGTTCCGTTCACTCGTTCAATAGTACTGCACTGGTTCAGTGATACTGTACTGTGTTATGAACGATGAACGAAGAGCCAAATGTACGGGTCTCGAATGAAATGACCTGAACTTTTGAATGATTTGAAAAAAGAGCGAATGAATGAATCACAATGAATACATAAGGTGAGATATCTTTCTCAGAGAACTTGTTTTGGTTGTATTGATTTTATGTGAGATGTGAGTTGCAATTTCTCTCTAAGCAATTCCAATTGGAAATAGACATTTTGAAATTGATGAGAGTTAAAAAAGTTTTATGAAGAAAATTTAAGATTTAGGAAGAGTTCTAATTAGAATTTCACTCGTATTATTCGAGTGAAGGAGGATTACTTATAAAATGTAACGGAAAAGAGATTTTAAAAGGAGATTGTTTTTAATTTATTTGAATAGAATATAGTATATCTTAAGGGGAGTCAATTAGTTCGAACTGGAAGTTTGATTTTATTAGGAAATTCATTAATTCTTATCAGTAGCAAA
Organism: Thereva nobilitata; assembly: GCA_963855945.1. Lineage (NCBI taxonomy): Eukaryota > Metazoa > Arthropoda > Insecta > Diptera > Therevidae > Thereva > Thereva nobilitata. Next base: position 93,937,081 of record OY979695.1, read on the forward strand.
TTTTTTCAAACGTGGGTGTATGGCTTGTCTAGTTTTTTATTGAACTGTATGTGTGTTTGTAATCGTATTTAAGGGCACTCCATGTTTTGAAGTTTTCACCAAATTTACGCGAAATGAGCCAAATGAACCGAATGAACGGATCTTCTGAATGGTTCTTTTTAGTGAGCGGAACCAAACGAACCAGGTCACTGAAAAGAGCCATTTCGCCCACCACTACTCTACTAAAAAGCATGCCTTAAAGAGTGCGAATGGAAGGTTGCTGTGCAGGGACGAGGAGCAACTCCAAAGACGTGGAGATCATTTCTTCGCCGCCTTGAATGGTTCATTTGCACAGGAACCTCAAGAAAGCAGCAACAATGCACAACCAACAAGAATCGCCACTCGTGCACTATCTAAAACCCGCAATTCATGCAATGGCTAATGGTAAAGCAACTGGAAAAGATGGCATCCCGCAAGAATTGTTGAAAGCCGACTCAAGTCTCATAGCAGATTGGCTACAGCCAATCCTGGAAATAGCATGGAACACCTGTACCTTTCCGGAGGATTGGAGGGAAGCTATCATAGTCAAAATATCAAAAAAGGGGGACCTAACAATATGTGACAACTGGAGAGGCCTCTGTCTGTTATCTACTGTGGGCAAAATCTTGTCCCACATATTATCAATTTGCTTTCATAGACTATGAGAAAGCGTTCGTCTCGGTTGGTAGGAGCTTTATTAGGCAGGTGCTACAGTAACGTGGATTGCTAGGGTGGCCCTCCATTGTATGGAGAAAAGAAAAGTGCTTAAATTCAAAGTAATAGCCAAACAACTAATATATATTTAATTTTAGGCGAATTTTCAAAGAATTAGAGGTGGCGCAATGTGAACCAAATCTTAAAAAATGATGATTTTTTTCCTTTTTTCACTTTGTGCAACCCTGATTACCATTTTACCAGCTCAGAAATAGTCAATAAATATTTTTCATAAATTCGACAGATTCTTCTTCTTCTTTTAGCGTTACATCCCATGCTGCACGGTCCATCGCCATTTGCCTCCAGTTTGTGACATTCAACTTCCCTATGTCACTAGTCGTATCGTCTATCCATCTTGTTCTTGGCCTACCTCTGCCCCACGCCTTCTGGGTTGCCATTGAATGTTCTTTTTTGTTTTCTTGAGTCATCCATCCTTATTAAATGTCCCAGACATCTTATTCTTTCGAAGACTCTAAGGTTTTTTTCATCGGCTGCGGTTAGTGTCCAAACTTCACATCCTTACTATAGGTCGTATTATAGTTTTATACAATGTGGTTTTCAGGTTTTTGTATAGGAGTTTTGATTGTATAAGCTTTTTGTGTGAAAATAGCATAGCAAGCGTTGCCTGCTTTAATTCTATCCTGGATGCAGTGGTGCATACTGTTGTCATTCGTTAGGAGGATGCCGAGGTATTTAAAGTGCTCAACTCCCTCGAAATTATACTCGGCAATGGTTAAGTTTTGTGGGCTTCTGCTGTTTCTAGACATTCTCATATATTTTTTATTGTTTTCATTTATTTCAAGTCCAACCTCTTTTGCTTTTGATTCTAAGGTCACAAACGTTTCAACCATACTGCGGTATGAATTCGCCATTATCGTCAGGTCATCTGCGTACCCTATTATCTGATATGACCTAGTGAATATACTGCCACCATTTTCTAGATCCCCTATTATCCCGTTTATGATTAGGTTGAAAAGTTGAGTCGAGGTTGAGTTGAAATTTCGACCATCATATATGATGCCGAGTTGAGTTCACTTTGGGTTGAAACAGAGTTCAACTGACATCAAAACATAACCTCAAATTTTTGTGTGAAATTCTCATTTTTAGATAAGATAGCCTCTTTTTGTTAATTCTTTTTCTATAATTTTCAATATTTCTGATTTCCTATAGAGTTTTCCATCAAAATGAACTTCACGGATACTAAACAAACAAAACAAATGTCATTTCATCTCAACCCGCGTATAAGAGTCGAAATTTCAACTCGACCCAGGTAGGAGAGCTAAGTTGAGTTGAGTGGACCCAGTTTCAACTCGACCCCCGTTTATGAGTGGGTTGAACCCAGTCATAAACGGGGTATATGGCATGTTGGAGAGCCATGTTGAAGAGTAACGCAGATAGCGCGTCACCTTGTCTAACACCATTGTTAATACTAAATTCACCTGACATATTACCTTGAATTAGTACTTTTGCTCTTGATCCGCTTATCGTCATCATCGATAGCTTTACTAATTTTTTTTACTACAGATTATTACCTTCCTAAAAAGATCAAAATCATAAAAATCAGTTTACAAATCATCATTTTTTAAGACTCCGAGATAGAGGCCAGATTAGGAGAAAATGTAGTTTAATGATTTAGAATAAAAAGGTAATGAAACAACGGTCGATTTCCGCATCTTTGTAATCGTAAGGAATGCGGCTTTCATTTAAGGGGTTAGTCTACTGTTAAAATGCGAAAAATGAGCTTTTTTTTAAACTGCTGTATAAAAAAAACGACAAAAGATAGCGACTTGAAATTTTATATGCTCGTTTATTAAACTTAAAAGTTTACATTTTTATTGTTAAGAAAAATTAAAAAAAAACTTTATTAATTTAGAGCAAAAAATAAATTTTTGGCGATTTGGCAGCACTTTTTCAAATAAAAACAAGACCAAAATCAACGCAGCTATGTGCAAATGTGTGCCAAATCACAAAAAAACTTATATTTTCGCCTAAAATGAGGTCAGGGGCGTTGATTGTACTTAAAACTAATAGAATATTTTTTGTGTTGTGATTACAGATTTATATTTTTGTCAGGATCTTACCCCGCGATATTTTTATTTTCATCAGGCAGTGCTACAGTGAATGCCTGGGATGGCCGCCATTTTGTTTTTTTTAATTTTTCTTAACTATAAAAATGTAAACTTTTAAGTTTAATAAACGAGCATATAAAATTTCAAGTCGCTATCTTTTGTCGTTTTTTTTATACAGCAGTTTAAAAAAAAGCTCATTTTTCGCATTTTAACAGTAGACTAACCCCTTAATTAATAAAAACAATGGGAAAAACATAAATAAAGGCGCTTATTTGTAAAAAATATATGAAAAAAAAACAATTCTTTCCCACATATTTCACTGTACCTCAAAAAGTAGATCGTTAGGGTCCTTTTTTCTGAAATTTTTTAACATCTTCAAAATTTTCTTAAAAAATGCTCAGTCCAAGCCTCCAGCTGCCTTGGTTCATTTGCTTTTATCATTCTTATGGAGAGATAGATCCTGCCAATTTTGATTATAATATGTAAAACAGGATGTCAAAACATAACACATATATGTTTTTTGGCTCGCTGATCACGAATATCGAGGTCCCGCAGGCCTCCCCTTAAAAATGCGAGCAACACTCCTTTTTAAGGGGTTTCACGATAATTTCAATAATCAAAAACTATCCAATAACATACACTTTTTTCAATATTTATATGCGAAGGTGGTTGATTTAAGAAACTTTTGTAGATATTAAAAAATGTTCACAAAAAAGGTCCTTAACGATCTACTTTTTAAGTTACAGTGAAATATGGGGGAAAAATTTTTTGTTTCATATTTTTTTAAAAATAAACCCCTTTATTTCCCATCGCACACCATTGTTTTTGATGTGAAACATCTTTGCGCGCGTTGAGAGTAATTTTTCAAGGCTGTGACGCTTAGCATTTGCAGCGATTAGGTACAATTTCGTCTCGCGAAACGTATGGAAGATCTGTATTGCGAAAGAGAGAATAAGATGGAAATATTACAAAAAAAAAGTGAAATCTAAGAAAAGTCATGTTATTTGCCGCGAACCGCACATAGGGAGAATGGTTGAATTGGCTGAGTGTATGATATTCTGCGTTGATATTCCGAAAAAGTCGCAGGTTCAATTCTTGATCTCGGCATTTGAATTTTTTATTTATATTTCAAAGCTTTTATTAAAAATTATTTCCAAAAAGGTATAATAAAGCATGGCACAAGAGTTTAAAAGGACGTACAATGTAAATTGCACAAAATGTTTACTTAGACAGTAAATTTCTTAACTACAATAACTTACAAAAATTTAGATGAGCTTTCGGATTTCAGAGAATTTTGTGTGAGGGCAGAATGACAGGAAGTTACAACTGATTAATTAAAATGATTATTTAACTTAATTTACTTGATTTTCTATAAAAATGGTTAGCTTCACCTATGTGGTATGTTTTATCTTGTATTTTTAGGTATGTATGTCGTGTGTAGACAAATCTTGCAACTTGATTTTGACCCACTTTCATGTAACCGATCAACTTAATTTTGAACATACGCATAGTTCGCGTGACAATGCAATCTGACTTTTTTGTAAAAAAAATCAAGATGGCGGGTGAATTTTGCAATTGTGTTCCCCGACCCCCGACATGGGTATCGAATGAAAGGTTAGGACAATTAGAATACAATTAGCTGTGTGGCTTCATTCCAGATTCAAAATGGCGGCCAACACAAAATGGCGGATTACCCTTTTCTTTACAACCCCATCCTTAAGGGTATCAAATGAAAGAGTATGACGAGTACAATACAGTAAGCTGTGTGACGTCGTTCCAAATTCAAAATGGCCGCCAACACAAAATGGTAGATTACTTTTTTTAGAACACCCTCGGTATGGGTATCAAATGAAAGGGTATGACGAGTACAATACAGTAAGCTGCGTGACGTCATTTCATATTCTGTCGTAAAACATATATTATACTAAAAAGTAGAAAATAAAAATATATAGTTGAACAAAACTAAACAATATGCTTTTATTTTAAATTGAAGTCTTTATTGCTCCAGCCAGTATATGGGAACAACCAACCTTTCGAAATCAAGCTCAGAATGAAATTAATGAAGTTATTGGTAAAATTTAGAAATATAGCTTACTTAAATATAAAAAAGCGTGGGCGTTAACGAAAGGTTCCAGTATCAATAAAATAAGAACATAGGTAAAGAGTGCAGAAAAAACTTGTCCAAATTGAAAAATTGTTAATTTTTTTATTAAAATAGGGCATCAACAATAAAAATTCTATTAACTATAGGGATGAAGCAACAGTGTTTTCTTAAATAATTGAAAATATGTTTTTAAATCCTATGAAATTTGTATATAATGGGTGCCTTCCATTTAGACACAGAAAGGCACAGTTGTGTCTAACAGGGTGTTCCATCACCGTCGTATTTAAATATATTTCACCCGGCGGTGAACATTTTTGCCGTTGATGGAACACCCTGTTAGACACCCTTGTGTCTCTCTGTGTCAAAATGGAAGGCACGCAATATACTTGTCTTTCTTAAATCCAAAATTTTGAAATATGTACTTATAAAGTTTTGACTTTTGAACAAGGGTAAAATGTAAAAATTTCGAAAACGGTTCCAATGATAACAAAAAAGTACAAACCCAAAAATTGTTAGTGGAATGCTCTTTCCATTTACCTCTTGTCATGCAATCTTTCAAATATTTAAAGACGTCAGGCATCGAACTCGCGACCCCTTGGAGAAAGCCCTAAATCCTCACCCTTTAGCTTACAATGCCTTTAGACTGCGGTTGATGAAATCGGTAATTATAGTTTTCTGCTTTGATTTATAGGCCTTTGTAAGCGATGGACTAAATATATTTGTATGAATAAATTAAAATTTTGAAAACAGAGTTACTTGTAGTAATGATCTGACCTTTCATCATGGTCGAAGACTCTCCACAAATTGTTTGGAAACTTTGCTAGATTTCATCCATCAGAGAAATGGATTATCGATATATACTCTCATTTGGCAAAGTCTTCGAAGTCTTTCCCAGGATCTTACGGATATTGCCATACAAAAGTCGTATATCGTTATTCTATCTGAGACTTGGGTAAATGAAGTGGAGGAAATAAGTATACCTAACTTCAATTGTTTATTAAATAATATACGACCGAGCGGTCGAACAGGACCACTGGGAATCTATCACAATCAACATGATAAAGCTCAACATTATCACACCAAACCCCGAGATGACTCAACTACAAAAGTCAGTGACGACACCTGTTGGTGATTTTGTATTACTGAGTGTAGCTATTTATATATCTGTTACGCTCGACGAAATTATATGTATATTTTATACATCGCTCATTACTAGTATATAGTAATGTAGGTAGTGCTACTATTGGTAAGAGAGAAGATAAAGTACCACTTATTCTTACTAATTATTCAATTTAAAGAAAGATAAAGATCGCCAAGATCAAATCCAAGCATCTAACCATAACGTCTAAACTTTTACTATATAAGACGATGGTCTTGCCGGTCCTCACATATGCATCCGAAACGTGGGTGCTTAGCAAAAAGCACTCTAACCTCTTGGCGGTGTTCGAGAGGAAAATACTTCGGAGGATTGTTGGCCCCGTATGTGAGGAAGGACGATTCCGGAGACTACAATGACGAGATCTACGAGCGCTATCGTGACATAGATGTTGTGAAGAAAATAAAGCTCGGTAGACTCCGGTGGGCAGGACATCTAGCTCGTATGAGTGAAGATGAGCCTGCTCGGAAAGTTCTCTGCGGTAAGATCTATGGGGTGCGACAGCGAGGGAGACCCAGCCTCCGCTGGAAGGATGGCGTAGACCAGGACGCTCAGAGCATAGGGATGCCAAACTGGATGACATCGGCTCAGAATCGGGACCGGTGGAGAGAACAGTTGCGAGAGGCCAGGACCGGATCCCGGTTGTAGAGCCGTTAAAGAAGAAGAAAGATCGCCAAAGATGTTTCACAACTTTCCCGTGCACTGGGTACACGCGTGTTTTTTATTAATTAAATGAAAGCAGCATTCCTTACGATTACAAAGATAACCTATTTGTGGAAATCGACAGTTGTTTCATTCCATTTTTACTCTAAATCATTAAAATACACTTTCCTCCAAAAACCAAAATTCACACTCGCACCCCGCAGCCCTGCAACAGCCATTGTCGAAAAAGGTTCCCCCAACATCCCCTTTATAGTCTAAGATACGTAGAAGAGCAACCTTCACCGATCGAGTAACCGAATGAAATTTTTTTTCATGATAGATAATATGCTAACAAATGTAACGGTGATGGGTTGCCTAACGAAATATGTTCAAGGCTATATTTAATTGGGGGTTTTTCGCTATTTTCCGCCTTTTTCTCTATTTTGAGGAGAAACTATGCATTTTGGTGAAAATATCAAAAGAGCAAAGTTGTAGAGCTTAAAATTTCTTACAAATTTTGTCTTCACTGTTTTTTCGAATTCCGCATAGATTCGTTTTGCACCTTTTTTAAATTTTGAGCTAAAATTCTGCATTTTTATGAAAAATTAAATGAGATCAAAGTAGTAGTTGTAGTTTTTCCACGGCTTTTCTTTGGACGCTTTGATTTATCAACAGAATCTGAAAAAAAGGTGCAAAAAGGCCGCCAGCGGCGAAACTATGCGGAATTCGAAAAAACAGTGAAGACAAAATTTGTAGGAAATTTTATGCTCTACAACTTTGCTCTTTTGATATTTTCACCAAAATGCATAGTTTCTCCTCAAAATAGAGAAAAAGGCGGAAAATAGCGAAAAGACGCCAAACGCGGTAACTTCATATGGAACGCTAATTCTTCTAAAATGTAGCAATTGTAGAGTCATTGGAGCAATTTTGCTTTTTCTGTTTTCAGTAATAGACGTGATCCTTTTCTGGTTATTTTTAACTATTTCGTACTCACAAGTACCATTAGCTACTCTTTCTCTAGCACCCGAGTAGCAATCGAAAGAAGTTTCGCAATTGAAATCCGCTAGGGGGAAAGTCGCCATTTGGAGTCCATTGTAAATTGTTTTAATTACCCTATCACCATTTTGATTGTTTTGAGCTTTTTTCTTATAAAAACGTACGTCTATAATAGCCTTGACACACGGCAATCAAAATATAACAAGCCTTAGGGGGTGACACACGTTAAAATACCTGATTATATTATGACAGTTGTAACAAGTGGTAGTGTAGTGAAAAATATCAGAGAATGAAAAATAAAAAAAAATTATATCTTTGGTACGTAGTTGCCCTAATCGAATGTAGGCAAGTAATATTTTATTTTTTAATATGGCAACAAGTAATATATTTTATTAATTTCCAAGTTTATGCCTGGTACGCAGCTCAAACGGAAAGAAATTTTCCATATAAAATATATGTAAAAAAACGTAAACGAAATCAATAGCGAAAAATTTATTTTGTAATTTCGTTTTGTGGTACGCAGCTCCGTGGGAATTTTGCTAGTATGCCTACTGAATCGTAGATGGCATTGACCTCGTTAATAAAAACAAAGCCAAAAATATGGGACCTGAGATAATTAATTTAGTGCATGAAAAAATTAAACAATTTTCAAAACAAAATTAAATTGAAAATATAATTTATACAGTTTATTTAAATCATTTCCTTCAACAAATTTGCCCGCCTTTTTTCTCTGCTGTTCAGCTGTTTGCTATTTCTCCACACTAATCTACACCGAATTTTTCCGTGTAGAAATAAATTTTTAATCTCCATCGAAAAATTCCGTTTGAGCTGCGTACTAGGAATTAAAATGAAAATCAGCTGACTGGAAAACACCTAAAAGTGGGCTTTTTAACATGATCTATCTGCCGACAGATGGCCCTCTTTTGGAATTTGGTAATCAATTAACCAAAATTTGCCTAATCGGTTTTCCTAATTGATGATGTTCATATTCCTAATTAATGCTGAATTTTCGTCATAAATGCGTATGTGTGTCGAGACTATAAATAAAAATAAGAAATTTATAAATAAAAATAAGAAATTTACCGCATTAATTTAAATTATGTTGTAAAGTAATCTAACCTTTTATTTGTATACAAATAAAATAACATCAAAAATGTAAGGTTAGGTTTTACTCAAATGAGCAAAGGAGGATGCCAGAAAATGTATCGACTTTGGTACCCATTCCAATAGCTATGTGTAATACGTCGTTGGATAGTTTTTTTGAGCTGAATATAAGTTGTGACGCCTAGTTCGAAATCTTTGTCCGTTCTGAGTAATGCGGTCAGAACTGTACAAAGATAGAGTTTTACGTATCACCCTGTATTTTTGTAACCGAATAACCTATTTCCAGGAATAAGGTACCAATGAATGCAGAATTTCTCCACCTATCTATGATGGTAAAAGCGATGGTTTTATCTTACCAACTTTTGGAAAAATTTCGACTCGGTCACGTAGCCACGCATGATTAGTGTAATTATCTTGTAAATCTGGAAATACACATTCAATGAAACTATCTTTAGCAACCACCAAAAATTGTCTCGGAGTCTGATGCATTGTGTATTTTCATGCAATTGTATTGTTCCGTTGCCAATGTTGAGCAATTGTTCTGAGAATGCTAATGGATCATTTTGAATTTGAACATGCATATTAGCCGTGTACCTTTTCTGCTCTTTTTTACTCTTATTTACTTGGAACTACTCCTGCTCTCACAGAGAATTCATATGTTTTACTCAAATTGACAAATTTTGCGTTCCTTTAATTTTTTACTCCGGAGTACTTAAAAGTAGAAAAGGAACACGGCTATTGATGGTAAGGCATAATTTTCTGGCACTTCGTTATAGGTATGATTCTTTTAAACATGTGTTAATTTCGTCCGCATTTGTAGCAAGTGGAATGACCGGCAATGTCTGTCTGAAATCACCGGACAGCAGCAGTAGAGCACCACCGAAAAGTCTGGTGGGTGCCTTCCACTTAGACACAGAAAGACAACTGTGTCCGACACAACGTGTCGCTCTGTGTCGTTCTGTGTAAGCCCAAATGGAACACATAAGTTCATGAAAAATCCGCCACGGCGCACTTTCCTCGTTTTTATTTTTGTTTGGCAAGTAAATCGTTAATTTTATGTTGATAATTTCTTTAAATTAATTACCCGACATCTTATAAATGCTGGGAATCTTAAAAATGAAACAATATTGTTGTAATTATAAATTAACGATCACATTTCAATTGGCGAGGGTTGGTAGCATTGTCTTAGTTGTGCCCGGCTGTGTCTAGCTGTGTCGTTGATGGAACACTTCTGTGTCGGACACAGTGTAACACTGTGTCTCTCTGTGTCTAAATGGAAGGCACCCATTATTATTGAGATCTTTCAGCGTTCTATCTAGATTCAAGTGAATGCTTGTGGGCCATACAACAAGTGGTATACGGTAATTGTACGAAGTGGTCGGTTGGTGATAGTTTTTGGTCCGACAAACCAAAAATTGTAGTTTTTGGGTGGTTGGAAATCATAACGGTTTATCTGCGGTGGTTCTTTTATATTTTTTTTTAGATTTTTTCATGTCACCCAGTGCTATTGAAACACTTTAACCTATTTTCATGAATAAGGTAGCAGTTTACGCAGAATACTCCCACCTATCTAAAATTGTAAAAGTGGCGGTTCGGCCGCACCAACTAACTAGATTTGCTTCTACTTTTTCACATAAGCTTTTTTCGAAAACAACCAAATAAAGTCAATGTTGACATAAAAATTGCTAATATTTTGGAAAGTCAAGGCCGTAACATAATAATGTTTTGGACATTATTCATAGGGAATATTCCATACATTCCAAATATTGAAAAAAAAATTGGTTAACTGCAAATTTTATTTTTGTTTGTGTAAGTTTGTACGTGAATGTTCGTTTATCGCGATTTACCAACTTTTTTGTCTAATTTTACCCATTTTTTTTCCTATAAACCTTCCACGGTCTACTACAAACTAAATAAAACAAAATCAAAGAAATTTGTTGAGCCATTCGTAAGTTATGGATTAACAATCGAATGTTTTTTTTCATTTATATCTTAATCAGTCAGCCCTTTAGGTATCGGTTCAAATTGTGTCTCTAAACCATTCTCGAATCAACTTAAACACACACACAAAATTTAATAAAAATCAGTCCAGCCGTTTAGGTGTGGTTCAGTCACATAGCCGGACAGCAGAAATATGTGTATATATAGAAGATAGAAGATATGTACATAATATTAATGTGGTGTAAATTTCCAGCACAATCAACGTTCAAATCTTTTATTTTAAATTATAGCTATTTCCGAATTTTGCGATAAAAGATCAATATATAAAAAACTATTTTATTTCATACAATAATTATTACCTAAAAACAATTACACCAAAACAATAAATTAAATTAATTATGCTCTTCTTCTGATGGAGGTTTTATCCATCCGCCATATCGCCTTTCAATTTCTTTAGCTACAGCTAAACACAAATGATCTTGACCTGGATTAGCTACAACTTGTATACCCATTGGTAGCTTGCGTCGATCAAGACCAATCATACAATTCGTCACAGGAAGGCCCAAAGTATTAAATACAGCCATATACATAGGTTCTAACAATTTATGATAAATTTGGTAATGGTGATGTGCTGTATTAGGGAATGTTGGATATAAGAATACTCCATCAGTTCCTAAAAGATCCTTAAATTCAGTCTTTAATGCTTCTATTATTGTTGCTAAGTATTTATGTCTGGAAGGTGGAATAACTTTCATGAGATTTTGTAAATGTCCGAAAATTACTGCAGGGAAAGTGCTGTCAGAAAATCCAACTAAATATTTAATGGTTTCAGTTCCGATAGTTTTGGGTTTCTCGCCCTCTTCAGTTTTGTGATAAATTGTTTCAATGTTTTCCATTGTTAACATTGCAGATAGGGAGATATCGAGTGACCATTTCAACTTTCGAATGTTTACTCTTTTTGCGTTAAAATCATTGGCAACTTTGTTGATAGCTGCATGCAAGTCTTTACTAAGCGGCCGCATCATTCCAGATGGTCCGTCGTTATCCATGAAGTAGAATTTTATTTGCGTTATATCGACTTCCTGATCTAATGATAATTTTGGCCCATTTGGATCGCACATACATTTGAGTAGCATCGGCAAGTCCTTGGCATAGCGCGTCATTGGAGCAATTGTAAAGAAATCACCCCATTTTGGGAAATCACTAGTTGGATGATGCCCCTTGAAGGAAACAGCATACGGAGTTGGCTTATGCCCCCAAATACCACTAAACATGGCAGGTAGCCGTGACGAGCCTCCAATGTCAGAAGTTAACCCAAGTATTGAAGCGCCGCTGGCTAGCAAAGCAGCTTCGCCACCAGATGAACCCCCAGGAGTTCTTTTTAGGTCATATGGATTTCTTGTCTGACCAGAGACTTTATTATATGTTTCCCAAAGTAAACACAACTCTGGGGTATTACTAACTAAAAGGATAATGCCTCCGAATTTCTTTATCTGTTTAACTACAGGTGCATCTTCGCCAGCAATTTGTGGTCTCTTGAAAATTCGTCCTGACTGATTAGTAAGTTCTTTAACAGCTATGCTTTCTTTAACTGTGACTGGCACACCAAGTAATGGCACTTCCCGTTCCATATCTTCCACAGTTTTTACGTCATTTGCAATTATTGCGTCGACTGCTCGTGCTTCTTCTAACGCAACTTCAAAACGATCCTGGACAATCGCGTTTATTAGTGGATTCACCTCTTTGCATCTTTCAATGTAAGCTGAAACAACTTGTTCGCTAGTAACCTGAAAAAAACAAAAAAAGGGTTAAATTTTTGCCTTGTGAAAACAAAAATATCTGAATTTATTATATTTGAAATAAAGTGGCGGTGTGCCTTTGAGGCTTATAAGACCAACTTCCTAGTATGATAAATATTATGGAAGAAAATCTATCTATATACATATATAAAAGTGAAAGTTTGTCTGTCTGTCTATCTGTCGGTCTGCAAATGTTTAATAGCGTCCGAAACCGCTCACCTGATTGGCCTGAATTTTTGTATATAGGGAGGGGGTACGGCGCACAGTGGCGGAAATGCCAGTGTTCCACCCAAATTACTCTAGAGTTCGTAAATTTTAAGTTATTGAGACAATTTTTTTTTAAAATGTTCATCTTGAATTTACCTATCGATCCCTCTAGCCGGATTTTGAAATTTGATTTCTTATTTTTTGTAATTTATAATAAAAAATCTAATTTTTACTAAAAAATACTTTTTTTCTATTAAATTTATTCTAACGGGCCGTAAATTTGAGTTTTCGTAACAAAATTTTTTTTATAATCTACGTCTTTTAATCAGCTATTGATCTGGAGGTGGTGGTCCGCCCCGTGCCTCTGGTTCCTGGGGCCTCCAAATGTCTACAAGTTCCCTTGATCAAATCCTAAACAATGCTTTTAAAATATCCTCAGGGCCTACTAAGTGGTACTTCGGAGTCAGAGGTCCCGTTCAATGTTCCCGTAGACACAAATAAGTACAGCATGTACCGGTGGTTTACAATTTTGAAATTAAAATTACTTTTACTGTTAATCTTTTAATGTCTATTTAGTTTTCGTGTAGTTCCAGTTTTACTGAATTCTACAGCCATTTAGACTTTTTACGCGGTACTAACGTTCTTTTATGCTGAACGCGTCCAATACTCAGGGAATTCCCGACTTTGAAGCGGGGAACCCCGAACGAATGAATGGAGGCGCAAATCATTTACACTCGTTCGCCTACATTGTATACGTCGAAGAAGTTCTCATAACCTTTCTTTTAAAATCTATTAAATTTCATTACGAAATCACTTTATAGCTTAAAATGTAATGCCGGATCCACACGTTTGTCAAGGCTTGGCAAGCGTTCGCAAATTCAAACAATTATTACGAAGCTTGAAGTTTCTTCACAAAAAAATCCTGAACACTCAACCTCCGGCCCTCCGACGCACAGTGGGGCAAATAGCTCATTTTTTGGACAATCGATAATTCCCAAGCCTGGAATTAATGAAACTTGAAAAAAATTTTTGTAAACTATTCGCCATAAAATTGCCTTTAATTCTATCAAGCCCGAATTTTGAAATTTCAAAATTAAAGATGGCTAATCCATTATGGCGGACATAAATTTTGTAAGTAAATTAACATTTTATAAAAAAATTCTTTAAAATTATAAAAAAATGTTACTTGGGGGTTTTTTTGGAAACCGAAAATTAATTAATAATAATTAATTTCAATAATTTTAAAGAATCTTTTGATAAAATTTTATTTTACTTACAAAATTTATGTCCGCCATATTGGATTAGCCATCTTTAATTTTGAAATTTCAAAATTCGGGCTCAATAGAATTAAAGGCAATTTTATGACGAATAGTTTACAAAAAATTTTTTTAAGTTTCATTAATTCCAGGCTTGGGAATTATCGATTGTCCAAAAAATGAGCTATTTGCCCCACTGTGCGACGGCCCGGGCAAAGCAAACGTTTTCAAATTGTGAACGCTTGCAAAGCATTGACATACGTGTGGATCCGGTATTTTTGGTTTTTATTGTGACGTATAAGTAAATGAGTTCATAAGTAAAGAGAGTTCATAGCGGTCGTATGGTCACGTACACACACACACTTGTACATACAAATGGCAACTGAATAAAACGCTTCTAAAATTACATCAACTTCTTAGACTGAGGGCCTCATTCAACTTTGCCGCCCCGGGCCTCTGACGGGCTTAGTCCGCCATTGTACCGATGATTTCCAACGATATACCATTCGAGTTTAAACGGCTTCAGTTCCCTTTGCGCCTTGCCTTCCCGATCACCGTCAACAAAGCACAAATTCAATCGTTGACTATAATTGCTGGAAATTAGAAAATTCCTGGGGAGGTAGCACGTAAGTTGTTTCAATCGAGCTCTTCATACAAAAATTCTGAATTTTTGTATGAAGAGGTCGATTGAAACAAATTACGTGCTACCACCCCTGTTTTCACACGGCCAATTGTATGTTGCCTGTTCGTCGGTACACCAACAAATTTATACATTTTTACACCAAAGAAAACAACCAAAAATATTGTGCATCCGTTATTGATTAGGTACATGTGTTCTTTATATGTGCGCAGCATCGCACGACGGATATGAAATCCAAAATACAGAAAAGCCGTCGTTCTTTGAGACACTTCATCTGTGTATGGCAGTTCATATCATATCCACTGCCAAGTCAGTGGATGGTTTTTGTTGACTTTTGAAGACGGTGTCTGCTTGACTTTCATTGCACTAACTGTTGCTTCGAAAATTGTTTTCATTTCTTTGTTAGCCGCCGTATGCACTTAATACATCGCCCCGAAAACAGGTGTTAGAACCGTCTTCAAAAGTGATTTCTAGATCCATCCTGATTGGATTAGTATTGTAAAGAACCAACAATTATTTCATGCTTTTTTGTGCATCACGGGATTGATTTGTTTTTGAAGTCGCTTTTTAATAAATTATTTTATTTCGTACTTTTTAGTCCGTTCATTTTTTTCGGGGGCAATTTAAAAAAAAATTATTTATTACGATAAGTATGACACGCCGCCGTCAATAAGAATCGAGGAAGTAGCTAAAAAGTTTTTGCATTGAAGCCGATTAAAAATTATTTATAACGAGAAGTATTACACGCTGCCGTTAAGAATTAAGGCAGTAGCTAAATAGTTTTTGCAGTATGCGTATTTTCGGAGTAATTTAAATAAAAACTTATTTAATATGAAACAAAATTCCCCGAAGGAAATTAAAAAACAATATTTATTGTGAGAACATAAAGTCGAGAAAAAAAATGCAACAGCCCGGAGAATCGAACTCGCAACCCCGGACGAAAGGCAATCATTTAGTTTAGTTTATAAAAATCATTTATTTCATTTACCATCTATCTTAATATAAATTTAACTAATGCTTAAAGTTAATTATTCTAGCCTATTCTAATCTGTCTAACTTACTGTCCTCAGCAGGCATTCTAAATTAATCTATATCTTAATGTAACTTATGCCTTTCGGCTAAAACTTATCTGTATTTTAATTTTATTTTTTTATATAAAAAATGATCATTATGACGTTAACTCTAAGATAATTTAAAAAAAACTTAGATACTATATTTATTTTATATAAAAAATCTTAAAACTATCTTAATCTACTTAATCATATAACTTACTGCTAAAACTATCCGGGCGGTGGTAAAATCTCAGGTGACCCTCGTCCAGGCGACGGGCTTCCACAGACTCGAGTGACCCCTTACTTGCAAGCTAATGAACTTAAACACTATTCTAAAAACTAGGAACTATCTAGTGTCCATGATACAAGAGTCAATTAACCAATCAATGCGAACTGCACTTGGCAGTTAGTAAGCCGAGAGAGGGATCGGGGTGAAGTTTGCGCGGTTGAGCGGAAATGGAATCGGTTTCTATTTTTCTGCCAATTGCATGGAAAATGTTTATGTGTGTGTGACTGTATCAAGCACATTTTGAAACGTCAACGAAAAAAAAAAATTAATTTCACCAGTTGGCGTTTTCAAGTAACTTTTTTGAGGAATTTAAATAAAAATTGAGAGAAATCACAATACACTAGGGGTATTCATGAAAACTCTCGTAAATCGCGTAAACCTAGTAAACGGCGTAACTAATGTCACATTAATGTTAATCTGACATTAGTAGTCAACGATACCATATCGTATCGTATCGTTGATAAATAAAACACGAATGTCTACTTTTGAAATATTACCTACACATATAAAACTGTGTTGTTACACAAAAAATTGCGTGAAACGAATTGCAACGTGTATCACCCATGCTCAATAAACTGACAGTTTTGACGTAGGGATTGAGTAAATGAATTGACTCGTGTACCATCAGGCTAGGCGGAGTACAGCGGAGGCCAGCCTCGGGTGAACTCCGACCAGGCGACGAGCTTACACGGGCTTGAGCTGAGAGAATTACCAAAAGCTCGTGGAAGCTCGCACTACTAACCTAGACTTACTTACATCTAAATTTATTACTAAAGTAAGAACTAGAACTAGTAAAAACTAGCCCTAAGCTAATCATTAAAATTAAATTACAAGCTAACCTAGTCTACATATATCTAAAGTTTTTAGGGCGAATACACAATAATGCTGGGCTGAGATTCTTGTACTGAACCTCAAGCGATCCTGAACATTCCCATCTTTTTCGTTAAAAGCATATCGCTTGTCACACGCCCTGCGATGCAAGTGGTATAAGAGAGGCACCCCCGATCTATCTTGGACCAATCTTTTTGAATCCAGATAGACAAATGCCTCTGGAGGAATAAAGTCGCGTTCACAAGCTGTTTTGTGCTCCCCGAATAAAAGGATTGTCGCTCTCTGTCGCTCTGACAATACGGCATCGAATCAACTTGATTATGAAGTTGTCGATCCTATTAGCAAATGCCTGATCACAGAGAACATTGTTGGCGTGAAACTTTTTGAAGCCAGATTCGGGTGTCCGATACCACCTTAAGCACGCCCTTAAGCATTGTCTTTCGAAAACCCGAAGCTTTTCCATATAAAAAGGGGATATGTTGAACCACGCTGGGCAACCATAAGTTAAAATCGGTGATGACCAAGGCTTCATAGGAGATCACCTTCACCCGTGGGGTTAGATGCCTGCCTTTTTGTCATGTGAAACGCCTTGTTTGCCTTGTCAAGAGCAGCACTTACATTTCTACTGAAATATAAGTACCTAATGATCCAGCCAAAGCCCAAGGTATTTCACTTCCGATTTCTTTTCTAATGCTTGTCCAGCAATTCCGCTGCACATCATAAGAAGCTCTGTTTCAAACAGTCCGAAACAGGATCGATTCCCATTTGCTAAAATTGATCTTCAACTTCCAATCATCACTATAGCGTTCGATTGTTCGAAGTCACGTTGCAAGGGCGTCTGGATCACTCCAATCTTCGGACCCGTCCTGCACACAATCAGGTCATCCGCGTACGCTAATACGAAGCGAGTGAACTGATTAGGTCACTCATAAAAATATTAAATAAGAGCGGCGAGTTTACCGCTCCTTGTTGCAGACCATTTTTAATGTCAAAGACCCTACTTGATGTGAAGTTTCCACTTTTGACGACGAACTTCTTCTTGGAAATCATATTATAGATCGTGTATAGCTGAGGTCCGGTCATGCTGAGCCTGACCAGTTTGTAGAGAAGATCTTCGATCCATACTGTATCGAATGCCTTCTCAAAATCGATCAAGCATGCTCCGTTACACTGGCCTCTCATGAAGTTCCAGTGTATGTCTGACACCAATTTCGACACGGCGTGAATAGTGTCATGCCCTGCCCGAAATCCGAATTGGTTATCGGGAATTATCTTTTTTTCCTAAACCCATTTGGATAATGATCTATTAATGACTGTTTCAAACACCTTACTGATATTCGGAAGCAGACTTATTGACCGAAGATTACCAGGGTTACTTTTATCTTTACCTTACTTGGGTATTGGGTACACCACGGCCGTCTTCCAGTGTCCTGGAAAATGGGCGTTGTTTAACGCATTGTTAAACAGAGTGGTGTATGTGTCTATAGCCACCATGGGTAAATGCTTTAAAACGATATTTGGAACACGATTCACCCCAGACGACTTCTTATTGTTTAGATGGCGAAAGATTAACAGGAGATCGATTTTTCTAATGAAAGTAGAATTTAGTTGGGCCGTGGGAATGTCATTCGCTGGGCAGTCTTCACTGAATTCGATGATTGACCAATTCTCGGATTTCCAAGCTTCAATTTCATTAGATAATCTGAAATGGTTCAGTAAGGCCATATTCTCAAGGCCAAAATTCGCGCAAACATTGGTGTTCACCGAATAGATTCCCTGGTAATAGGTCCCCATAAAATCCACCTGCTTCTGTTCGTCCTCTATACAATAGTCGTCGTCTATGCGACTGATTTCTTCCGGATCCAAGCAATTATTTAACTCGCTGTGCTACGAGAGAGTGTTACTACGCGCTGGCTAAATATGTAAATAAACTTTTCAGAAATTCGGTTAAATAGTTCTCGAATTCAAAGGATAATACTCTTACAGTCTACATGAGTATGCATGAAATTTCTAACCGAAGAGTTTGTAATAATTCTTTACACATTAAGGAAGAGAAAAGAAGAAAAAAAGTCGCACTGTCCGATCCGGGGTTTGAACCCGCAATAATTACCTCGGCAGATTTTTACGTAGACGCTAGGCCAAGTCCCTCTTAAGTATTTGGTGACAATAAAGTGTTTTGTAATACCTTTAAAAATAAATCTATCTGTTCAAAGTGTACTAATTTTACCAGTTTTTTATGCCTACCTTCGAACCCCTTTATCAGAATTTAAAAAAAATTGTATGGGACCACCGTGGGAAACTACAGCAAAAAACGAAAAAGCAAAAAGTTATTGCGTTACAAAGTTATGCGTGAACAGGACCAAAAAAACATACCTACGCGTCGAACTGATGACCAGCTCTTTTTTGAAGTAGGTTAAAAATACGAAAAAATTCCTTTTTCAAACTCTTCTAATTCATAATACCTCAACTGAAAAATAAACGGAAGTTACTATTGGCTTATGGGGGCAGCGAGGCGCACCGGGTTCCAGCTAGTATTTATATAAAAGTGAAAGTTTTTCTGTCTGTCTGTCTGTCAATGTTTAATACACTCCGAAATCGCTCATCCGATTGGCATGAATTTTCGTATATAAAAGTTTTCGGGTGTTCCTACGCGGTCTATTTTGCTCTATCTCGAACACTGTACTGTACCGATATCCGTGTAGCCAAAAGAAATAGCGGAAATAGCAATTTTATTTTGGCGTCGATTGGGATTCACAGTGACATCATCGTACTTTGCGAGATTTCCGAGGAAAAAACCAACCGATGATGCACAGTTGGCTAGATTCTAAAAAAAAGGGGACAAAATTCAAAACATTTTTTTTTAAATGCCCTTTTCTAGGAACTATCTTAAAGAAGGGGATCCCCTGCATGTTTTACCGAAAGATGAGGCGAGTAGCTTTAAAGCCTGCGGCTCCAAGGCATTCCGAAGTTAGGTGCTTACATATCTGCATTTGCTTGTCTTCGCCGCGAAAAACATTTCCTAAGTAAATTACCAATAAGTTTGTATTTAAGTCTGTAATATTAATTCCGTTCAATGGAGGGTGATATTGAAGGTATGTAGAATATTTCTATGTGTTTTACCGTTATAGCCTAGTACTAAGTTCGGCGCTAAACTAAATTTTAGCGCGTCTCCAAACTTGTACCCTTTTTTAGCAAGATAAAATTTGACCATGTAGAATTGTAGAGAAAGTTCATATTAACGTTTTTTTGGGTTAAATTTCAAAGTCTTCTTCGAAATAAAACTCCTCAAAATCCACTGGAAATATAAAATTATTAAAACGTGTTTCAAAATATTTTAAACACACAAAATTATTTATTATTTTTACTATTTTTTCATGCACAAACTTTTATTTTAATTTTATTTCCGCACTTGAAACTTTTACAACCGTAAATTAGCTTATTTTTCGGTTTGTTTTAAATCACTGGTTTTTTTCAACAAAATTTAGCGTGAAATAAGGTGCCTGCACGATAAAAAATGCAGCTAAAAATGTGGAGACTAACATTGCTGCCATCTGTTTTAAAGAAATAGAAACGTGGATTTATCGAGCATTTTAGCGGCGAACTTAGTACTGCAGGCGCTAAAGATGTTGCTAAAATTTAGCTTGATAAATTTTCGCGCTAAATTTTGTATGGAAATTTCATTTAGCGGGGAACTTAGTACTAGGCTTATTAAATAATAATCCATGCTAATGTGAAAGAACGATCAAAAACCACGAAAATTTTTTTTTTAAAACTTAATTGACCTTAAACTGGAAAAATAGTTTATCCCCCACTACCCCCCGGGATAGTTTTAAAGTGATTTCGTACGAAATACTTTATGAAATGAGAATTCGAAAGATTTGGGTGTCAAAACTTGCCAATTCATATTTTATACGATGTTAAAATTGGTGAAAAAGTACTGAAAAAGTAACAAACAAGGCCAATTTTAACTTCAAAAGTGATTATAACTTCAAAAGTAAAGGCCGTCGCATAAAAATTGTCTGGACATTATTCATAGGAAATACTTCAAGCTTTCCAATTTTGGAAAAGAAAGTATAGGTTAACTATTTATTTTTTGGAGAAAAAGGTAGTGTGAGTTGATATTTTAGTTAAAAAAACCAAAATTTTGACTTTGACGACTCATAACTCTGGAAGTTGGTAAGATGGAGCCGTCATTTTTACGACAGGTACGAGTATTCTGCGTATATTGATACCTTATTCATGGAAATAGGTTATACGGTTACACAAATACAGGGTGATATGTAAAACTCTAACAAAAAAACTTCAAAACGCCCTAGCGGCTAAACCGTTACGGATTCGTGATCGTGATGTGAAAAACCCCTGAAACCTAAATTTCGAATGTTCGACAAGTTATTATATTTTTGTCCACTTTTTTCCTTATCTAGACCATTGTGCGATGGGATGCACTCTGATACTACTTGCAGGGGATTTTCGCTAAACTTTGCCTGCTATACCTCGATCAACCCTTGCAGATGAGCTTAACCACTGACATATAGAATGGACTGCTGATCACTGACATATATACCATGTTTATAAGCGTAGTTTCCCTTCGGATGGAAGATTCGATCCGGAGTGAAACCCCGCTTATAAACGGCGAATAAAAATCCAGAACTTGGACTTTTGCTCCCCAAGAAAAAGCCGGAGTGAAACTTCGATCCCGGTTTATGGTATGTTTATAAACGCTGACTGGGAGTGAGATGATCGGAGCATAATTTTTAATTTTTTTCAGAAGGAAAAAAAACTTAGTGAAGAAGCAGCTGGGTGTTTTATTTTGCTACATAAGGTTTTTTTCTTTACTTATAGATTTTTTTAAATACATTAAATTAAACATTGGGTTTATATTTGTGTTTGTTGCCATTTTAAATTTGAGCTCGGAGCTGTCATCTCAAACCAGAAAATATTTTGGATTTTCACTCCCATTGTTCATAAACGCATCGGGAGTTTCACTTCGGATTGAAGATACGCGAGTGAAACACCGTTTATAAACGTAGTAATAGATATGGACTGCTAATTAAGCAAAATCCCATACAAAAAAGTGGCACCAAAAAACTATTGTTGTCTCGTTCCTCCGTTAAAATCCTATGAACTTTAATCTGTTTTATAATAAAAAAGCAGTTCAGTGCATGTCAGCGATATCAACATAATTAGAAAAAAATAGACAGGTATAGTTTTTTCTTCTTTCTCTCACTTTCGTTATTTTTAAAAGTTCGTTAAACAGAAGGAAAGAACCCTCACATATTTAAAAAAAATACATTTATTTAACGAAAAAACTGCTACTAAATAAAAAATAATGATGGAAAATTATTTCTATCAATTATAACAGACATCTTATTACTTTTTTCCCTCTAAATTGGAAAAAAAATTGTTGTTTACATAGAAAAGGTCTTCTTCTTCTGGAGAAAAATGGTGCCATTGAAAGTTGTCAATTAGCAGTCCATATCTATATGTCAGTGCTGCTCATCAGGAAATTTTCATGGCACCAATTCGTTCGATAGGTGGCAAACCTTTTTTCACTGACATGTAAACACGTCAGTTACTTTTGTAAATTAAAATTTTTTATATTCGTTTTTGGACCATGGAAACAAAATAAATTTTTGTTAAAAAAAACATAACAAATGCAATTTTGATGTTATTTCAATTTTAAAATGCCATTTTTCATTAATTACAAATATTTATGTTAAACCATGCGAGATTCTCTACCTGTTTCATCTATATGTCAGTGATTCCGAGGCTTATGGAGGAAAGAGACAGAAATAAAAAAAAATCACTATACCCATCTATTTTTTGTAAATATTCTGACATTAGTTCAAAGGAAAAAATGAAATCAGGTATGGCAACTTTAACATCGTGCAACCGTTGTGGCGGTTTTATTTTAAATTTCGCTTAAAATCATTCCAGAATTTTATTTACCGTTCTTATTTTACTGCAAAGATAAAAAAGTTATCGTATTTTGTAGTTTATTGAAAGTAAAGAGTAAAAATATTTAAGAAAATGGAAAAGTGTGCAGTTTTTGTATGTCAAATTTTATTTTTTCAAGTTTCTGATTTTATTTCTGCTAGTGAATGCACTGAACTCTTAACACGAAATTTAAAAAAAATTGAGTTCGGTGACAAAAGGGGCCTATGGCTGAGCGGAGGACTATACTTTTCTATACTTTTTGGTGCCATGCACTGACATATAGAAATGGACAGCTAAATAAGCAAAATTCCATACAAAAAAATGGAACCAAAAACTATTGTTTTCTCCCTCCCTCCTATGAACTTTAATCGATTTTGAAATAAAAAAAACAGTTCAGTGCATGTCAGTGATATCAATATAATTATAAAAAAAAATAGACAGGTATAGAGTTTTTTTCTTCTTTCTCTCTCTTGCGTTATTTTTAAAAGTTCGTTAAACAGGAGGAAACAACCCTCACATATTTAAAAAAATACATTTATTTAATGAAAAAACTGCTACTAAATAAGAAATAATGATGGAAATTTATTTCTATCAATTATGACAGACTAGTTATTTTCTCCTGAATTTGAAGACAATTTTTTTGTTTACATAAAAAAGGTTTTCCACTTCAGCAGTCCATTTCTATATGTCAGTGGTGCCATGAGTTTGTATGGAAATAATGTCCATTATTATATGTCAGTGAGCTTAAAGCATGCTTGAAGCATCATATCTATGGTACAGTGTTCAATGTTAGTATTTTTTGGAACGATTAACGCTGTAGGTAGAATATTTTTGAAAATACCTAAAACTTTAAGTATCGATATCTCAAAAACGAAGCGAGATATCGTAAAAAATTATTTCACATTTCGTCTTATTTTGGGTTGTTTTATCGAAATTCATAATTAAAATATCGGCGCCACGGAAATCGTAGCTTTGATATAACGAAAAACCTTTGGGAAATACCTCAAAACGTCATATCTCGAGAACTAAGCGTGATATCGAAAATGTTTATTTAATATTTTCGTCTTATTTTGTGGTGCTTCACCAAAATCCATCGTCAAACAGCGGACCACGGAAACGGTGGTGCCAATAAAAATAGAGGGGGTAAAAAAAATTGGACCCAAAAATACATAGGAAACATCCGTATTATTCGTCTTTGAGCTATTTTCAACTGAAATCTGTTGACGGAATGCGGTCCTTACATTTTGCACACTCAATACCCCCCGGCTCCCACTCTATATACACATACACCAAAAACCAAAAATATTGTGTATCCTCTATTTGTGCGCAGCATCCCACGACGGATATGAAATCCAAAATACAGAAAAGTAGCCGTTCTTTGAGACACTTCATCTGTGTATGAAAATTCATATCTCGAAAAATGCCAAGTCAGTGGATGGTTTTTATTGACTCGATCAAAATATCAGATCCCTTAAGGCTGGAGTACAATGATTCCGTTCCGAGACGCACCGTAAGCGTACCGTACCGTGGAGTTGGATAACTGGCTACAATACAACATATTCATTCCGTTTTTGACAACTATCAGGTTTAAAAGAAATGAGTGCAGAAATAATAAAATGTTGTGTCCAAATAGAATTAATTTTTTTAAACAAAAATTTCCGGATATTTTTTTATTAATTCAATTAATTTTTCCTCTTCCATATTTTTGTTTTAAATTACCGACCACCAAATGACACAAATGAGGTTATGTCTTCCGACCTTTTCGTAAAAAGATGGAATTTGCTCATCTTTTCCATTCCGCACCGTTCCGAACCGTCCATTGTAGTCACGAAACCGTACGGAGCGGAATCATTGTACTCCAGCCTTAATAGTTTCACATTTTGTTATTTATAATCAAATATACGAAAAAATTCCTTTTTTCAAACTCTCCTAATTCATATTACCTCAATGCAAAATAAACGGAAACTACTATTGGCTTATTGGGGCAGCAAGGCGCACCGGGTTTCAGCTAGTAATAATAACACAGAAAGGGAAGAAAGGAGGATTTTAATCATTAAATGATTTCTATACGTTCTTGATGTGACTTGACTATTGCTGTTTGGGATTATGATCTTTTTATGTGAGAGAGCTAAGTTTGGGATTTACCCTTTGTACTATCAGTTCGTCATGCCGTATGTCACGGTAGCACGATGTCTGTAAGTAAGCCTAGATCGATAGATTAGACAGCATAAAGGCCCAACTATGCATTGCAAAGGCGCATATGCCAAGTGCATATGTCAAGTTCGGAACCAGAACTTGTTATGAAGGTGGCTACGGTTGACATAACACGGCATAAAAGCTTTCGTTAAACATTCGTTAAACATAATGAATGCGACTGGGGTCGAACGTGACATGACAACATTAGGAAAAGCAAGTTATATTTATTGCTGTTTATTGTTAGAGCAAGTGATTTTTGTTCATGTATGGAGAAATAAAAATATCTACATATATACATATATATAAATCAAAATTAATTTTCACTTTCCCAGCGCAGATTTTACATCAACTTATGTCATGCATAGGCGGTAATATGTTTTGATTGACATAATGCTGACTTTCGATATTTTTTGATGTTTTTACATATGCGCTTATGCCGTGCATAGTTGGGCCTTAAGAAAGACTATGAGGAATGTGGGTGGTGCTGGATGGAAAGGCGATGGAGCTTTTGAATTCTTTGAGGACATGTTCGGAAATTTTTAGTTGTACTTGTTTCGAAATATTGCCTGCGCATAGGTGCGGGGCCAAAGAAGGCAGGCGCGGATCTAGAATTTTGGTTGGGGGGGGGGGTCACGGAATTAAAAGTGGCGAAAAAAAAATTTTACTCCTAAAAAAAACAAAAACAAAATTAACAAAACGAACAAAACTAACCGAATTTTCTGGTGGATTAAACACAAACGTGCCCTACGAAAACGTGCCCTAATGTGTTTTTGAGGAAGACGCGCCCTTTCTTGTGAGTGCAGCTAACTTCAGATTTGCAAATCAAAACATATAGAAAGAGTATAGATCAATTAGTCCAGGAGAGATAGCGGAAAAGTATTCAAAAGTTGAAATAAATCTACCCTGCGATTTTTCGACTCTATAATTAAGAGAAAAATCGTAGGAATTCGTGTGTTTTGGAAAAAAATCGGTCCAGGAGAACAGGTGGAAAAAAGCTAATAATGGTAGCGAAAACACGTTTTTCAACGTTTTAGGTGCGAAAAAATTTTGTTTTTGGAAAACAGAAAATAGTACGTAATAGCGCTTAAAAAGACGAAAATTAAAGGTTTTGGACAATTGAAATCGGTCAACAGGTTTTTGCAAAAAAAAAAAAAACACGAAATATGGCCATTTTTTGACATTTAATTATAGGGACTATAATTATCGTAGAGCTTTGTTTCAGGGCTGAAATTGTGGCTTCTGTTAGTGCCTACCTACAATAAAAATTTCATGCAAAAATAATTATAACTTTTCGCGTAAATCTCAAAAATGTAAAAACAGCTGTTTCAGGAAAAAAGTTTGAACAAGGCCACGGTGGTGCTAGAGCTATTTTGAAAAGCCCTATTTATTCTCGAAGAGTTACTCTACCAACCCATTTTCAAGAAAAGTTGGTGAGGTCCGATTTAATACCTCATAAACGCGTTTGAAAACAGGCACTTTTCTTGATGTTCAGAAAAAACCCTTTAAGCGAAGGGGAAGTGAAATATGGTGTGGATTTCTATTCAGTAGATTTCGAGAAATCAAAATTTTTTCCTGTCAGGCATATATGGAAACGCTCGAAATTCCTAGGATTTTTCTCTTAATTATAGCGTCCAAAAATCGCCGGGTAAATTTATTTCAACTTTTTTTCTATCCCTCCTGGACTAAATCTGCTGTTGACCTTGAAGGTAATTTTTTAAGGTTGTTTTTTTTAATTTGCAAAAAAGGTGGGTCGGTTTTGTGCGTTTGGTTATTTTTTGTTTTTGTTTTTGAATTGAGTCAATTTTGTTTTTTAAACAGCGAGCGCTTTTGAGCAGTGCCGCTGCTGGCATGTGTGCAACTGCACAGGGCCCTGTGTGTTGGGGTCTCGCGAGCGAAAAATTAATTTGACAATAAAAATCATTTGAATTCATTATTTGCATATTTACTTCATCGAATGAACCACACAAATGAGTACGAGCCAGAGAAATCAGCATATGGGCCATAGTTCTGTGACGGGTGCGGGCAATCTAGGAGCGAAGCGAGCGAAAATTTTTTTTGGACTCTCTGGGGCCTCTCGCTGAATTTTTGCACAGAGCCACTCAATTGTCTGGCCGCGGCACTGTTTTGGGGGGGGGGGGTTATGACCCCCCCCTTCCTGAATCCGCGCCTGAAAGAAGGCCGCGGTTGCTACGCTTGCAGTGTTCGCCTAGATAGATCAACTAAACTTTGTGTTTCCGCATGACTGTACGTCCAATGAGAAAAGCAAGCACTGTGAATAACAGTATGCGTGTCTTCGATTTGGGAAATGTTTATTTCCGCGCGCCGCTGCGACCCTTTAACGGTTTTTAATTTATAAGTGTTTGATATTTTAACGAAAAAGTACACATTTTGTTTGATTGTTTTTTTAATAAAATTACTTGAAGAAATATAAGTTTTATTTATTTAAAATTCATGATTGCAGAAATATATTCAACTTAAATTTGTTTTTTTTCAGTTATTCCAACGTAAATGCTTGTGGGATGAAAAGGTCATAACATACTGCAATAAATTAAGGACAAAGCTTGGAGTGAGGTAGCTGCTAGCTAGAGCAGTGTGTGATATAATCATATGATATTAAGTAACATAAATTACATTAAGTAAAAACAATTAAGTCAAAATAAATTATGTATGGGGAACGCGCCCCAAATCACCGACGAAGTAATAAATTGCATGCATACACAAAATTCTAGGCAGCACTACCGCGGCGACCGACTACCGGGGTCATGATGCAACTCTCACCGGTTGCAAACATTACCTCGGTCGGGCAATGTACGCAAGCGGTTGTGATGATTCGGTGATCTGTGACGCGACCCCAGAATTTACCAATAACCCACCTGTAAATAATTTAACTATAAATATGGAAGAACAAATTAATAAAGCAGCTTAGTAACTTAGTAACTTTGAAGTAATTCATCCCGGAGTTGTCCTATTAAGCTGCTCCAATCTAAGCCCCCAGAGCATAGCGAATTTCGCTGCTCTAACCAGGAGTTAAGCATTGTTGCTGCTCCGCTCCAATACAATTTGCTCGGCGAGGGACCACCACAAGTGAAACGGAAATGCGCCAGCGCCTGGACTATCACATTTTTTAGAAGACTATTGCCGGAGGAGGTGAGATAAGTTTGGGTAAATTCAAAAACTCATCACTGCCGCATCACTGCAGAATTCAGCCACAGGCTTCAATTGAAAGTCTGTGGCTGAATTCTGCAGTGATGCGGCAGTGATGAGTTTTTGAATTTACCCTTTGTAGCAGAATATAATGGAATGAAGCAGCCAAGTGGCAGTGCTGTTACCAATAAAAAAATGGGGTTTTCATTTTTTCGATTTGCTCTTGTTTCTAAAGGATCAAATTACACCAAGAAGATAAATAAAAAAGCAATATTTAGAAAATGAAAATAGCATTACAACTTAATTTCATAACATATTTTCTTTCTGTCTGAAAATGTCAAATATCGTGCTGGATGAGGCTCCACATCCACACGAACCAGATCTTAAAGTGGACCTTGACACTTCCTTCATGTCTCCTTTGTCTACGTTTGCAAGAGGCATGCAATCTCTGAGGAATAAGGAGTCCACGGATAATTCCGCCAGGAGCACTCCATCTGTTGTTTAGTGCCTGAGATGGGCGACTATGTTGAAAAAAAAAATTCGGGTTCTAACGGGAATACAATGCTACTCGTAATACAAAAGTACATTAACCAGCTTGAAGACGAGGAGAAAGTTCATTACAAATTTGATATTCTCCAACTAGCCCATTAAAAATTTTTCGAATACAAGAGTAAACAAAAAATAATAGAGAAATAAAATGTTTTTTACAAAGTAAAAATAATTTTATAATAGTTATGTTTTCTGTTTAAAATAAATATATTACTACAGTTATTGCTATATTTTATTTTGGGTGCCTTCAGAATAACTGCATTCTCTCTATTTGGAAAGAGGTGAAAGTAGTTTATATACCTAAAGGTGAAACCCCAATGTAGGCTTGGCTTGCTTTAGTGCTTTGCTTTGCTTTGACATATCAAATACACCAGTGCTTTGTTATGGGACAAAACCAAATGACAAAGCGGCAAAGCCAAAGCAAAGCCCAAACAGAGCAGAGCAAAGCTTGAAATGGCCAATGTTCAATTTTTTGATGCTTTGTATGCTTTCGCGTTTGTTTAATATTTATTTTGCTTAGAGAAATAAATGTATGTAGAGGTTTGAGAAAATTTATTTCATAAAGAAATTATTTTTTTTGGGAATAACATTAACTATAAGATTTCAAAATTAATCTGAGACAACTATTTCTATATCCCATTTTAACAAATTTCTCGTAAATGATTGAACAGTTAATGCCGTAAAGCATTTGTGCTTCTTTATCACTCTACACAACAATAGATATTTACATTCGATCCTTCGTTCTTTTTATGAAACAATATTGTCCATTCCAAAGGAAAAATTCCGCAAAATTCATACCTCTTACCTCTTTCGTGTACTATTTCTATTTCCTGTGCTCATGAAAAGCAAACTGTAAAGTATCTAAAGCAAAGCGTGTATTTGGGTTTGTTTTGCTTTGGCTTGTTGGGCTTGTTTTGCTTTGGCACGTGGTACCTGAAAAGCTCACCAAGTTCAAGCAAGCCAAGCCTACATTGGGGTTTCACCTTAAGGCAGGAAAAGCCTCCCACGCAACACCCAAAAGACTTCAGGCCAATCAGCCTACCATCCTTTCTTTTAGAGACTCTAGAAAGGCTAATCGAAATATATCTTAGGCAGACTATACCAACCTCGGAACTCTCTGGCGCACAACACGCCTACACCATGGACAAATCTACTGGCACTGCTCTCCACTCATTGGTCTCAACCATTGAAAAATGACTCGAGGTCAAGGAGTATACATTACTGGCATTCTTTGTCATAGAGGGATAGTTTAACAACGCACTCCAGGACGCCATTACCTTGGCCTTGACAGAACTGGGGATCGAGGCATCACTGGTGTCTCTCATACATCAAATGCTTACTGGCAGGATGGTGAGCGCAATCCTAGGCGACTGCTCGGTCCAAAGGGTTGTAAATAAGGCACCCCGCAAGGAGGAGTGCTCTCCCCGCTCCTATGGGTCGTAACTATGAACCAGGCGACGCATGGAGGCAGAGGGCCATTACGTCCTGGCGTACACGGATGACGTTGTCATCATCACAAAAGGAAAATTTCCTCAAGTCCTCTGTTATCTCATGGAGGCGGCAATAGTGCCAAATATCTGGGAGTAGTCCTGGACAAGAAACTCCTCTGGAATGAAAACACAGAAGAGCGCATTAAAAAAGCGAACATAGCGTTTTTCGCTTGCAAAAAACCTATTTGGAAGAAATGGGGCTTAACATAGTACGATGGATCTACACAGCGATCGTCCGCCCAATACTCCTATACGGAGTCTTAGTATGGTGGCCAATCGTGAGTAAGTCCACCGTGCTAAACAAACTAGAGAAAGTACAAAGATGTGCGGAGTTATGCATAAAGCTACTGACAGAAACAGGCGCAAACGCGGTGCGTAAATTGGCTTCGCGGTATGTGGCGACTTTTCACTGACATGATGTTGCGGTGTCGGCGGCGCGCTCCGACTTTGAACACAACAACGAAATCAAAGTGACAAGTGGACGTGATAGGAAAAAAATTTAAAAACCTGAATGATTTAGATATAATTTTTCTATCCTACAGGGCTTGTCTTTGTTTTAGGTGCTAATATAATTCCCCAATTTGGAAAAATAAATATTTTCATTAAATATAAAATTCAACAAATTTGCTATCACAGCCAACAGCAACACACAGCTCCAAACATATGCCCACCACCACCAAAACACGACTCAAAACCCTCAAAACACAAACATCTCTTGACACTACGCGGCGGCAACGCGCAAAAAGTAGAAAGTAAAGCAACTTGCGCGGTGTGTGCGTAGCGTAAAACAGCATTTCGTTAGTGCGCATTTGAATACACTACTTCTATTCTCTCTGTCATTGCCCGCACGGCGTTTGCGCCTGTTTCTGTCAGCAGCTTAACAGGAGCACTTGATCCACACCTACAGATGCCCTAAATGTTATGTTATATACATCTTTTCAAACGGCGTGACATTTAGCGCAGGATGGGGTAAAAAGCTGTTTAAAAGCTTGAGATAATTTTTTTTCCACTCTAATTGAGAAATTAAGCTTCAAAAAAGAAGGCCAAGGGCGCACGCAAAAGAATTGTCAGCAGTTCACATATAATTTCTGACAACTTGTTGTACATATTAGGACGACTCCGTTTTTTATGAGAGCTTCTGTATATACCACAGTGACTTAAAAAATCTCAACCGAAAAACGAAATGTATATTTTCCCATTTGAATAATTGGTAGAAATTTGAAGATTATAGATAAATCTTACTTAACCGTAAATAAAATAAAAATGCGAAGGCTATATTTTAAACTTAATTTATTTAAAAGGAAACACTTTTCTAATTAAAATCGACTTTTTATTTTTCTTATAGTTTTGTGACCCATTGTATATTTTAAAAAGTGAGCGAAGAATTGACTCCTCCTCCTCCTAATCAAACCACTTGCTGTCATTTAATCAGTCGCGACAGCTTATTGCTAGAGAGAGGTATATTTTTCTGGAGGGATAATGGTTATTTAAAAATTTTACGGAGAATTCTCAATTTATGAATGAAAATTCTCATGAATTTAAAAAGAAATTTTTCAGCATTTTTTTTAATTATTTTAAAATTAGGGATGAGCAAGATTGTTGAATTTTTTCTGCGTTTGTTGCCTTTTTAAATGAAAAGAGGGGAAATGATAGAACAAAATTTATAAAATTTGGGAACGAGGTGCGCAGAACTGTACAAATTTTTTGTGTCACGAAGTTTGAAAACATCTATACCTTCCTCCTTTGAATAAGAGAATCCGGATTTTGGACCGGAATCAGGGGAGAGCACACGAAGGTGCTGAACTCTGTGATCGTCCCCACTAAAACCGACTTCTGTTACTTTCAAGAGGAACTACGGAGCCCCCATCCCTTCACGTGGTGAATGGAGAAATAGACCACACAGTTTTCAAGATGCCATAAACTTCTGTACTGATGGTTCTAAGCTCGAGGGTCGAGTAGGAGGAGGAGTCTTTTCGCCAGAGGGTGGGATTGAAGTCTCCTTCCGACTACCCGATCACTGCAGTGTATACTAAGCGGAGGTTCTAGCCCTACATGAAGCTGTTTCACTAATCAAGCAGCGAGGCGACAGGAATCGGACTGTCTACATCTTCTCAGATAGCCAGACGGCTCTGAAAGCCCTGCGCTCTTGCACAAACAGCTCTAGAACTATCTCTGAATATCGCAGATCTCTTAACGAGATGGCTTCTCAGCAGTTCAGGACCCTCCTCGTTTGGGTGCCCGGTCACCGAAACATAGAGGGAAATTGTAAAGCTGACGAACTGGCTAGAAAAGGCACGACCGCCCCTCTCCTTCCAGGAAAGGAAAGGGTTAGTATGCCTTGGGCCACTTTTAAACTCCGATGCAAACAGCACACAATGCAACAAGCAAAGAAGCATTGGAGGGATCTTGATAAATGCACCTTGGCCAAAACAACCTGGCCCTCTTATGATCTCAGGCGGAACACTTCACTACTGAGCCTCGGGAGACAAGACCTCTCAGTTATAGTGGGAGTGCTGACCGGACACTGTAGCTGCTGACAGAAACAGGCGCAAACGCCGTGCGGGCAATGACAGAGAGAATAGAAGTAGTGTATTCAAATGCGCACTAACGAAATGCTGATTTACGCTACGCACACACCGCGCAAGTTGCTTTACTTTCTACTCTTTGCGCGTTGCCGCCGCGTAGTGTCAAGAGATGTTTGTGTTTTGAGTCGTGTTTTGATGGTGGTGGGCATATGTTTTGGAGTTGTGTGTTGGTGTTGGGTGGGATAGCAAAATTGTTGGATTTTATATTTAATGAAAATCTTTATTTTTCCAAATTGGGGTAATTACATTAGCACCTAAAACAACGACAAGTCCTGTAGGATAGAAAAATTTTATGTAAATCATTCAGGTTTTTCAATTTTTTTCCTATCACGTCCACTTGTCACTTTGATTTCGTTGTTGTGTGCATAGTCGGAGCGCGCCGCCGACACCGCACACATCATGTCAGTGAAAAGTCGCCACATACCGCGAAGCCAATGTCCGCACCGCCTTTGCGCCTGTTTCTGTCAGTAGCTTGTCTGATAGGGACGCATGCGACCCGCTTAGGTCTTGATACCAACCGTTTTTGCAGAAGCTGTAAAAATCCGGACGAGGAGGAAAGTGTACCATATCTCCTCTGTCATTGCCCAGCCCTAAGAAGAAGGAGATTAACCACATTTGGTGAATCCTTTCTAAACACGCTTGCGCAAATCTCGAAGATTGGGATCCCGCAACTCAGAAGATTCATTACTTCCTCGAAATGGTTTAGCGAAGAAACGACACTTTAACATCCGGTTTAAAGTGGGATCACTATGGCATCATAATGGGCCTATTTTTTGGCCTAAGTGTATGAGCTTAAACCAACAGCTCAGCCATATCTAACCTAACCTATGTGGGTGTGCACGAGAGGCAGTTGATCTGTAAAAAGCATGAAACAGGCAATTCATGCAATCTTAAGCAAAAGAGCAAATTACCGGTTTTACTCAACATATTTATAGCATCCTGTGCCGAGGACCGTTGGGCTGGCATACACGGATCATAACGTTAACAATAAAAACCCGGTTTTCAGGAGAGAGGGCCAAAAGGAGGAGAGAAAGTTGTAACTTTTTGAACAGAAATTTTTGGCGTAACACATGCACAAATGTATCTTCTTATCTTCTTCTTTTTTGGGTCTGACGTTGCCATATCTGTTTAATATTCGCGTTCGAGGTGCGCACACATTGATATCACGTGTAAGGATAATAAAGTTACTTTCGGTGAAGGGAATACCCATGTACGCCGAGAGTATCATAAAAAACCAGTTTTCTAATGTTGACGTGTATGCCAGTCCATTGACCATTGGTTTGTTTTGTTAAGAAATGGAGATCTGTTATTGGTAAGTGATAGATTTCATCGTTCAGTCAGTTTTTAGACTTCCGAGCGAACGTTTGTGCAACATTTGTGCTGGTTTAAAAATTGTAGCAATAAGCGTGTTTCATTTTCCTGGAGTAACTACACCGGTATATTTTGGAGTTGTTCCAACTATCCCAGCTCATATATTGGAGTAGATCATCGTTTCTCAAACTTTTTAGTGCCGTGACCCTTGACAGGCCAAAAAATTAAGCAAAAAATTTTGCGACCCTCACTCTAATATTGGTTGAAAGATAAAAATCCAAGCATTTGGAGCGATTTTCTCGGTAAGAAACCAAATATTGAGTCTGATAAGGGCAGGAGAAACAAACACGTTTGATGGGGCTTCATCTTCTTCCATCAACATCGGTCGTCAAATTGAGTTATTACCGGGAAAATCGTGGCCAAATTCTTGGATTTTATACGGTTGTTATTACTTGTATATGTAACATTTGATTATAATTTAAAATACATTGTTTTTAAAATATTTTTTTGATGTGAAACATCTTTGCGCGCGTTGAGAGTAAAGGCTGGTATACAATGTAGCACTGGCGCGTGGTGCTGGCGCTGTAGCCGAAACTGTCAAAAGTAAAACATATAGCCGACCCGAAGGGCGCCACAATGTGAAGCTGGCGCTGGCGTTTTAGCTCACTTTTGCCAACTTTTTACTTTTGGTACGCACCAGTACACCAGCCAGTTGTGAATTTTGATGAATGAACGCGCTGCAGTCAAAAGCACCCCAAAAAAATTTCGTATTTAATCAATTTTTGGATTTTCTTGTAAAAATATGAATTTTAAATGAATTTTTAAAGTTTTGACAAGACTTAGCGCCACGGCTTTGTATTTGCACTCAGCTACATGTCGCGCACCAGAGAACGCGCCAGCACCAAGAAGAACGCCAGAGCCACATTGTCGTTCGCACTTAATTCTTCAAGGTTGGGACGGCGTTTTGGGACGATTTGTCCCATCCAATTTTCATTCCGGGAAACGTACGGAAGATCTGTAAAGAGTGCGGTATTTTTGCATAAGAGTTTAAGAGGACGTAAAATGACTTAAATGTACAAATATTACCGAAACAGTAAATATCTTAACTAGAATAATTTACAAAAATTTAAATGTATTTTCTATAAAAATGGTTAATGGCCTTAAATTACTTTTTATACGCTTTGTATTACCTTCACCTGTATTTTGTGTGTTGTGTGTAAACAAATCTTGCAACTTGATTTTGACCCACTTTCACATAACGATCAACTTCTAATTTTGCACATAGGCATATTTCGCATAACAAAGCAATCTGACTTTTTTGTAAAAAAATCAAGATGGCGGTTCCAAGATGGCGGGCGAACTTTGCAATTGTGTTTCCCGACCCCCGACATAGGTATCAAATGAAAGGATATGACAAGTAGAATACAATTAGTTGTGTGCCTTCATTGCAGATTCAAAATGGCGGCCAACACAAAATGGCGGATTACCCTTTTCTTTACAACTGGCTCGCGGTATGGGTAACAAATGAAAGGGTGTGACGAGTAAAATGCAGGAAGCTGTCTGACGTCATTTTCAGTGCCGCGGTTGGCATATGTGTAGAGTGTGCAACTGCACTTTTGGCAATAAAAATCATTTGAATTCATTATTTGCATTTTTACTTCATTTGATGGGCCACACAAATTAGTATGGGCCACACGAAAGACAATAATAAAAACTACGCATGTGCATCGACGACTACACATTACATAGGGCCCATTTTCCAAATTCTGCGGGGACGGGCCTCTACGAAGGAAATCCCGCAAACGAAACGTTTCTGCACTCTCGAGCCGGGCCTCGAGCTGAATTTTTGCACAGGGCCTCCAACTGTCTGGGCGCGGAACTGGTAATTTTAAATCCAATATGGCCGCCGCCAAAACTTGTGGAAAACATATAATATACTAAAAAGTAGAAAATAAAAATATCTAGTTTAACAAAACTAAACAATACGCTATAATTTTAAAATGAACTAAAAAGTAAAAAATAATTTTGAATGTAAAGTCTTTATTGCTCTTGCCAGTATATGGGAACTAGTGTTAAGCCGGCCTTACACGAGGCAGTACATTTGTCCCTTACACGATGTTGTTTTTTTAAATGTCCCAGTTCAAAAATTATGTCCTACTGGTATACGAGCGTGTATCGAGATAAATAAAGCGAGGTGTGATTGTAAATTACGTAGTGGAGAGACATTTTTTTCTTCTTTTACGGCAGTAAAATATCCAATTTTAGGTGCGACGAGGTGAAATTGTAAACACGAACTGAAGAGACATTTTCTTACTTCTTTTGCGACAGTAAAATTTCCAATTTGAACTGCGGCGAGGTGAGATTGTAAACACGAACTGGAGAGACATTTCTCACTTCTTTTGTGACAGTAAAATATCCGACTAATGCTGTAAACATGCTAAGGGCGACCGCGAAACTATTTTCCTCGGCCACGGCGAATGGCCCGACGAGATTTCTTGTGTGCACACACTAAGAGCGACGGCGACACAAATTAAAAAACACACACCGGAATAATCATCTTGGAAAGCCGCATGCTACACACGCACACAGGAACACACGAGAATAGCAACACAACCCCATGCCACTGCGCCCATGCAATTTTGACAGGCGACGGCTACGAAATAGAAATTGGATTGATTCGGTAGCCACGCTCGGCGGCGTCGCCGTCGCAGTCGTCTGCAGATTGTGCGCCTTCATATATAAGCCGTGTGTTCTATTCGTTTTTGACAGTCGCCGAGGAAAATAGTTTCGCCGTTGCCCTTAGCATGTTTACAGCATTAAACTGACCCGTGGTGAGATTGTAAATACAAACTGGATGGAGAGATATTTCTTACATGTTTCGAGGGAGTGAATTTTTGTACTGAAGAGACAATTCTTACATTTTTTCGAGGGAGTGAAATTTTGTACTGGAGAGACAATTCTTACATTTTTCGAGGGAGTGAAATTTTGTACTGGAGACACATTTCTTACTTCTTTTGCGGTAGCAAAATTTCTAACTTGAAATTAGGCGAGGTGGGATTGCAAAATATAAATATACGGCCACGGACAACTAATATAATTAGAAACAGTTTCATAAAAATTGCATTTATACAGTTTTTATGTAGGAATGAAATTAAAGAATTCCCACCACCTCCTCTTAAATTTTTTGAAGTGAAAACTTCTATAGGCACGTTGGGCACTTTTTGGCCTGGGAAAAAACTAAAAACTCGCGTCACGCGCACTTTTTGTGTGCCATCACGCGCACGTACCATCACGAGAGAAAAATGTTTCCTTTGGGGGTTTTAGTTTTAATTATGTAGTATGAATTATATATTATATATTAAATATTATATATTAAATATTATATATTGAATATTATATATTTAATATTATATATTAAGTATTGTGTATTATGGACTATGTAGTGTAGAAGCTATGT
Organism: Thereva nobilitata; assembly: GCA_963855945.1. NCBI lineage: Eukaryota > Metazoa > Arthropoda > Insecta > Diptera > Therevidae > Thereva > Thereva nobilitata. The sequence continues at coordinate 93,974,568 of OY979695.1, forward strand.
ACTAATTATTATGTATTAATTATTATGTTCTATGTGCTATGTATTATGAATTATGTAGTATGTACTATGTACTATGCACTATGTACTATGCACTATGTACTATGCACTATGTATTATGCACTATGTACTGTGTACTATGCACTATGTATTTTGTACTATGTACTATTTATTATGTACTACGCACTACGCACTATGTACTATGCATTATGTACTATGTATTAGGCATTATGAATTATATATTATGTATTGTGTATTGTTTTTTGTGAATTATCTATTACTTTGTTGTTCTTCTAATTTTATTGGAACATTAACAATAAAATAAACTTAAATGGAATATTCATAAACAAAATTTCTTGATCCGTATCCTGCTGTAATATTAAATTATATTTGGAAGTGTACACTGGCCATAGAAATCCACACATTTGAAAATTAGTATGTGGGTATAAAGTTTAATCGTGCATTTCCGAAGCTTGGTTTAGCCTTCCACGCGACTCATCGGATACCAAAAATGTGTGTACATCGTTCATTATATTTATAGAAAGTGAGTAACTACTTTTGACTGCATTAAATTAGTTATCCTAAATTGATGTTAAAATGTCTGTATCCATCAATCTTTCTCATGCAAGTATAGTTATAATAAATATAAAAATATAGGTATATATTTATTTATTTATTTATTTGTTTAGCCAAACAAGGCACACTTAAATTAAAAAACACAGTAGTACAACAGTCCTTATTATTATTATAAAAATAATTGATTATTATAACTATTGACAACTACTGAAACTTACTACTAAAATTGTGAAGAGGGGGGAGTTATGTTAGTAGAGATCTGAGTTTTTTCTTATAGGATGCCTTGTTGAGTGAGGGGGAGAAACAGGAGCTGCGAGTATTAAAGACCATACAACATCTGTTGACGGGCTCGTTCCTAGCGTAATCGGTGCGATGACGGCATTCCCGAAGTAATTTAGTATGACGTGTGTGTCGGACTTCATCATTGAATTTGATCTTGTCCGACAGAAAGTGCACTTTAAGTTTTCCACTTAGAACATCAAAGGCAACGCAGATATAAGCAGTTTTCTCCTGCTAGATAACGGCATGATATCAAGCACCTTGAGCCTGTCCAAGTAGTGCGGTAGGCTTTCGTACTTTCGTAAGATAACTTGTAAAAATACTCTTCATTGGTATTTATTTTCTTTCTTTTTTTAATTTGCTTGTTTTTGTCATTTTGGCATTACAATAGCACCTCGCCTCATTTGAAGTATGACATTTTACTGGCTCAAAAGAAAAAAGCGGCACCTCTTACAAACTCATTTTATAATCTTGTCCTACCCAACAGTAACGGGAACAACCTACCTTTCGAAATCACACTCAGAGTGAAATTAGTTATTGGTAAAATTTAGAAATATAATTTACTTAAAAAAAGCGTGCGACGTTAACGAAAGGTTCCAGTATTAATAAAATAAGAATATAGGTAAAGAACACAGAAAAAAATTTGTTGTCAAAATTGAAAAATTACTAATTTTTTTTAGTAAAATAGGGCAATAACGATTCTATTAACCCTTTGTCGGGCGCGCTCCTAAGCGGAACAAAATCAGGCGCACCCGCCTGAGAGGCCACATATATTTAAGCCCCCCGCCCCTCCCCCTAATCAACAGGTCTGTCAGGCATAGCGAATTTACGTGGTGCGCCTCTGAGCCAAACAAAATCAGGCGCACCCGGCCTGAGAGGCCACATATATTTTAGCCCCGCATCACCCCCTAATCAATTTTAAGTCAAACCATGTATGTATGCACGCACAAAAAAACCATGCATTCGTGGAATCAAGCACGATTCGCCATTTTGCCATCAGAGAGATGGTTCTGGATCGTTATCAGGCGCACTCGGTCCGAGAGGCCAGGGTCAGAATAGCACTTATTTCTCAAGATATCGACGAACTTTACATAGAGTAGGCCTACTTTGAGTATAACGAGCGATTGCAATAAAAATATTTTGAAAAATTCATCTTATAAAGTTATGACGCAATCGGGCGTACCCGGCCTCGCAAGCCAGGGGGCCTAGGGGAGCCGGGTGAAAGGGGACGGCGGGCTGGGGTGGGGATTCCTACTCACCGTCCCGAGTCAGGAAACTATTGGGAAGGGCACCCTGCTCTGATGCCAGGGGTAGGAGGCGCGTGTAAAAAAAATGTTTTGCTGGCCTCTTAGGCCAGCCGGGCCCGACGGAGGGTTAACTATATGGATGAAGCAGCAGTATTTTCTTAAATAATTGAAAATATATTCTTAAATCCTACGAAATTGTATGCAAAGTACTAAGTCTTTCTTAAATTCAATACAACTTATAAATTTTTGACTTTTGAATTTTTGAGATATTTCGAAAAAAGTTCAAACCCAAAATTCTTAGTGGAATGCTTTTTCCATTAATCTCTTGTGATGTAATAATTCAGGGTGTACTACGAAAAGTAACAAAGTGGCCGGCTGTGGATAGGTTATGGATAGACGAACAAAAAGTCGTATGGGTGGGGGGACGAGTCATAACGGTTTAGCCGCTAGGGCGTTTTGAAGTTTTTTTTAGAGTTTTACATATCACCCTGTATTTTTGTAACCCTATGACCTATTTTTATAAATCAGGTATCAGTATATGATTGCAAAATAACTTTTTGAAATCAAGTTTTTTAAGTTTTCCGCGTTTCCTGGCAAATTTTTCCATTAGTCATGTTAATTTTTTCTACACCATCTGAAAGTAGAGCTTTCAACAAAATAAAAAAACACTGGATTTTTTGAAAAAAAAAATGTTTTTAGAACATGGGTATTTTCGGCTGAAAATGAGGTTTCTTTTAGGTTTAAATTCAAAATAAAACGTAAAAATAAATATTTTAATTCAAAAAAGTTACAGTGTGTTTGGGACATAAAAAGGTAAGTTTCTATGAAATTTCGTGAAAAACCATTTTCACCCCTTAAAGTTCCCCCTAGTTCACCCTCGTAACTCAGATCGACTTGAATTTATTTTTCTGGTTGGCTGCGCTATATATCCTTCACTCTCCAACATTTTTCCTGCTGTTAATAATTTTTTTGTTTCCAAAAATGATTTGCACTGGTCTACTTCCCGAGTAATGAGTCATAAAAATCAAAATTTCGTTTTTTAACTAAGATTTCAACTAAAACCACCTTTTTCTTATGAAAGTAGGTCAAAGGGTTACAAAAATACAGGGTGATATGTAAAACTCGAAAAAAACTTCAAAACGCCGATTCTATTCAAAACGCCAATACTATTTTTTGTTCGTCTATCCATAACCAATCCACAGCCAGCCGCTTTGTTCCTTTAAGTAGTACACCCTGTAATATTACATCACAAAAGGTAAATGGAAAAAGCATTCCACTAACAATTTTGAGTTTGAACTTGAACGAAAAAACGGCTCGACCGATTTTTATAAAAATCTTTTCAGATCATTTTTCCGTTAATACGCTTCGAACAACACCTCAGCGAAGTCAATATCTATTTTGCTTCGCGGAAAAAAAATATAGCTACGCACACACACATACCAAACATACTTCTTTCAAATTTATGCTTAAAGTTAGTGATGAAACGATTTCGATTACGATTAATCGTAATCGATGATTATCAATATTTAGCGATTAATCGTAATCGTCGATTATCATTGCGATTATTTGTCGATTTATCTGCCAAAAAAATTTTCAAATAAATTTTGTTTAAATTCTCGTTAACAACCTTTATAAACGCGCCTTGTAAATTACGCGTTTACATGACGTATCCGAACGCACATTTTGGGAGCTCCCCTTTGACGGTTTAGGGAATTCCCCGCCTCGGTTGCAACTGAATACAAGTAGTAGGGGAGTTGACGCTTGGAAAAACCATGTCGTCCCAACTTTCTGCCGCCTGGTATATAAGCTTTTCAAGTAATTTCGAGCATTTTTTATAATATCACTTTCGGGAAGTGGACTCATCTCGGGATGGGGGTTGAAGGGGTAAAAAAGGGGTTAAAATAGAAAAAAAAATTTGCTGCGTATGTAGGTTCAACTTAAATATGTATTGTGTTTTCTGAATAAAAAAATATACAAAATTTTACGACAATCGCAATCGTAATCGTAATCGTCGGTTATTGTGGTTGATAATCGTAATCGTTATCGTAATCGCTAAGGCATAATGGTTTCATCACTACTTAAAATGCTATTGGAACCTTGAAAAATGAATATACTTCGAAAATTACGATTTCGGTTTCGGACCGATTACAATAACTTTCCTATTTCTCTGAGAAGAATGGTAAAAAACGAAGAATTTTGGATGGTTATGATGCAAAATATCGATTTTCACCAACATATCTTCTAAACGGAGCCGCTCAAGTTTTTGTTCCGAATTGAAGAATACACAATTACCTAAAAGTCTGAAACACCCTGTAGAGCAAGTTCACTGAATAAATGAATAATTAATTTTTAAATTGCACTTACTTTATCAACCTATTATCAAATGTTCTAAAAAACTTTATTACAAAATCTTCAATTACCATAGAAATTTATTATAAAGCGCAGTTTAAACGGGTTTGTTACACGCTTTTTTATATTCTTTTTTGTGATGGGAGATTTTTTGTAATTTTTAAACTTGTTTTTGCAATAAACAGGATTTTTGTTTTCGACCCCAGCCACATATCTTTCCGACTTCTTTCAATCAAAGTACGATCTTCAACAAGCATAGCACATTTCTATTGATGTATGTATGACAATGCACAAAAATCATAACAAGACCTATATTTGCTTTGCAAAAACAACTATTAGCACAAAAATTTTCGGTCTGAACGCGGCCATGCTTGCAGGTAATGAATGCTATTAATCTGATGTCGCGCAGCTTTGTTTATGAATGGCACAGGCCACGTTTATGCCGAAGTTAATTTAGCTGAGGTAGAATGTCGCCGATGGGGAAAACAAAGCGAAAAAATATATTAGAAAATAACTAAGCTGTTTCTAGCCTCCAATAATCTAATAGTAAACAGCAGTCCTTGTTGACGAACTTGAATACAGCGAAAGCGATTTTATTATGCAAAGTGATAGCTGTGCTAAGTTTTAGTTGGGGCAAAAAGGGGATCCACTTCAACTAAGCAAAATGCTGTTGTTGTTTATGGCATTGTTAACATGGCTAACTCAGTCAAATTAACTCCGGCATAAACTCGACCCCCATGTTGCATGCTTCAAAAAATATTTGTAATGAAAGTGACTATAAAGTTTAACGAAAGCTTTTGTGCTGTTATCCGCACCACAAGCTTTCTTGAAACTTTATAGTAAACTTAATTACAAATCTTGTTTTACATAAGTCTCGTTTATGCAGCCCATTTGGCCAAACTGAAATAGTGCTGCCTTATTGGTTACCGTCTTTGGTTAGTCGTTTGACATTCGTCATTAGTCAATAGCAGATCAGTTTTTGTTAATTTCTATTTCTATCTAGCACAATATTGTTGTATTTTGTCTTACATTTTAATGGCAACCAAATCAGAAACTCTTTGGGTGGTTGGGGCCATATATTTGCCGCATGGCCACCAACACCAAAGTGGCGCATATAGCTGGGCCCTTTTTTAGGCTACACTAAAAACAAACTAATCGCTTTTGAGTGCTCAACTACTTAAAATATTTGAAAAAAAATAAAATAGCGTAATAGTATGAATGATAACATAATCTAAAATATACTTAACATACTTTAAGTTGAACACATTTAATTTATGTAAAAATTACTGCACAAATATACTTTTTTGTTAAATATCTTCAAATTCTTAAGAGAAACTCTTAACACTCACTTGTTTTGTGCGAATCATGTGAGCCAAGTCAACCGCTGCGATTTCCAGCAGAGGGTTCTTCATTGGCGGTAGTTTCTTCCTTGAAGTCCTGATGTTTGTTATCCTGCTGTAGGGGACCACGAACCAGCTGAAGACGATCATCGTCGACCTGAGGAACCTTCGCATAATATACCCCATTGTCCTGGAACAAATTAAAGCAACACTTTTGAATATTTCCTTTGCAAGCGAATCGCGAATTGTTTCTTGCGGCGCGGTAAGCGTAACTGATATTTATCTCAAGTTTGCACAAGATTATTTTGCCACTTTTGCATTCTATCCTAACCTAGTGAACAAATGAACTAATAACAAATTTTGCTTGGCTATTCTCTTCCACTGGTGAAGCATTTGCTTAATCACCATGCTACAGAGACAGGCTGAGAGGAGAAACTGTGTGTTAGAAATTTTTTACTCTCGACCCATAACCTGCTTGTCACGTAAAACTTCACTAGCTGTTCGGTGGAATGCTTTGAGGGGAGAGTTGTGTTTGTTTGTATATCTTCACACAAAGCCGATATCTTTCTGCTGAGTGCAAGAAGCCAAGAAGAAACTGTAGAAAATCGGCGATAAAGCCGCAAACGACCTTTAAATATGGGTATTAAGTTGATCGTCTATTAAGCATGTTCCAGTAATCACAGTATGTAACAATCGGATAGATTAATTACGACCTGTTTCTGTTTGCAATCTAACCATAATTAAGTATGTCGCACTCGTGATCGATGAACTTTTGGGATTATAAGGTCTGGTAGCCTGGAGCATCGACACTTTTTGGTGAGGGGAATGTCTGCGATATGGTAAAAGTCAAGTATCTAGTGGTGGTTATTCAATCACTCAAAATGAATTTCGCAAATGTTGTTTCTTTAAAAGTCTTTTAATTTGGCTCGATTTGGATTTTGGTTAATATCGACGATTGGGGAGAGTAGTCTATATGTAAAGTTATATTTTAATATAACCTAACGGAAGTAAAATTTATTAAATCTACATTATGTCCAGTTTAGAACGTTAAATTTGTTCAAATATTGATTTATTTACAATAACTTATTACTACAATAATATTTAATGCTAAAACCGGACACCGGGAATTACATTCTGCGTTTTTACTGAACTGATGGTGCACAAGGCAGAAAAATGTTTCCTTTACAAGTTTCCAAAAGATCGTTCAAAGATCATAAAATATAGGGATCGTCCATTAATTACGTGAGGCGATTTTTCGACCCTCCCTCCCCCTTGGCGAGATGTCGTGAGATTTGGCTCGACCCCCTCCGTCCCGCTAAACGCCTCACGTTATTAATGAACGCCCCTAACAAGTGAAACAAAACTTTTTTGAAAATTTTCAAAATAATAAATTGTTAAGCCGTTTTTGTCTATTTCGATTTACAAAGTTGCCCGAGCACCCAAAGAAAAGTTTCCTCGAAGAGTTGTACTAATATTTGCATTTTATGCGCGCATTGCTAAATAATTGCAAATATGCGAAAAAGAGGCCAAAATATCAAAAAAATGACCCCAAAAACTTCGATTATATTTTTAGGTTGAAATTGTATCGAAATGGCAGACTGCCAATCGATAGCAGATAATATTTTCTACGAATTTATAAAAACAAAACCAAATTATTTTACGACCTTTTGGAGCTGACATAAGTAATAGCCTTATGACACTGGCTTTATCGTAGGCTGAAAATGCTGCCTTGGCTAGGCTGAAACCTGAAAGAAAAAATTCAAAAGAGATTTTCCCATATGTAAGAGTGAGAGGAGTATACTCAAACTCTTTTGGCTGGATTTTAAGTGTTATAAAAAGTCTAGAAAACTGTTATAAAAAGCATAGGAAAAGAATGAGATTCATGTTCTTTTTTCTATGCTTTTTATAACAGTTTTCTGCATCTCTCGATTTTTTATAACAGTGAGTGAATAACAATAAATTGAAGTGTTTATAAATATAATTTAAGTGATTATAAATATAATTAAAGTGATTATAAATATAATTTAAGTGATTATAAATATAACTGAAGTGACAATAAATATAATTGAAGTTACAATAAATATAATTGAAGGGTAAATGTTTAGAACTGGGGCTGGGGTGTAAAATCGCTCCAAAAAATTTTGATTTGTTTACGGTGATGTGTTAATTTCCCAATAGTAATTTCAAGACGGTGGAGGCATATTTCTCTTATTACAACGGGGCGGGGGTTGCAAATTGGGGGGACTCTATGATTTGCGTGGTGCCGCAGTTTGACGATAAACTACATATCTCATCTATTATAAACTCTGATCGTCTGTCCAAGTTAGTTTTTCGTTTTTTATATATTTGTTTCCATTTCTTATGGACAAAACAGCAACAACTCACAATTTATAACTCTAAGATTTTTTTATTGAGGAAATTGAAAGGAAGAGAACAAAGAATTTTAATTTATGTATCTGATTTTGACGATGTTAAATTTTAAATACAATAAATTTCAATTAATTTAATTTTAATCATAATAAATTTAAATATTTCAAATATTTCCCAACGGATTTCTTCTGGATCCACTCACAACTATCTGTTATAATAATCAGACAATCGTTCTTACTCTCACATGCTATCTCTGTCACACAGTATAACAGATTTCGTCATTTTCAGCCTAGCCAAGGCAGCATTTTCAGCATACGAAAAAGCCATTGTCATAAGGCTATTAACTAACCAGTACAACACAGGCGCCAACGTCTCCAATCAGCCAAAATCCAGTAAGCATGTGGAGCCACCACAACCAAAGGAAGATTACAAGGAAGCTCTAGGGATTACCAAATTAATCCGCAGAGATCGTGCTATGTGTAAAGCACTATACCGCCTCCAAGCCAATTTGGAGTTAGACGCAAGTGCACCACTTTCTCGTTCTGTCTACGAATTAAGACTCAAAAACATTTACCACGTATACATGGCCGAATCGAACGATCCAGAGATCGAAAGATTGAAAGTGAGAATCTGCGTATTTTACATCGTCGGATCTAGTAATTGAAGTTTAAATGGATTCAAACGTAAGGGGGCGTCCATAAATTACGTGAGGTGTTTAGGGGGGGAGGGGGTCGAGCCGAATCTCACCAAATCTCACGTGGGGGAGGGGGAGGGTCTCCGCAAATATCACGTAATTTTTTTCCCGCAAGAAACAGTGTAAAATCGCGAGAAAACTGGGTTAAATTAAAGTACAGGTAAATTAAGCCGAAAAAAGCGATATAGCGGAAATAATTAGGTACAGACTGAAAATTGGCAGAGAGCTTCTTTTTAGGCTTCTTAATAAGGGGTTATAAAGTCTACCGATTTTCTACCCGGAAAAGCCCACTTTTTAGGGGGTTTTAGCCCTCAAAATGGGTATTTTTCGATTTTTCTGTAATTTTTTTTGCAATATTTCTTAATATCTTTTTGTTTTTTTCAATTTTAAGTACAATATCTGTAAATGAGAAAATCTTTAAAATCGTGTTTTTGGACCCGCACTTAGATTTCATTCACGAAAATCTTGGTGCACTATCAGATGAACATGGTGAAAGGTTTTACCAATATATATTTCAAATAGAGAAGGAATAATGAATCCATTACATAAAAAGTATACGTGATATATTACTATATTTTGACTCAATAGCAATTGGGTATAACAATTTTGCACTGTCGTTTACACTGTATTTGTTCACTGTTTTAAATACCATCCGACTGGAACATCCAAAAAAAAGTAAAGAAAATAATTTAAATATCTGGGAATGAAGAGTGTATGACGTGATGAAAAATTCTTATCATTGCATACAATGGTCTGGGAAAAACTGCGAAAGTAATGTATGCATTGACTTATACCCTACGATGAACTAGTGTGGGGGTCTAAGCTTAAACAAAACAAAAAGGCCTAGAAGCCCAATTGATAAACTTGGAACCTAATGCCTTCCTCAGTATCTCAAGTGCATGATGTTCCCAATCCTACTTCAATCATAGAGATTATATTAAGAATCGGCTCTTTTCACATCAGTCAAACACATCGTCGGTTTAAAAGCAGAAATCACTAAGTCAAAAAACATAGTTCTTAGTAAATCGACATTTAAGAAGTGTGTGGCTCTGAAAATTTGGGAATTGTATTTGATATTAATCGGCTCAGTATACATTGTTTTTTAGACTTCTTAGTTTAGTTTACAAAAGAATTGAAATAATTATTTAATTCCAATACTGGATTTTTAGATTAAACAGTCAAACTTTTTTTAGATTAAAAGCCAACTTAGGGATTTCTGATTGAATATTATAATAGCACGATTGACTTAGTGCAATAAAAGTGCGCCTAAAAACCTTACTAATATCAGTTTCCGACTTATAAGGTTTTGCCAGCATAAAGTTGGCATTATAAGACTTACTTTAGTATAAAAAACCAAAAACTGGGAAAATTGTACTTAGTGAACTTTGCTTGTAAACCAACGACATGCTATCTGCGGTGCATTGCCACTATACAAAAAGCAGACATTTACACCAGGCGACATAATTAGTCATCTAAGCAACTTACAGGATTCGAATTTTGAATCGACAACCATCTGCTCTGATATACTAGAGGCCAAGATAGATTTTGAAAACCTTTTGTTATCATTATCGAGAGTTGTGAAGAATGAAAGTCTAACAGGTCCGCACTTCTTGAATCTGTATCCTGATGTACAGGCGGCTCAAACGTCAATTTGAGAAGCTGGCTGTGACTTCAGACTCCGCTTTTCTAAGGCGATACGAAAGTAGGAAGCAAACGGAAGCTAGTAGCGATGCCGGATAAATCTTCGAAAAGAAATTATTAGCCAACCGACTTCATTTATTAACTTAATTTGACATTTTGATGCGAACAATAAATTTAAAGAGTTTTTAGAATATTTTAAAACAAACAAATAAATGCAGCGCATGCGGCAATGGCTTTACTCGCGGACTGAAATCCGATAACAGGCGGACAAATTTAATTCGAATTCGCATTGGAGGAAACCATTTTCTTATTTCCGAATATCATGACTTTCGAATTGCATTCCAGGATTTTTACCCAAAGATGACATCTATAGAAGAATGCTCCGAAGTTTGTATATCTCCAGAGTCATAAATGGCTCTACCATTACTATTCAAGTCATAAATGGCTCTACCATTACTATTCAAACAGTCAAGTCGTTGAAAGAATCTTTTTATAAAATTTTAATTTACTTACAAAATTTATGTCCGCCATATTGGATTAGTCATCTTTAATTTTGAAATTTCAAAATTCGGGCTCGATAGAATTAAAGGCAATTTTATGACGAATAGTTTACAAAAAAAATTTTAAGTTTCATTAATTCCAGGCTTGGGAATTATCGATTGTCCAAAAAATGAGCTATTTGCCCCACTGTGCGACGCCAGAGTAGGCCTCGTGCGCGAAGATTTTGACCTTCCCGTGGCATTTGGTGCCATTGCTCCATGGCGACCTCATCATTTGTTTTTTCCAAAAAAGCGCTAAAAACGGTCATCAATTTTGCAAATTGTGCAGATACTTTATTTGCCATGGTACATTCATCGCAGACCCAGATAACGCACATACAGTCTTGTAAAACTTAAGCTTTGTGACTGTTTTTAGATATGTTGCATCTTATCTTATATGTTGCAGATATTCTTCGATCCGTATGTTAAACATAGAATGAGCAGTTTTACCTCATGTGAGTAATGTTGCAGCAATCCCTGCTGATGACCCTACAATACTTTTATCGGCACGTATTTTGGCCAATATAAGTTTAATTAAGAAAGTCATGCCAGTACCGCCCGTACCGGTGCGTCTTGAAAATTCAACTGTATTGACACTGGTAATGATGCATTGATAGACTTCTTTTTATTCATTGTTAACTTTGGTTCATTGTGTTCGATATATGTATTCTCAGTTTCAATTATCATCAAACCCATCGATTATTTGCGAAGATGGCAAACCACAATGATCCATAGTATTTCCACCAATTGAAAGAATAATCACCCTTATTCCACACTCCGACGTAATGATATTTTTTCTCCGAATCCCGAATTTGACATTCCGCACTCCGAATCTTTGGTGCAGAATATCAGAATATGTTACGTCGTAGCGTAAAGCTTACGTCGTAGAAGTCTTCCGACGGAGTGTGGAATAAGGGTGAATATCTGGCAGTGACAACATTTCATTCGCATTGCTTCTATTATCGAGTCATGTTTTCTGTCTGATCCGATAATCGGTTCAGAGTTAAAAAGTAGACGCTTAAGAAAATACTAAATCATCACGTAAAAGCCTTTAAATCGGATTAGCCGTTTCCAAGCTTTGTGGTTTACAATTGGGCCGTGTTCCGTAATATCACCCAGCATACTGTCCAGTGAGAAATGGTAAATTCAAGCGTTTACGCTGTGGTTAACGGCAGCATACATGAAAGTGTTACAACTTGAAACTGTTTCAGCCTCCAATATTTAATATTTTTTTGATTACCATTACGTCACACCGATTCACACAAGTAAAATATGGCATCAATTAATGACGTCATTAGCACTGGCCTGTATACTGGGTTATATTTCGGAACACAGCCTTGGAATGATAAAAAAAGTTTCCACTCACTTCCTCTGCCTATCGGATCAAGTTTTTCATCTGAACCTATAGTCGGATCCGAGTGAAAAAGTAGCCTAAAACATGCCCAAGAAAATATTGAATCTTCCCGTGAAAGCAGGGCCACCTTAAACACAGGGCTAAATGGGCTGTAGCCCCGGGGCGCATGCCTTTTCGGGGCGGCAATTTTTGTTGGTTTTATATTTTTTTGTTAGTTTTAGTTATTAGTTATTTTTATTCAAAATCTTTTCATTACAGAAATAATCAAATAACGTTTTCTAATGATTCGTTATTCGTTAAAAGTTTAAAAGACGCTTTGAATAAAATTTATGAAGATAACTTTCAAAAGCCTGCAACAAAATTTGAAGCAGAGGGGTTGGTTGTAAAATGAGCTCAATTTACTTTAAAAAGTCGTTACTACAATCAGTCCCGCCACAACTGGGACGAATTGCCCGGGCCCGGGTCAAGGGGGGCCCCGAAAATAAATTGTAAGCCAAAAAGTTGACCTGTTCCGTTCTAGACTGCACTAAGTAACTTAAGGTCTATTCGGGAATCAAGAAGCGACCGTTCCTTCGGATTTAAAAAAATATTAAATATGTAAAAGATTTTTTGCAATTCAATCCCCTTAATGGGGCCCCAATCATATTTTAGCCCCAGGCCGCGCATTAGCATTATTGAATTGTAGAGCCGGTTTAGACGGTGCGCTCCAGCGCATGTGCCTCACGAGCTTTGTGGATAAAGGGAGAAGTGGGGTGATACCTCTCTTCATTCCCACTCCTCCCTTCATCACCAAACGTTCGTGAGGCACATGCGCTGAAGCGCACCGTCTAAAACAGCTCATATGCTTCTTTAGAAAAATCTAAAACAAAGTACAGAACCTTTATAAATCTAAAGGTATAAAATTGTCCGAATGTGATGAGTGCAAACGAATACGCAAAGGAAAAAAACAGTAGGTACGACGAAAATACGTCGAAAACGGTTAATTTAAACAATAACGAATTCCGTATAAATACTTATAATATCCTTGACACACTATACCTTCATTATGATTTAACTTTCATTATGATGGTAAAGGAAATGACGGTATGACACATTCCTCTTTTAGTAGAGAGAAATTGTAATTTAAAAATGATGTAACCGGAACTCAAAAAAAATTTTTTTTTGCTTCATACATGCACCTGAATCGAAACCCGAAAAGTTTGGAAAAACCAAAGAGAACATCTTTACAAATAAATTGTTGCTTAACTAACATTAAATCAAATTCTTTTATTTTAAAATGTATTTTCTAGTTTTCCAAGTACTTGTGAGTAAAATCGCCCAATGGATCGCAGCTATTGTTCTAAAGTTGCAGTTAAAATTGAAATATATAAGTTACTTTTGTTTTTTGTTTACGATAAAATTTGTTTTTGTTCTTATAGTTTTTTTAAATTTTGTATGAATTTTATAGTTTTATTTAGTGTAATGGCCTGGACAGACAGGGCTCTTAATGGGCATTGGAGCAGAAGATATTCGAAGAAATATATCCTCCAATCAAAATTCTCTTAGGCTGCTTTCACGTCTCGCGCTTGTAAGAGTGCAAGCTTGGTCGCGCATGTACGATTGTAAATCAAAAACATGGAAACTGGTCGCGTTCTACGATTGAAGCGTTTAGGTGTGTGCGCTTGTTTAAGCCTGTAAGCTGGTAGATCAAATTCATTTGAATTACAAGCGCACATGCGAGAACAAAGTGATACTGTTTAAAGAATAATAATGCATAATATTGATAATTATAAAAAATGGACGTGGAAATTATGATAAGTGAAGTAAGTTTCTTGCGGGGTGTGAAAAACAATGACTTACAAACAATGACTTACACCAGTCACGAAAAAAAAGATGGAATAGAATAGAATATCTTTTCTTTTTTATAAAAAATACTTTCGCCCTAAAATAACTATGTTCTGCACAAAACAGTCCTCTCCTTGAAAGAGCCATAATTGAAAATAATGTACCAAATACTTAATAACTGTCACAAACGCAACTAGCTACACACTAACAAGCGTGAGATCTGACCACAGAAAGCGGAAACGCTTACTAGCTCGAACAAGCGCAACAAGCTTACACTCTTACAAGCGCGAGACGTGACCGCCGCCTTAGTTTTGTATTCTTGCAACTTCTAAGAAAACTTTTCAATTGTATTTTGCACCAAAACATTTCTTAAGCGCTCAATTCTCATGGCGTAATGCCAATTAAGAGCGCTGTCTGTAGGGCATAATGGTAATAAATTGACTTTTTATAGTTCTGACTCTTTTGTATACTCCCCTCAGACATCTCGTGTATTTTCTTACTAAGAGGGGCGCAGACATAGCAATACGGACATAAATTAAAAAAATACTTGATTTTGTTTTAACTTCATGTAAATAACCATATCGATACTTTCATTCTAATACCACGTATGAGCATTTTTAGGGAAATAATGATTATTATTTATCTTGCAATTCTCTCTACACAACAGTTGCAACCCCATGAAAGAGAAAGTCACAACAAAACAAAATTTTATACTATAAAATATAAAAGCGCTAAGTACTTCAGAAGACATAAAAAGCAGTTTTTGATTCTCCTAAATATTTTGAATTTTTCTCGTACGCGGTATTAGAATGAGGGTATCGATATGAGCTTAGAAAATGACAATTATTTTGAAATCATGTGGTAAACCGCGCTTCTGCCATTCTACAATATACTCGTACACATTACAACAAACTGAACCGAAAAGTTTTCCTTTTATCAAAAGATACATAAATTTCTTTATGTGTAAAAACTCTTGCAATGATATCTTGACGATTAGAAGGCAATTGCCCAGTAGATAGCAGCGCTCGCCTAATTTTATCCCGTTTAGGGTTGCTAGTGAATGTTATAAATAGATCGGGACGTTCATACATTTTTACATAGCAGAATGCATCCTGGGTGCTCTCGTGCATATAGCGAGGTAAATAAGGATGGTCAAATTACTAACCATCCAAAGCTCTCTGTAATTTCATTTTGTTTGATAGCGTCTTAGAGAAGTGCTCTATTCTGAGTTCATTTTCTCGAACCATAATTCCATAAAATTAGAATTGCAATGAGGATACTTTGTTATTAAAATTATGCTGCCGTATACTGGGATTGACTTGATAGACTGTAGAATCATATCCGGCTTGACCACACTGCAAAAAAACCTCTTTTAAAAAGTATGAATTTCAGTCAACTTAGACTGAAATTCAGACGATTTGTATGATTTTGTCTGAATTGGAGGCAATATCAGACAGAAAAAAATACTGAAATTCGGAGTCAGTCGTAATTTTAATCTCACTAATTTCAGACTTTTTTATTCAGACTAAAAAGCGTCAGACAATTGTATTTTTTCAGTACGAAAATGCTATATTCAGACGATTCTGCTTTAAGTCACAAAAATAATTCAGACATTTCTTTTTCGTCAGACTTAAAACTGTCAGACAAAATTTTTTTCAGTAAATCTAACCTAATTGAAATATTTATGTAAAATTTTTTATTGAAAATAAATAATAATATTTGTAATTTTGGTTTGTGTAAACCAAAACACTCGAAACCAAGCAAAAGTCAGGGAAATTTCTTGCGTCGTAAAAACATTCATTGTGAACGAATGCCGATTCAAAAATGCGTGTTTTTTTTGTTTTGTAAACATTGGGCGGCGCTTCTCGTCTTTCTCGTCCGTTTAGCATTTCGTGGCGGTTTATTAGTATTAAAGCTCACGTGCCAGTGACAGTGCAGAATAGTTTTGTCGAAATGGAATCTTCAAAAACCGTCTATTGTCTTATCGAACAACTTTGCAAAAAAATCAAGTTCTCGTCTTCCGATGAACAAAGTGACTCTTGTATCGTTCAACAGCGAATTGGCTCGCTCGTGCAAACGGACGAAGTTGTGGGGCATGTTTTAAAAAACAAGCTCATCGCTTTGCAAATGTTCGACGAGAAACTATGTCGCTTTGTCGACATTGACGAGGAAGAAAAAATCGGCGATCTTAGCGAGATTCTCGTGGTTTTGATCAACAAAGAAAGTGAGGTATGCAAAATGTCAACAATGTTGTTGACGGCACATCTCACAATGAATTCATTTTTGAAGACACTTACCTTCAGAACGTGAACGATGTCAATAAAACTACTGGTAATCGTCGGCCACTGGTTTCTGTTGAAAACATTGGTCAAGATGGAAAACGAAAGGTTTGTAACTTTGTCATAAATGAAATATTAACACTAGAAGGACCGGATAGAAAGGACAAGGGCCGTAGTGAAATTCAAACTGCACACTAAATTGTTCTTTTTTTCACTGAAAATTCACTCGTAACAACTTCAATTACACTAAAAACAAATTCTTTAAGCTTTCTTTCTTTTTTGATATTACTTTTTTAAAAAACTGTAAATAAATTTTATAGTTTTATAGAAAACTCGTTTTAAAGAAAGTGCCGCGGGAAACAGTCAACTGACCCAGGAATTATACTAATTTGACAGTCGACTGACCCCAGATTTCACTACGCTCCCATACACGGGTTTTATACGCGAGGGCCTTTCCTGTAATTCTATATTCTAAGCACAGAAAGATACAGTTGTGTCTAACAGGGTGTTCCATCACCGTCGTGTTTAAATATATTTCACCCGGCGGTGCACATTTTTGCCTTTGATGGAACACCCTGTTAGACACACTGTGTCTAAATGGAAGGCACCCATTGTATCGTTTACCATGTTTATAAGCGGAGTTTCGCTCCGGATGGAAGTTTCGATCCGGAGTGAAACACCGCTTATAAACGTAGTAATTGTGACGTTCCAGTTCATGTGTAGAATGTTGATAGAAAATATTTGACATCATTACAATTTATGTGAAAGAGTTAGATTTTACATATTTATTGGTCGAGTATTGTTTTATTAAATTCTGAATTCAAAACTGGTAATTTTAGTACATATTAATTTTAAACACGAACGAACAAATTTATCTAATCGGTTTTTCTACTTTCTAGTGTTAATGTTTTGTATAACATAATATGCTCCATTCGAGTCATCAAATTTATTTAAATCTTTACTCAAATTAGTTGGTTAAGATTACTTCTGTAAAATTTGTGTAAATATTTATATATTTTTTTGTCAAAAACCGGTCCTAGAAATATGTAAACTTCGTGTAAAAGTGATCTAAACATTGTGTAAAGTGTGTGAATCTTTGCATAAATTTTAAATTAAAGTTGTTTTTCAAGGATTACATTATTTTCAATTTTAAAAATAATATTTACCAGGATCATTTTCTGGAGCATTTCTATATCGTACCACATTATCATTGATGACGTGAACAAAGTTGTGATGATTCCGATAAACATGTTTCCGAAAGGAATCGCACTTTCGAAACGTTGCTTGGCAATTATCAAATTTGCATGTTATTTTAAACAACGGGTCGTTTTGATGAAAGCGAAGAACATGCTGTACAAGCAACGCGGCTGTAGCAGCAACATAATTGCACATTTCGCATTGATTCACCATGGTTCGTTGGAAAATTTGACATACGTTTTATAGGTTAGACTGATTCAGACGTTTAAAACGACTGAATTATTCAGACCAATTTTCAGTCTGAAACATATTTTCTAAGACGAAAAATATGTCTGAAAAAGCGGGACAAAAACGTCTGATTTTCAGACATCTTTTTTCGCAGTGCACAAACAAATATTAAGGGATATTGCAGTTCATCATATTATATGTGAGTCTGCGATTCGTTGTAATTTGTTGTCCTTTCTATGAGGTATTATGTCTCGGTTATCACATTGTTGATCTACCAATAGCACAGAGACTTCATTTGTAGTCGGTCCATTATGGCGATCTCTGTGCACTGTTCTAGGTCGTCGGTCTGCATTGCAGACCTCAAAGAGCTATATTTAAATATCCATTGCTGCTTAAGTAAACTCTTTCGTATATTTTATTTGCACCGCAACATTTCGCTAGTGCCCCACGCTTTTTTTCATTTCGAAAGGTAGATTGTTTCCATAAACCTGGAGCAATAAAAACTTTACATTCAAAATTATTTTTTACTTTTTAGTTCATTTTAAAATAAAAGCGTATTTTTTAGTTTTTACTGTACTATGCTCGTCATACCCTTTCATTTGATACCCATACCGAGCGCTTTGTAAAGAAAAAGGTAATCCGTTACTTTGTGTTGCCCGCCATTTTGAATTTTGATTGACGCCAGATAGGTAATTACATTGTACTGGTCATGCCCTTTCATTTGATACCCATGTCGGGGCTCCGGGAGCACGATTGCAAAATTCGGCCGTCATCTTGGAACCGCCATCTTGATTTTTTACAATTATATATACGCGAATTATACATATGTGCAATATTTGAAGTTGATCGCTTATATGGAAGTGGGTCAAAATCAAGTTGCAAGATTTGTTTACATACTACACAACACACAACATACAGGTGAAGCTAATTGCTAATACAAAGCGTATAAAAAGAGCTGCGTCCAAGTTATTCAAAGATCTTCAAAGAAGAAAATCTGAATGTTGTTAGCTTCGAGCGTTTTTCCAAATGGAGTCGTCTACTACGAACAATAGCATGGGTCTGCAGGTACTTTACAAAAGGCTCACAAAAGGCTAATACACTGTCGTCCGAGTCGTCTTCACAAGAATTAAAGCAGGTCCAGGGATACTAATTCGGCTAGTACAGAAACAATCATACGGGAATGAAATGCTTCTGTTAAAACAAAATAAACCTTTGCCAAATTCGAGCAAGATAGCTAAATATTTTGCTTATGTCGATAATGATGGGGTTATGAATAGTCCGGGAGGCAGCGTTGCATTTTGGATGGTCATTTCAGGTCGTGGTGGGGGTGTTGGGGAGAAAATGTACATATTGTCACGACCAGCCCCACTACTACTCACGCAGCTGACGCTTAGATCATCAACTTACTACCCGAAACGAATAATTTCCAAGAGGAATCAATTGGCATGAAATGACCAGGTCACTTGCAACGCTCACTCCGGGACTACTTTTGTAATTAAGCGTCCTGAAATGACCATCCAAAATGCAACGCTGCCTCCCGGACTAGAAGATGAAAGGAATACTTGATAACGCCCCTTTTGTGGACACTTGTGTAAAAAGACGAGTAATTACTTAATTGCTCCTTTAATCCCTCATGGGACATAGGGCGGAAACAGTTGCCCTCCAGCGAACTCTGTTTTGCGCGACAGTTCTCAGCTCTTACCAGGATCTCCCAGTTGTTGGGGCCTCTGTTAATAGGGTTCTCCTCCAAGTTGTCGTAGGTCTTCCGAGTCGACGGGATCTTTGCGGATTCCAGTC
The DNA here is from genome assembly GCA_963855945.1 of Thereva nobilitata. Taxonomy (NCBI): domain Eukaryota; kingdom Metazoa; phylum Arthropoda; class Insecta; order Diptera; family Therevidae; genus Thereva; species Thereva nobilitata. The sequence goes on from OY979695.1 coordinate 93,994,279, forward strand.
CTGAGGGCCTGTTTGGCTAGATTCTCGTTTTCGCGTCGCAAGGTGTGGCCAACCCAATTCCATTTCCTTCGCCTGATTTGGTCGCCTATTCTTTCTTGGCCGGCACGGCGCCATAGTTCCTCATTTGTAATTCGATCAGGCCAGCGGATTTTTAGGATACGACGTAGGCATATGTTTATGAAAACTTGTAGGCGCCCTGTGATAAATTGGGTGACTTTCCATGTTTCACAACCGCACAAAACAACTGCCTTAACGGTGGAGTTGAACAGCCACAATTTGGTGTTAGATCTCCGTGAATCTCCATATGTGAAACAAGCATACACAGGCGCTTCTTGCTTTATTTATTCTGGAACTGACATCTTCTTCTGTACCGCCGTTTAACATGTTTTTGAGGTCCTGGTGCCTGTGGGCCAGCAAACAGATCATCCGCGTAGTCGAGATCCTTAAGGCGGTCTAGCAATCCCCATTGAATGCCACCTGTTCTTCTATCTAGAGCGCTGACAAGAATGTCGTTTATTACTATAAGAAATAGTAATTGTGAAAGTAGGCATCCTTGTCATACTCCTGACCTCACCTCAAAGCTGTCGGATAATTTTCCATTATGGAGAACTCTGCATTTGGAATTGTTGTATAGAGCTTTCTATTATTTTGTCCGGCAGTCCACGTTGCCGTAGAGCTCGCCATATAAAGCTCCTATTAACCGAGTCAAATGCTTTCTCATAGTCGACGAAAGCAAGGTAAAGGGTGAGCGGAATTCAGTAGATTGCTCCACTATGATTCTCAAGGTGTTAATATGATCTATACAGGAGCGATATGTGGGACAAGATTTTGCCCACAGTAAATAATAGATAGATGCCTCTCCAGTTGTCACATATTGTTAGGTCCCCCTTTTTTGGTATTTTGACTATGATACCTTCCGTCCAATCCTCCGGAAAGGTACAGGTGGTACATGCTATTTCCAGGATTGGCTGTAGCGCATCTGCTATTAGGCTTGAGTCGGCTTTCAACAATTCTGGCGGGCTTTACCATTGGCCATTGCATGAATTCCGGTAACTATTTCTGTCTTGGATGGTGAACGAGTGGCGATTCTTATTGGCTGTGCATTGTTGTTATTTTCTTCATGTTCCTGCGAAAAAGAACCATTCAGGGCGGCGAAGATGTAGTCTCTCCATCTTTGGAGTTGCTCCTCGTCGCTGTACAGCACTCTTTACGCCATGTTTTTTAGTAGAGTGCTTTCCCGAGAACTGTTTAGTAATTTGGTACAGCACCTTACTGTTGCCTGTGTTTGCGTTTTCCGCTTTCTCTGCGAGCTCATTTATCTGCCGTCTTTTATCACGCCGGACACTTCTCTTTACCTCCCGGTGTAATTTACGTTATTTTTGAGGGCCCTTCTGCGTTCTGTTTTTGCCAGGTTGTGTCGGAGATCCAGTGTTACTGGTTTCTTTGGACGTAACCGATACTTGTTTCCGCTGCTGTTATTATAGCGCCCTTTGTTGTGCTCCACAGCTCTTCAATATTTGTGTCGTCAGAAACGGTTTGCTGGTTTAAGATTTGTTGCATATTTCCAGCAAAATTCTCTCCTTTTAGTGCTCTCCCGCAGAAGGTCTACATTAAACGGTCTACGGATGCATCTCGTTGGACGTTTCTGATTGCGGTGATTTTTAGGCGGATAGTGGCTACTATCAAATGGTGGTCACTTCCAATGTCTGCTCCCCTAAAGCTCCCGACATCCTCCAGAAGAGTTCGCCATCTGCGGCTGACGGCCACGTGATCTATTTGATTTTTCGTTCTACCATCGGGCGATACCCAGGTCTCCTTGTGTATCGTCTTGTGACAAAAGTAAGTTCCACCTACCATGAGTTGATGGGAACTACAGAAGTCAACGAAAAGCTTACCATTGTTATTGGTAACTTGGCTTAGGCCTTGATTTCGAATTGTGTGTTCAAGGGCGGTGTTGTTGGGGCCGATCTGTGCGTTTAAGTCACCCATCAAAACAATGATGTCTCCCCTTGGAATAGAGCGAAAACCCTCATTCAGTCGCAAGTAGAAGTCGTCTTTGATGTCATCTTCTGCGTCTTCAGTCGGAGCGTAGCATTGGACTATCGTAGTACTTCTTAGTCTGGTACGTAGGCGCACGGTAATAATCCTCTTAGAAACTGGTGACCAGCTAACGAGGCTGGACCTGGCTTCCTTAGCGAGTATTACGCCAACGCCATTCCTACGATTTTCAGTTTCGTTTCACCCAGAATATAAGAAGGATTCACCGTTCGGGCATATATGTTCCCCGCATCGGGCCATCTGGTCTCGCTGAGTCCCATGACCTTGATTTTATAGCGGTTCATCTTGTTGAGGACTTCATCCAGCCGTCCATCAGCAAGGAGCGTTCTCACATTCCATGATCCGATTCGTGTCCTGGTTCGAAAAGCAAAGGTCGTCGTCGTCTTGTCCATCCGGTTCCGAGGCATTGTTTGCCGATTCGTAGCAATTATGTGTTTTATGGGAGCGGGTTGCTAGCCCTCAACCCAACCGACTTAGAACTCTGTTTTGTGGCGCAGAGAACTCGCCATTCGACCGTCTCCCGTTAGCTCCTTCCGAAGAAGTACCCCAGGGGGCACCGGGGGAGGTGGGATTAGGGCTTGCTAACAGAGTTGTTAGGTCTTCGTCTCCTGTGACTCTTCTCGGGTTTTGGCAGAAGTGGCAAATCGGGTTCCGAGGTCTTTGTTAGCCGTTCGCCCCCGCCATGTTGGATTCGCCATTTGGAATTTTTAAATTTGAACCTCGGATTCGTGTTCAGCGACCTCGAAAGCCCGCGAGTCTAGATTTTTGTTCAATTTTGAGGTTTATCTTTAACAAAAATATCACGGTAACATTGGATCCGCCATTTACAATTTTTGAATTTAGACCTCGGATTCGTGTTCTGCGACCTCGAAAACCCCTAAGTATAGATTTTGGGTCCATTTGGTTAGATATTTTCCGAGATTTTTAATTTGTTAGTTAGTGCTACATTAATTCTCCACTAACATTAGGCATTTGTTAAATAAATAATGGATTAAAACATTTGCGCACCTTCAGACCATATAACACTTGATCAATAAGTGTTTCTGAACACTTTCCAAAAAAAATTAGGCCATTTGGTCCTACTTCAAAAAAGTGGGTACTTCTACACTAAGAGCCGGTTTTACAGTGAGAGCTTAAGTATAGAAATTAACTTTAGTTACACTTAAGTATGCATAGCGGTTTCACAGTTGCAAGTTAAGATTTACTTAAGTATAACTTAAGTGGCAGTTTCCCTAGACTTAAGTTTTTTTTAAGTTAGTATGCATAGAAAATTCAAATGTCTGTTGATTGCTAGTTTATTTGATTTAAAATGCGAATTAAAGGAGTTTTTACAGTAATGGAAGGCGTGCCCTAATTGATATTATACTCAAATATGAATTTAACACATTTTTCTTTAATTTAATTTTTTTTTAAATTTCTAATTCACACTGGCTATTATAACTTCATAATTTACAATATTGAAGGGTTGCCGTAAGAAACAAATATAATAGTAGGAAGAAGAAAAAAATGCATTGTGAAACCGAATTTGATTTAAATTTAACTTAAGTGAAAAAATTTACTTAAGTTTAAGGAATACTTAAGTATGACTGTGAAACCGGCCCTAAATCATGCGAATTGGACTATGGATTATTTTTGACTAGAATATTATTATGGATTATTATTGAAATTATCGCGAAAAAAACCCTTTAAAAGGGGTGTTTTTTGCATTTTTAAGCGTGACGCCCGAATTTGGGGACTGCGGGACCCCGATTTTCGTGATCAGCGACCCAAAAAACATAAAGGGAAAGTGTTCTACCCTGACACCAGGAGCAAAGACTATTGCAGAAGCTGCTAGGCGACATCTGCTTAGAAGGAAGGAAGCCAACGCAGCTGTTAAACCAAATGAGCGAGTTTGCAGCCGATGGTATATCGATGGTTTTGAGGACCCTCTGGTTGCAGCGTCTCTCCTCGCAAAACACAGGCGATTTTGGCAACCCACGTGGATCAGGTAGGCTTAAAGAGATGGCGGACAAGATGGCGGAGACGGCTGTGGCAAACCGACCGAACTTTTATCGTATTCGGTCTGCAGTATCGCCTAGTATAACATTATCTCTTTCAGACGGCAAGTTGCTATACGCTTCTTGTTGAATAACAACCGAACAAGCGCGGATGCCAAATTTGGCGGAAAAATTTTTAGGAGTAATTGTAGTAGGGGATTGTAACAATGCTCCGAAATATTTGAAACAGTTATGCGATCATTTAAATACGTCATTTCTCTTAGCTTTTTATTCGAATTCTGATTGATTGTTGAATTCGTTGGCGGTAATTTGAATAGCCAAATACAAAAAGAGAGGTAGCGTGGTACAAACATGACCCGGGTTCTCCACGAGCATTCTGCTTATTTGTATTTTTTTGGTAGATTTGAATTCTTCGAACGTTTTAATAAATTGTCAAAACTTTCTATGGACATCCGAAAGTAATTGAAAAACTATTTTTCGTCATTTCTCAGCTTTTCATAAAATTTTTCGTATGTTTTAGTAGGCACTGCTTCTTGATTTCTACGATCTACCCAAAATCTTCTGTTATGCCGGCGACGAAATTTCTGGCGTCTTCGATACCAATATAAAAGAACAACAACGCGTGGATCCATAGCCACACGTCTACTCAAGGAGATCGCTGTATGAAAACTGTGGCTATTCGTTTTTTACACGAATAAAATGTATCGTGTGAACAGCCCGCAGTTTGTACGGTAAAAATCGAATTCTGCTAAAAACGTGCAGTACAATGCCGTGTAAGCCTAGCCTAAATCAAGAATCGACCAAATCAGCGTTAGAACCCGCGCCATGAAGTAAGGGAAACTCAAAATCGAGCAACGCTAACGTAAATAACTGGCTCATTTATATTTCAATCATTCATTTCCCTTATTTTATGGCGCGGGGTCTAGTAGTGTCGCCACGATAAAATCATAACACACACATAAACATTTCGTTTTTAAGGGCTGTTCCAATTTGTAAGGAAGACTGCGAAGCAATATTTACTTTCCATTCCGGTAAAATTGCCTAATGAATTCGACCACAAAAAATTTCGAAAACACTGACAACTTTGTAACAAAAAAGGTATGATTTCAATCATAAGGAGGCCGGTGAAAATAAAACAAAAGTTTTATGGTGGATCCACACTACGCGGACTTGGGTCGTACGCGCTTTTGTCTTTTTTTTCATATAGAGTTTTATGACTTTTCTACGATTTTTTTACGACTTTGTCAATGGTAAAGGCTGTGCGGCAAAACTGCGCGGACAAAAGGTTGTGCTTAAAAAGGTACACTGTACGTCCACACAGTATGGGCCTTTTGAAAGCTCGTACGGCGTTTCAAGTGAGAACTGATTTTTTTCTCACTCATGATTCAGAAAATTAAAAGATCACGCGCGCTTTTGTCTGGCCAAAAGCGCCAAAAGCCAAAAGCGCGTGGGATCTAAATCCGCGTAGTGAGGACGGGCCTTTAGGGAAAATAGGCGATTATCGACATTTTGGGTATTGTAATTGACGTAACAGACGCTTATTGGTTGTCCTGGCCATCTTTGGTATCATATCGTACCACCAGAAGACTAGGCACACGATTGGAAATAAGGATTGCAGAAGTATTATTAAACGTGCACAAAGAACGGACGTGTAGAAGCGGTACCAGGGCGTTCCTTTAAGTGGAGTTGGAGTTAGCGAACGTCCCGGGTCCAGACACCCCAAGAATATCGAAAGGAAGAAAAAAAGAAACCATTAGAAAGTACTAAATATTTATTAGGTAGTAGTTTCTCTTAGACTTTATACTTACAAAAGTTTTTTGAATTAACAAATAGGAGGAAAAATCTTGGAAACCCTCCCCCCCAAAACGGGGGTGGTGAAATACCATCCAAACTAACGGATAGGATAAGGACTCTTCAATCGGCCTCCAATGGGGCAGGAGATGTTATTGCTGGAGAAAAAGGGGTTTTAAGGAAATTCTGTTGAAAGTTCAAGTTTTCTTATATGTACCTAATAATATCTGCGAGATTACATTGCGCAAACAAATAATAAAGTGCTGCTGAATAGGAATACTTACCTTCCGTGGAGAACGTGAGAAAATATCAGCTGTGCTGGTCGTCGTAGTTGCATGGCTGATCAAACTGAAAATAGGCAAACATAACTGGCAAACAGAACCTAAAGGTATTTATAGATTAAGCGAATTTACTATTTGAGAGGTTGGAGCGGGTGAACGTCAATAGGATTTGAGTTGCAACAATTTTAATTGGGTATTGGGCATTGTCGAACATCGTTCTATTTGAAATCCAACTGGATTTGGGGGAGAGTGCCAGCTGTTACTCGGAGGTAGGTGGATTATTTATTTAGTCTGAATTCTTTGGAAATTAGTGATAAGGATGTGTGGAGCCCGAATGTTAATTCTTTTGATGACTTAACTGTATACTTATTTGGAAGACTTAATTTTAAGTATGTTGATTTTAGCGGGGGGGTCAAATTATCCTCAAAGAATGTATCATGGTCCATTTCAGCGAAATTCTTAAAATTCGTGTTATTTTAAGAATTTTTCGCAAAGAAACTATATACCCCCCCCACCCCACCTTTCAAAAATAGATTTTGTACAACATGATTATTTTTTTAAAAACACCTTCCAAACAATCGCTGTAACTTCTGAAATAATTGTAGTAGGATAATGACCTTGGCAGTACCTTGGTCTTATTGGATCAGAAATTTTCCAAGCCTTCCACCATTGTGTACGTCAGACGTTTAGTCTGTCATAGTAGAAAAATATGATGTTCAGTTGCAAGAAATGGCTTTTTTTTTTATTGGAGCATAAAAAACTGCATAAAAAATCTAACAATCGTTATTAGTGTCAATTATTGTATACTCCAGTTCGTTTTGGTATAGAAGTTGATCTAAAGTTTGAGATAACAGTAGCAAATTAAAAACTTCACAGATTACCATAACATTTAATTCACTTTTTCCAAATCGTAAAATTACAATGAAATGTTAAATAATACCCGTATAAAAGCTTTTAATATTAAATTTTTGTAAGGATTTTATTAATTTACTTGCAAAAACCCGCGTGCGTTGCAACGCCTTTAAATAACAAAAGATTATGTGTCCACAGTCCGCGGTAGGAAAAATTTATAATGAAAAAAAGAACAAATCTGCAAAAAATGATTTTGGATTCATATAAAAATTTAGAGTTGCCTATAAAAAAAGAAAGTGCGTGTCAGCTCTGACGCATGACTGCAGTTACTCCTGAAAAACGATTGCCTTAAAATATATACAATAGGCAAACGAAGTAAATGAAGCCATATATTTATTTATATTGATTTAATAAAATGTATAACATACACTTTATTTTCTACTTTTTAGTATATTATATGTCTTCCGCCATTTTGTGGTGGCCGCCATATTAGTTTAGTGTATTATAATTGTCACATCCTTTCATTTGGTAACACTATCAGTTGTGAAGAAAAAGATAATCTTCCATTTTGAATTTGGAATGACGCCACACAACTAATTGTATTCTACCTTTCATACCCTTCCAGTTGATACCCATGTGAGTGTGTCGGGGAATACAATTGCAAAAATCGGCCTTTATTTTGGAACCGCCATGTTGATTTTTTTTACTAAATGGTCATGCGAACTATGCGTATGTGCAAAGTTTGAAGTTGCTCGGTTATATTTTCTACTTTTTAGTCTATTTTATGTCTTCCGCCAATTTGTTTTGGGCACCATTTATAATTTGGAATGACGGCACACTGCTAATTGTATTCTACCAGTCATACCCTTTCATTTGATACCCATGTCGGGGAACACAAATGCAAAAATCAGCCGCCATCTTGGAACCGCCGTCTTTGTTTTTTTACAAAATGTTCACATTACATTTTCAAGCGAACTACGCATATGTGCAAAATTGGAACTTGATCGGCTATTTTTTCTATTTTTAGTCTATTATATGCTTTACGCCATTTTGAATTTGGAATGATCCTACACCGCTAATTGTGCTCTATCTGTCATACGGTTTCATTTGATACCCATGCCGGGAACGAGGAAGACAAATGTAAAAATCGGCCGCCATCTTGGAACCGCCATATTTATTTTTATTCAAAACTAGCAAAAACCCGCGTGCATTGCAACGCCTTTCAATAAAAAAGATTATGTGTGGAAAAAGGTATAATGGAAAAAGAACAAATCTGCAAAAACTGATTTTGCATACTTAAAAAAATTTAGAGTATGTTACAACTTTTTAAGATTCGATGATGAAAAATTGTGTACTACTTGCACAACAGACACCGAGCCAAACATATTCAGAATCGTCCGCTTAGGTTTTGCTATGGCGGGAGATTAGACGCCCTGTGCAGAACTTGGCTCATGGACCCTACTCCCCCAAATTCTTTTTCCCAAAAAAAGCGGTAAAAAAGTTATAAATTTTGCAAATATGGCACCCACCGTGCAGCCCAAAAATGCACAATTTGGTGCCCTAAAAAATCGAATAAATACATTACACACATATTTCCTCTCTGTTTTTTTCCTTTCGTTTTAAGGCGAACAGAAGGGCAAGAATAATGCAAAGCATATAATCAGACATGAAACAGATGTTACGGTATTTTTTCAAAGAGCTTCAGGATAAACTATATTTAATGTTCTGGCATTTGGAGCTAAGATGTGAAAATTTTCGGCTTTACCAACTCTTCAACAACCCACATACAGCTGTCCGGAGGGGAAGCATGGCTTTATCATATCGAGTTCAACAACTTTCAGTGATTGTCCTAGTGACTGAAGTAGACAATAAAATATATAGTTGAAAGAACTAAAAAAGACGCTTGTATTTTAAAATGAACTAAAAAGTAAAAAATAATTTTGAATGCAAATTTTTATTGCTCCAGCCAGTATATGGGAATAAACTACCTTTCGAAATGTAAAAAAGCGTGGGTCTCTTTACCTATGTTATTTTATTAATACTGGAAGTTTTCGTTAGCACCCTACGCTGACTATGCAGGGTTTATACCCTTAAGTTTACAAATAGGCCGACTGTGGATAGGTTTTGGATAGACGAGCAAAAAATTGTATGGGAGGAGGGGTCAAATCGTAACGGTTTAGCAGCTAGGGCATTTTGAAGTTTTTTGGTAGAGTTTTACATATCACCCTGTATTTTTGTAACCCTATGAGCTATTTTCATGAATAAGGTATCAGTGTACGTAGAATACTCCCACCTATCTAAAAATTAAAGTTCTACCCTATCAACTTCCAGAGCAATGACTCTTCAAAATCAAAATTTGGTGTTTTTTCACTAAAATTTCAAATAAAACCACCTTTTTCTCCATAAAATACCTAGTTAACTAATTTTTTTTGCAAAATTGGAAAGCTTGGATAATTTCGAAAAACGTAAACTTTTAGCAGCGAGCAATAACAATAAGAGTGATGAGCTAGAACAAATTTTTAAAAATGTTTCAATGCCCTTGAAATCAGCTGATAAAAATTTCAATGGGAGTGAAAAAGTCAAAATATCAAAGAAGTAATATCTATGATAAAAGGAGGCAGAATTACTTCCATACTACACACAATGTATGTGAAAGAAAGATAAAAAAATATAGTTTCAAAAAACTAAAAAAATATGCTTTTATTTTAAAATTAACTAAAAAGTAAAAAATAATTTTGAATGTAAAATTCTTATTGCTCCAGCCAGAATATGCAAACAACCTACCTTGCGAAATGTAAAACAGCGTGGGACTCTTTTCCTATATTCTTATTTTATTAACACCGGAAATTTTCGCTAGCGCCCCACGCTTTTTTACATTTCGAAAGGTAGGTTGTTTCCATATTCTGGCTGGAGCAATAAAAACTTTACATTCAAAATTATTTTTTACTTTTTAGTTCATTTTAAAATAAAAGCGTATTTTTTGTTTTTTTAAACTATATTTTTTATTTTCTACTGCCGTGCAAAGGGCAAAAGACCTATCTGCAAAAAGCTCGTTTCGAGAAAAAGGCGATCAAAGTTTTCAAAATACATGAAACCGAAGCAAATAAATTAACTGTTCAAAGTGATAACTTTTAATTAAAAAGTATAATCAGTCTGAAATTTTTTTAAGGATAAATATGAATATTTTATATCAAAAAAAGCATACAAAGCCATTTTGACCTATAATGCATATAGGTCATTTGTCCTTTGCACGGCAGATTATGACCCATGGGATAACTTCCCTGCGACCCCTTGCCTAAAAAATCAGTTTGTGTATGGGGGTAATAAACGAAATGATCGATAGTGTAACTTGCATCATTTAGATTTATGATCCCTTGGGAGACAAGGGTCTTCAGCAGGCTACCTGACCCCGAGCTCGAGCATCCATTGTCGTAAAACTTGTCGCACCTCCTCAGGACGACGCAAAATGTGCCCGGTGGAATTCAAATTTTTAAGGTATGTGCAGGAGAAGGTAAAATGTTCTCGGTGGAATTCAGATTTGTAACGAATGTGCAGGAGAAGGTAAAATGTGCATTCAAGTTATTCAAGGTCAAAGTTTCAAAAAATCAGTTTTTGGTCAAAAAATGACTCAGAAACTGATTATTGAGAAATTTTTTTGTTCTATTTATACAAAAGATTATTGCCTACCCTAATGACACCCTTGCCATTTTTTCGAAAGTTTTTCGAAATTTTTTGCAAAAATCAAGTGATTTTTTGGCCGAAAGGTGATTTTTGGAAATTTTGACCTTGAATAACTTCGAAAGGGTTAAGTTTTCGAAAAAATGACAAGGCTTTTTTGTGAATAACGTTTCGTATTGACTGATCAAATATTTTTTTTCGAAAAAACCAGTTTTTGAGTGATGTTTTGGCCAAAGTCATTTTTGGAAACTTTGACCTTGAATAACTTTGAAAGGGTTAATCGGGTCAACATCTTTGTAAGAACTAAAAATGTAGAGAATTTCATTGTTAACATTTGGGCCTTTGTACGGGGTTGTACGACCTATAGAAACCGAGATACAAGGAAAACACCGGAAAACCGCTATATTTCCGGAGGCCATGTTTTTTTTGTGATTCCGAAATTGTTTTCTTAAAAACTTCCAAGGAAGCCGTGGACCAATTTGCAGCCATTTCCGAATTTTGTCTCCTTTAAATGCTAATTTCCCCGGACTAGAAATTCATATCTGTAGAGCCTGATCCAAATCAGTTGCGGTTTTCTTCGCGCATGTGGGGAAATGAAAATTACACGTAAATAAACATTGCGCACATCGGGATAAGACATGCGCTTATGTACTTCACACATTTCCCCTTCGAAATCTGTTGTTATTCTCTCTGCGCATTTTTGAGAAACCTCATCTCTTTTGGATCGGGCTCTAACAGGGGTGTGCTGTGCATACCTTTATAGGGAAGCATTTGATGCTTGTAGCGGGAGCGTGTATTTCTCTTTGGCAGGCGCATTTTTACATTTTTCATGCCTGTAGGACGGCGTGCAAACCCGTGTGGCAGGAGAATTTGTACGATAGGCGCGCTTTTCAAAAAGTTCAACTAAATTATTTTTTCTTAGGTTGGTTTAACTTACATCTGGTTTGATGATTTGTTTGACCGTGGATGGGGGCCTTTTCGCTGGAAGGCCTTTTCAGCAATACGTCCCGGGCTGCGTCAACTTTTATCTACCTGCTAATACTCCTGGCATTTCCTTCCCCTTCATTCCGTTTCTTCCCGCCTTAGTTTCTGATGGAGGATATTTAGCGTCTCTTCCACTTTATACATCATCCGATCCTACCATATAGTCTAAATAGATGACACTTACAGCTTCTTGTGGTTATGTTAAGAAATTTTTATCTTGTTTTGGTAAGTTTGAAAAATTCGTTAATTTTGTTTTATTTTAAAAACCAAATGTGAATATGTTTGAAACTAATCAAATTGTGGTAAATATCCAGAATAACTCCCCCACCCCCGATTTTGATGAAATTTTCAGGCAAAGTACAGTCAAATATGTAGAATCCAGCTACGTTAATAAAAAGTGTCGCCAAGTCCCAAGGTAATGTTACTGTAAAGTGCCGTAATTCCAATAATTCAACAAGTGATAATTCCTATATTATTTCACCAATATTGATGAAATTTAGACACATTGTATATTTGATGTGGACAATTTATTTTTGAAAAAAGAATTTGACACTCATGCACCGTTATCTTTTTTTAAATTTTAAAGTATTAAAACTTCAAAAATGCAATAATTGCCAAACTGCACCACTTTTTTTTTCACGAAATTTACATAAAATGTAAGGCCCAACTATAATGCACGTAAGAAACGCACGTCATCTGGGCGCCCTCATGGAAATTAATGGGTTCGGCCATATTGGACGTACGTCGGTCATATTTTGTTTCGTTAAGTTTCGTTAAACGTAAAAATACGAAAAGAACCGCGCTCAACGTACGTTTTGTGAGAGTTTGTAGTTAAATTGATGATAGCTGATTTTTTTGTTGTTGTTTTGCGGGTTTTAAACAACAAAAGAAAGAGTATGGAAAATGTTGTGCTTCAAATTTATGGGAGTGATTTTGATGAAAAATTTATTATAATTGAAAATAAACATGATTATTTTTAATATGCAAAGATTAATAGCCAAGTTTTAATAGTCAATGAATAATATTTATGCATTTAATAATTTTAAACTTGTGAAAACTTTCCGTATACACAAACCATTATACGTTTGACGAAAGTTTGATATTTACGCACGTCGCCGGATGTGCATTTCTTACGTGCATTATAGTTGGGCCTTAAGTGCTAATACAAACGTGCTTCTGTTACAGTTATAACTGTAACAAGTAAAGTGCTGAAAGTGAATTTAAAGTGTGGTGTGGTTTGGCAATTATTGCTTTTGTGAAGTTTTAATACTTTGAAGTTAAAAAAATATGAGTGTGCGTAGGACCTCACGGTAGAAGTGAAAACTTCTATGCCCGCCCGGTCTATATTTGCAAATCAATCTTAACATTGCAAGAGGATAAGGATCAATAAATTTTGTTTATGAATATTCCATTTAAGTTTATGTTATTGTTGTGATACTACAATAAAATATGAAATTGTTCTATTATATATAATATATACATACATATATATATATATATATATATATATACTAGCTGGGACCCGGTGCGCCTATGCTGCACCCATAAACCAATAGTAGTAATCAGGTGATATGAATTTTAATATACAGTAGGAGAGTTTGAAAAATGCAATTTTTTGGTATTTTTGATTTCAAATAACAAAATGTGAAACTATTAGGGATCTGACATTTTGATCAAGACAATAAAAACCATCCATTGACATGGCATTTTTCGAGATATGAATTTTCATACACAGATGAAGTGTCTCCATGAACCACTTATTTTCTGTATTTTGGATAGCTGGGACCCGGTGCGCCTTGCTGCACCCAACGTTTAAACATTTAAAATCAATCCAAACCTTCAAAATTCAACTCTTCTTAACCAGTAACGAAAAACCAACTATTCCTATAAAAGTTCGAGACATTGGATTCAAAATGCATTTATTTGCAGTGTGACCAAAATTGCCTATTATTGTAAAGCTCTGGGGCAGACAATATTTTTTGTCGGCGTGGCCCGTAATAAAGTTATGGTTCTTTCTGGTAAAATAAACACACACGAATATCCTTAAAAATATAACTACCCACCAAAAATAAATATTAGTGAAAGACTATTTTAAAATAAGGCTTTTTCCAGCAACTATTAGACACATAGTATAATTTCAAGAAAATATGTCATATCCACAGTGTTATCCATGCTATAATCTTTTTTCGTATGGACTTTTAGTTAAATTAAACACTCAATAATCGACAAATATTATTACATCCTGAAAGAAAAAAAAATTAAAGGATTATATCTACTAATTTCATATTTAGAAATGGACTTTTGACGGTGATGGACATTATACGCTACAAATTACATGTCTTGCAATTGCTTGGCCCCTGGGTTCTCATCTGCAATGTCACTGACTCAGGTTTTATTTGTTTACCCAGATGCCAGCCTCTTCCCGTATTGCAGAATCCTAGACTTATACCTAAAAATTCAGAGGTGATGGGTTTCTTTCCTTCTTATCCATTATACATAAATCATCCCATATTTCCGTTTCTCCTTACCACCTTTCCAAAAAAACCTTGTTGATCAATTCTGAACCTATTGCTTAGAGAGCTTCAGGATACACTACATTCAATGTTTTTCCATTTGTAGCTAGAATGTCAAAATTTTCCGATTTTCCAACTCTTGAACAACCTACATACAGCTAACCGGGAAATGACACTTATTTGGCAAAATTCTTCCGTCATATTGGCCCCACAATTTTGAATAAGTTTTGATCATAAATTCGTTATTTACTACCTTAAAAATTCCCATATACCGATTTTAATTGGAATCGGAATACAATTCGCAAACTCGTCGGCCATATTGGCGCGGCCATTTTGAATTTAAATTTTGATCATAAAGTCGTTATTTGCTACCTTAAAAAACCTCAGATACAGATTTTCATTGGAATCGGAACACAATTTGCAAATTCGTCGGCCATTTTGAATTTATAAGTTTTGACCACAAATTTGTTATTTGCGACCTTAAAAACCCCTAGATACCCACTTTCATTGGAATCGGAATAAAATTGGCAAATTCAACCATATTTCTGCGGCAATTTTGAATTTCGGTCATATTTCGGCGGCCATTTTGAATTTCGAAAATCGGACTACGAGGTGCATCATAGGAGACCCCGACCTTCATGCAAAAATTCAAAGCTCTGTGATGACTTTCAACAAAGCTCTTCATGACAGCGCCATCTAGGAGTAGCTTTAGAAAGTAATAGAATAGCCTATGTTCTTCCCTTTAATGTAAATAGCATATGGTTAAAATTTCATTAAGATCGGTTACACGGTGTAGGAGCCTATTGCGTACAGACAGACAGACAGACAAACATTCAGTTTTATATAGTAGATGTAGGTATATCTATATCTATGTATATGTATATCTATATATAAATAGTATATAGTACATAATACATAGTACAAAGTGCACAGTACATAATATGTACATAATATCCCAGTAGGGAAAGCAAGTAATTACCCATCGATTCCGAAAGTACTTCTAAGGAGTAGCAACTAGCTCTCGTTCAGATTAAAGCAAGTGGAGATAAGGCATTACATTTGCGCGGGCGATGTCATACGCGGTAACCAACCGCCTCCATTCTGCATTACATAGAACTCTCAAACTGCATTACATAGAACGCTCAAATCATTACTCCTTGCATTACTTTTATGTGGAAGTAATGCAGCAAGGAAGTACTTTTCAAGAATAAAACCCTCTTATTTTCTGTAATGAGACCTAAAGAAATATGAAGCAGTTCTAAAATAATTCTGCATGTAATTTATTGCCACCCAGTCGGGAATATTGGAAGCCCTTACTTATGTATTTAATTACTTCAGTCCTGATTTTACTGCAAAAAGGTAATCGGTTGAAATGTAATTAATACAGAATCCAGAACATCAATAAGCCATAAGAACTATTTACTTTTTCCATTACCTGGTAATGCAGAGGGTAATGCCTTTATTGTAGTAATCTTACCTGGTAATGCAAAAATTAATAGCTCTATTAGATTTCTTTTGATTCTTTCTCCCTTTTACCAGTAATGACCTATGAAAGGCCTTCCATGGCTATGACATTTCTATGTTAATTGTAAGTAACAAAATAACCCTTCTGCTAATGTATACCTAGTATTTACAAAATCAGGCATTCAGCTTTAATGAAGATGCTCTTCCTTTCCCGCCTGGGCAGTTTGCCATTTCCCTACTGATAAACTTACTACCGCAGATAAGTAAAACACAGATGCCCAGTCGTGAAACACGTGGTTCTGGTTCCATGTTGCCGAAAGCGATAAATCCAAGCAAAATGTTTAAATTTGTATCCATGTAGCTGGATGGCAACTTTTCGTTGAGCTCAAGACACAGCGAGAAGCGTAACCTTCGAAGCAAAATGAAATGAATGTTGACGCTGCATTGCAACATTGAAACGCATACTCTCACACTCCTCGTAGCTATTGCTTCCCACACCGTAGCCTCTTACGCTGCTGGCTGTTGTTGGTGCTCTACCAAAAGTTGCCACGCTCTAGCCAGCTACATTTAAGACACATGGTTACATTTCTTTGCTACACAAAATTTAGCTGGTTATAGAAGGGAAGGCAAGGAAGCAAATTTTTCCCACAAATGTTGCTCAAAGTGAGTGCGCAACAAAGATGCGCAGAAATGGTACGGTAGCATGATGGTACGGTAGCATGACGCGAGTTTTTAGTTTTTACCCCAGGCCAAAAAGTGCCCAACGTGCCTAAAGTTTTCACTTCAAAAAAGTTAACGGTGCATGAGTGCCAATTTTTTTTTCAAAAATAAATTGTCCACATCAAAATATATCTACAATGTGTCGAAATTTCATCAATATTGGAGAAATAATGTAGGTATTATTAACTGTTGAATTATTGGAATTACGGCACTTTACAGTAAGATTACCGCGTAAGGGGACTTGAGCGACACTTTTTATTAACGTAGTTGGATTCTACATATTTAACTGTACATTGTGGGAAAATTTCATCAAAATCGGGGTGGGGGAGTTTTCTGGATATTTAGCCTTTTCTTTTTCAGGCTAATTTTCATAAGAGCGCTATTCAGAAATAAAGCCCTGTACCTATTCTGGGTTTAAATGGAAAGCACCTATTATATGTATGCATGTAATTTTGTGTGGCCTTTGAGGGCCAGACATCACAACTTTATTACGTAAAAAATTACGCTTATACTAATTTTTGGGACTTTTGCAATAAAGAAAATTTAAGATACTTACGATATTAAAAGCCTATTCATACGCTTTTTCACGAAAAAAGAAATTGATTTAATCATATCCATTTTAAATTTTAGTGTAAACTCAAACACCAGACACACTAAACGAAAGCTTAATCGAAATTTCGTAAGTCACTGTGAATCACTTCCAGTTTACCAAAATATGTTGATAATGGAAAGCTTTAGCAAAATTTTGCTTTATTTTATGTTAGTAGGCCACACATTCAGTACAGTACCCGAGATCAACTGTTGGTAAAAAAGATCTTTCACGTTACGGCGCTTTTATTCTTAGTTTTATAAATCAGTCAACTTAAGCAATTTTTTAGCACAAATCTAAAATGTGGAATTCTTTTGCTCAGATTTTAGTGAGTATTTCTATCACAAATGCTGACCACTAAATGCACACAAACAAAACGACAGAGTTTCAGAATTGGTCAACAAACGACAGCATTCAAGGTCGCGAATTTTGAGAAAATAAATATTCGACGTCACCGCTCGAAGGTTAACTCTACACTCAAGCTGCCGTTTGGGCTGCACGACTTGACTATTTCATGGCGACAAAAGATGTAAGAAAGCGGCATCGGACCCCCGTCTTTAAATGGCTCTCCCGGCATGAAAACTAAACTCTCCCACGACCTGCTTCATGTACGACTACTGGGGATTTCATTGCCAATAAACCCAAGATAAAAAGCCAAGTGACACTAGAAAGTTTGTTTCGATATTTTTTTCGCAAACTGGCAGGTAAAACTTACTGCGGTGCTTCTATAATTGACCGATAAAGATACACTTGCCCCAAACAGGTAGATCTTGCTTGATCGATTTATCGATCAGCCGGGTTCTCCAAATGCGATTTTGTCGCTGTGGGGTATTGTTATTCCTAGTCATTCTATTAATTTAAAAGAAATGCGTTGGAGATTACGTATTTTTCTAGTAAAAAAACTAACAGAGAGACTAAACTAAAAACACCATATTTTATTTGTTTGGTTTAATCCAATATCGAGGGCTACTTTTGTTTCTTTTTATTTCTGTCATGTTGGTTCCTAAAATTACCGTAGTTGTTTCCCAGGCAATATTACTGTCACAAAGGGCTGTTTCACACGCGACGACGGCCAACCAACAGAAATCGTACGATATCCATTTTTTTAGAGAAGTGGTTGAGAGGACAATGGGGAGGGAAGATTTTCCTTTAGAATATAGAACTACAGGAAAGGCCCTCGCGTGTAGAATCCCTGTACGTGAGCGTATGAAATCCGGTATCAGACAACTGTCAAACTGCGCTATTTGCTTGTTAGTTAACTGTCAAATTATAAATTGTTTTCCCGCTTTCGGTAGTGCATTTTCTTTGAAACGACTGTTTTTTATCAAATTTACTTCCAGTTTTTTTCAAAACTAAATTAAAAGAAGAAAGAAAGTTCAAAGAATTTGTTTTCAGTGCAATTAAAGTTGTTACAAGTGAACTTTATGTGAAATAAGAACAATGAAGTGTGCAGTTTGTGGATGGACGAATAATTCGCTAATTCCGTGAGGAAAATCCTTTTTCAGGTAAGTGGGTAAACTCAAATACTTCCTAAACATATATATTACATATTTCCATTAATAATTGTGGAAATCACTGAGCTAAATACTCTAAATAATGTAAATTTTGTGTGCTTGGATTTCTTTGTTTACATTAATTAATGCCACGCAAAATTCAAGGGGATCAGTTAACTGATAATTTCAACTCGCTCTTGCCCCTCCTCTATTCTATTCGCTTTATCCGCTTGTAATGGACAAACAACTACTAAAACGAGAGCACTCACACAAAAAGAATTTCACTACGCTAAAATTCGGCGAGGGCCCTTCCTGTAGTTCTATGTCTAAGGATTTTCCCATCCAACTTCTCACGCATGGAGAATATACAAGGAGACAAAACTCTTATGGGGAAAATGACAGGAAATGGATGGGTAGAAGAAACTGAACTTCTAGTTCATTTTTGGCCACAGATGTCATCTTTGTCCGATGTACCCCACATGAATTTAATAAAAATTCATTGGAAACATCAAAAATTGATTAATTACGAATAATCGCATTGATATAAAATCGAATTTAGAAGCTGGTAAACAGCTGTAAGCTGCTAAACGTAAAATATATTAGTAATAAACGAACTTTACCATGAACCGGATAAATACAATCGGCCATGTTTTTTGGGGTACATTTGACTACAGCGCCACCAATAATCAAACGAAAATTGACAACACGGAGTTTTATCTCCTTGTATAGCCTCCATGTTCTCACGATACGACTTTTTGACAGCGGTGTGGTTGTTGTTGTTTTTTTTCTGTGAGAAAAGAGAGAAATAGCAGAAGGGAGAATGGGCCTACTCACACAGTGCACATTCATGGCGCCTAAAACCGGTTTTATAGATGAGAGAGGGAAGGGAGCGGAAGAACTTAACGAAACATTTTTCACGCAAAAGCAAACGCGTGAAAACTGGGACACATATAAAAAAGTTACTTCTATCTCTTGCATTCTTTAGCTCTGTTTTTCTCTAACAAGTAAATTTCATCTGCAATACATTTAAATGTTCCTGTATAGCATTCAAATTTACTCCACTCATTTACGCCCCGTCTGAGTTGCTAGGAGTTGAATAAAACCAGTTTTACTCACCACAATTATGGCAGCGTGTGAATATGCCCAATTAAGATTAAAACAACAACAATACACTAAAGCATGCTGATGTACAGTTGGTTGGTAAAATTGGCCCGTGTGAAAGCCCTTACGACTTTTCGTCAAATTTCAAAAGGGAATGGACGATGACAGCAGATTTTGTTGGTTGGTCGTCGTCTCGTGTGAAACCTTAGAATATAAAACTACAGGAAGGGCCCTCGGAGAATTTTAGCGTAGTGAAATTCAAAGTGCACATTTCATTGCTCTTTTTTTCACTGAAAATTCACTCGTAACAACTTCAATTACACTAAAAATAAATTCTTTAAACTTTCTTTCTTCTTTTTAAGGGGTTAGTCTACTGTTAAAATGCGAAAAATGAGCTTTTTTTTAAACTGCTGTATAAAAAAAACGACAAAAGATAGCGACTTGAAACTTTATATGCTCGTTTATTAAAGTTAAAAGTTTACATTTTTATTGTTAAAAAAAATTAAAAAAAACAAAATGGCGGCCATCCCAGGCATTCACTGTAGCACTGCCTGATGAAAATAAAAATATCGCGGGGTAAGATCCTGACAAAAAATATAAATCTGTAATCACAACACAAAAAATATTCTATTAGTTTTAAGTACAAACAACGCCCCGGCGCACTTTCCTCGTTTTTATTTTTGTTTGGCAAGTAAATCGTAAATTTTATGTTGATAATTTCTTTAAATTAATTACCCGACATCTTATAAATGCTGGGAATCTTAAAAATGAAACAATATTGTTGTAATTATAAATTAACGATCACATTTCAATTGGCGAGGGTTGGTAGCATTGTCTTAGTTGTGCCCGGCTGTGTCGTTGATGGAACACTTCTGTGTCGGACACAGTGTAACACTGCGTCTAAATGGAAGGCACCCTAAGTGTGTAACAGCCCCTTAGAATATAGAACTACAGGAAGGGCCCTCGCCGAATTTTAGCGTAGTGAAATTCTTTTCGCGTGAGTGCTCACGTTTTAGTAGTTGTTTGTCCATCACAAGCTGATAAAGCGAATGGAATAGAGGAGGGGCAAGAGCGAGTTGAAATAATCAGTTAACTAAAATAAAATCTTGCCCCTACAAATGAATTTTTTACACGCCCTCACTACGGATTCTCATCAGCTGATCCCCTTCAATTTTGCGTGGCATTAGTTAATGTAAACAAAGAAATCCAAGCACACAAAATTAACATTTCGAGTATTTAGCTTAGATTTCCACAATTATTAATGGAAATATGTAATATATATGTTTAGGAAGTATTTGAGTTTACCCACTTACCTGAAAAAGGATTTTCCTCACGGAATTAGCGAATTAGTCGTACATCCACAAACTGCACACTTCATTATTCTTATTTCCCTTAAAATTCACTGTGTTTCCATGAGCCAGGGTAGAGTTTTCGTTAAGCAAACAGAAAGCTTTTTCTCTCAAGATCACTCGATGCTGTTTCCAGGACGGTTCTGGGTTAAAGTGACAGATAATTAATTTTACATTGCCTCGCCGTTGGTATATGTGCAGTAAAGGATAGTGAAACACACACATATGCAAAACCCGGCTTAATCGGACTGGCTTCGTTGAGTTTATTTGGATTTAACAACACTTTACTCAATCCCCGTTTCCATGGGCGGTTAATCTGAGTAAACTCAGGATAAACTCTGCATGGAAGCACAGTACATGAGCAAGGGTAGAGTTTTTTCCTTAAGTAAGAAAGCTTTTTCTCTCAAGATCACTCGTTGCTGTTTTCATGACGGTTCTGGGCTGAAGTGACAGATAATTAATTTTACATTGCGTCGCCGTTGGGATATGTTCAGTAAACGATACTGAAACACATGCAAAACCCGGCTTAATCGGACTCACTGACATATATACCATGTTTATAAGCGCAGTTTCCCTCCGGATGGAAGTTTCGATCCGGAGTGAAACACCGCTTATAAACGGGGAGTGAAAATCCAGAAATTGGACTTTTGCTCCCCAAGGCCCTTTTTACACGATGAAACACGAAACAAAAAGTTTCATGCAACTTTGCTCGGTTTTGAAAGCGAGAGGAGACACCCTCTCTCTCCTCTCCCCCTCAAACTAAGCAAAGTTGCATGAAACTTTAAGTTTCGTGTTTCATCATGTAAAATGGGCCCAAGAAAAAGCCGGAGTGAAACTTCGCTCCCGGTTTATGGTATTCTTATAAACGCTGACTGGGAGTGAGATGGCCGGAGCGTAATTTTTAATTTTTTTCAGAAGGAAAAAAACTTAGAGAAGAATCAGCTTAGTGTTTTATTTTGCTATTATAGATTTTTTTAAACACATTAAATTAAACATTGGGTTTTTATTTGTGTTTGTTGCTATTTTAAATTTGAGCTCGGAGCTGTCATCTCAAACCAGAAAGTATTTTGGATTTTCACTCCTATTCATGGAGAATATAGAAGGAGACAAAACTCTTATGGGGAAAATGACAGGAAATGGATGGGTAGAAGCACGGTATACATATATGTATACCGTGGGTAGAAGAAACTAAACTTCTAGTTCATTTTTGGCCACAGATGTCACCTTTGTCCGATGTACCCCACATGAATATGATAAAAATTCATTGGAAACATCAAAAATTGATTAATTACGAATAATCGCATTGATATAAAATCGAATTTAGAAGCTGGTAAACAACTGTAAGCTGCTAAACGTAAAATATATTAGAAATAAACGAACTTTACCATGAACCGGATAACTACAATCGGCCATGTTTTTTGGGGTACATTTGACTGCAGCGCCCCCAATAATCAAACGAAAATTGACAACACCGAGTTTTGTCTCCTTGTATAGCCTCCATGCTCCTATTGCTCATAAACGCGACAGGAGTTTCCCTTCGGATTGACGGTACGGGAGTGAAACTCCGTTTATAAACGTAGTAATAGATATGGACTGCTAAATAAGCAAAATCCCATACAAAAAAGTGGCAGCAAAAACTATCGTTGTGTCGTTCCCCCGTTAAAATCCTATGAACTTTAATCGGTTTTAAAATAAAAAACAGTTCAGTGCATGTCAGCGATATAAACATAATTAGAAAAAACTAGACAGCTATAGAGTTTTTTCTTCTTTCTCTACTTTCGTTATTTTTAAAAGTTCGTTAAGCAGAGGGAAAGAACCCTCACATATTTACATAGAAAAGGTCTTCTTCTTCTGGAGAAAAATGGTGCCATTGAAAGTTGTCAATTAGCAGTCCATTACTGAGTTTCCATGGCAGTCGAGTTGAGTTGTGGTTGAGTTGAAATGGCACTTCAACTCAACGATTAACTCTATACGTTTCCATTTCTGCCTTCCATCTTCTTCCATGTTTTCCATAAATTAATTTTGTTATAGATTTTTCTTTAAAAGTATTTATTAAATATAAAGAGGCGCGACATTTTCAGTTTTTGCACCTTTGCTAGTGTGCCGTTTTTAGTTGCATGCGTGAACTCAATTCAACCTACCTATTTTCGTTGAGTTGAGCAGAGTGGAAAACCTTTAACGAAAACTGAGTAAATTCAGGAAAACTCTGAAAATGACACTTCAACTCAACGATTAATTCTATGCGTTTCCATTTCTGCCTTCCGTCTTCCTCCTTCTTTTTCCATCAATTAATTTTATTATAGATTTTCCTTTAAAAGTATTTATTAATTATAAAGTGCGCGACATTTTCACCTTTTGTACCTTTGCCAGTGTGCCGTTTTTAGTTGTGCGCGTGAACTCAATTCAACCTACCTATTATCGTTGAGTTGAGCAGAGTTAAGTTGCCTAAGTCTCATGCTGGGATCGAAGACCGCTTGGCAAGGAGAATTTTTTAAAGCATACCCTGTCAAACGTAGTGGCGTGAGTGAATCGGACGAATACATTTTGAGCCGGACCGGAGTCGAGGATGCTGAACACGATGGCGTTCTTAGAATTTCTGTTTGGGGTTGCGCAACCCCCAAAACGGCCAAAAAGCACCCCCAAGAGGGTTTAAACGCACTTTACACGATTTCCCTGTAAAAAAACAATTTCCCCGTTTTCGAGGATGCTAAACACGATAGCGTTGTTAGAATTTTTCTTTGGGGTTGCGCAACCCCCCAAAACCGCCAAAAACGACCCTAGTCCAATAAATAGGTCGAAAAAAATGCCTTCGTAATGCGAAAAATACCGCACGCGATTTTTTTTACCAAATGATTTTATATATTTTTATAAGCTTAAATTCAAAATGGCGTCATCCCCAGCCTCTTCACTAAAGTTACAGTGAAGGAAACGCGTTTAATTCTTTATCTGAAAAACTATGCATTTTACGACAAAAATGTATATAATCTTTTTTGTAGATAAATGTGATTTAACTTTCTTGTTTAGATTGAAGATAAGTTGCCTAAGTCTCATGCTGGGATCGAAGACCGCTTGGCAAGGAGAATTTTTTAAAGCATACCCTGTCAAACGTAGTGGCGTGTGTGAATCGGACGAATTCGTAAATATTTTGAGCTGGACCGGAGTCGAGGATGCTGAACACGATGGTGTTCTTAGAATTTCTGTTTGGGGTTGCGCAACCCCCAAAACGGCCAAAAAGCACCCCCAAGAGGGTTTAAACGCACTTTACACGATTTCCCTGTAAAATACAATTTCCCCGTTTTCGAGGATGCTAAACACGATAGCGTTGTTAGAATTTTTCTTTGGGGTTGCGTAACCCCCCAAAACGGCCAAAAACCACCCCCAAGAGGGTTTAAACGCACTTTACACGCTTTCCCTGGAAAAAAACAATTTCCCCCCGTTTTCGAGGATGCTGAACACGATGGCGTTGTTAGAATTTTTCTTTGGGGTTGCGCCACCCCCCAAAACCGCCAAACACGACCCTAGTCCAATAAATAGGTCGAAAAAAAGGCCTTCGTAATGCGAAAAATACCGCACGCGATTTTTTTTACCAAATGATTTTATCGTCATCGTAAGACTTATAGAACACACGATTATCTATAATTTTTGTTATATCATTTTTTACGTAGGGCTAATATAGCACCAGTTATGGCGCTTAAGTGTCGAAAAACGTAGATTCAAAAGTAGTTTTTTCCCAATATACAGGGTGTATACCGGTAAGTTTACAAAGCGGCCGGCTGTGGATAGATTTTGGATAGACGAACAAAAATCGTATGGAAGGGGGCGGTAAATCGTAACGGTTTAGCAGCTAGGGCGTTTTGAAGTTTTTTTGGTAGAGGTTTACATATCACCCTGTATTTTTGTAACCCTATGAGCTATTTTCATGAATAAGGTATCAGTGCACGCAGAATACTCCCACCTATCTAAAACTGTAAAAGTCAAGGTTCTACCCTATCAACTTCCAGAGCAATGAGTCATCAAAATCAAAATTTCGTTTTTTAACTAAAATTTCAACTAAAACCACCTTTTTCTCCAAAAATACGTAATTAACTAATTTTTTTTGCAAAATTGG
Organism: Thereva nobilitata; assembly: GCA_963855945.1. Classification (NCBI taxonomy): domain Eukaryota; kingdom Metazoa; phylum Arthropoda; class Insecta; order Diptera; family Therevidae; genus Thereva; species Thereva nobilitata. The sequence continues at coordinate 94,019,257 of OY979695.1, forward strand.
AAAACTTGGATAATTTTCTATGAATAATGTCTGGACAATTTTTATCCTACGGCCTTCATTTTTCGAGTTATAAGCAATTTAATGCAATAATTGGCTCTTTTTCGTAATTTTTCACTTAAGCTTTGCCAAAAACTACCAAAAAAGCACCAAATAAGGCCAATTTTAACATTAAACTTGCTACTTACTTCGTTGTGAACTTCGAGTGAAGTGAAATGTTTAGTGAGTAGACGTGTTTTTCGAAGCTCCCGCATATTTCAAAATTATCCAAATTTGTTTTCCAATTTTCATAAACAAAATTTTTATAAACTTCGACACCGCTCTTATTTTTCTTTCCGTGCGCACAGTTTTTGTTAATTTAGCAGTGGTTCTTACAAAATTAAAATGTCAAAATCGCAGCAAACAAGGTCAAATACTAGGAAAGTTACTGACACAGTAAACGTCCCAAATCCCGTTAAGAACAGTACTCGTTCGGCCAACAAGCGCAGCGATGATAGCATCAGCAGGACACCAAGATCCACGTCAATAGCTGCTCCGGATAACAACCTTGAAGTCTTGGAGAAACGACTTCTACTAAGCTTCAATAGAATGCTGAATGAGCAGTGTGCCATTTTCGAGGATCGTCTTAGTCAATTAGAGTCCCGCTTATCAGCGCGAATTGACGCAATTTTTACCACCTTGAGCAGCCAAATGACTAAATTAAAAGACGATGTAGAAACTGTCCAGCACGACCTTGCGGTGGTATCTAACGAATTGGAGGATTTACGACGCCAATCCAGACTCAATGACGTAGTTGTTCGTGGTATTCCAACAAATGAGAGCGTCAACCCGAAGCAGATTTTGCCGCCATTGGGCATGAACTATCGCCCTATGTCAATGTGTTCCGGCCACAGCAGCGACAGCGGTCAGAGTCCGAAACTGGCAGCATCAAAAAGGCGAGTCCGATATTAATTGTCAAGTTTCCATCAGCAAACGAACAGCAAGAGTTCCTGAGGAAAACCCGCCAGCACGGCTCTCTTGCCCTAAAGCAACTAAATCTGGGCTTTGCTTCCGACAGTCTTGTTCACGTCAACGAAAGCCTGACAACAAAGAACAATGACATATTCCTCACGGCTCGGAATCTTCAAAAAAAGAATCGCGTCGCTTCGGTCTTCACTCGTCGGGGTTATGTCTATGTTCAGCTGGAGAGAAACAAACAGCCACGTATATTTAAATCAGCTCTTGATTTGAATGAAGCCATCAACTCTTCTTCAACTCCAGGATGTCCCTAGTGAATTTGGAGCAACCCGCTTTCTTTGTGGAGTTTCGTATACGCATGCTTATACTTTTATATTTTTTTTTCATTGTACATATTTTTATTATTTCTCTTTTAGTTCTCTTAGACTTATTTTTAATTTCTCTTAAGTTTATTTTCAATTTTTATATTTTCTCTTCTTGGTGTTGTAATGTTAGAATATTATTGCATGTTTTTAGATTTTGAGATTTTAACCGCGCCGCATCCTGAACCCACTTTTTTACCCCATTTCTGTGACTTCGGTTAAGAAATTACATATATATGAACAAAATTAGAACACTGCTCAACGTTTTCCAAAGCAGAGCCCAGGGCTTAAATTTTTGCCACATTAACGCGCGAGGTCTACGTAATAAAATCGATGAATTCCAGGAAATTTTTCGTGGATCGAATATACATGTCATACTGGTGTCTGAAGCCTCATTACGCGATCATGTCCCCTCGAAACTTGTTTCATTAGATGGCTACAATCTGTTTCGAAATGATCGAAAAAATCGTTCTGGTGGTGAAGTAGCTGTTTATGTTAAGGAAAACCTCAGGCCTTCTAAAGTTAAGGAGTCTGTTTCTAATGCTTTGGAGTTCCTTAGCATTGAAGTTAGCTGCGGATATAGCAAATGTCTCGCCACTGTGGTTTACTGTCCTCCTCGAATTTTCTCGTTAACTGAAGCAAACGAGCTGGAATTATGGCTCTCCGACGCTACCCATAAGTATGAAAATATCGTAATGGGGGGAGATTTTAATGTAAACATATTATCCAATAATGCACTTTCCAAAAAATTTCTCAATTTTTTCAGCACGTTTGATCTGAAGCCCGTTAACCAACTTCCGACGTATCTAAACAGTAGTAATCCATCGTTGTTGGATCTCTTTTTTGTGTCGAACGTTGAAAATGTTTTATTTCATAATCAGATTAGCCCACCTAGTTACCTCGATCATGACATTCTGTATCTATCCCTAAAATTCACAGTCAGAAGCACTCAGCAGAAATTGTTTTCCTATCGCGATTATAAGTCTATCAATATCCCAGCACTACTGCATGAATGTTCCTTACTACCTTGGGATCGAATTTATCGCCTCCCTGACATAGACAACCAAGTAGAACATTTCCATTCGCTGTGTTATTATCTACACGAATCTTTTGCACCCGTGAAAACAAAACGCGTATTTCCTTCTACCTCTCCTTGGTTCTCCCCTCAAATAAGTCGACTTATCTCTGAGAGAGAATTTTTGTTTAGAAAATATAAGAAAAACAAAACTGTTGTGAATTTAAATGCCTACAAAAATGTCAGGAACTTAGTAACTTTCACCATCCGCAAAGCAAAAGCGCAGTTCTACTCATCTAAGCTTAGCCCTAATTTACCTGCTAAGAAACTTTGGAAAAACATTAAACAACTTGGCATTCACGGTGATGAAGGTGAAGCCCAGATCAGCCTTAGCGCTGATGAACTAAATAATTATTTTATCGCCACAACGAATATACGCGAGGTGCCTCGTTGCTCAAGGACAACTGATAGTAACACTGACCTTTTCAGTTTTCGTAATGTGAATCACACGGAAGTCCATAAAGCTTTTTACTCGATTAAATCTGATTCAGTCGGTCCAGACAATCTCCCACCCATCTTCCTGAAGTTAATTTTTCCTGTGATCCTCCCCTATATCACTCTCATTTTCAATAGCTGCCTGACAAAATCTTGCTTTCCGGTTCAGTGGAAAAAAGCAAAAGTGATCGCACTACCTAAATGCAAATCCCCGAAAGGCCCCGCTGATTATCGTCCAATAAGCATATTATGCTTCTTAGGCAAAGTACTGGAAAAACTAATGTCATGGCAAATCGAAGATCACTGCGAAACCTGGTCCCTGCTGTCGAATGCTCAATCTGGTTTCCGCAAAAGGTGTAGTTGTGAAACCGCACTACTGAAAGTGACCACCGACCTGCGGATGGCTCTTGATTCTGATGACATTGCTTTTCTTGTACTTCCTGACTTCAGTAAAGCATTTGACAGTGTCAGCCATCAGCTTCTAGACACTAAGCTAATAGACCACATGCGTTTTTCAACATCAGCTGCTTCCTTAATTCGAGATTACTTACATAATCGATGTCAAAAAGTGTGGCTACAAAACTCAATTTCGGATCCTCTACCAATCACGCGCGGTGTTCCCCAGGGTTCCATACTAGGACCGTTACTTTTCACTATGTATATAAATGATCTCAGCAGTGCTGTAACAAATTGTAAGCTGCACATGTATGCTGATGATGTCCAAATTTATTTAAATAGTCCCATTGGATTGGTAGAGAACTGTGTACACAACATCAATGCCGATCTTGACCGTATTTATCAGTGGTCTCTATCCAACCACTTACTACTAAATGCATCTAAATCCTATTGTATTCCAATGTACAGGAGTCCATTAGACTTTTCATTCCTTCCACCCATCATCCTCATGAACACGTACTTACCTTACCAATTACGAGTCAAAAATCTAGGTGTCTATCTGAACTCGCAATTAACCTGCTGTGATCAAGTTTCTCATACCCTATCTAAAATATATGGCAATTTGCGCCGTCTGTGGCTATACGCCTCTATTCTGCCCATAGAAACTCGATCAAAGCTAATCAAAACATTAATTTTACCATATATCACTTACGCCAGCCTAGTTTTTCCTTCTCTTGATGCCTCATGTCGAGATAAACTGAATGTAGCATTTAATGATTGTACAAGGTTTGTTTATAATCTTCGTCGATTTGACCATATCAGCCGATATCGTTCTTCCGTTCTGGGTTGCACACTTGGTGTATATTTATCCCTCAAAGCAATGTCGTTTGTTTACAAACTTCTACACTCTGACCGCCCATCATATCTCCATGAGTATCTTCGACTCGGTCGTACGACTAGAAGAGCACTCCTAATTCTACCTAGATTCTCCCATTTAGTTGCGCAGAGATCTTTTTTTGTTCATTCTATTCAATTATGGAACAGTCTACCTGCTGAAATACAGGGTTCGGGGTCTTTGAGTGTGTTCAGGAAACGTCTCCTTAGTTACTTAACTAGTCAATAATATTCCTTCAATCTCACTTCTTGTTAGTATTCTTTTCTTTTTATTTGTTTTGTTTTAGTTTCTAGTTTACAATTTCCCAACTATTTAAACTTTATTTTGTTTTTTATATTTATATACATTCTTTTAAATATACATTTCACTCTCCTTTTAATAGCCATATTGTTAATTTTAAGTACATACGCTTTTAGCGTTATAAGATAATAATAATCTTGATGTACTATTTTTAAAATAAAGTAAATGTAAATGTAAATGTAAATGTATATAGCTTCAAAAGTAAAAGCTAAAATAATTTATGCACCACCACCGTGCTCGGAATCCTCGAAAAGAGGGGGAAATATATTTTGGCGCTAGTACAAAAAAATCATCCCTTTTGGGGGCGAGTATTGGCCGGTGGAGGAGTGGGGGGTGGGGGTCGGAAGCGATATCCAACACCACCATCATGCTCAGTACGCTCGAAAACGGGGAAAAGTATTTTTTTACAGGGAAACCGTGTAAAGCACGTTTAACCCCTCTTAGGGGTGGGTTTTGGCGGTTTTGGGGGGTTGCGCAACCCAAAGAAAAATTATTACAACGCCATCGTGTTCAGCATCCTCGAAAACGCGGGGAAATTGTTTTTTTATAGGGAAATCGTGTAAAGTGCGTTTAAAAACCCTCTTGGGGTGGTTTTGGCCGTTTTGGGGGGTTGCTCAACCCCAAACAGAAATTCTAAGAACGCCATCGTGTTCAGCATCCTCGAAAACGGGTGGTGGAGGTACTCTTGGTCCGGCTCAAAATATTTACTTGTTCGTCCGATTCACACACGCCACTACGTTTGACAGGGTATGCTTTAAAAAATTCTCCTTGCCAAGCGGTCTTCGATCCCAGCATGAGACTTAGGCAACTTATCTTTAGTGTTGCCAATCAAAACATATAAAAATTTGGAGAAAATCCCTCGTTGGCTTTTTGAGATCCCCAAGGATAAAGGATACTTAAGATGTCCTTTGAATCCTTTTTTCGTCGAATGTCCTTTTTGGCATTTTTATTTAATAGCTTGAAGATTTTTCTTCAAAATAATGTATATATCACCGCGCTAGGATAATATTTGCACTTTGTACGATTTTTTAAAGGAAATTGTATTATGCAAATTTCTAAATGTTTAAGTACCGTTATTTATGAAAGTACCCAACATTTTGGCAAAATATTGCACCTACGTAATACTAGTCACTAGTACTCCAAATGTACCAAATATGAAGGAAACCGGAGAAGGTCGTGTCCAAAATTTTCTTTTTTTTGGTCGAATTTTCATGGAATGGCCCACTCATTTCTGAGTGACAGAAATAAGATAAATTAATAATTCTTGTTTTGTGCACACCTTTACGACTCCGACTTCCATATAAAACCAGTTTGAGCAAAATAGGTTTAGTAGAAGTCGGTTAAAGTGCTGTACAAAAAAAGTGCCTGCGTATTAATATACAGGGTGTAACGCATAAGATTGTACACCGGGCGGGTATGAATAGGTTTTGGATAGACGAACAAAAAATCGTTCCGGAGGGGGTGGGGTAATCTTAACGGTTTAGCCGCTAGGGCGTTTTGAAGTTTTTTTGCTAGAGTTTTACATATCACCCTGTATTTTTGTAACCCTATGCAATGAGTCAACAAAGTGAAAATTTTGGTTTTTTTTTACTAAAATTTCAACTAAAACCACCATTTTCTCCAAAAAATACGTAATTAACTGATATTTTTTTTTACAAAATTGGAAAGCTTGAACAATTTCCTATGAATAATGTCCGGACAATTTTTATGCTACGGCCTTTACTTTTGAAGTTATTAGCAAGTTTGATGTTGAAATTGACCTTATTTGGTGCTATTTGGTACTTTTTAGCAAAGCTTAGGTGAAAAAGTACTAAAAAAGACCCAATTTTAGCATTAAAATTGCTTTTAACTCCAAAAGTAGAAGTCGTAGGAAAAAAATTCTCTAGACATTTTTCATAGGGAATTGTCCAAGCTTTCTAATTTTGCAAAAAAAAGTTTAGGCTTATCACGTATTTTTTGGAGAAAATGGTGGTTTTAGTTGAAATTTTAGTAAAAAAAACCAAAATTTTCACTTTGTTGACTCATTGCTCTGGAACCTGGTACGGTAGAACCTTCATTTTTACAGCTTTAGATAGGTGGGAGTATTTTACGTACACTGATACCTGAACTGATACTGAAAATAGGTCATAGGGTTACAAAAATACAGGGTGATATGTAAAACTCTAGCAAAAAAACTTCAAAACGCCCTAGCGGCTAAACCGTTAAGATTACCCCACCCCCTCCGGAACGATTTTTTGTTCGTCTATCCAAAACCTATTCATACCCGCCCGGTGTACAATCTTATGCGTTACACCCTGTATAGATATTTGAAAAGAGTCAATAAATTTAAATTGTATTGCTTGCACATTTTTCTTTTGTTGCCACTGGGTGCTGGGAATGTGGGGCTGGGTGCCGGCAAAAAAAAGTGAATTAAAAACAAGTTGTCCGAACTTTAAACAGCCTTACTTATTCACAAACAGTTGTTCTACAGACCCATTTTCATGAAATGAATGTGAGGTTTGATTTAATACCTTAAAAACTCGTTTCATATAATTTCTACCATTTTTTTCTTAATTATAGCTTTGAAATATCGCAGTTTTTTTTGTTTTAAAAAAAGGCTCAAAAAGATCACGAAAAAAAAACTCAAAAAAAGTTTTCAGGCAAAAAAGGGTTGTTTTCAAACGAGGGTTTAAGGTATTAAGGTAGGCTCCAACAGAAGCCACAATTTAAGCCCTGAAACAAGGTTCTACGATAATTACAGTTTTTTTTGCAAAAACCTGTTGACCGATTTCAGTTGTCCAAAACTCATATTTTTCGCCTTTTTAGGCGCTATTACGTACTATTTTTTGTTTTCAAAAAAAAAATTTCGCATCTAAAACGTGAGAAAACCTATACAATCAACTTAGTGAATTTTATGCCAAAACCACAATTGGGGCGACAACTACGGCGACGACCATGGCCACGGGGGTTATCGCGGCGAAAGTATTCGCATGAACATAATTAGGGCGATGTCGCCAGCTACAATCACTAAATTTTTCCATCGTTTTTTACATTTCTCGGCTAAAAGAAGCAACAAAAACGATTTCATTTCAGCAATATGTACACATGTATTTATAAGCCGCTATATAAACTGCTCATAATAATGTACTATCGTTTCATGTCGAAAAACAAAATCACAAAACAACTTTTGACAGATGACGGCGACGAATTAGAAATTTAATAGAGTGGTCGCGCTCGTCGCCGTGGCTGTCGTATAATTTTGGGCACTTTATAAGAATCGTGTGTATTATAAATGTGTTTAACAGTAGCTGCGACGGTAGTTTCGCCCGTCCCCCCAATTGTGGTTTTTATTTTTCTTTTTTTTTCTTGTGTGAGGTACTGGGTCCATAGGTACTGCGGCAGGCCTATTGTACTACACCCCTATACCTCATATTTTTAGGCCAGACCGCTTGAACAAGTTCAGCAGTCTGCCTAGTGGCTTGTCGCTTAGACTTGAATAATCGAGCAGGGACTCCTCGAATAAAGAAACCCTGCTCCTCGCTATTGCGGGGCATTAACAGAGGACGTGGATAGCAGACTCATCTTCCTCCTGGCAAAGCCTGCAGGTGGGGTCCTCCGCCTTTCGTATCCTCCATAAGTGGTAATTTAGGACACAGTGTCCCGTAATCAACCCAACAAGTGTCCTGACATCATTTCTACTGCGCCCTAACAGTTCCTTGGCCGTGTTAGGCGACGGCCCAGGAAGGAACCGCTTAGAGTTGACCAGTCCAGGCGCGCACCTCCAGCGTTCAGTATGTTTCATCAAAGTCCGATCGGCTAAGGCCCTTCGCAGCAAGCTGGTAGGTGCTCCGATAGCCGGCTCCGGACCGATAAATGTAATGTCAGAGCCCTGTTTAGCTAGGGCATCCGCTTTTTCATTGCCTTTGAAGCCCCGATGACCCGGGACCCAGACAAGGGTAACTTGATTGAGAACGTCCAGCTCACCAAGAGCACGTTGGCAGTCCCAAACTAATTTAGACTTGGTCCTACGGGGCCTTATCGTCCTAATTGCCGCTTGGCTATCAGAGAAGATAAAAATCCGTTTATTTTGGTAGGCCCTTCTTAAGTTCTCATAAGTGCTTGCCAATACACGCTATACCTCAGCTTGGAAGACAGTTGCTAGGGTGCCTAAGCTTATCGCTCTGCTGAATCTGGGGCTTTCGCTCCAGATTCTGGCGCCCACACCTATCTCTGTTTTGGAACACAGAGGGTTGCTTAAATTTTGAGATTTTGAAAGGCATGCAATCGGAGAGCATCCCCGCTTCCGAAATCGCTTCTATAGTGTTGATAATTATAGAATGTCCTCGCCCGAGACCAGCGCCCAGATAGCCATTCGCTTTCAGCCGCAGCGCCGCGTTTATCGCAGATTTCTCTACCTCAAGGTTTGAGTAGAGCCTCTAGTGCTGCCGTCGGCGAAGTGCGGATGGCTCCAGTGATGGAAAGGCAGGCCATTCTATGTATTTTGCACAAATTGGTTATGAAACCCTTAAGTGCCACCAAACTAAAGCTCCATAAGTTTCCATGAGCCTAACGATGGTGGTGTATATCCAGTACATGGTTTTCGGCTGCAAACCCCATGTGGAGCCACAAGCTCTGCGGCAAGCCCACAGGGATCTGCGCGTTCTGCTCATCAGAGTATCCATGTGCTGGTTCCAGTTGAGCTTGGCATCTAGCGTCACTCCTAAATATTTGGCTTGTTGTGAAAAGCCTATAGTTCTACCTGCGAGTGTCGGTTCCGAAAGCCCCGGTAGTGATCGTTTCCTGGTTAATGGCACCAGAATCGTTTTGTCGGGATTGACTTTTAGTCCTACGCTGTCGCACCAACTAGATACTAGATCTAGGGCTTGCTGCAGACGTCTTGACATTTCTCCTTCAGTTTCGTCCGTTACTACGATGACGACATCGTCTGCATAGCCTTGGGCGAAAAAGTTGCAGCCGTTGAGTAATTCCAGGAGTTCATCTACAACAAGGCACCACAGAAGTGGGGATAAAACTCCACCCTTCGGACAGCCTTTTGCTATAGTGCCCTCCAGAGACCCCTCAACATGTGAAACCATTAGTTTGCGAGTTCTCAGCATAGAGTCGATCCAATCGCAGAAAGTGCCACTTAGACTTCGTCTACTTAGAGCCCTAGCTATAGTATCAAAGGATGTATTGTCGAAGGCTCCTTCGATATCGAGGAAGGCCGCCAGCGCAACTCCTTTGTTTAGTGCTGCGTCTTCTAGCCTGAGCACCAGATTGTGCAGTGCTGTCTCACTGGACTTGCCCGCCTGGTACGCATGCTGATAGGAGCTTAGCGGTTGGCATTGAAGATAAGTTTCCCTTATCACCCTGTCGACAATTTTCTCCATTGTCTTCAAGGCAAAAGACGAGAGACTTATAGGCCTGAAAGCCTTAGCCGAAGTGTAATCCGAACGCCCTGGCTTAGGTATAAATGTTATGTTGACGTTCCTCCAGACAGATGGGATATAACCATGTGCGAAGGAAGCCCTGAATATTTTGCATAATAAGGGAGTGATTAGGTCGCAGCCCTCCTGTAACATAATGGGATAGATCCGGTCTGCTCCAGGGGACTTGTATGGTCTGAACGATCTAATCGCCTCCCTAATTGCTTCGTGATTAAACACGGCGTTTGCTTCTGTCCAGGCAGCTTTGGTCGCCTTAGAAAGTGGCCCTGTTAGTTGCCCAGCGGAAGCTGTATTCCCATTTAAATAAATGGTTTTGCCTGGGAAGTGTGGTGAGCGCAATATTATCAAGGTTTCTTACCTAGACTGTGTGAAAGAGCCATCGGTCCTCCTAATAGATCCGAGATCTCCCGATGTGCCCTTTAATAAAGCTTTGTGGATTATTGCTGAGTCTCGAATGTCTTCGATACTCTCGCAGAAATTCCTCCAGCTGTTTCTTTTTGCTCGTCTGATCGCCCTGTTATAGGTGGTTAGCGAGCTTTTATAACTCTCCCAGTTGCCGCTCTTCTTGGGTGCATTGAATAGCTTCCTCGTGGCGGATCTCAACTTGGAGAGCTCATTTTTCCACCATGGAGTTTTCCTGTTACGCGTCCTCATCAGAAGGGGGCAGTTATTGTTGTAAGCAGCAGTAACCGCCTCCGTAAGGAAGCCCGCGGATAGTTCCACATCCATCGTAGATTTGATTGAGTGCATGGAACCCTTCAGTACGCTGCTGAGTTCGCCCCGAAAGCCTGCCCAGTTTGTATATCTGGGATTCCTATATGCACTCACTCTTTCCAAAGACTCACCCACCATAAAGTGAATGTGTCTGTGGTCTGAGCACGATGGCTCATCTGAGACCCGCCAGTCACTCACGTAATTGGCAACGTGTTGAGTGGCCAGCGTGATGTCTATAACCTCACGTCTCCTACCGTTGTCGAAGGTAGGATCCGTGCCGCGATTTAATATGTCCAGGTTAGTAGTTAAGAGGTAATCAAAAAGGTATTCGCCCCTATTGTTTTCTCCGCTACTGCCCCAGGCATCATGATGGGCGTTCGCGTCACATCCTATGATGATCTGCAGACCGCTGCTGTTAGAGTGACCCACAATATCCTTGAGTTCTTTGGATGGTGGTGGGTCCCTGGAGTCGAAGGGGAGGTATGCTGAGCATAATATGATCATGCTCTTGCTGCCCCCCCTGCCAATAGGTATTTTCACCACTGCCAGGTCTCTCGAAGACTTGTCTGTGAGAGGAAAGCAGTTAGTGTTTTTGTTGTAGACTATACAGCTCTTGTACAAGAGCAACGTCAACATCTTGGGTGGCCAGCACCCTGCAAAGGACTGCCGAGACAGCCCTACTATGTTGCAGGTTGCACTGTACCACCCGCATCTTGTGGTTGTACCTGCTGTTGTGAGTCAGCAGGAGCCTCTTTTTTTGAGCCAATCTCCTTGACTTTGATAAGGCCGAAGCCGTAAAATAGGGACATGCCCTTCTCTTTCAGCCGCATGAGCGACCCCTCGTCAATTCTGAGGGCAAGAGTTTGACCGTTCTGGTCAACCTTCCTACCCATCACTTGCCAATTGGCTGATTCTGTATCTCCATTCTGCGGAGCACCTGTTCCGGTTCCCTTACATCGTTAGGAACCCAGAATGCGATCCGCTTAAATTTGGGAAGGTCCTTCTCCTCAATTGCCTTGAAGTTGCGCCCTTCCCAAGCCTGCAGCCTGGCGACAGCATTCGTCAGCCATCGGCTGGTGGCTTCGTTGGCGCAGGTGATCTTGATGAGACCCCCTGCCGCCCTTACCACCAAGAACTGAGGTGGCAGTCGCCTTTAGGACTTTTGTCCACCTCAGTCAAGATTTCATCGCAAATAGAGGAGGATTCCTCCTCCGTCAATTTGTTTTCGTGATAGTGCGGCCAACTTATCCCGGTATGAGGGCTCCTGCGGCTCCCTCCTTTTTTCCTTTTGGGGTCCCTGCCCAGTCGGAGACTCCTCTGATCGCTGCCGTTTCGGCAGTGCATCAATTGGGTCCGGCACGCGACATTGCCCCCCAGAAGATGTGGGAGCTGGTGCTGCCAATTTGGTGGGTCCACAAACTTTTGGCAGTGCAGTGGTAGTCTGGGTCCGCTCCTTGGAGCCCCCCGGTACCACTGCGGTTTGTTGGGAAGAAAGTTGCAAATGTGGGACACTGGTGTGCTCCGTGGAGCTCCCTGATTCCCTTGCAGCCTTACTTGCCTTGGCCCTCTTCCTTTTTCTTCCTGCTAGGCTGCACGGTCATACCGACAACCTTGGCAGTAATTTCTTCAACAACACTGCCGCCAGCTGCCTGGGGCATTGTTGTTTATGACTGAGAAGCCGAAGCTTCTGTGCTGGACGAGGTACCTCCTAGGAGTTCCCTCTCCAGCTCTGAGCTGATGCTAATTAAATCAGACCCACAACCTCCATCTTCGTCTGTTTTTTTTAAAATTTTGGTCCATAAAAGTCCCACGAGTATGGCAGGAAAGGGTGGTCCATCCTGACAGAGCCCCCATATCAGGATAAGGCTATATACAACTGGGTGCGCCCGGTGCCCAGAGGAGATCGTTTGGGACAGTGCAACACTACCCACTGCCATGCAGCCCTCGACACGATGACATTTACACCTTGGCTTGGTAGGCTTTTAAGGGTGTGCTTTTACCTCCCCCGCCAAACCCCCCATTGTGGTTACACCATAAGAATAAATACGTACTCTCAATCGTTCAGTTAAAAACGGTTAAAAAATAATGACACCTTCAGGTTGAGCGTACTAAATTTTGTTTATTGAAATAATTTAAAAACAATGTTAATTATCGAATGCATTTTGAAGTCATCATCAGCAACACGGCTAGCACTACAGGTCAACCATCTTAAAATTTAAATCACAAGTCCTTAAAAATGAAATAAGAAATAAAACAAAAGAATGTCTGAAAGAGAACAAACACAGCAAAATCAAGAAGAACTTATTACCAAAATATAGAATAAAAAATATGAGTGTGCTTAAGACCACACTTTAGAAGTAAAACATTTTTGCCCAATAGTCCGGGGAAATTAGCAAAAAAACGCACGAAAGGAGACAAAATTCGGAAATGGCTGAAAATTGGTCCACAGCTACCTTGGGACTTTTTAAGAAAACAATTTCGGAATCACAAAAAATAAAACATGGCCGCCGGAGATATCGCGTTTTTCCGGTGTTTTCCTTGTATCTCGGTTTCTATAGGTCGTACAACCCCGTACAAAGACCCTAAATGTTGACAATGAAATTCTCTACAACTTTAGTTCTTACAAAGATGTTGACCCGATTAACCCTTTCAAAGTTATTCAAGGTCAAAGTTATCAATAATCACTTTTTGGCCACAAAATCACCCAAAAACTGTTTTTTTCGAAAATTTGTTTTGATCAGTCAATACAAAATGTTATTGCTTACAAAAAAGCCTTTTGTCATTTTTTCGAAAACTTAACCCTTTCAAAGTTATTCAAGCTCAAAGTTTCAAAAAATCAGTTTTTGGTCAAAAAATGACTCAGAAACTGATTATTGAGAAATTTTTTTTGTTCTATTTATACAAAAGATTATTGCCTACCCTAATGATACCCTTGCCATTTTTTCGAAAAATTTTGCAAAAATCAATTAGTGATTTTTTGACCAAAAACTGATTTTTTGAAGCTTTGACCTTGAATAACTTTGAAAGGGTTAAGTTTTCGAAAAAATGGCAAAAGGCTTTTTTGTAGGCAATAACGATTCGTATTGACTGATGAAAACAAATTTTCGAAAAAAGCAGTTTTTGAGTGATTTTTTGGACAAAAAGTGATTTTTGATAACTTTGACCTTGAATAACTTTGAAAGGGTTAATCGGGTCAACATCTTTGTAAGAACTAAAGTTGTAGAGAATTTCATTGTCAACATTTACGGTCTTTGTACGGGGTTGTACGACCTATAGAAACCGAGATACAAGGAAAACACCGGAAAAACGCCATATCTCCGGCGGCCATGTTTTATTTTTTGTGATTCTGAAATTGTTTTCTTGAAAAGTCCCAAGGAAGCTGTGGACCAATTTTCAGCCATTTCCGAATTTTGTCTCCTTTAAACGCTAATTTCCCCGGACTACAACAACTGCCGCAATTATTAAAATACTCTCTGTCTCAAAGCTATAAACGAATTTGAAATTTTACGTTTTCTCGAGAACGGTTGCACACCATAATATAAAATTTTTACCGTATGAAGTCACTTACGAGGTGAACTTATGCACTAGGCACAATGTCCGGACCTAGCGGTACTTGACCTGGATGGTTCAGACGGTTTTAAGGATACTGGCGCGATTTAAGAAAGGAGGCGCGTAATTTTTCAAAACGCAATTTCGGCGGTGGATCGTTGATGGTATGGACAGAATTTAATAAGCGCGGTACCTTAGAACTCGTGTTTACATCCACTAGGATAAATAGTTTAGACTACCAGGAAATACTGGAAAACTATTTGCTATCATTTGTCCACAGTTATCCTGAAGAAAGCCTTGGGCTCCAGCAGGACATGTTAGAATCCACGTGTCTGGATCCACACGAGAATGGTTTTCCCCTTATAACATTAACGTTATAGACTGGCCTGCTAGCTCTCCGGATCTAAATTCAATGGAAACATCTGGGATTGACTTGTTCGCAAGGTATACGCTGATTACAGACAATTAAATACCATCAACTAGCTGAAATTCGCCATCAAAGAGTCCTGGAGTCTTTTAACACCGGAAGTCCTTACACCATATTGGGAATCAATATCCAAAAGACTGAGCGAAGTGTTGCCAAATAGGGGGGACTATAAAATACTAAACATGATTGTTATTTTTATTTTTGTTATTGTTTCTTGAAATAAATTTATGTTCGTTTATGGCAATGAAACAACGTTCTTGGCCAACACATGTCCGGACAATGTGCCTAGTGCATAAGTGCCGCCTCGTGTGTGGCTGCATTTTGTTAAAATTTTATATTATGGTGTGCAACCGTTCTCGAGAAAACGCGAAATTTCAAATTCGTTTATAGCTTTGAAACAGAGTAGTAATATGTAATAGATATAGTGGAAGGTCTGTCGGATAAATATGTAGTACGCTTTCAGAAAAGTCAGGAATTTCATTAAACCCTTAAAACGAAGCAAAGTTTTCATGATAACTGGAATATTTTCGCGTAAAAACTGCATCAAGCGAGGTTCCATACGCGTGGTACTTTTGTCCATATTGCGTCTGTTTGCTTCGCTCCTAGGAACGTTCCTCTTTCCTCACGAACTTTGTGGATGAAGGGAGAAGTGGGGTGGTACCTACCATCATCCCCTTCATCCCCAAAGTTTGGACGCTTTTCTGATGAAAAAATAATATTGAAATCGCCACTCAAAATCATGGGGGTTTGGTTGAAATTTCGACCTAGTAAAATTGAACATTCAGAAGTGGAGATTTTCATGTATGAATTCCGTAAAGTTTTATACGGCGATACATAAATAACTACCATCAAATTTATTTGTCCTTTTTCTGCCATACATCTGCCTACACACATTTCATTGTGATTTATCGTGACTAAGCGATAGCGTTTTTGGTATGTCCGTATGAGATGTTAAAACATTAGCGGAGGCCTCATCATATTCTGCATTTTTCATCCAAGCCCGAGTTAAAATAATTTAGTTGGTTAATTTTCTTAAAAGCATGCACGTGCCGCACCAAGCACGCTTAAGCTGCTGACAGAAACAGGCGCAAACGCCGTGCGGGCAATAACAGAGAGAATAGAAGTAGTGTATTCAAATGCGCACTAACGAAATGGTGTTTTACGCTACGCACACACCGCGCAAGTTGCTTAACTTTCTACTCTTTGCGCGTTGCCGCCGCGTAGTGTCAAGAGGTGTTTGTGTTTTGAGCAAAGCCTTCTGTATTTACAAGCCATGCACTAGAAAAATATTGAGAGCCAATTTCCGCTGAATAGGACTTCAAATCTCCAAATTACACTAACAACATAACGTGACTTCAGAGAATTGAAGTCCTATTGAGAGGAAATTTTGAGAGCCAAATTTTCTAGTGCATGGCTTGTAAATACAGAAGGCTTTGGTTTTGAGTCGTGTTTTGATGGTGGTGGGCATATGTTTGGAGTCGTGTGTTGGTGTTGGGTGTGATAGCAAATTTGTTGGATTTTATATTTAATGAAAATCTTTATTTTTCCAAATTGGGGTAATTAAATTAGCACCTAAAACAAAGACAAGTCCTGTAGGATAGAAAAATTTTATGTAAATTATTCAGGTTTTTCAATTTTTTTCCTATCACGTCCACTTGTCACTTTGATTTCGTTGTTGTGTTCAAAGTCGGAGCGCGCCGCCGACACCGCAACATCATGTCAGTGAAAAGTCGCCACATACCGTGAAGCCAATGTCCGCACCGCCTTTGCGCCTGTTTCTGTCAGTAGCTTTAGGGAACAAATGCGCATGTCATACGGATATGCACGCTCCCGCCAGGCATGCATGATACTGCCACAGGCACGAAAATCAAAAATTCGTTCCCGCCACAGGCATGAACATTTACAAATGCATCCGCATTGGCATAGACCATTCCAAACGCGAGTGTTGTTTTACAAAGCAGTTCCACAACAAAGCACTAACGACGTCCAATTACCTACTATCGTCCTGTACAATTTTTTAGGGAGCCAATTTTAAAGGGAGCAAAAAAAGCAAAAAACAAATTTAAATTTCAACCTTTTTTAACCCACTTCGTCAAATTCAACTTTAATCTAGAGGTAGTTTTACTCCCTTAAGGGTTGACAATAATTTTTTTTGGCTGATAATACCTATTCAACCAATTTTCAAACAAAAAGCAGAAAAAATTACAAATTTTTTGAAATTATTTTTTATTTAAAGTTGATTTTTTAAATTGTGGGGGTAGTTTTAACCCCTTAAGAGTTGAAAATAAATTATTTTTACCTGATAATATGCATTCAATCGAATTTGAAACATAAAGTTGAAAAAACTATTTTTTACAAATCTTTATATTTTCAGTCGATTTAGGGGTGGATTTAACCTTTTAGTATTATAAAATTTGGCTTGGTATAAATCAACCACTTTAGGAAATAAATATTGAAAAAAGTGTATTTAATTGGATTATTTTTGATTATTATTGTAATTATCGCCAAAAACCGTTAAAAAGGGGTGTTTTTGCATTTTTAAGGGTGACGTTCATATTTTAGGGCTGCGGGACCCAAAAAACATAAAGGGAACGATTTTCATAACGGTGTTATATTTCGACAGCCCCAGCCGCGGCTCCACGATTTGAAGGGATTAGAAGACCATAATAACGCATAAACGATTCGTCGCGTCGATTTGATGTTAGGTACAAAAATTTGTAATTCTAAAATTTCTAAGAAGTGTGCAGTTTGAATTTCACTACGCTAAAATTCTGCGAGGGCCCTTCCTGTAGTTCTATATTCTAAGAGCTCACCAAACCATTGCCAATTGTGCCTATTCAAAACAAAAACCAAGGCCCTCGTAAGTACAGGCCTGGAAGCAGACTTTTTGGTTGTGTCTGTGCGAGGCCAAAATCGTCTGACAGTTGTGGAATTAACATGGCCGAAGCCGTACGAAGCAATTTTTTAACTTTGCTTTTGGAATAAAAAGTGGTAAAATATTGTATTTTATCACTTTTTACTGCACACGGATTATCAGTGATAAGTTATTTAGTGATCTGAGTCCATAAATTAAAAAAAAATAAGTGGTTAAGTGTATTTTAAGAGTGTTAATTGATTAGGTGACCATTTTTGTTTACAATCGCGGCGGTTTTTTTTGTTAATTTAGGGAAAAAGTGTTGAATTTGTGTAGTAATGGAATTAAAAGTGAATTTAAAGTAGTTAAAAATTATTCTAGAAGAGTTATTAAAAACATAAGTGCAAGTACTACCACACAACATGAATAACAATAACTTTTTCACTTTTCCTTCATATTTTTCTGCACTTATATTTTTAATAACTATCCTATAATAATCTTTAATCACTTAAAAAGCACTTTTTATTATGTTACTACACAAATTCAACATTTTTTCCCTAAATTAACACGAAAAAACCACCGCGAATGTAAACAAAAATGGTCACCTAATCAATTAACACTCTTAAAATACACTTAACCACTCACTTCATTTTAATTTTTTTTATTAAATCACTAAAGCACTAATCACTGATAATCCATGTGCACCAAAAAGTGAAAATATACAATATTTTACCACTTTTTAGTGCAAAAACAATGTTAAAAAATTGCTTCTTATGGCTTCGGCCATGTTAATTCCACAACTGTCAGAAATTTTTGGCCACTTTTCAGCTATGTTAGTATTAGTTGGCCTGTCTGCTTCCAGGCCTGTACTTACGAGGGTCTTGACAAAAACACATCCCTTTGGTATTCTAAGCACCCAGCCACGAGAAAAATCTGAAATAATTCAGTCTGGGCGACCGGCGACCAAGTACCAAACATATGCCAGAAAATGTGTGCATGCAGTAAAGCTGCTGACAGAAACAGCCGCAAAAGCCGTGCGGGCAATGACAGAGAGAATAGAAGTAGTGTATTCAAATGCGCACTAACGAAATGCTGTTTTACGCTACGCACACACCGCGCAAGTTGCTTTACTTTCTACTCTTTGCGCGTTGCCGCCGCGTAGTGTCAAGAGATGTTTGTGTTTTGAGTCGTGTTTTGGTGGTGGTGGGCATATGTTTGGAGTCGTGTGTTGGTGCTGGCTGTGATAGCAAATTTGTTGAATTTTATATTTAATGAAAATCTTTATTTTTCCAAATTGGAGTAATTAAATTAGCACCTAAAACAAAGGCAAGTCCTGTAAATCATGTAAATCATTCAGGTTTTTCAGTTTTTTTCCTATCACTTGTCACTTTGATTTCGTTGTTGTGTGCAAAGTCGGAGCGCCGCCGACACCGCAACATCGTGTCAGTGAAAAGTCGCCACATGTAGCGAAGCCAATGTCCGCACCGCGTTTGCGCCTGTTTCTGTCAGTAGCTTAAGGGGTTATATCTATGTGAAAATTTTTTTTTTCGATTTTTTTTATTGGCTAAAAGTATGCCAAAACATCCCTAGAATTGGAATAAAAAAAGTCCAAATACTAATATACTTCAGATAATTTTTGAGAATTAATTTTCTGAAGCAACTCCAACGCTCGAAAAACATAAAATTTGCTCTTTTCAGCGGTTCTTGATTTTTTGAATTCGGCGGTCGTAAATTAAATTATTGCTTATCGATCATCCTAGCATCAAGGAAAGACGAGGATGTGCAATGTGCGGCCTTGGAAGGTCAACTGTATGGTGCTGGCATAGCAGAGTAAAGGTAAAAAAATTTATATGTAGGAAATAATTGAAATTTTACAGATCTACAACGTTTTAAAACTTCAAACGCGTTTTTCTCGAAACCATGTTTGTGAAATCGGCCGGACACCAAACTCCGTCAGTTTTCATCCGATTGTCTTGAAATTTTAACTGTAGCTTCTTAATATGATTATCTAGTGAAGTACACACGATTTTTGCGATTGGTTAACAAGAAAAAAAATTATAAACAATTTAAATCGATTTTTTTCGTCAAAAAAACGATTTTTTTAAACCGCCGCTATTTTGCGAAAAAAAATTCTAAAAATATAATCGTGGGTACTTCACTAGCAAAACTCATGAAGATAATGAAAATTTTTTTTTATTGTTCCAGATGCTGATGGGGCTGCGTAATGTGTCCGGCCGCGGAACACCTTTTGAAAATACTACATACGTTACCATGATCTACAGCCGCCATTTTGTTTTAAATTTCGTATAAAAAAATTTTTTTGTACTCTTGAAAAGTTGCCTTATCGATTGGTATATTATTTGTAACACCTTTTTCACAAAATCAATGCAAAAAAAATCCTGAAAAAAGCTTTGATTTTTGACCGTCCCATAGATATAACCCCTTAAGGCAGAATGTATAACTCTAAAGGTGGATTAACATATCTGACATTTTTCCGTCGCGCCGGTCTTTTTTAAATTTCCACCAATCCGAAACAGCCTCTGCGATATCCTACCGGTCACGTCGAAGAGTTAAATAAAGTTTAACTTTTCTGTCGCAGGATGAAAAAACAGCTGACAGAAAATTGAAATTTAACTTGTTTGGTTTTTTTTAAATAAAATTCATTGCCAATTTCTTTTTTAAGGAAATTGTTCACCCAACGTTTCTCTTATTGTTAATATGTCCATAATAATTTAATTAAATTTTTTAGTTTTTCCTCTCTTCGTCAGAATTCGTCAGAAATGTAAAACGCGTATTAAAAATCTGCGACAGAAATGATCAGCTGTGAAGGTGGATTTACATATCCGACGTTTTTCTGCCGCGTCGCATAACAGCCGATCATTTCTGTCGCAGGTTTTCGATACGCATTTTACATTTCCGACGAATTCTGTCGCAGGCAAACACTTTTGAACAACTTTAAGTTTAAAAAAAAAGCAACAAATAATTTAAAACAGTCACTCAAAACAACTCAACTAACAAACAAATAAATTTTAATAATCTTTACTTCCAAGAAAAACCAAACAAATTCAAATAAACAAACATTTCAGTTACACATAACCTCAAATTTTACTTACAATCAGCTGTTTCTATCACCCTGCCACAGAAAAAGTTGAAATTTGTTCAGCTCTTCGCCGTGACGGCAAGATGTCGCAGAGATTGTTTCTGATTGGTCGAAAATGTAAAAAACACCGGCGCGACGGAAAAACGTCGGAAATGTAAATCCACCTTGATGCGGCCCGACGGAAAAATGTCAGATATGTAAATCCACCTTAAGGCTAATGTCACATGAGTCTGAATTCAGACTCTGAATTTTTCAGAGTGTCATAAAAATGCACAGAAATGAATTTTGCAATGTCACATGAATCGGAAATTCCATACGGTCTGAAAAATTCAGACTACTCAGTCCGAAAATATAGTCTGAATTTTTCAGAATTGGAATAAAAATTCGCTTTCTTACATGTTTTCTTATCGTGCCATGTCAGATGAGTCTGAATTTTTCAGTTAAACAAAAGGAGTGCGTCTGTAAGGTTATACTAAAAAGTGACAGCGAAAAATTAAATTCATGCATTGAAAGCAAAGAAAATCTGTGCAAAATAGATCATCCCGATTATTTAAAACTAGAATTAAACGGAAATTAAAAAAAATAAATGAACCGGATCTGCCTTGGAGTAATCAAATATTCCAAATTGCAAAACAAGCTTCACAATTCTTGGGATTTCTCAACAGAGGCAATTTCCTCCTCCAACCGATGGCTAGGCTATAATCTACGAATCTTAGATTCGTTCCCGCATTGAATTCAACTCATGTATAACTGGGCCGGGGCCCGAAAACCGCATTAGCGTGGCTATACAAGGTGCAAAATTGCGCCCTCGAACTTATTGGTGATGGCGCCAATTGACTCCTTAACCCACCGCAGGAATGTAACGGCTCTGGTGAAACTCTACCGAATCTACCACAATGAATGTTCCACTAAATATATAACCTGCCTCCTCGGCAATTTTTTTCCCACAACACCAGACTAGCCTTCCCGCTTCACCCCCACAGTCTACAGCCCTTATTTTCACGCACACACCAGTTTAGAAATTAGTTCATTTCGAGAACAACTCGTCTGTGGAATAAACTCCCACAGTCAGTATTCACGAACTCATACAACATTCAAGAGTTCAAGTGCAAGGTTCATCGCCAACTCCTCATGCTCCCCTCAGACTCCCCTTAATCTTTCTTATTCTTTTTCTATCCTTCGAGCTAAGCTTACTACCGGACATCTGACCATAACGTGAACGACATGACAGACTGGTAGTACGAAGGGTCACACCTGAGCTTAGACTTCCACATAAAAAAACCACTTTGTACAAAATTTCGCACAACACTGGTCTCCAAGCTACGGTTTATGAAATATTCAGACTCATGTGACACCAAAATCTGAGCTGAAAAATCCATGTGACTCATGTGATATTAGCTAACACTCGAGTTTCCTCGCCTCTGGTGCCCCGTCCTCTCCATTGCCCAGCGTACCCGAAAAATCTGACGATTTTTCAATGTGTGAGGGCCTGACGCGAATAAACCAATTCAGTCATGGGAATTTTTTCGGCTAGGAGCGCCTAAAGAAGTTTTACTTCAATAATGAAACAGCTGAAAGAGAAAGACTGCTATATATTGAAAGCTGGCAACAAAATCGTTATAATGAGTAAAAATGATTATGATGAACGAGTTTTAAACTTAATTTACGAAAGAAAATATCTCGTAATTAAAACTACACCTCTAAACAAAATACTGCTGAAATTTCTAAAGTGTTTGGAGAGCGACTGTAATGGCCGCGTTTATGCCAAAGTTACTTTAACTCTGTTAAATTATCGCTGTTACTTCCATTTACACACAGAAAGACACAGTTGTGTCTAACAGGGTGTGTTCCATCACCGTCGTGTTTAAATATATTTCACTCAGCGTTGCACATTTTTGCCGTTGATGGAACACCCTGTTAGACGCAACTGTTCTCTCTCTGTGTCTAAATGGAAGGCTGTTCCGTTAAAAACTCTGTAGCGTTCACCGAACGCTTCAAATCAATATGCCCGGTTTTACACGACCGGACACCGAACAGATAAAACGAACGAACAAACTGGGGTTTATAAGGAAAGGGGGTGAGAGAGGGGCCGGTTTTCCATCGATCGTCCTCTCTCACCCTCTGTGAAGGAAAGGGTGAAAAAGTTAAGGGCTAACTATAATGCACGTAACAAACGCATGTCAGCCAACGTGCGTATATATCAGACTTTCGTCAAACGTATGATGGTTTGTGTATACGGAAAGTTTTCACAAGTCTAAAATTATTAAAATGCATAAATATTATCTATTGACTATTAAAACTTGGCTATTAATCTTTGCATATTAAAAATAATCGTGTTTATTTTCAATTATAATAAATATAAATAAATAACGTGCGTTTCTTACGTGCATTACAGTTGGGCCTTTATTGTTATTCATGTTGTGTGGTGGTACTGGCACTTTGTTTTTAATAACTATTTCATAATAATCTTTAATCACTTTAAAATCACTTTTTATTCTATTACCATAAAAATTCAACATTTTTTCCCTAAATAAAACCGAAAAAACCACCGCGAATGTAAACAAAAATGGTCACCTTCACAATTAACACACTTAAAAAACACTTGATCACTAATTTTTTTTTAATTTTCTTAATTAAATCACTAAGGCACTAATCACCGGTAATCCTATTGAAGTAAAAAGTGATAAAATATATTATCTTATCACTTTTTACTGCAAAAATATCCCGAATCTTACATCGCGCCATATAATTTCTTCTTGAATTGACAGATGGTGATGCAATGTGTGCGAAAGAAAGATAAAAAATAAAAGGGAAGAGACTTCGGCGCCTAGCCTCTTTTAACGGACAATACAAGTGCAATAATGTAACCAAATATCTGTACCAAAACGAAATTTTTACTCATATATACTAACATTCGATAACAATCTACATGTGCTCTGTTCCAGTGTCCTCCATCAGATATATTAAAATAATTTTTATTTTTGATTTTTTTATGTGGCACTGTCAAGCTCAGGAACCAGCCTTTGTACCACTAGTCCGTCATATCGTTCAAGTCATGTCGCAATGTCTAGTAGTAAATTTAATCTGATGGATAGAAGAGAAGGAATAGGTTACGGGTCTGCAGGGTGCGTGAGTAGATGTCGATGAACCTTGCGTTTGAACTCTGAGGTCATATATGGGTCCAGAAACACTGACTGTGGAAGGCTTTTCCACAATCGAGTTGTTCTATTTATAAACTGTAGTAGTTTTAAGAATCCATATAAATATAATTGTAGTGTCTGTCTATGATTTCAAAATAATTGTCATTTTCTAAGCTCATACGGTTATTTACGTGATATTAAAACAAAATCCAGTATTTGAAATTTATTTGTCTGTCTGTATGTCTGCGTGTATGGCTGTATGGGTGTGTGTCTGTATATCTGTCTGTCTGTTTGTCCGGGCTAATCACGGAAACGGCTTATCCGATTGCGATGATACTTTCACTGTAAGATTCAGTATTTTCGTGGGCATGTTTTAGGCTATTTTTTAATGTATATATGTATGTATGCTAGTGTATATAATAGGGATGTTACGAATGTCATATTTTTCACATTCGCGAATGCGAATGCGAACGCGAATGTTCGGAATGCGAATGTGCGAATGCGAATACGAATGTTTAGGAAAAGCATTAAAAAATTAAATTAAATTAAGTCATTTTTTATTACTTACAATAGGATATGAAAAAATATTAGCTCAATTGACCAGTAATACAGTAATGGTATTCTTCCTTCTCGTATTTAAAGCTAAGTATGCTGTTCCTAAGTACGGCGGTCAAGAAAAATTTCCCCATATAAACTTTATGTAAAAAAACGCTTAAGTAATCGGTCAAGAAATGCTCGAGGAATTTTTGCTCAAGAAATTTCTGTACCTAGTATGCTGTTCGGTCAAGAAAAGTGCTAGTACTATTCTGACACGTAGATGAAGCCTTTTTCTGATGCGGTAAAGAAAAAATTGGGAAGACAATTTTTTCTTGACCGAAATTGACATTTCGTTTGTGACGGAAAATAGATTTGGCCGCGGAAAGTGTTTTCATTATTTTTTTTATAGTTTTTATAGAGCTTAATATAATTAAAGGACAGTTTAAGTGATTATACATTATTTTAGTGTTGTTTTAAAATACTTTTCTGTGAAAATTTCTTTTTTTATTGTGCGGAGAGACTCTAAAAAACATTTCCCGCAGCCAGATATTATTTTCCTACACATAAATGTCAAATGTCAATTTTAGTCAAGAAAAAAGTCCTCACATTCACTTGTCAAAATTTTCTGTACCGGGATCGAGAAATAATAAGAGCACTTTTCTTGACCGCCATACTTAAGAACAGCATACTTAGCTTAATAAACAATGTTCAAAAGAGGAATATTATATTTCATGAGACGATTTCTAAAGACCCCATTCATATACAGTTCGCCGGCAGGCCATGGCCTGAAGGTTTCTCGCCTTGAGGCCAAGTATAACCAGACACTCACTCACCAGCACCGTCAACTGGCCGGTGAAGTGCTCAGATACTTGCGAGCCAGATCTGTCAATTTGTCGTATTTTAATTTTGTTTTCCACGAGACACGACACGACCTACACACATTCGCATTCGCAAAACATTCGCATTACTTGATGCGAATGCGAATGTCGATGCGAATGTTTGAAATGATGCGAATCATTCGCATAAGCGAATGCGAATGCGAACATTCGTAACATCCCTAGTATATATGTATGTAGACAAATCTTGACACTTGATTTTTACCCACTTCCGTATAACCGATCAACTTTAAGTTTTGCACATGTGTATAGCTCGCGTGGCAATGCAATCTGACCATTTTGTAACAAAATCAAGATGGCGGTTCCAAGATGGCGGCCGAATTTTCCAATTGTGCTACCCGACATGGATATCAAATGAAAGGGTATGACAAGTAGAATACAATTAGCTATGGGGCGTCATTCAAATTTCAAAATGGCGGCCAACACAAAATGGCGGATTACTTTTTTCTTTATGACGCCTTCGGTATACCCATACCAAATGAAATCGTGTAACGAGTATAGTGCAGTAAGCGATGTGCCGTCATTTTAAATCTAATATGGCAGTCACTACAAACAGGCGGAAGACATATAATAGACTAAAAAGGAGAATATACAGAAAATAGTTTAAAAATGAACTAAAAAAGTAAAAAATATTTTTGAACGTAGTTTTTATTGCTCCAGCCAGTATATAAAAACAATCTACCTTTCGAAATGTAAAAAAGCGTATTTGTTCGGGCTAATCTTTGAAACGGCTAATCCGATAGCGATGGGACTTTCACGGGAAGATTCAGTATTTTCTTGGGCATGTTTTAGGCTTCAGTCGGTTCCGACTATAGGTTCAGACGAAAAACTTGATCCGATAGTCGGAGAAAAGCGATTGGAAACTTTTTTGTTATTTTAATTGTAAACCTTAAAGCTCGGAACGGTTAATCCAATTTTAGGACTTTCACGGTATGATTCAGTATCTTCTTAGGCGTTTAGCCTACTTTTCACTCTGATGCGACTATCGGGTCAGACCGAAAACATGACTCGATAATCAAAGGAACGCGAATGAAATGCTGTCACGGTGAGATATTGTTCTTTCAATTTGCGGAAATAATGTGAAGGTTATAAATTAAGGCCACCTCCGCCAATGATCGATGGGCCTGATGATAGTTTAAACAGGGAATATGTATATCGAACACAATGAACAAGGGGGAACAAAATGTTGAGGACGCCATGGGGCAAGTTCTCTACAGGGTGAGAGACTTGTTTTAAATATGATTGTTGGCAATGTAGCACAACATTTTTTCAATAGGTGGAATAGGTGGCGCTCAACATCGAATTTTAAAAAAGTTGTAACACATTTTTTATGAGTAACTCTAAATTGTTTATTTTTTTTATGTGGCAGTGCTAAGCTCAGGAATCACCCTTCGTACTACCAGTCCGATATGTCGTTTGTCAAGTCATGGTGCAATGTCTAGCAGTGAGCTTAGTAAGGGGGGAACAGGTTAAGGGTTATGGTGGTTCGAGGGGTTTTAAAGAAGGTGGCGATGAACCCTGCTTTTGAACTGTTGGATGTTGTAGGAGTTCGGAAATACTGACTGCGAGAGATTATTCTACAGTCGAGTTATGTGCCCAAAATTATGTTTTGAAGATTTGTTACTTTTTTCATTATACGTTTTTGCTATCCCAGACTGTGCACACATAAGTTTTTTTTAATAAAAGGCGTTGCAACGCACGCGGGTTTTTGCTAGTTACTAATATAATTTTTGATTTTTTGTTTCATATCGGGGAACCAATAAGATTTTCGAAGATGATCAAAACATTTGTCAACCCCTAAGTGACACAGTGATTCATGGTGCGTTTGAGTGACTAGGTTTTCCATTTGTTGTGGAACATAAAACATAACGTTATTTTTTATTTTGCGATACACTAAACCGTTTATTAATGCGAATGTTTGACTTTCTTTTTTCTCTAATTGTGATGTTAAATCGATGATGAATGGGTCGCGATGTTGTGCTGCAGCTAAGGCAAACTCGATAGTTCCTTCTTCTATTACGAGAATTTCGGTGCAGCGACTAAGTGCATCAACAGGCTGTATTCTGCTTGCAGATCGATGTTCGATAGTGTAGTCAAAATTTTGCATTTCTAATGCCCATGTTGATATACGCGGATTTAGAAGTTTTTTCTGAAGGGTAAGTGTTAATGCTTGACAATCAGTAACTATTTTGAAATGTATGCCTGTTAAATAAATTCTAAGCCTCTCAAAGCATATATAATTGATAAAGTTTCGAGCTCATAGCTGTGATATTTGGATTCCGGGTCTGTTACCCTTTTTGAAAAATAAAATATAGGGTGAAATTTCCCATCGCTTTGACGTCGCATGAGAATTGCTCCGAAACCAATACTGCTCGCATCGCAGTGTAACTCGTTCTCGTTATGGGGGCTATATATTGCTAAGATAGGAGATTTTAAAAGCTTCAGTTTTAAATTTTCAAAAGTTTCTAATTCTTTTTTACCTAAAATAAAGGGAACATCTTTACGCAGAAGGTCATAAAGGGGTTTAGCGACAATAGTAAAATTTTGGATGAACTTTCGGAAATATGAACATAATCCTAAAAAACTATGCACATCTTTAAGGCATTTTGGCACTGGAAATTCTTTAATTGCTTCTCGATTTTGTAAACTAGGACGTATCCCATTATAGTCCGGGGAAATTAGCAAAAAAAACGCACGAAAGGAGACAAAATTCGGAAGTGGCTGAAAATTGGTACACAGCTTCCTTGTGACTTTTTAAGAAAACAATTTCGGAATCACAAAAAAAACAAAATGGCTGCCGGAAATATAGCGGTTTTCCGGTGATTTCCTTGTATCTCGGTTTCTATAGGTCGTACAACCCCGTACTAAATGTTGCCAATTAAATTCTCTACAACTTTAGTTCTTACAAGATGTTGACCCGATTGACCCTTTCAAAGTTATTCAAGGTCAAAGTTTCCAAAAATCATATTTCTGGCCAAAACATCACTCAAAAACTGGTTTTTTTTCGAAAAATTTTTTCAGTCAGTACGAAACGTTATTGCCTACAAAAAAGCCTTTTGTCATTTTTTCGAAAACTTAACGCTTTCGAAGTTATTCAAGGTCATAGTTTCAAAAAATCAGTTTTTGGTCAAAAAATGACTCAGAAACGGATAATTGAGAAATTTTTTTTGTTCTATTTATACAAAAGATTATTGCCTACCCTAATGATACCCTTGCCATTTTTTCGAAAACTTTACGAAAAAGTTTGCAAAAATCAATAGTTAGTGATTTTTGGCCGACAAGTGATTTTTGGAAAATTTGACCTTGATTAACTTCGAAAGGGTTAAGTTTTTAAAAAAATGACAAAAGGCTTTTTTGTAGGCAATAACGTTTCGTATTGACTGATAAAATTTTTTTTCGAAAAAACCAGTTTTTGAGTAATGTTTTCGCCAAAAAGTGATTTTTGGACACTTTGACCTTGAGTAACTTTGAAAGGGTTAATCGGGTCAACATCTTGTAAGAACTAAAGTTGTAGAGAATTTCATTGTCAACATTTAGGGCCTTTGTACGGGGTTAAACCGAGATACAAGGAAAACACCGAAAAACCGCTATATTTCCGGCGGCCATTTTGTTTTTTTTGTGATTCCGAAATTGTTTTCTTAAAAGGTCCCAAGGAAGCTGTGTACCAATTTTCAGCCATTTCCGAATTTCGTCTCCTTTAAATGCTAATTTCCCCGGACTATTAGTTTTTTAAATGTTCTTTTGCTTTAGATTCAGTTACATACTTAGGCCACATAATAAAAAATAATTCAGTTTCTCCAATAAAAGACAATTTGATATCAATACAAAACTTTCCTGTGCCAAAAACACAAAAAAATGTGGGCCAATTTCTAGGGAAAATCAATTTCTACAACTATGTGCCAAACATCTCAATTACGTTAGATCCACTACATAACTTGTTAAGGAAAGGACAAAAATTCATCTGGACGGAAGAATGTCAAGAAGCTTTCGTAAAAATGAAGAACTTCCGCTGTACTCAACCAGTTTTACCTATTTTCGATCCAGACTTACCGATACACATATATACAGATGCGAGTTTGCAAGGTATAGGAGCTGTATTAAAGCAGCCACAACTAAACGAAGGCATGGAAAACCCAGTAGCATATTTCTCGAAGAAACTGAACGAGACTCAGAAAAAGAAAAAAGCAATATACCTAGAATGTCTAGCAATAAAGGAAGATGTGAAATACTGGCAGCACTGGCTAATGGGCAAATCATTCAGAATTTTTTCAGATCACAAACCATTGGAAAAAATGAACATCAAAGCCAGAACAGACGAAGAATTAGGTGACTTAACGTACTATCTGTCACAATATGACTTTCAAATAATATACCACCCAGGCAAAAATAATCTGGAAGCAGACTGTTTAAGCAGAAACCCGGTGTTAGAAGCACATGAAAAAGAAGAAGAAGACTTAAAATCGGTGAATTTAATAAAACTAGTTGAAATTCTCGAAGATCAAGAAAAAAATATAGACTTGCAAGCTAACAAGGAAAAATTAAAATTGAAGAACGGTCTGCACTTTAAAGAAATAAAGAAGAAAGAAAAAATTATATTATCAGAAGACTTTAGCAAAGAATTGATACGAAAAACACACAATATTTTCGGTCACATAGGAATAAAACAAATAGAAAACAAAATCAACCCACATTATACAGCAAAAGATTTAACGAAAAATATAAGAAAAATCTGTAAAGATTGTAAGGTTTGTATAAGGAATAAATCAAGAGGACAAAGTAAATTTGGCCTAATGTCCCAACTGGGCCCTGCAGAAAAACCATTCGAAATAATGTCCATTGACACAATAGGTGGTCTCGGTGGCACGATCTACAAAAAAATATTTACACCTGTTAGTGGATCATTTCACGCGATTCGGGTATATTACAACATCAAAAACCCAAAGCTCTAGTGACTTTATTAAACGAACTCAAAAATCCTCGAGAATAATCATATTGGGGTGATTTTGACGGATCAATATCCAGGTATAAATTCCAAATAGTTTAAAAACTTTCTAAACCGAAAAAATATACCACTAATCTTCGCAGCAGTAAATGCACTATTTTCGAATGGTTTAAATGAAAGACTTAATCAGACAATAGTAAATAAAATCAGATGCGAGAAAAATGAGGAAAAAATTAATAAAATAGCATGGACAACCATAGCACACGAATGTATAAAAAAATACAATGAAACTGAACAACACAGTCACAGGATTTTCCCCAGAATATTTAATGCAAGGCGAAGATTCTTCGATCTTACCAGAAGAATTAAAACAGAAAAAATCAATTGATGATTTAAGACAAGACAGAAAAATTGCTTTACAAAATAGTATCAAGTAGCATACTAATAATAAACAAAATTTCAACAAAAGTACAAATTCAATGTAGGACAGCTGGTGTATGTCGAAAACGGAAATCGCCTGAACAGAAAAAAACAGAATTGGACCATATATCTCAAATTCAATTTACAAGGTCGATACAGGCCATAGAAAATCAGAATCCAATCTATTTCACATCACCAAACTTATTCCAGCTAATGACTCTGCTACTACAGAAGAAAAAGAAGTAGACGATATTGGTTCATGAAAATTTTGTAACCAAATTTTCTCTTCGAGGAGGGGAGATGTAAGGAAAGTAATTATACTTCCCTAATTGAAGTTGAATTCACGCAGTAAACTAGATTCCTAAATGACACATTTTTCACACAATTTTGTTATTCAAGATAGAAGATACGATACGTGGAAAATTAAGGAACTTTGGAAAAGAAGGGCTGCGAATAATAAATATTGAATGTTGTTTCTTTGATTTTACAGGTAAAAACTTTAAATAAAGATCAGTTTGTTATTGTTAAAGTTAATAAAACTCCACTTTGATTTTACAGAGAAACTAGTCGTCTTATTATTTATAGTCCCCAAAGAAAAAATATAATCGAGTAAAAACTCATTATATAGATATACGATATACAATTTCATATTTTATTGTAGTATCACAACAATAGCATAAACTGGGCGGGCATAGAAGTTTTCACTTCTAACGTGTGGTCGTACGAAAACTCATATTTTTTCTTTATTCGGTGACTAATAATTCTTTAAACACGATTTGGACTTTGCACTTTCAATGAGACACGAATCACTTCCAAAAGGAACAAATGCAGAAAGAGTACATGCTCCGCCGTTAACAACTCTCCCGTTGAATGGATAACATACATTGGGGTCTGTGACAGCGTTTTTCATGCTTCATGCATTGGTCTCTCCCGCGCCGCACTCAAGTCCATGAACGAGTACAAAAAAGCTTTCAAGTTTTACTGCACGGATTGCAAGTCCACCAGTTAGCCATCAAATCCAACAATAATAATATTATGAACCTGGCTGAGTCTGTTGGATACCTAAAAAACGACATCGACCCCTGCAGCGCTAAAGTTTTTAACACAGACAAAAATACTCAGTTGCTAATTAATAAAGGTACCTTTACATTATATGATTTGTCATATGACTTTACTATCAAAGAAGTCAAACCTAAACATAAAATGTCAAATGACATTTGTTTTTGACATGTCATACGACTATCTGTCAAAATTTGCACTGGAAATTTCTGTTTTGACTTGTCAAAATTAAGTGTGAACACAATATGAAGTCAGATAGACTATCAAATCGCAATTTTGACAGTAATGTCATATGACAAATCACATAATGTAAAGGTACCTTAACGTGGATGAGCTTTCGTGCACTATGGGCTGTTTCACAAGAGACGACGGCCAACCAACAGAAATCGTACGATATTCATTTTTTTAGAGAAGAGGGTGAGAGAGGACGATGGGGAGGGAAGATTTTCCCATCCAACTTTCTCACACGATTTTCGATACGACTTTTTGACAGCGGTGTGGTTGTTGTTTTTGTTTTTTGTTCCTTTGGCTGGGAGAAGAAAAGAAACAGAAATTACTTTTGTTTCACTCGAAAAGTACGCAAAAGAGAATTAAAATAAAAGCAACAACAATAAGCTAAAGCATTTTGACGTGCAGTTGGTTGGCCCGTGTGAAAGCCCGTACGATTTTTCGTGAAATTTCAAAAGGGAATGAACGATGACAGCAGATTTTGTTGGTTGGCCGTCGTCTCGTATGAAACAGCCCTATTGATCGAGTCGACAGTAATTATTTAAATCCTTCTAATAAACTAGAAAGCTTTAAATTTAAATCTTAACTCGACAACATATCAACTCACAAGGATAGTGCCGAATTTAGTAGAGATATGATGGACGAGCTACTACAAATCATAAAATTCGAGCTGAATATGGCGAATATTCAATAACAGCGAATTGCCTGATCTCCACCTCCAAGGGCGCTTTCAGTAATGCAGGTTGCGTGCGCAATTGACTTATTCAGCAACACACTTCCATTGCT
Organism: Thereva nobilitata; assembly: GCA_963855945.1. Classification (NCBI taxonomy): domain Eukaryota; kingdom Metazoa; phylum Arthropoda; class Insecta; order Diptera; family Therevidae; genus Thereva; species Thereva nobilitata. The sequence goes on from OY979695.1 coordinate 94,051,752, forward strand.
GAATAATTCAATTGCGCACGCAACCTGCATTACTGAAAGTGCCCAAAATCTCCAACTATTTGGTCAAAACTTCCACTTTCGACGACTCTTTAACAATGTTGGGAAAGGAATTAACGAGACGTTTTTCTAATCTAGAAACTGAATTAGCGAGTTTAAAGTCTTTGTCCAAGGTTAACGAGGAGACGAGATTGATCACTAACGAATATGTTGTGGCAAGGAGCCCATTCCTGAACGAGCAGACAATCTCTCTCTCTCAGAGGAATTGGAGGGAGCTCGACTTTTCAACGAAAGGATTGCAAATACAAGCAGCTACAACAGTGGAAATAATTTCACCCTAGGCCCTCCTAATCTCCGCAAACAGAGTCTGTCCATCTCTTCCGGCCCATCTGAACCACCGCTTCACGTACCTAACACCATAACAAAGCTTGGAACAACATGGTCAATAGAAGATTGGGACAGAAGATTAAAAAAAATTAACGCAGCAAACAAGGTACATACCATAGCGCGCAAGAAGGTGACAAAAAAACTGCGGCGAAGCGGTACCAACAAATTAAACACGTCGCTTCTTGACAAGGAAGATCCAACAACTTACTTCCTTAAAGGAGCCCCTAGATACGGTAATCCAGCTTGGATAGGCAACCTTTTCCAAGAGGAATTCTCCATACAACTTCTGGATTGTGAATTAGTATCCCTCGGAGAAAGAAGTCACAACAACTCAGGAACTTCAAAGTGGTTTTGCCTTCCAAATATGAGTGTCTGTTCCTGAACTCAACATCGGGCGCATTTAGATGGAAAAAACTTAGCCTTAGCCGTTGGATTGATAAAAGCAGTAGAACTAAGCAAGTTAGATCTAAGTTAAGTAGTTCCTCTAACAATAGATCTAAGATAAATAGTTCCTCTAATAATATATCCGGTCTTTCTAAACCTAGGTTTAATTCTAACTCAGATGTAAGCTCTAATTTCCCATTTAACAGACTAACAAAACCTGCAACGCCGTCTAATAATTATCGTCCCTAACTAGTCACTTCTCCAAAGTCTAATCCGTCCATATAAGGCTCTTCTATCACAACTGCAGTGGTATGTAGGGCCGATGCACACTTAAAGCTTCAAGCTGCAGTGCTCAAATAAAGCAAAACTCAGATGAAGCTTGTAGTTTAAAGCTTGCAGCTTGACGCTTGCAGCTTGAAGCTTGAAGCTTTCATTGCGAATCGGTCATGAATCGGAATCGGAATCGGCATGGTGAACAAAATGCTATTTTTATGTATAGGGAGAGGGCATACACAAAGTTTTGGAAATTTACAAAACTATGAAGTGAAAGCTCCAATACTGATTGTATTTTCACATCCCACAAATAATGTACTATATTTACTACACAGTTGGTAAAAATACGTGAAGTAGAATTGGAATATTCCTAATAATATAAATTGCAAATTTACAAAACTGCTTGTGAATAAAACTTTTTTTTGTAAAATTACCACGGAAATTTTTTACAGTGTAAGCATCAAAAATTATCAAAAATTTCTTGTTTGTTACAAGAACTGCCTAGACCCTGACCGAAGTCAAAGGTCTGACCTTAACTTAAGAACAATCGGCTATATATGTATGCTTAGTATTCCATTGTTACCTGTGAATTATATCTATGAGAGGGAAAATTTAAACCTTACATTCCAATGAACAATTTGTAATTTTACTGAAAATATAAGTTCTAAAATTGCGCCTCTTACTGTAAAATTACAGTACACAGTGTTAGGATTTTTTAAGTACATAACATTGATAAATATACTAATGCCGGATGCACACATTTGTCAAGGCTTGGCAAGCGTTCGCAAATTGAAAAAGCTTTTTAAAAACAAAACGTGTGGACGCATCACAAACGCTTGCCGCAAACTTCCTTTGCCAGCGTTCGCACGTTTGCTTTGGTTTGCCGAGAATCCACACTCAACCGGATCGGCCACAAGCGTCGGCAAGCCACAAGCCAAGCCAAACGCCTTATCCACACGTTTGAATTTGCGAATGCTTGCCAAGCCTTGACAAACGTGTGGATCCGGCATAAGAAATATTATAATTTTCCTTCATAAACGATTTCGAAAAATACACAACATTGTGTAAAATATACGTCACATTCATGTAATCAACATTTACGTTATGCAGTATTGGAAATTCTCAATTTCTTTATGTGAAGTTACAAAATTTATAGTAAAATTACAATAATTGTGTAGTAAGTTAGTATTTCATATCGCGATTTGTAATTTTACTGTACATTTGCACTGTGAATTTACATATTTTTTTTTACAGTGTAGATGGTTTATCCCTGTCGATTGAAGATAGATTGACCGGTTTAAACAACCTTGACCCGAAGAAAGGTCATGGACCTGACAATCTGCCTCCTAGTTTTTTGCAATGATCCTCAAATCTAATCTCATTCCCTTTACATCTTATCTTTAACAGATCATTATCGTTAGGAAAGTTTCCAACGTTGTGGAAGAAATCCTACCTCACACCAATCCATAAAGCATCTGATAAGCATTCAGTGGATAACTACAGAGGTATTGCCATTTTATCACCAATCCCCAAACTATTTGAAAAACTCGTCCACGATAAGATTTCCCCTTTAATCGACCCACACCTAAATGAACAGCAACACGGCTTCAGGAGAGGGCGTTCGACCACTTCAAACCTCATGGCCTTAATCTCCGAACTGCTCTGTATTTTTATTTATTTATTTATTTATTTGTTTGAAAGTACACAAGACGTTAGCCTTATAATAGTACATAAGAAAACGATATATAAATTGAGCTTACACTAAAAATTACATTAATAATGAGGGAAAAGGGAACAAAAACAGAATCTAAAAAAATTATGGTAGTTATTAAACAAAACAAGTAGAACTAGAATGAAATTAAATTAAAATTAAGTGAAACTAAGTGATGTTCGAATTCTAATTTGCTATCCTGTTGGCTAAATACTTAATGAGACTCCTTTTGAAAACGCCGCTCGATTCCGTCATTTGTATATTAGTAGGAAGAGAATTCCAAAGTTGAGCGACGTAAACAAAGTAAGAACGTTGTCCTGATAAAAGTCGAAAACGCGGGATTAATACATTGAGGTTTCTAGGTGATTGGGACAACTGTATAAATTCAGAGAGGTAAGAAGGTTTGCGCCGGTGCAGAATATCATGGAAGAATTTTAATAGCCTATAGTGCAAGTAGATATGAATAGGGTACCCTAGAACATTAGATGAATGAGGTGAAATGTGATCATGCCTGCGAAGATTATATATAAAGCGAACGCAATCGTTAAAAGCCACTGTAATTTTCCGACCACATGAAGAATCCAGAGAAGGAAATACAACGTGGCCGTGTATTAGATGAGGTAAGACTAGCGATTTTACTAATCTCATCCGGAGGGCACAGCTTAATAAGTTACCGTGTACACGCAGCTTCCTTAAAACTCCATAAACTTTGCTGAGTATTCCTTGTATGTGGTCGCAACAGGTCATTCTGTCATTTAGAATAACCCCAAGGTTCTTAACTTTGTTCACCCGCTCTGTAATATGGAGAAGGGCCATCAAATCGATGTTATTTACACTGATTTCAGCAAGGCCTTTTATAAGGTAGACCATCATATTTTGCTTGCTAAACTATCAAAATTTGGAATATTTGGAATGCCCTGGAATGGTTAAGATCATATCTCAACGGAAGAACACAGGTTTTCAGATTTCAAGGATTCCTTTCAAATGAAATCGAAGTAACTTCCGGTGTTCCTCAGGGCAGTCATCTTGGCCCTCTTCTGTTCAATATATTCATCTCTGACCTGTCTAAGAAATTGGAGAATATCCCGCATCTCTTTTACGCGGACGATCTCAAAATATATAGTGTCATCAAATCCCAAACTGACGTATCCTTTATTCAGTCGAATCTCAATGCGTTACAAGACTGGTGCACCACTAATAAATTGAATCTTAACACCAACAAATGTCACGCGATTACCTTCTCTCGTAAACATAACACACAGCAGTATTATTATCGTCTCAACGACAGGGTGTTGAATCAAGTCGATCAAATTGTCGATCTAGGTGTCGTCCTAGACAAAAAACTTAATTTCAATTTGCACTATGATAATAATCACCGCCAGAGCCAACAAACTTCTTGGCTTTATAAAGAAAAGAGCCAAAGAATTCGATAATATATGGATCACAAAAACTCTCTTTTGGTTCTAGTGCGCCCTACCCTGGAATATGCATGTCCTATCTGGGATACCATATTTCTCATAAGTAGCAACAGGATAGAATCAATTCAGAAGAAACTTATCCTCTTTGCTCTGAGAAGTCTACACGACCCGTGACTTTCTAAGGCTACCACCCTACACGGAGAGGCTCAAAGTGTTGGACCTCTTGCCGCTCTCTGCTAGGAGAAAATTTCTTATCGCATCTCTCACCTAAGAAGTGCTTAACGGCAACCTTAAGGTAGAAACAGAATGGCACGCCGACCGTGGCGGAGTCCGCCGCTCAGAGAGTTTCCCATACATTTAATTTCTCCCCAGGCGGCGCGGACAAATTAAATGTATGGGAAACTCTCTGAGCGGCGGACTCCGCCACGGTCGCCGTGCCATTCTGTTTCTACCGTTAAAGTTCAGTTTCTGTCGGATATGATCAAGTTCAATGAAGTCATCCGACTTACAAGACATACGAAACTGCTAAAGGAATACCCACATCGGACTGAGTATGCAAGGAATGAGCCGGTCAACAGACGCTGTGTGGTCTTTAACAATTATAGATCATGTTGCACCCTTTCGATAAATAAAGCATCATATGGAAATGAATGTATAAGAGTTTTTATACATTGAATCTACGAAACTGCATAGCAGTAATGAAATAATGAAAGAGTTGTGCTCCACTAATACATTAAAATTAATAATTTTATTAAAAGGTAACTAAATTCCGTACATTAACCTTAATTTAGGATTTTAAACAAAGAAAAATGAAAGTTCTATTAATTTTGCACCGTTGTCGCAAGATTCACAGAGTATTTTCAAAAAAAACGATAATTATTTGCTTAGTGTATAACGAAAAAATGCTGGGTAAAGAAACTACGATATGATCCGACGCAAGAGCCTGCTTCCCGATCGAGAGGAAAAATGTGACTGGTTTTGTGTAGGAAACAGTGCGGATCTTACTCTTACTCATGGTGAATTTTGTAACAACGGGGCAGTACAAAAATATTATATTATAATTGGTGAGTTGACAAAAATTGATGTTAATGCATTATTTACAGTAGGATGGTTCCATTCCAGCCCCCTTGAAGGAACTAAAGTACCTTCAATCCTTGAGTGGAAGTGGAGCTATCTTCCCAATAGAACGACGTAAGACACCTGACTTTGTTTTGACGTCTACAACTCTGACGAGTCCATCGGTACCCGGATAGGTTTTGATAATTTTGCCTAAAATCCACGACTGTGGTGGTGATGGTTCAGCGACAAGCACTAAAGCATTTTCGGTTAGATTGGGTTGTTGAGACGACCATTTGTTGCGTTGTTGTAGTTGAAGAACATATTCCTTTGACCACCTTGACCAAAAATGTTGTCGTATTGCGGAGAGTTTTTGCCAATGGGTTAGCGATGTCATCTTGCATGCAGAATAATCTTGATCAGGCAAGCTAGTAAGAGGGCGTCCAATTAGGAAGTGGCCGGGAGTTAAAAATTCTTCATCATTTGGATCGTCCGATAAGGCTACGAGCGGCCTCGAGTTTAATATAGCTTCGATTTGAGTGGCCACAGTAGATAGCTCTTCATATGAGAGCGCAGCTTCGTGCATGACGCGGTAGAGATGGTGTTTTGCAGATTTTATGGTTGATTCCCACAAGCCTCCGAAATGAGGCGACCTGGGAGGAATAAAGCGAAATGATATCATGTCCTTTGCGAATTCTTGATTGAGGGTGGCCATTGACGCTTCACTGAAGAGTGTTCTGTAGATTCCCTTTAGTACTGATGATGCACCAGCGAAATTCGTGGCATTGTCGCAAAAAAGAGATTTGCATATTCCCCTCCGTGAGACAAACCTTTTCAAGCAGGCCATAAATGCTTCCGTGGACAAGGCCGACACCACCTCCAAGTGTACCGCTTTAGTGCTAAAACAGATAAAAAGAGCAATATAAGATTTGTGTAGTGGTCGACCTCGAATTCTAGTTGATGTTAGAAATGGTCCGCAAAAATCAACGCCACTATTCTCGAATGGATGCGAAGATGTGACTCTCTCCGGTGGTAAATTGCCCATAAGCTGTTGAAGAGTCTTTGGACGGTAGTGGAAGCAATGTATACACTTCCGTACTACTTGCTTGGCTATCGCCTTGACTCCGATTATCCAGAAACTTTGACGAGAAGCAGCAACAAGGCTCTGGGTACCTGCATGAAGATTTTTAAAATGTAAATAGTTAATGTATGACAAAACAAAGGGATGATTCCTCGGAAGGAGAATGGGAAATTTAGTGTCGTAAGGCAGGTTGGATCTAGCGAGACGGCCTCCGACTCGGATTAATGAGGGGACTTGGGAGTCAAGAAATGGGCAAAGACTCTTAATAGAGCTCGATGGTTTAATTGGTTTAGATTGATGAAGGCTCCTTATTTCTTCACAAAATTCTTGTTGTTGGATTATGAAGATAATTCTTCGTGATGCTTGATGGAGATCTTCTGATGTTAGTTCTGACGACATCTGGGTTGGCATCGCGATTGTGGAGGTAACAATTTTATTTTTACTTTTCATATTAAGCATCAGACGATAGAGGAATTTTAAAACGTATGCGAAAATGCGACACAGCTTGAGGTAATTGTTGACGAATTTGTGTTGCGCGATCACGTCGACTTCTTTATCTTGGCAGACTAAAACGAATTTTGACTTTCGCTTCTCAGGAATCTCAACACTTGATGAAAGAGAGAAGTCTGTTGGCCATGTGTTTGGAGATTGGTATAGGAATTCCGGTCCATTCAACCAGTGCGAAGCCATCAATTCTGTCACAGTGCATCCACGTGAGACGAGATCAGCTGGGTTGTTTTTTGACGATACATGATGCCACCATGACTGCTGGGTAAGCGATTGTATTTTGGAAACTCTATTGGCCACAAAAATATTCCAATTGCTAGGAATTCCTTTGATCCAATGAAGTGTGATTTGTGAATCAGACCAAAGAATTATTTGTTGAATATGTAATAGTTTACTGCGAACTCGATGTAGTAACTGCGCCATTAGAAGTGCTGCACATAGCTCTAAGCGCGGAAGTGACTGTGTTTTGAGAGGAGCAATTCTCGATTTTGAGCAAATTAGTTTGATTTCGACTTTACCGGTAACAGGATTGGCGCTTCTGAGATATAAGCAACAACCGTAGGCTTTGAGTGACGCGTCAGAAAATCCATATAATTGGGCAATATTCGCGCTATCAACGTATATCCTCCTGTCAATTTTTAATTCATTCATCTTCGGGAGTTGTTTACAGAAACCTTTCCATTCAGTGTAGACGTCCATAGGCACTGACTCATCCCATGCTAATTTTAATGACCAAAGACGTTGCATAATTAGCTTAGCAACTACAACGATGGGACTAAGTAATCCTAAGGGGTCGAATACCGACGAGATGGATGCAAGAATTCCTCGCTTTGTGCATTTATTCGCCATATCTTTTGCGGTGCAAGTGAATTGAAATTGGTCAGTTTGAGGACACCACATTATGCCTAAGGTCTTAATTACGTCCGAATCGGCAAGTGCAATGGTTGGTTCTATAAGTTCTGGCGGAATAGTGGCTAAAGGCCCAATTACAATGAACGGATGAGATCGGAACAGAATCGGATTGATCTGTCAAAGTGGTTTTCTGAGCACGCGTTTTCCATTTGAGCGATTACAATGAACGGATACAAGCGCATTTGATCGGATCTGGGCGAAATCGTTTTCGTTTGTTTAGAAATCGGCGGATTGGGCTGTCAGAATTTTTGTAAACAAGTCAAGTTAAATTTTGTTTTCTTTTTTTTTATAATTTAAAAAATATTTTCTGATGAATAATTTAATAGGAGAAGTAAAAGATTACGAATTATTATATAATAAGGCGAAAAGTGGTTATAAAATTACACAAAACACTTTGACGTTTAAACGCGAACAGATCCGTTCATTGTAATCAGTGCAGTTTCCTATCCGCTCCGGTGCGTTTCTTTGACATTTCAATCCGCGTAGATCCGTTCATTGTAATTGGGCCTTAACATTTCTTTGGAGTTGGAAGCCCATTTGCGAAGTTCAAATTGTCCAGCTGATAATATGTTTTCTACTTGGTGTTTCATAGTTCGAAGCTCTTCTACAGTTTCGCCGCCAGTTAACATGTCATCTACGTAAAAATCGTTTTTGATCACCTCTGCTGCAACTGGATATTGATTTTCATGCTCAAGCGCTAACTGTAACAAGCATCGAGTGGCTTGGAATGGGGCACACGTGGTGCCATATGTGACGGTGGACAGTAAATAAGTTTTAATGTTGTGGGTGGGATTTTCTCGCCAGATAATTGCTAGATATTTTTGATCTTCTGGCGCAACGAGAATTTGTCTATACATCTTAGAAATATCGGCTGTTAGCGCATACTTGTGACAACGAAACTTGATGATGATGTCGAACAACTCACTCTGCACTACAGGTCCCGCCATAAGAATGTCGTTTAGGGAAGTATTTTCGCTAGTAGGTCGGGAGGCATTGAAAACGACGCGAAGCTTTGTTGTTGAACTTTGCGGACGGAGAACACATCGATGTGGAATGAAATATTTTATTTCTTCTATGTCGTTATCATGCAAGGTCATATGATTAAGCTCTTCGTACTCGCGCATGAATTGATTGTACTGTTGTCGAATTTCCGGCGCTTTGGTCAGTTGCTTTTCTAGTCTGAGTAGGCTTCGACACGCTGCATTGTAAGAATTTCCCAAATTAGATGGTGGATCCTTGAAAGGCAGTCGTACAATAAATCGTCCATCAAATGATCGTGTCGTTGTTTGGCGGAAATGAATGTCGCACTTATTAGTTTCAAGTGGTGCTTCCCTAGGTTGGTTAATTGTTTCTTCCATTGACCAAAATTTTTCGAGTTGGCCTAGCAATTGGTAATTTTCATTTTCGGATTCGACCTCATTTTGAGCAACACCACAGACACGTTTATATGAATTAGTCGGCTGGAAGGGACCTGCGACGAGCCATCCAAATACTGTTTTTTGAAGGACAGGTTTTTTCTCACCCAATACTATTTGGCCTACTGTTAGTAAGTGGTAGAACAGTTCACATCCAACTAGTATATCAACGTTTTGCGGTAAGTTGAAGTTAGGATCCGCTAATGTAATGTTAGCAGGGATGTTCCATTCGTTTATAGTGATTTCCGATTCAGGTTGAATTCGAGTTATTGTAGGAACTATTAAGCAGTGCAATGTAGTTTCGTAATTCGTAACACGAGATTTTATAGATAAGTCAGTAGAAAATTTTGTTTTGGTTGGAATGTTGCAAATTCCCCAAAATTGATACGCAGATCGACAGCGATTCACATTAAGCGATTGTGCAAATTTTTCTGTTACGAAATTCAATTGGCTTCCACCATCTAATAATGCTCTTGCAGGTACAGGATTACCCCAGTGGTCTTTTACATAAATTAATGCGGTCGCTAGTATGATTTCTGATGACGATTCGTTAACTGATTGTAAGCATACAGCATCTGGTGACGAGCTAGGTTCTTCACTTAAAAATTTCGTCAAAGAATCATTAGACTTTATTGGTGGAGTTGCTTGCTCGGAAGCAGCTGAAAATCGATGCAAAATTGAATGGTGTGGAAGGCGACATACTCTGCACAATGATGATCGACAAGCTTTCACAGAATGACCTTTCCTGAGGCAATTTATGCAGAGACCGAGTCGTTTAATCTCATTAAATCGATCAATGATGGGAAGTTTGAGGATAGATGGACAATTCTGAATAAAATGTTTATTATCTTGACATTTTAAGCATGATGAATTTGACGCGATTAGCGAAAACTTGTTATTAGAGTTCGCTCTGGACATCGATTGACTGGCGGATTGATTACTACTCGCCGATAAGCATTGGCACCTTACATTTATAAACTTTGAGAAATCGTCCCAGGTTGGAAGCTTTCCATGGTCAATCGATTCTTCCCACTTCGCACAAGTATCTACATCGAGCTTCTTTTTCACAAATTGTAATAGGATTGCATGTAGAATTTGTTCAGAATTACCTTGTGATTGTAGAGCAGCTAAATGTGCGTTAATATTGTCAACTATTCTTCTCAATTGCACTGCAGAAGGTCGAGTAACATTGGGAATATCAAACATTTTACTTACATGACCTTGGAACAGTATATAAGTACTCCCATATCTCTCTTTCAACAATTTCATCGCGATACCGAAGTTACCGTCAGCGATCTCTAATGGATGGATTGTTTTGAGAGCTTCTCCTTGGAGGCAACTTCGTAAAAATAATAATTTTTCAATATTAGATAATGATTGATCTTGGCTTACCGCTACTTCGAAAGATTTTATAAAATTAATATATTCAGTACAGGAACCGCTAAAAGTTGGTAATTTAATTTTTGGCAGATGCGACTTATGCACAGGTATGGAAGTTTCAGCGAAAGTATTCGTGTCACTCTGACGAAGCGATACAGAAAAGGATTCGTGCTTGCGATGGTTTTCTAGAAGCGCCAACACCTTTGCCTTTGTGGTACAATATAAATCTTCGGTGTCGCAAACTCCGTCCTTATCCGCATCAGTTGCATCATCATTAATTTCAATTTGATCCTGAATACTGATATATTGTTTGAAATAAGCTTCAAGAAGTGATAATCTACATTCTAATTCTTCTGCTAGCGGAGATTCACGAGTATCAATAAATGTTTTAACTCGCGTTAATGCAGCACGCGACAAAGCGCGTTTTTGCTTAAGAGTTGCAAGAGATGGCTGCGACATTTTTTTGGTATACTATGAATTATTTTCATATGCCAATCAATAAATTTGTGATGGTCACTAAATATGAGCCTTAAAAAAATAATCCTAAAAAGAAATTGATTTAATTCGTTCTTAGTATTATTAAATTAATGTTGAGCTCATTCAAAAAGGAGTCCAATTCTATTGACAAAATTTTATTTTTTTTGTTTTTAAATGTGCACTATTTTATATTTTTTATGAATTTTTGCTTTTTTTTTGAGAGAACACAGTTCAGCTGGTTTAAATTTATTATTAATATTTTAAGAAAAACGATCGTTCACATTAATCCAGTACCACGGTATCACCAACGTTGCTTTGTTAATCGTTAATTCAACGGCACACACAAGTCGAAAGTTATGACTCGAAATTTAGACAACGGTTTGTGAACAATTCTTTGTTATTACAGGCAAACGGGAATTTAATTTTTTTTTTATATAATTATGCTCCACGCACTTTTTGAAGTAAAACTATTTTTTTTTGTATTATGGATCACGTCGGGGTCACCATGGAAATGAATGTATAAGAGTTTTTATACATTGAATCTACGAAACTGCATAGCAGTAATGAAATAATGAAAGAGTTGTGCTCCACTAATACATTCAAATTAATAATTTTATTAAAAGGTAATTAAATTCCGTACATTCACCTTAATTTAGGATTTTAAACAAAGAAAAATGAAAGTTCTATTAATTTTGCACCGTTGTCGCAAGATTCACAGAGTATTTTCAAAAAAAACGATAATTATTTGCTTAGTGTATAACGAAAAAATGCTGGGTAAAGAAACTACGATATGATCCGACGCAAGAGCCTGCTTCCCGATCGAGAGGAAAAATGTGACTGGTTTTGTGTAGGAAACAGTGCGGATCTTACTCTTACTCATGGTGAATTTTGTAACAACGGGGCAGTACAAAAATATTATATTATAATTGGTGAGTTGACAAAAATTGATGTTAATGCATTATTTACAGTAGGATGGTTCCATCATATAAAAAAAACTTAAATCCTTCCTGACATCCTAAATACTAACACTGTTTAGAATTAAGTAATTTAAATACGCCAGTGATTTGTTTCATTTTTTGTTGTATTTAGTTTAAGTGTGCCTTGTTTGAATAAATAAATAAAAAGAATAATAAAACTAGTTGGGATGTGGCTTTTGACCCTTTCGGTCCACAAGATTAACTTCCCAGTATTCGTTCAAACAAAAAAACGACTCGAACGATTTTTTTGAAAATCTTTTCAGATCATACTTCCTTTAACACACTTTGAACGGCATCTTAACGAAGTCGGTATCTTTTTTGGTTCGCGCGAAATCGTGGTGGTACAAAAATCACTTACGTCGTTCAAACAAAAAAACGGTTCGACCGATTTTTATGAAAATCTTTTCAGATCATATGTTCTTTAACATGCTTCGAACGGCACCTTAACGAAGTCGAAATCTTTTTTGGTTCTCGCGAAATCGTGCTGGTACAAAAATCACTTAAGTCGTTCAAACAAAAAAACGGCTCGACCGATTTTTATGAAAATCTTTTCAATTCATATGTCCTTTAATACGCTTCGAACGGCACCTTAACGAAGTCGATATATTTTTTGGTTCGCGCGATAAAGTAAACAATCACCTTTAATACAAACATTTAAAAAAAAACTTTCAAAATCGGAGCTGTTATTCCTTCATTGATTCGACTTCTCTTGAGAAATACGAAGTAGAGTTTTGAAAGAAAATTCAGATTTGTTTTATTGTTTTTTATTATTGTAAACAAATATATTGAAATTTACCCAAACTAATCACTCAAATTTTCTCTATGATCTATATTAATAAAAGAAAGTTTCTGTATGTATGGATGTATGTACGTGTGTATGTATGTATGTGTGCGCTATAGCGGGCGCACCAGTCATCGCAGAGCTTCGAAATTTTGCATGAAGGTCCGTGGGCGTCTTCCATGAAACACCTCGAAACCCGATTTCCTAAATTCAACATGGCCGCCGAAATATGACCGAAATTCAAAATGGCCACCCAAATATGAATTTGCAAATTGTGTTCCGATTTCAGTGAAAGTTGGTATCTATGGGTTTTTAAGGTCGCTAATAACGAATTTGTGGTCAAAACTTATAAATTCAAAATGGCCGCGCCAATATGGCCGACGAATTTGCCAATTGTGTTCCGATTCCAATGAAAATCGGTATCTGGGGTGTTTTGAGGTAGCAAATAACGAATTTATGATCAGAACTTATAAATTCAAAATGGCCGCGCCAACGTGGCGGACGAATTTTTCCAATTGTTTTCCGATTCCAATGAAAGTGGATATCTACTGGTTTTAAGGTTGCAAATAACGAATGCATGATCAAAGCTTATAAATTCAAAAGGGCCGCACCAATATGGCCGATGAGTTTGCCAATTGTATTCCCATTCCAATGAAAATCGGTATCTGGGGGATTTTAAGGTAATACATAAAGAATTTATGATCAAAATTTATAAATTTTAAACTTCGGGACCAATCTGCGGGACGAATTTTGCCAACTAAGTGTCATTTCCCGGTCAACTGTATGTAGGAATTCCAATTCACCGAGAAGTTGCATGTTCAGAGGCACCTACTTGAATACATACGTAACGCAGGTCACATTTCATTATAGTACGGCTGTTCTAACTGAACCGCCAAGAAGAGGAAGGAGCATGTGTTCCAAGAAGTTTGTTTTGAAATTAAAGTTGTTAAAAAGAAACAAATTGTTCCAATTAATCCCTGACGAATCCGAGAACGCTCGAAAAGAACTATTACAATATTTTTTATCAATTTTTTCCTACCGTGGACAGTACACACATAAACTTTTTTTATTTAAGGGCGTTGCAACGCACGCGGTTTTTTGCTAGTCACAAATAAAATCGATAAAAAAAAGCTTGAATTTTTGTTAAAAAAAACCTATTTCATTTTTCTCAAAATGAAAAAAACACGATGCTTAATTTCCCATTAAGGCACATTCAGATCCAGCAGCAGCAAAGGCAGCATGCTTCGTTTTACTAGCAATCGCTGCTGCTTTTGTTGTCATGTGACCACCATTAGCCAATAGGAACTATTTGCTGCCGTTGCTGCTGGATCTGAATGGGCCTTTACATTTGCATCTCCATTATTTCCTTCATATCATTGTAAAATTTCAGCCACCGACCAAGAAATCATCATCATAGTTTCAGCTAGGGAATCCAATCCCGCGAACGCAGAAATGATCAGAAATGCGGGATAAGACATGCGGGATCCGCGGGATTTGAGCAGTAGAATGACCTGTTAAAAGAACCGGGACCTAGAGAAATACTAACAATTTATTTGCGTGAATCTGAACGCGATTAATTTCAAGTACCCTACGATTACGACAGGGGATTCTCCACGTGCATATTAGCGTACGGGGATTATATTCGCGGCTAATTGTATTGTATGTCAAACAAACTACTGAGTTAGTCAAACAAAGTATGCAGGCCAATTCTGAACTACGCTGGAATTGATAAGGATGGCTGGCTTACCTCACCATCGATAGCATAAACTCTGCTGGGCCGTATTTGGTTTCTCGATTTGGATCGACTTCTGTTATCCTGTATAATTCTAGGAATATTTTTTGCTATTCACGGATAGCAAATATACCAATTTAAAATTTTTACGGAATTACAAATTCATTCATATTGATTCAATATTTGGTACTTTATTTCATTTTTTTAATTTTCAATCACAGCTTTGTTCAATTTTGAAATTTCGGAACTTCAGAGGTTGGAAATCGGCGGATAAACTTATTACCAGGAGCGCGTTTAAAACCTTACTATGGTAAACCACGAGGTAAGCTGTGGTTATGCTGCATAACTTCACTTAATCACGAAAGTTTTTGTTTAACCATGGAGGTTTTTGAACGCACCGTGGTTAACTATGAGTTAAAGAAAATGAAAGTTTTTTTCCATTAAATAGTCTCCGCTTCAATTATTTCATACTAGTAAAAAACCCGCGTGCGTTGCAACGCCTTTAAATAAAAAAAGTTTATGTGTGCACTGTCCGCGGTAGGAAAAAAGTATAATGAAAACAACAAAAAATGTGGAAAAAATGATTTTGGATACCATACAGAAATTTAGAATTACCTATAAAAAATATTGTAATATTTCTTCTTGAGCGTTCTAGGATTTGTCAGGGATTAATTGAAACAACTTCTTTCTTTTTAACAACTTTAATTTCAAAACAAAACTTCTTGCACACATGTGTTCTTCCCTCCTTTTCTTGGCTGTTCAGTTAGAACAGAACCACCGTACTAAATTGAGATGTGACACTGCGTTATGTGTGTATTCAAGTACGTGCCTCTGAATATGAAACTTTTCGGTGAATTGGTATTTTAACTTTCTCTTTTCGGTTAGCCGTTACACCGCCCCTTTCTTACTTAGTGTTCGTCCCGAACGCAACTTCCTACAGGTGCCGTTCTTACCAATCGAGCTTTTTTGGATGCGATAGATGACATTCTTCAACCTGGTGAAAAACTTTGGGGGGGGGGGGGCGTTCCATTTCCTTTGTAGTTTTGGCGATTTACTTTTCATTCGTAGAGGATTTTATAGCTACACTGAAAAAAATATTTCCTTCACTATGGTTGTAAGAAACACAAATCTTTTTGTCACAAATATAATATTATGCAGCATAGTTTATATTGACATGAGAACTATATTTTTCTCTTACATCTCTGCAACACTTCAAAATTATCTATTGGAGATATAAATGTAGATTTAAGAGAAAACTTGATTATATTAAAATCTTAACGTATATACATTGAAAGTAAACTTTAGTTCTCGTGTTAATAAAATTTGTCAGATAGATAAAAGATAAATGTATTATTATAGGCACTGTAGAAATATGACTGTGGTATAAGTTTTCCCAATTAAAGACGTTTAGAGGAATAATTAATGTGTAAACCATATATTATATCTGCAACAGATATAATATATTTTTAACATATACTAATATATTTTTTGCGGATATTTGATGCAGTTGTATTTTGTTCTCAAGATATTTCATCATCCCGGTTAATATTAATAGTCAAGTAAGCATGGCCTTAGAAGGTCCGCGGGCGCCGTTTATTTTTCCAAGTGAAAGTGAAGTAGATGTGTCTTGAATTGTTGTGATAACAAAAGAAATTATAAAGTGTGCAGAGGTTCGAATTTATTTATTTTTTGTATTATGTAGGAATACAATATATATTTTAAACATGTGTCTTTAAAGATATAGATAAAATTGAAGAATTCTTCTGTAATATGTACAAAATTTTTGCCTGGTTTTTTTAGTATAATAGGGAAGAATTTCAAGACATTGCTGCAGCAGTAGTCCAAAAATTCTCCGCACAAGCTGAACTTACTTATTTTATACCTTCATGTGGTTCTGTACATGCTAAACGAAAGCTGTATTCAATTTACACGAGGTATAGATTGGCATTCCAGGAGGTAGCACTGCTTCGAAGAGGAAAAAACAAAAAGCATCGCATCCTACAACATCCACAAGTTGTAAGCAAAAAATTATTATTGCACTTTTAATATTTACTTTTTTACATTGATATGGTTCATTTGTTTTTGTTAAAGAATGAGAATTAGCCCAGCCTATGTACTATGTACTACACACTATTTACTATGTACTGTATATTATGCACTATTTACTATGTACTATATACTATATACTATGTATTATGTCCTATGTACTATGTACAATGCATTATGTATTATATACTATGTACTATTTACTATGCACTATGTAACTGTATATTATGCACTATTTACTATGTACTATATACTATGTATTATGTACTATGTACTATGTTCTATGTACTATGTACAATGCATTATGTATTATATACTATGTACTATTTACTATGCACTATGTACTGATATTATGCACTATTTACTATGTATCTACTATATACTATGTATTATGTACTATGTACTATGTTCTATGTATTATGTACAATGCATTATGTATTATATACTATGTACTATTTACTATGCACTATGTACTGTATATTATGCTTATTTACTATGTACTATATACTATGTATTATGTACTATGTACTATGTACTATGTATTATGTCCTATGTACTATGTACAATGCATTATGTATTATATACTATGTACTACTTACTATGCACTATGTACTGTATATTATGCACTATTTACTATGTACTATATACTATGTATTATGTACTATGTACTATGTTCTATGTACTATGTACAATGCATTATGTATTATATACTCTGTACTATTTACTATGTACTATGTACCGAATATTATGCTTATTTACTATGTACTATATACCATGTATTATGTACTATGTACTATGTACTATGTAATACGTACTATGTTCAATATACTATGTACAATTCATTATGTATTATATACTATGTACTATTTACTATGCACTATGTACTGTATATTATGCTTATTTACTATGTACTATATACTATGTATTGTGTACTATATACTATGTACTATGTACTATGTTCTATGTACTATGTATAATGCATTATGTATTATATACTATGTACCATTTACTATGTACTATGTACTATTTACAATGTATGCACTATGTACTATCCACTATGTACTAGGGCCATAGAAATCCACACATTTGAAAATTAGTATGTGGGTATAAAGTTTAATCGTGCATTTCCGAAGCTTGGTTTAGCCTTCCACGCGACTCATCGGATACAAAAAATGTATGTACATCGTTCATTATATTTATAGGAAGTGAGTAACTACTTTTGACTGCATTAAATTAGTTATCCTAAATTGATGTTAAAATGTCTGTATCCATCCTATTGTAATATTAAGATTTATTTGGAAATATAGACTGGCCGGCCATAGAAGTTTTCACTTCCAAAGTGTGGTCCTACGCACACTCATATTTTTTATATACATAATTTCTATTATAATAAATTATCTTAAAACCTAAACTGACTTTATTAACAGGTTATGGTCCCAGAGCCAGGCGAGATTATATACATATATACTTAAATTTAAAAACATTTAGCTGGAAAGATTCTAAATGGCGGAAGAGAAGGAATATAAAATTCCATTGTTTGATGGAAATAATTTCAGCAATTGGGCTTTCCGTATGGAGACTCTCCTGGAAGAAATAAATTTAATTGAATTTATTAGAAGTCCTCTAAACGAGTTAGAAACAAGAGACGTGCCGAATGGGGAAATAGAAAAAGCCAAATTAACCAGGTTGGAATCGCTAAAGAAGAAAAATAATAAATGTAAATCGCAAATTATACAACGGGTGGCTGATAGTCATTTGGAATATGTAAAGGATAAAGAAACTGCATACGAGATATGGGCTTCTCTAAAAGACACGTTTGAAAGAAAAGGAATTGCAAATCAATTATTAATTCGTAAAGCATTCTAATCTAATTGCTCCTTTAATCCCTCATGGGACATAGGGCGGAAACAGTTGCCCTCCAGCGGACTCTGTTTTGCGCGACAGCTCTCAGCTCTGACCAGGATCTCCCGGTTGTTGCGGCCTCTGCTAATAGGGTTCTCCTCCACGTTGTTCTAGGTCTTCCGACTCGACGGGTTCCTTGCGGATTCCAGTCGAGGGCCTGTTTGGCTAGATTCTCGTTTTCGCGTCGCAAGGTGTGGCCAATCCAATTCCATTTCCTTCGCCTGATTTGGTCGTCTATCCTTTCTTGGCCGGCACGGCGCCATAGTTCTTCATTTGAAATTCTATCTTGCCAGCGGATTTTTAGGATATGACGTAGGCATCTGTTGATGAAAACTTGTAGGCGCCCTGTGATGAATTGGGTGACTTTCCATGTTTCGCAACCGTACAAAAGAACTGCCTTAACGTTGGAGTTGAACAGCCGCAATTTGGTGTTAATTGAGATCTCCGTCGATCTCCATATGTGAAACAGGCATGCATATGCGCTTCTTGCTTTATTTATTCTGGAACTGACGTCTTCTTCTGTACCGCCGTTTTCGGTAATAATACTACCGAGGTAACAGAATTTATCTACCAGTTCCACGTCACGGTTATTTAGCGCTGTTGGTTCAAGGGTGTTTGCATTTATCCGCATTTCTTTGGTTTTAGTCGGATTTAACCTTAAGCCTGCTGAACTACTTTCTGTTGCCAAATTGTTTAACATGTTTCTGAGGTCCTGGTGTCTGTGGGCCAGCAAACAGATATCATCCGCGTAGTCGAGGTCCTTAAGGCGGTCTAACAATCCCCATTGTATGCCACCTGTTCTAGTATCTAGAGCGCTGACAAGGATGTCGTTTATTACTATAAGAAATAGTAATGGCGAAAGTAGGCATCCTTGCCGTACTCCTGAGCTCACTTCAAAGCTGTCGGAGAGTTTTCCATTGTGAAGAACTCTGCATTTGGAATTGTTGTATAGAGCTTTTATCAATTCTATTATTTTATCCGGCAGTCCACGTTGCCGAAGAGCTCGCCATATAAAGCTCCTATTAACCGAGTCGAACGCTTTCTCATAGTCTACGAAAGCAAGGTAAAGGGGGGATCGGAATTCAGTAGACTGCTCCACTATGATTCTCAAGGTGTTAATGTGGTCTATGCAGGAGCGGCCTTTTCTGAATCCAGCCTGCTGTCTTCTAAGCGTTCGATCTACTGCCTCTCTTATCCTTGATAGTAATATGTGGGACAAGATTTTGCCCACAGTAGATAATAGACAGATGCCTCTCCAGTTGTCACATATTGTTAGGTCCCCCTTTTTTGGTATTTTGACTATGATACCTTCCGTCCAATCCTCCGGAAAGGTACAGGTGTTCCATGCTATTTCCAGGATTGGCTGTAGCGCATCTGCTATGAGGCTTGAGTCGGCTTTCAACAATTCTGGCGGGATGCCATCTTTTCCAGCTGCTTTACCATTGGCCATTGCATGAATTGCGGTTACTATTTCTGTCTTGGATGGTGCACGAGTGGCGATTCTTATTGGCTGTGCATTGTTGTTATTTTCTTCAGGTTCCTGCGAAAAGGAACCATTCAGGGCGGCGAAGAAGTAATCTCTCCATCTTTGGAGTTGCTCCTCGTCGCTGCACAGCAGCCTTCCATCCGCACTCTTTACGGCATGCTTTTTAGTAGAGTGCTTTCCCGATAGCTGTTTAGTGATTTGGTACAGCACCTTACTGTTGCCTGTGTTTGCCGCGTTTTCCGCTTTCTCTGCGAGCTCATTTATCTGCCGCCTTTTATCACGCCGGACACTTCTTTTTACCTCCCGGTGCAATTGGGAGTATTCCCGTTCAAGTTGTTGTCGTTTTTCCGGGTCGCTTGTAGAGTTCACGTTATTTTTGAGGGCCCTTCTGCGTTCAATTTTTTGCCAGGTTGTGTCCGAGATCCAGTGTTGCTGGTTTCTTTGGACATAACCTATGCTTGTTTCCGCTGCTGTTATTATAGCGCCCTTTGTTGTGCTCCACAGCTCTTCAATATTTGTGTCGTCAGAAACGGTTTGCTGGTTTAAGATTTCTTGCAGTTTGCCAGCAAATTCTCGCTTTTTGGTGCTCTCACGCAGAAGGTCTACGTTAAACCGTCGACGGTTTATGGCATCGCGTTGGACGTTTCTGATTGCAGCGATTTTTAGGCGGATAGTTGCTACTACCAAATGGTGGTCACTTCCAGTGTCTGCTCCCCTAAAGCTCCTGACATCCTCCAGAATAGTTCGCCATCTGCGACTGACGGCCACGTGATCTATCTGGTTTCTCGTTCTACCATCGGGCGATACCCAGGTCTCCTTGTGTATCTTCTTGTGACAAAAGTAAGTTCCACCTACCATGAGTTGATGGGAACTACAAAAGTCAACGAAAAGTTCACCATTGTGATTGGTATCTTGGCTTAGGCCTTGATTTCCAATTGTGTTTCCAAAGCATTACTGTCGCTAAAGTTTAACCCCAACATGGAGAGCTTGGAGCAGCACTTCGCACATTTCGATAAACTCACAAGAGAATTAAGGTCAGCAGGTGCGAAATTAGAAGAAAATGATATTGTTTGCCATCTCTTATTAACGATGCCAAATGAATACGAAGTAGTGGTTACAGCGTTGGAAACCTTGTCAACGGGAAATTTAGGTCTAAGTTTTGTCAAGAGAAGGCTGATTGACGAAGAAACAAAGAGAAACATAGCTGTAAGGAAGGAAAAACTCTACGAACTAACCTTTGAAAAGGAAATGAAGCAAACCTCAGGATACGTCTGTACCACAACAATTGAAACTGAATTGTGGCATAAGAGGTTAGGACATATAAGTGAATCTTCCTTAAAGAAATTAAGAAACCTAGTGACAGGAATTGATGTCGGCGATGAGGAATTCGCAAACAAGTTTGTTTGTTCTACGTGTGTTGCCGGCAAGCAGACAAAGTTACCACACAGAGATCAAAGAGTGAGAGCAAAAAGGCCACTGCAGTTAGTACATAGTGATTTATTTGGTCCGATATCTCCAGAATCTTATGACGGGAAGAGATATGCACTAACTCTAATTGACGATTACACGCACTTTACAATGGTATTTTTGATGAAAGACAAATCTGAAGTTTTGCGATATTTTAAAATATATGAGTCAATGGCAACAGCTCACTTTGGTAATAGGATTAGTCGTTTTAGATGCGACAACGGAAGGGAATATCTATCCGCAGAATCTCAAAATCATTTTGAACAACGTGGTATCCAGTACCAATTTACTATTCGATATACTCCTGAACAAAATGGAGTTTCCGAAAGAATGAATCGTACAATAATTGAAAAAGCACGATGTATGATAATAGGATCAAATCTTCCAAAGAACTTCTGGTCGGAAGCAGTGCTGGCGGCTGTCTATATTATTAACCTAACACCAACTGAAGCCTTGAAAAATAGTGTTCCTGCTGAAATGTGGTATGGAAATAAACAAGACGTAAAGAAACTGAGTTTTCGGCTGTATCGCCTACTTTCACATTCCGCGTGAACTAAGAAAAGGTAAATTTGAAACAAGGACTAAAAAATGTATTTTAATAGGATACTGCACAAACGGCTATCGTCTCTGGTGTCCGGAAGAAAATAAAGTTTATAACGACAGAGATATAATATTCGATGAATCAAGAGTTATACAGAGCACAGAAAAGGAAGCAAATATTTGGTCAACATCAAGTGATGGAAGCGAACAAGAAGCAGAATATGAACATCATGGGGTGGAAGAGTCTGGAATACAAGAAGTTGAAGATAAAGCTGAAATTGAACCTGGAAATGAAAATGTCTCGGAAGTAACTCCTGAAAGAAACTAGTTGGGATGTGGCTTTTGACCCTTTCGGTCCACAAGATTAACTTCCCAGTATTCGTTCAAAAAAAAAAACGACTCGAACGATTTTTATGAAAATCTTTTCAGATCATACTTCCTTTAACACGCTTTGAACGGCATCTTAATGAAGTCGGTATCTTTTTTGGTTCGCGCGAAATCGTGCTGGTACAAAAATCACTTACGTCGTTCAAACAAAAAAACGGTTCGACCGATTTTTATGAAAATCTTTTCAGATCATATGTCCTTTAAAATGCTTCGAACGGCACCTTAACGAAGTCGAAATCTTTTTTGGTTCTCGCGAAATCGTGCCGGTACAAAAATCACTTAAGTCGTTCAAACAAAAAAACGGCTCGACCGATTTTTATGAAAATCTTCTCAATTCATATGTCCTTTAATACGCTTCGAACGGCACCTTAACGAAGTCGATATCTTTTTTGGTTCGCGCGAAATCGTGCTGGTACAAAAATCACTTAAGTCGTTCAAACAAAAAAACGGCTCGACCAAATTTTATGAAAATCTTTTCAGATCATATTTCCTTGAACACGCTTTGAACGGCACCTGAACGAAGTCGATATCTTTTTCGGTTCGCGCGAAATCGTGCAGGAAAAAATGACCACATACGTACGCACACACACACACACACACACACACACACACACACACATATTTCTTCTCAAATTTTTGATTAAAATGCTATTGGGACCTTGAAACGTGTAAATACATTGAAAATTTCGAATCCGATTTTCGGACCGATTACAATAACTTCCTACTGGGAAGTTAATAAAATAAGTGAAGATGTCATAAGAGAAACCAGTACAAGTACGCGTAATAAACGTCAACCAAAATATGTTGAAGATTACTCAGTACTGGCACTTCATATCGATTCAATGGTTGATGATGCTCCTGTAAGTTATAGTGATATAGGGAGAAGGCACGATAAGAATATGTGGTATGAGGCGGTTGAAGAGGAAATAAACTCGCTAAAGAAAAATTGTACGTGGGATCTCGTCAAGTTACCACCTGGAAAAAATAGCACTTGGAAATAGATGGGTGTTTGGAGTGAAAAGGGATCAACATGGAAACATTGTAAGATATAAAGCAAGACTCGTTGTAAAGGGTTGTGCACAGAGAAGGGGGTTTGATTACGAGGAAATTTATGCTCCAGTTGCATTCTCTACTACCATAAGAACTTTCTTGTCAGTCATAAACCATCAAGACTTGTATACTCGGCAATTGGATGTGAAGAATGCTTTTCTTCATGGTGAGTTGGATGAGGAAATATTCATGCAGCAGCCCGAAGGAAAAACTGAAAATTCAGAGATAGTATGCAGATTAAGAAAATCCCTTTATGGTCTGAAACAAGCTCCACGAACTTGGAACGCACACTTTCACAGAATCATCACATCACTTGGCTTCAAACAATAGCAAGCAGACAAATGCCTATATGTCAAAAGAGGTAATTCAAATATATACCTACTAATATATGTGGATGATATCATTTTAGGAAGTGATGAACCTAAGGAGTTAGATTCCGTGTGCACTTCATTGCAGAACGAGCTTGATGTCAAAGTACTTGGTGAAGTAAATTGTTTTCTGGGAGTTGTTATTGAAAGAACATCAGATGGAATGTTTTTAAGTCAAAAGGCCTACATAAGGAATATGCTAAACAGATTTGAAATGTCTGAATGTAAGGGAATAGCTACACCTATGGAAGTGAAATCAAGTTCGAATAAAATATGTAAAGATATGATGGAACATATGATGGAACATATCCCATATAGAGAATTAATAGGGTGTCTAGTGTACATCATGTTAAACACAAGGCCAGACGTGAGCGCGGCAGTCAACTATTACAGTCGTTTTCAAAATAAAGCTACAATGACTGAATGGAAAGGCTTAAAGCGTGTATTGAGATATTTAAAAGAAACACTGGACTTCCGGCTACACTTTAGAAGAAATTTTTCAGAAATAATGATTGGTTATGCAGATTCTGATTGGGGAGGAGGAGAAGATAGAAAATCGACAACAGGCTACGCCTTCGAAGTATTTGGCGGATTAGTCAGTTGGGCAACAAAGAAGCAAACCACTGTTGCGGTTTCCTCAACCGAAGCTGAATCCGTTGCTCTAGCAAGTGCAGCAATGGAAATGTTATGGTTAACAAACGTTTTACATGATTTCGGAATTTCATGGGATGGACCAATTATAGTGTACGAAGACAATCAATCCTGCATCCACCTGTTATCAAGATGGCAACATCAGAGATTAAAACATGTGGATATCAAATATAACTTTGTTAAGGACTTATGCGATAAGAGGCTACTCAAAGTTGAATACATACCATCAAAGTTGCAAAAGGCTGATATTTTAACAAAGGCCTTGAATAAGGATTCTTTTGAAAGATTGAGAACTGAACTCGGACTAATATGATTGAAGTTTTTTTGAATTATAAAATGTTTTGTAAGTGAGAGCATCTCAAATGAAATTGAGGAGGAGTGTTAAAGAATGAGAATTAGCCCAGCCAATTTCATGTGAGAAGTTATCATTCTTTATATAATATAGTTTTAGGCTGGCAATGTTGCTTATTTTTATCTTTCTCTATATGTGTATAATAAAGCCGTACCTTCTGCCCTTTTTCTGTTCTAGACTTCAGACAAGCAACACGCCAGACAATCAGGCTAACTTTTACTTTTTTATATACATAATTTCTATTATAATAAATTATCTTAAAACCTAAACTGACTTTATTAAGGGCGGTATTCACAGTCGTTACTTAAGCATGGACTTAAGAATTTCTTAACTAAGTTCGCCTTATTTAAATAAGGCGTACTTAAGATATCATGTATTCACAGTCATGTCTTGAGGTGAACTTTGTTAAGCAATTGCTTATTGAGAATTTGTAATTTTAAGGAAATGCTTGAGCATTTCCCATGTTTTTTTCCAGTAATTCCATATTATTATGTCGTCTCCAAGGTTACTTAAGAAATTCCTTTTATTGTAGCATGCGCAGTATTGCACAATATATCTTTGATATTAATGATGTTTTGGAAGATAATAAATATGATGATACTGCTGATGATGACTTTCATCCTAATTTGCCAATGCGAATAATGCAGATGGATTTGCGGTACGCGATGCGATTGTTACTCGTATGTTTGTTTAAATAATTACCAAATATTGCGGGAAGGCTTTAGATTCAAATGTGTTTAATACATTTATAAACAGAAATATTGCAAATTTATAAAGAACATTTATGCAATATAATAAAGTATATGAAAATTTTTATTATTTTTTCATTTTATATTAAATATTACATTTAATTTTTGTTTAACAGTTAATAGTTTAAATTTCGACTTGAATTGATGAAAGTTTATTGTTTTACTGGTCTTTACTACTTGATTCTACTAGAAGTAATTCGGAAAGACTTGCTGATGCAATGTCATAAATTGAAGATGTTAAATTTGAGGAGTATAAAATTGTAATGAACAATCTCTACCCTGAAACTTGCGCTTGTATAATACCTCAAACATACAAGCAGTTGCAATTCTGGTGCAATAGGTAAACTCCGATTATTTATTCCAGCTAATCCTTCATGAATTTTTGGCAACTAGCGTACGGAATCTTTTTTAAATCTAAACAGCTTTTTAAATTCATTATTATCGTAAAACTCAAAAGGATTTTGTCTGTCAAGCAAAGATCTACGGATACATCTACTATTACCCTCTTCACCATCATCCACGACACT
The DNA here is from genome assembly GCA_963855945.1 of Thereva nobilitata. Lineage (NCBI taxonomy): Eukaryota > Metazoa > Arthropoda > Insecta > Diptera > Therevidae > Thereva > Thereva nobilitata. The sequence continues at coordinate 94,077,765 of OY979695.1, forward strand.
ACTACCTTCAATATCAGTAACCGACGAAAACAAGTTCATTTTTTCACACTATTATTGAAAAATCATCTATAAGCAATTGCTTAAGTCACCTTTGGAGACGACTTAAAAAATAAATTAATTTTAAGGGTAAATAAGATCGTCTTATATGACAATTTGCTTAAGCATCAACTATGAATACTTATTTGAATAAGGTTTGCTTGATTAAGTTCATGCTTGAGCATTTACTTAAGACAGTGCTTAAGTTGCGACTGTGAATCGAAAGGACACATTAAGCACGTGCTTAAGCACGAACTTTGCAATAAGCACCGACTAAGGGCGGTATTTTAGTCGGTGCTTATTGCAAAGTTCGTGCTTAAGCACGTGCTTAATGTGTCCTTTCGATTCACAGTCGCAACTTAAGCACTGTCTTAAGTAAATGCTCAAGCATGAACTTAATCAAGCAAACCTTATTCAAATAAGTATTCATAGTTGATGCTTAAGCAAATTGTCATATAAGACGATCTTATTTACCCTTAAAATTAATTTATTTTTTAAGTCGTCTCCAAAGGTGACTTAAGCAATTGCTTATAGATGATTTTTCAATAATAGTGTGAAAAAATGAACTTGTTTTCGTCGGTTACTGATATTGAAGGTAGTAGTGTCGTGGATGATGGTGAAGAGGGTAATAGTAGATGTATCCGTAGATCTTTGCTTGACAGACAAAATCCTTTTGAGTTTTACGATAATAATGAATTTAAAAAGCTGTTTAGATTTAAAAAAGATTCCGTACGCTAGTTGCCAAAAATTCATGAAGGATTAGCTGGAATAAATAATCGGAGTTTACCTATTGCACCAGAATTGCAACTGCTTGTATGTTTGAGGTATTATACAAGCGCAAGTTTCAGGGTAGAGATTGTTCATTACAATTTTATACTCCTCAAATTTAACATCTTCAATTTATGACATTGCATCAGCAAGTCTTTCCGAATTACTTCTAGTAGAATCAAGTAGTAAAGACCAGTAAAACAATAAACTTTCATCAATTCAAGTCGAAATTTAAACTATTAACTGTTAAACAAAAATTAAATGTAATATTTAATATAAAATGAAAAAATAATAAAAATTTTCATATACTTTATTATATTGCATAAATGTTCTTTATAAATTTGCAATATTTCTGTTTATAAATGTATTAAACACATTTGAATCTAAAGCCTTCCCGCAATATTTGGTAATTATTTAAACAAACATACGAGTAACAATCGCATCGCGTACCGCAAATCCATCTGCATTATTCGCATTGGCAAATTAGGATGAAAGTCATCATCAGCAGTATCATCATATTTATTATCTTCCAAAACATCATTAATATCAAAGATATATTGTGCAATACTGCGCATGCTACAATAAAAGGAATTTCTTAAGTAACCTTGGAGATGACATAATAATATGGAATTACTGGAAAAAAACATGGGAAATGCTCAAGCATTTCCTTAAAATTACAAATTCTCAATAAGCAATTGCTTACAAAGTTCACCTCAAGACATGACTGTGAATACATGATATCTTAAGTACGCCTTATTTAAATAAGGCGAACTTAGTTAAGAAATTCTTAAGTCCATGCTTAAGTAACGACTGTGAATACCGCCCTAAGAATACCGCCCTAACAGTTTTTACTGTTACAATTCAATTATAGAAAGTAAAATCGCGAATTTGATCGTTTTAGATAACATAGACAATGAAGAAACAATACAAGAATGAGAAGCTGACGAGTTTGTACAGCACCACACATATCCTTGGGAGGAAGCCAAATTGAACAGGGATATATGTTTTAAAGCTGCGGTCATATTTCCTAATAAACAATAACATTTAAGATTATTTTAAAAAATATCCACCGTTAACTTTGGAAAACGGCTACGGCTTGGTAAGATGCACTATGTAGTATATTTTTTGACGTGATAACGTCTTATAAATCGATGCGGTTGGAAGGCATTCATGAAAAAGATGTAACGAAGCCACTAACGTCCAGTAACGTTACGATGCTCGCGCAACATTGGAGAAAGAGGCTCGCGTTCTTAGCGTCGGAGCAAAAAAAAGAAAGCGTCTCAATGAGGGTGCCAAACACGAGACTAATTCGGACGGGTGAGGCTTTAAGGGTTGCAAATGACGAATTTGTGGTTAAAATTTGAAAATTCAAAATGGCGGACTAATTTTGGCAATTGTGTTCCGATTATACTGAAAATCAGTATCGGGGGGCTTTAAGGGTTCCAAATGACGAATTTGTGGTTAAAATTTGAAAATTCAAAATGGCGGACTAATTTTGGCAATTGTGTTCCGATTGTACTGAAAATCAGTATCGGGGGGCTTTAAGGGTTTCAAATGACGAAGTATGTGTGTTTAAAATTTGAAAATTCAAAATGGCGGACTAATTTTGGCAATTGTGTTCCGATTATACTGAAAATCAGTATCGGGGGGCTTTAAGGGTTCCAAATGACGAATTTGTGGTTAAAATTTGAAAATTCAAAATGGCGGAATAATTTTGGCAATTGTGTTCCGATTGTACTGAAAATCAGTATCGGGGGCTTTAAGGGTTCCAAATGACGAATTTGTGGTTAAAATTTGAAAATTCAAAATGGCGGACTAATTTTGGCAATTGTGTTCCGATTGTACTGAAAATCAGTATCGGGGGGCTTTAAGAGTTTCAAATGACGAATTTGTGGTTAAAATTTGAAAATTCAAAATGGCGGACTAATTTTGGCAATTGTGTTCCGATTGGACTGAAAAACAGTATCGGGGGGCTTTAAGGGTTCCAAATGACGAATTTGTGGTTAAAATTTGAAAATTCAAAATGGCGGAATAATTTGGCAATTGTGTTCCGATTGGACTGAAAATCAGTATCGGGGGCTTTAAGGGTTTCAAATGACGAATTTGTGGTTAAAATTTGAAAATTAAAAATGGCGGACAACAGCGTAGACCTGCATCAGTTCAAGCTGCTTTACAACCGAGTACTTATTCAAACCAAACAGCGGTGCAACAGATACAATCTACGTGGTATAAGAAATGGGCTTCGTCAATAAACAGATTCAAATTAACTTTCCTGGACAACGATTTTGGCCACGCTTGCTCGGTTATGAATTTAAAAGTGTAATCTTCATTTAATCCTTTGTTCCAAAAAACTTATAACACAAAAAGACGTTATCACGTAAAAACTTCGCCCGTATACGGTCTTTACAGGAACCCATATTTTTTCACTTTTTAAATGTTTGCATTTTTTAGTTAAGAAGTGATGCTAACGTAATGTATTTCTAATGTAGCACCTGTTAAAAACTTGGAAGAATTATCTTTATTAATTTTTTTAGCGAAATGTGAATGAAAAAGGTTTTTTAAAAGAGTTTTTAAGCTATTATTTTATGTGTTATAATGTAGTAGAAATATACTTATGTAACTTCATGTAGTACACAAATATATGTACATATTTTGTAAGTATTATTATAACACAATAATTTATAATAAAACACAATTTTGATTTCAATTTCTTAGTGTTTTTAAAAAAGTCCTTGAAGCATTTATTATGAAACTATTTTTGGCTTTCCTAGATTGTTTTTATATAATATATACCAAAACTATATTATGAGTACTCTTTACTGTGTTGGGAAATGTTATCCAAATATTATAATTATAATTTCTGCAATCGATTAACAGAATTTGTAATTATAATTTGCGATTTATAAATAGTGTTAAACCTTCCATCATCCAATTCTCGATCTACACTGCCAATTTTTTCTTGAAAGTAATCTTGGCATTGCAAAAAAATGCTTTCAAGAAAGAATTTAAAGTGTAAATCGAGAATTTAATGCTGGAAAGTTTAACATATTTATAAATCGCAAATTATAGTTACAAATTCAGCTAATCGATTCAAGAAATTATAATTGTGGTAAATATTAAATAATATCTGCAGAAGATTAAAATAGTCGAAGCAGCGGCTACATTCATCTCATACAGAAAGATCCACTGTACCTACAAGAGGTAATTTAATTTCTCTCTTGGCTAAAATTTACCTTTCACACACATACACCAACTAGATATATTATATCTTCAAGGAGCATATTGTATTTCTGAATAATATACACCATGTCTTTAAGAGGCATTTCCCCTCCTTATTATATTTCCGTCGTTTTATATCTTTCAGCGATATAAAATTCTTTTGAGTGTAGGCTTGATCGCCTTCCTTAAATCTTGATCCGTTCGCCCTTAGGTCGTAGTGGGTCTTCAACCTGTTGCGCGATTCCAAACTTGAAATCATCTCAAATTTTGAATTTATAAGTTTTGATCATAAATTCGTTATTTGCAACGTGAGGATCTAGAGGATATCCACTTTCATTGGAATCAGAACACAATTGGCAATCCGCCGGCCACATTGGCGCGGCCATTTTGAATTTATAAGTTTTGAACACAACTTCGTTTTTAGCGACCTTAAGAACTCCCAGATACCCACTTTCATTGAAATCGGAACACAATTTGCAAATTCATATTTGGGTGGCCATTTTGAACTTCGAAAATCGGGCTTCGAGGTGTTTCAGGGAACACCCCAACGCACCTTCGTGCAAAATTTCGAAGCTCTGCGAAGACCGGTGCGCCCGCTACAGAGCACACATACATACATACATACATACATACCTACATACATACAGAAACTTTCTTTTATTAATATAGATGTGTCCATTAAGTATTTATTTGCATTAATCTAAAAAACTCCCCTTTTATTTGTTCATGTGTTTACCATTAAAAAAAACTGTCAGATAGTTGTTTTTATTCTTCTTCTTCTTAACTATCGCTAACCATGCTCCCGAGCTGGGTTAAAATTTAACTACACCATGGTTAACCACGGACAAAAGCTCACCATAGTTTACCATGGTTAACTATAGTACGGTTTTTGAACGCGCTCCTGGTCGAACTGGTGTTAACTTTGTCCAAGTCCGAACCTACGGGTCGAGGAATACGAGTTATCCAGGATATTTATATGCGTGGATATATCCAGGCCGGCGAATACAGGGCGCCTGAAAGGCTCAATTTAGACATACAAAAAACCTTTAATAATTTCTCTTTTAATTAAATAAAAGTGTTTTGCTGAGCTTGGAGTAATATCACACAATTTGCGCTTATCTATTGATTCGGCCGTAATGCCAAAAAAACTTATAGAAAACCGACAAGCTTTTTTTAAGGAAACAAATACGGCCCCTGTAACGGAGAGTAACTTTGAAATTACAATTTATGCTACTATATGTAAGAAAATTCCAGCGGAATCAATTCCAGCATAGTTCAGAATTGGCCTGATACTTTGTTTGACTGACTCAGTAGTTTGTTTAACATACAATACACTCTTGTTTCATATAATACTTCATAAATTCATGAACATAACTACTTAGAATAATATCTATGATTTTTTTTGCAGCCCCGCATCCGCGGGATTGATGACCTCGATCCCGCGGGCTTCCGGGATTGAGATTTTGATGCGGGATTGGATTCCTTAGTTTCAGCCCACCCGCCCCCAACCGAAACAAAACAACACAGGAATCAACAACAACACGGTGCACAGGAATCTATTTTTAGATCCAAAACTTCTGGCTTTTCTTCCAACATGTGCAAAGGGCTTTTTAATGCTTTTTAAAATTCAGGCGCAAACCGGCTTTTTTTAAGTTTTACTAAAAATTAACAAAATTGAAAAAATTGTGTATTTGATAATTACGTACATATAAGGAAATAAGGTAAATATTCAGATTAACTCCTCCACGCCCAATTTTGATGAAATTTTTACACAAGGTACAGTTAATTATGTACAACTCAGGTATGTTAACAAAAAATGTCGGTCCAGTCCCGTTATCTTGTAATTCTACTTCAAAGTGCCGAAATTTCAAAAATTCAAAATGCAATTATTGCCATATTTTTTTCACCAATACTGATGAAATTTACACACATTGTGTATTTTAATGTGGGCAACTTATTTTTGGAAAAAAAATCGGCACACATGCACCGTTACTTTTTTATTTAACTTGATAATACTTAAATTTCAAAAATGCGATAATTGCAAAAGTACACCACGTTTTTTTATGAAATTTATATATAATGTATATCTTTCTCTGTATAATAAATTGGTTTTAAAAAAAATTGTCTTCTATATACCGTTTTTTTAATACATTTGTAAAGCAGCGCATTCTATGGGAGTATGAAATAGTAACTGCCACATTTGACTTTTAATTATTTTAAAATTCATATATTTCAAAGTGTGAAATTAAATTTTAGCCAATATATGAAATATGTATATAAATTTTAAAATAATTAAAAGTCAAATGTGACAGTTACTATTTCATACTCCCATAGAATGCGGTGCTTTACAAATGAAAACGGCATTTTTTTAAAACCAATTTATTATACAGAGAAAGATATACATTATATATAAATTTCATAAAAAACCTGGTGTAGGGGAGAGGGGGGCATAGTGGGGTAGCGGGGAATAGCGGGGTAGTTCAAAATTGATGTGAAGAAACAGTAGTACGATAATTTAAACGACGCACTGGGTTTAGTATTAAGTCGTAGTAATGTTACAAGTATTCGCGACATCGGTTTTAGCGCTCGCAACAAAAGTAATAATATTACGTATAAAAAAAATTGTTGTTATTCGTGGCATAGTTAAAGTATGTGCTAGTAATGTCCTGTTTATGATTGTGTGCTACATTTTACTGTAAACTATTCCGGATACGAATACGAAAAAAAAAATGTAATTAAAACCAAAGGTAATATGTAGTTGTTAATATTTTATCTTGCAATGTTGGTAGGGGCAAAGTGGGGTATTCTAAATGGGGCATAGTGGGGTATTCAATCGACAAGGAGCTTAGTGTCACTTTGCCCCGTATTCATTCATAATTAGATATAACTTCATAGTTTACATAACTTCATAACTTGATGGTTTATTTACACAAACAATTACCTACTTGTTTCAGTTATTGTTCGCACATATAAGAAAAAAACGAATCAACGCTCTTGGGGTCTATGGAGGCTATAGAAAAAGCAGTGCATAGTGTGGTGTCAGAAAAAAAGGGTTACAAAAAAGTGTACAGCTACATGTTGCTCCACAAACTATACTCGAATACGGGGCAAAGTGGGGTAAACTTCACTCTGAATGTATTTTATTCCTTTAGCCAAACTGTTATTACTAAAATAAAAAAATGGCGTGCCAAATAATGATAGACATGCTGTACAACCCAAAAAAAATTAAACTCAACCTAACGCCATTATTAGCCGAAAAATGACCCATAACATCTTAGATACCCCACTATGCCCCCTCTCCCCTACTTTGGCAGTTATCGCAATTTTGAAATTTAAGTATTATAAAGTTAAATAAAAAAGTAACGGTGCATGAGTGCCAATTTTGTTTTAAAAAATAAATTGTCCACATAAAAATATACAATGTGTGTAAATTTCATCAATATTGGTGAAATAATATAGAAATTATGACCTGTACAATTTTTGAAATTTCGGTACTTGGAAGTGGAATTACCAGATAACGGGACTTGACCGACACTTTTTATTAACATACATAATTAACTGTACCATCAAAATCTGGCGTGGAGGAGTTAATCTGAATATTTACCGGAAATAATATTAGTTAATTAATGTTGAAAACCCATTGATTTTAGAGACTTACAAGAGAAATTCGCAGTCCTCCAATTTAAATCTGTACAACTATCGCCACCTAACCTCGAAGCTGGACAAATATTTTTTTTCTGTAATAATTTAAATATAAATACAGTGGAACTTCTCTAACTCGAACTTCTATAACTCGAATTATTCTCTAAGTCGAATTTCTACCACAAATATTTATGTTTCGTTCCATTTTTGATGTATTTTGATCTCTGTAAGTCGAATTTCTATAATTCGAATATTTCTATAACTCGAACTTTTATAACTCGAATTATTCTCTAAGTCGAATTTTTTTCACAAATATATTTATATTTCGCTCCGTTTCGGGTGTATTTTGATCTCTGTAAGTCGAATTTTTATAATTCGAATATTTCTATAACTCGAACGGATATTTCACTCGTAAGTTATATTTTTCGGGGAAGTCCCCATTTCTGGACATAACCAGTGAACGACAAAACTAGTAACTTCGTGTGGTCAATTTTTCTTATATAAGTAAGTGCTAAAATTACAGTTTTTTTACTTTGCCTCCAAAATGGCAAAACGAAGTTTAAAGTGTCTATCACTTAAAGAAAAGTGTTTGCTAATTACCGAGGTGGAAAAGAGCGGAAGGAAGAAAAAGGATATTGCTGCACAGTTTGGTATTCCCCCTAACACCTTGTCAACTATTTTGAAAAAAAAGCATATCATTTTAGAAAAAACCAAAGACAATGGTGTTAGCGGTAAACGCAAAAGGCTTACGACATGTGTGTATGACGATATAGACAATGCCATGATTAAATGGGTAACCACTGCACGCAATAAGAATTTACCCCTTTCGGGATCCATTATAAGAGAAAAAGCGAAAGAATTCGCAGAGGCTTTAGGATATGAAGATTTTTCATCCAGTGTAGGATGGTTGGATAAATTTAAAAAAAGGCATAATATTGTCCAAAAGGCGATATGTGGCGAAAGCGCTACAGTTGACTTGGTAACTTGTGACCATTGGCTTAAAAATGTCTTACCCAATTTAATTGGGCAATACGATAAACAAGACATTTTTAATGCCGATGAGACCGGATTCTTTTTTAAATGTTTGCCAAATAAAACCCTTGCGTTTAAATTTGAAAAATGTTTTGGTGGAAAAAATAGCAAAGAGAGAATCACTGTTATGGTTGGAAGCAATATGAGTGGATCCGAAAAGCTAAAATTACTCATTATTGGAAAATCAAAAAATCCTCGTTGTTTCAAGGGTATCAAATCACTTGATGTGGATTATGAAAGTAACAGGAAGGCATGGATGACAAGTGAAATTTATGAGAAATGGCTCTTAAAGCTAGATAAAAAGTTTGCTGCTCAGAAAAGGAACATTTTACTCTTTGTTGATAATTGTCCTGCACACCCAACTAAAGTACAAGAAAAGCTAAAAAATATCAAACTTGCATACTTTCCTCCCAACATGACCTCATTATTGCAGCCAATGGACCAAGGCGTTATTAAAAATCTAAAACAACATTACAGAAAACGGATTGTCAAGAAAGTTTTGGCTAATATGGAGGAGGATGTCCCTGTAACTGTGACATTACTTGATGCAATTAGGGACCTCAGTAAAACATGGGATGTGAATGTTAAAGAACAAACAATTGCCAATTGTTTCCGGAAAGCAGGGTTTATTAAAGATGAATTACTGCAAGATATTGAATATTGGGATGAAGAGGACTTTCTTCCGCTATCTGAATTGAAAGTTCTATGGGCCTCTTATAGAACTGCAGCAGATATGGATGATGTAACATTTGAAGATTACGTTAATGTTGATGATGGCACATGTACAATGGATTATCCTACTGATGAAGACATTTTAGCAAGCGTCATAGAAAGTCGTATTCACAATGCTAAAGGTAATTTCAGGCATATGTATTAACCATACTTTACTTATCTACTAGTAAAAAAATATGCTAAGTTTTACAATAAATTAAAAAATTAAAGAAAACATTTTTTTAGAATCAGACGAAGATGAGGATGAGGTCGAAGGTGAAGAATGTAATTTCATGCCTACATTTGAAGAAACTTACTCTTCTATTGAAAAGCTACGAAAATTTGTGGAGTCTAGAAGTGATGTTCCTGATTATATTCATAAGTCTTTAAATTTTATCGAAGATTTTATAGAAAAGGAGAAGTGGTCTTGTAAAATACAAAAAAAAATTACCGAATATTTTGAAATAAAATAATGACATTTTTGTGTATTTTTGTATATTTCTGTAAGTCGAAGTCTCCCTAACTCGAATTTTTTTTCTAGTACCTTGAGATTCGAGTTAGGGAAGTTCCACTGTAATCAAAACCAGTGAACATTTCGTTGCGTTAGCATTTATGGGGGGATATGGGGGTGAGCGAGTAGTTTTTGGAGACACGTATAATTTTAATTTTCCCTCGCAACATTACTTCATTTTTCCCAATTTCCAAAAATTACAATAGTACTTCATAAAGGCCAATTACATTGAAATGCTGCTTCTTATTGAAACCATACTGTGTTCTGTGTAAAACATATTTTACTCGGTAAAATCAGTGACAACAGACAATAAACCAGAAGTCTGCGTTTTAATTATATCATGCATGTGCTAATAATTAACTTACTCAGTAAATATTCAAGACTTTGCTTTTAATATTGTTCCTCAATTATTTAGTAAAGTAAGCACCTCCAAACATCAACAAACAGTATCGGTTCAAGGTCGGTGCGAAAACTTAGTAAGCGTAAATCCCACAATGAACATCTGAGAAAACAAATCAACTTTGTGTCCTATAAAACCGATCGAAATATAATGAAACAGTTTCATTCACAACTATTGTTTTATGTTTTTATTTACTTTCATTCACATGCCACTAATATAGCGCCAGATAAACAGTGCGATGGATCGCGGAGTTTAGTATAATATTTCACGCTAGGCGGTGTGATAAGGCTCGTAGAATAGTTCCAGTATAACTGACGACTTTAAGGCATTGCTATCACTCGCTTAGAATGCAGTCTTATTTGCGCTTTGCTGAATTTCATAAAATTGTCTCTTGCAAATTGAGACAGCTTTCGTAGGTTTAATTGCGAGCTTTTTTGCGAAAGTGCACTACCTATACATCAATTTTTGTTTGCAGTTGTCACTAGAGAGAGTAGAAGTCGTTCATTAAATTTTTCACTCTAAGTCATTTTACATGTGATTACATCTCCTGTCTTAAAATTTGAGTAATAAGTAGAGGACAAAATTAGAAATTGATACATTCATACGTACATAGTGATGTTCAACATTTGCAAAGATTAAGTTGTTGAAGAAAGTTTTAAAGCAAATCGTATTTACCTTTTGTTACATTTCAACTAAATCTATAAAGTTTCCTCAGCCTGTTTTTTACAGAAACCCGATATCAAATTAGTTTAGGATGTATTTCGCCCTGGGCCGCGTACCACGACCTTACAAAGGTCTCATTAGTAAATACTTAGCTGTGACCATTAAGTTCTTCACGGCCAACTTCCTCAGTACAATGAATATTAAACATAGCATTTTAAACTTTAACAAAAAATTTAATTTATTTTTACCAATACATGGATACATATAAAGTCAAATCGGTTCAAGTCTCCGCGTTTTGGAAAAGGTAAAAATTTTTTAATTAATAACATTTGAAATATAAGGTTCCTCATAATGCGCCTTTGTTATGGCCTTTGTTTTTCCAGTTCTTTATTATGACATAATAATATTGCAAATGCCGCATAATCAATTCCATTGATTTTTAACTAAAATAAAAGTCTCCATTTTTATCATATTTTGTACAAATCTCAAATCCAGTCATATCCATTACATATAATTTGTATAATGCGAATTCCACTACACAATTATTGTAATTACAAGCTTTATATTAACTTCGTTTTCTGTGTGGGACAAATTTTGCGATCGATTTTTCGATTACTTCCCGATATCCGGTGATGCTCAAATTTGGCACAAACCTTTGGTTCTGAAGACAATGCAATATAGTATATTCAATTTTATGGTACATCCAATATGGCGGCCACCATTAAATAGCGAATATTTCTCTGTGTCGGACAAATCTTGCGATCGATTTTTCGACTACTTCCCGATATCCGGTGATGCTCAAATTTGGCACAAACCTTTGGTTCTGAAGACAATGCAATATAGTATATTCAATTTTATGGTACATCCAATATGGCGGCCACCATTAAATGGCGAATATTTCTCTGTGTCGGTCAAATCTTGCGATCGATTTTTCGACTACTTCCCGATATCCGGTGGTGCTCAAATTTGGCACAAACCTTTGGTTCTGAAGACAATGCAATATAGTATATTCAATTTTATGGTACATCCAATATGGCGGCCACAAATGGCGAATTACCGCTTTCTTTACAACCCCCCCCAACATGGGTATCAAATGAAAGAGTATGACGAGTTGAATACAGCAAGCTATGTGACGTCATTTTAAATCCAATATGGCGGCTAACTCAAAATGACGGGTTACATTTTTCTTTACAACCACCGACATGGGTATCAATGAAAGAGAATGATGAGTAGAATACAGTAAGCTATGTGACGTCATCTTAAATCACCACAGCCACGGCCACCACAAAAAGGCGGATTACCTTTTTCTTTATAACCCCCCTCCCCGGCCCATGGGTATCAAATGAAAGATTATGAGGAGTAGAACACAGTAACCTATGTGACATCATTTTAAATCCAATATGGCGGCCACCAGAAAATGGCGGATACAACCCCCCGACATGGGTATCAAATGAAAGAGAATGACGAGTAGAATACAGTAAGCTTTTAAATCTAATATGGCCGCTATCACAAAATGAAGCATTACCTTTTTCTGTACAACCCCTTTATATGGGTATTAAATGAAGGGTTATAATAAGTAGAATACAATTGTGTCGTCATTTCTAGTAAAAAAACAAAGCCTAACATGAAAAGAGTAAAAAAAAATTAAAGAACATAAAATTAAAAAATAAAAATTAAAAAAAATATATGTATATTAAAAATCCACGCGGCAAACGCCTCTTCGGTACTTATGAAGAAGGCTTGCGTATCGGGCCACCCTCCGCTACTAAAGAACATTTCCTCCTACTACCTAACGGATCTTATGTGGACCACGCTCTAGAAATGGTTTTTATATTACGCGTTAAGCCTGAACCTAATATGACTTACCGCAACTTAACCTAACGTACGAACATGAGTGTTCATATGGCACGACCCAAATTGACTTAATAAAGTAAACTTTGCCGAACGTTCGTTAAGTTCTCGAGTGTTACGAACGGTGCCGTAAGAAGGTTAAATTATTTATCTCGCTCATTCCACTGCCTAATTCAGTATTTACATGCGAAAATTAGAGAACATCATTTAAAAAAAAATTGGCTCAACTTCAACACCCAAATTTCATTTTATTTCCGAAATTCGGACCTAACTAGCGACATCTGTTTGTCGCTCTGATGAACAAGCAGAATTGTTGTTTCAAATCAGGTTAATTATGTTAATTGTTTTATATTTAGAAACATAAAAAATATTAAAAATAAAAAAAATTATTACAACAAAATTAATTTGAGAAATTTACGAATGCATATTTTCTGAAAATTGGGTTAATAAAATCGTTAATTTCCTGAAAAGCTAGTTTGTATTGGCAACACCTATTTGGACGAAACAATTCGGAAACGATAATTGTAGACAGTTGAGCTGCAGAACTAATTGTTTTTACAAGTTTTATATGTTTTATACGATTTTTAAAGTGGTTAATTTTACTTTTTTATTGTTACAAAGTGCGGATCTGTATTTGTTCTTTGATTTCTGAACATAACACGATTTTTAAAGTGGTTAATTTTAAAGTGCGGATTTGTATTTGTAAGATTGGAAACCTTGTTGGTAAAAACCCCTGCAGATAAGTACAATTTTTGTGATTATCTTCTTTTTAAATTAAAATAAATCAGGTGTTATAAAGACAAGGAAAGTTTTCACGTGAATGAAATTGCGATTTGCAGAAAGTAGTGGAAAGGAAGGCGGAACTAGTGGAAGGATGAAGGAAACTTCAATCCAACGAAACAGACGTTTGGAGAAAAATAAAAGGAAACGCCAAGAAAAGCTAACGAATGTAGATCTGGAGGCTAAGCTTGTCAGTCTTGATAAGAAGGCTAGCTATATACCCAATGAAACACCTGATCAAGGTGAATTGAGATTAAAACAAGAAAAAAAAATTTTAAAAACAAGCTTTTATTAGATAAACTAAAAAATATTAAATAATAAAAAAGTTTTTAAATATTTGCGTTAATAAGATGAACTAAAAAGTATAAAATATTTTTTTTTAATCCACCTGTAATTAACTACAAGTAAAAGCTTTAGTAGAGGGAAATTAATTGGATTTTTTTTTATTTCTTTACATATGTTAAGATAAAGCGAAAAAAAATGTCTGCAAGATCGGTCCTGTGCTGCACGAGAAAATTGCATAAATGTCCATTTTTGATGCATTTTGAGTGCATTGCTACACTATTTTTTTAATTTCTCCACTTCTGTTGGTCGTAGAACAATAAAAAAATTGGAAAATACTCGTGAATGAATAGACTACGAACTGATTCGGTACAAATACTTTAAAAATGGATCCTAACCTCAAAAACCAAAATATATGAAGTTTTCTTTTATTTTACTCCAAATGCAATAAATAACGGGAAAAACGTCGGATTTTGATAAAAATTGGAGAAAATATGTACTTTGATGCTATAAATACGTGGTTGAAATTTAAAAAAAAAATCGATTTTTACGGCAACAATTGGCCCTTTTCGAAAAAATTTAAAATTGCCGCCATTTTATGCCAAATCATCGTACGGTAAAATATATTTTTTTAAATTGTAGGTTTTTTTATGTACTTTCTTGTGAGCATACGAAATACTTCGTTACTTTATTTAAAATGTCTATTTTAGGACTTTGAAAATTTTCAATTTTCAATTTTTTGCCTTTTGCCAACTATGAAAAGCTACTTGCCAACTATGAAAAAAAGGCTAAAAATTGAAAAATTGAAATTTTTTATTTTTTTCAAAGTCCTAAAACGGGAATTTTAAATAAAGTAACGAAGTATTGCGTATGCTCCAAGTTTTATTGTTTATCTTTAGTTCAAATATTTAAAAACTTTTTTATTATTTAATATTGTTTAGTTTATCTAATAAAAGCTTGTTTTCAAAGTTTTTTTTTTAATTTTTTTTACTATAAATTTTGTAACTTCACATAAAGAAATTGAGAATTTCCAATACTGCATAACGTAAATGTTGATTACATGAATGTGACGTATATTTTACACAATGTTGTGTATTTTTCTAAATCGTTTATGTAGGAAAATTATAATATTTCTTAGTATATTTATCAATGTTATGTACTTAAAAATCCTAACACTTTGTACTGTAATTTTACAGTAAGAGGCGTAATTTTAGAACATAAATTCTCAGTAAAATTACAAATTTGTTATTGGAATGTAAGGTTTAAATTTCCTCTCAAGGATATAATTCACGCGCTATTTGAAAATTTATGTTTAGCGTCGCCAATGCATTTAGTCGATCTTGACTCATTGTTGATCGTAGGGAATTTTTTATCCTTTTCAGTACAGAGCCCTATTTGATTTTGCTACCTTCGAATCTTGGAAAGCGAGGCCCCTTAAGTTATGAGGCCCATGGCAACTGCCCCTTATGTCCCCCCTCTGAGAGGCCCTGGACGTTGCTTTACGTACATGCTTAACAAGGCATGGTGAGCAAAATGCTATTTTTTTATGTAAAGGGAGTGGGGTAAAATAGGAATAAAAATTGACGCTTGAAAATATTTCAGCAGCACATTGGCACAGGGCGGGAATCTTAAGCTATACGTTTTTCCCTGTTCCTCTCTCTGGTAAAAAGTTACAACACACAATAATATATATTGCAAATTTACAAAACTGCTCGTGAATAAAAGTTCCAGTATTTTTTTGTAAAATTACCACAGAAATTTTTAACAGTGTAGCGATTACCATCAAAACAAATTAGATTTGATAAACATCATCAAGAATTGCTAAATGTACTTTTTTGCAATTTTTTGGCGGCTGGGCCAAATTTAATAAAATTCCCTTAAGCACACTCTAATGAAGTTGATGTAATTTTTCTTTCTCGAAAGTGACAAGGCATATGCATCATTCCGCCCAAAAATAAGGTACAACGAACCTGGTGGCATTGAACCTTAAAAATATGTTTGATTTAGTTTTTTGGATATATTATATACTAGCCAAAACCTGCGTGCGTTGCAACGCCTTTCAATAAAAAAAGATTATGTGTGCACAGTCCGCGGTAGGAAAAAGGTATAATGAAGAAAGAAGAAAATTGGCAAAAATTGAGTTTGGATACTTAAAAAAATTTAGAGTATGATACAACTTTTTTAAGATTCGATGATGAAAAATTGAATACTACGTGCACAACAGACACTTAGCCAAACATAATCAGAATCGTCGCATAGATTTTGCTATTCCGGGGATTAGACTCCCTGTGCAGAATTTCGCTCATGGCGCCCTCCTCCTCTCCAAATTGTTTTTAACAAAAAAAGTACAAGAAAGGTTATCAATTTTTCAAATTTGGCAGCCACCGTGCAGCCCAAAAATGCACAATTTGGCCCCTAAAAAAATCTAATAATTAGATTAAACACACGTTTCCTCTTTGTTTTTTTCATTTCGGCTTTAGACGAACAGAAGGGACAAGAAAAATGTCCAGCTTATAATCAGAAATGCAACAGATGTTACGGTATTTTTTCAAAGAGCTTATACTTATTTAATGGTCTGGCGTTTGGAGTGAAGATGTGAAGATTTTCGGCTTTACCAACTCTTCAACAACCCACATACAGCTGTCCGTGGGAGAAGCATGGCTTTATCAGATCGAGTCCAAAAACTTTCAGTGATTGTCCTTGCGACTGCAGTAGAAAATAAAATATATATAGTTTAAAAACACTAAAAAATACTCTTTTATTTTAAAACTTAAAACTAAAAAGTAAAAAATAATTTTAAATGCAGTTTCTATTGCTCCAGCTAGTATATGGGAACAGCCTACCTTTTGAAATGTAAAAAAGCGCGGGACTCTTTACCTATGTTATTTTATTAACACTGGAACTTATCATTAACGCCACACGCCAACGTGTATTATAGGTCTAACGCCATTTTGTAGTGTCCGCCATATTAGATTTAAAATGTCGTCACACAGCTTACTGTACTATACTCGTTATACACTTTTATTTAATACCCATACCGAGGGCGTTGTCAAGAAAAAGGTAAACCGCCATTTGCAGTCATTTTGTGTTTGCCGCCATTTTGAATTTGGAATGACGCCACACCTCTAAAAGTATTCTATTTGTCATGCCCTTTCATGTGATACCCATACCAACTGGCTTGTAGAGAAAAAAATAATCCGCCATTTTGAATTTGGAATGACGCCACATAGCTAATAGTATTCTACTAGTCACACCCTTTCATTTGATACCCATACCGAAAGTTTTATAAAGAAAAAGGTAAACCCCCATTTTGTGTTGCCCGTCATTTTGTGTTTGCCGCCATTTTGAATTTGGAATGACGCTACATAGCTAATAGTATTCTTCTTGGCATACCCTTTCATTTGATACCCATACCGAGGGCGTGTTAAGAAAACGGTAATCCGACATTTCGTGTTGGCCGTCATTTTGGATTTGTAATGACGCCACACAGCTAATTACGTTCTATTTGTCATACCCTTTAATTTGTACCGATGGGGTCGGGGAACACAATTGCAAAATTCGGTCGCCATCTTGGAACCGCCAATCTTTTCCGGTGGATTTTCCGGGCCTAAACCTGAAATACAGCAATACGTACAAAACAAAGGAAAGAATCATGAAAATCGGCCCAGCGGTTATCGAGTTATAACGTCATCAAGTTTCACCCCTTAGGAATTATATATTAGATTCAGGGATCGGAAACGCACGCTCGCGTGCGCACGTATACGACTCACGCACATTCTAATGACTCGCAGCTCACGAGTCCTTAGGTAAAACTCGTGTGCGCGTGGGTTTGCATGAGTGCGGTCGTATCGTACACTGCTCGCGAGACTTTGAGTTGAGTACATGCCAATCGCACGCGTGCGCACGCGAGTTAATAGAAATGACTCGCGAGCTGTATAAAAGGGAAAAGTAGGAAAGGATGATTTTTCATTTTGAAAGCTTTAATTTTGGTGAAGCCAAACTGGTGAAAATGAAAATTAATTTTGGATTATTAAATAAATATTAAAACTTTAAAATTGTGGGAATTTCAAGTTTTGACATTAACAAATATGTGTTTTATAATAGTGAGTTGGCGAAGTCAATGTGTTTGACTTGTGAAAAAATGTTATCGGGAAAGAGACGTGGCAATATTAAAAGACATTATTTGTCAATTCATAAGCGATTCGTCTATTAACAATTCTCTGTGTGGTAGTTATGAGTATATTACTAAATTTCTTCCATGAACTAATTTATAACTGGAAGTATTCTCCATAGACGCTGACCGCTTTCCTTGGAAAAAATTAATCAATCTTAAGATATTTTGGAGTTTATCCCTGGTAATATGTATAGGGAAAAACTATTTAATCTGTGTTCATAGCGGTTAACCTTATTTTGCTTACCCGCTTAGAACTTTATTTTGTAGGGTGCAACGCAGCCTCCCGTTAGAATAAAAGAAGGTTACTGGTTTAATTTCCTTAACAAGACTGATTTAATTGTGATGGGAACTTTAAACGGACAAGAATTTTCTCACCATCATAAATGCTTACTTCATATTAACAGCATTAAATTTGATTCTTTGGAATTTTAAGTTGCAAACAATTGTCTGACTGAAAACTTACAGCATAGATAATTTTGACTCTTAGGAATTTAAAGATGCAGACAATTATTGTCTGACTGAAAACTGAAATAATCAAAAGAAAATTTATAGTAAAATTTTTAAAGAATGAATAATACTAGTCGAATTGATTAAACAATCCGAACTAGCTTTATTCTATTAATTTCTGTTCTAGTAATGCAACATTTACAAAATAATTATTTCCTAACTTTTATAAGTAAGCAGCTGTCTGTCTTACATGTCTGAAACTCTAAATATTGCTATTTCATTCAAGATATTCAAGTTAAAAAAAATTACAAAAATGTATGGAATTACCTACAAATTTGTAATTGATTTTTATCCATTATCGTAAAAACTGTTCTAGCGGAATATAATTTATTTATGGCTTTCCTTCTGTGAAACCCACAAACCCTTAAAAATACGAAAATATATTATTACAAAATAATGCACAAACGCAAAATGTTAACATTTTAGCAAAACAACCATCAAAAACACTGCTAAGTAATTCATTCGTTCTATCAAAAAATCGCAGCAAAAAATCTAAGTCCGACTCACGAGTCGAATAAACAACTCGTATACGCACCCGCACGTTCGCGAGCGCGTGCGTTAGAAAATTTTTCAAACGAACGCTCGCGTGCGCACACGAAATTTTTCATACGTCCGCGCACAAAGTGAAATTTCCTAACGCACATCGCACAAGTGCGTTCGTATTACATTTGCTCGTGGCCAAACGCACGTGGGCGCGTGCGCACGCGAGCGTGCGATTCCGATCCCTGATTAGATTTAATTTAAGTTTAATATTTAACTATTTAGGGCCGTTTTCACCATCTCCAGTTAAACCTTAACTGAAACTTTAACCAGCAGTTAGTTAAAAATGCCGTTTCACAATCTCTGGCATGGAGGCTATACGAGGAGACAAAACTACGTGTTGTCAATTTTCGCTTGATTATTGGTGGCGCTGCAGTCAAATGTACCCCAAAAAAAATGGCCGATTGTATTTATCCGGTTCATGGCAAAGTTCATTTATTACTAATATATTTTACGTTTACCAGCTTACAGCTGTTTACCAGCTTCTATATTCAATTTATATCAATGCGATTATTAGTAATTAATCAATTTTTGATATTTCCAATGAATTTTTATTAATTTCATGTGGGGCACATCGGACAAAGGTGACATCTGTGGCCAAAAATGAACTAGAAGTTTAGTTTCTTCTACCCATCCATTTTCTGTCATTTTCCCCATAAGAGTTTTGCCTCCTTGTATATTCTCCATGATCTCTGGTTAGAGTCAATCTGTCAGTTAATTTTCATTTAACTGGTAGTCAATTTAACCGAGAGAATTTCTTCTGGTTAACTAATTTAACTGAAAGTTTGACATTGGGATTGACATTTTTGCACTTTGGTTTTAATATGGAAAACATGAATTTAATTTCTAGTCATGCTCAAAAGATCAATAGAAACTAGGTGCAAATTCGACGATTCAAGTGACGAAGATCAATAATATATAAGTGTTCGAAGTGTTCTTTTAATAAAAATTTACACTTCTGACATTTGATGTACTGTAACTATCAAAAAAATTAGTACATTTTAACTTTAATTCAAGTTTGTTAATCATAGTTGGCGAAAACGAAATTTTTTTACTGGCACTTTAAAGTTACAGTTAAATTAACTACAAGTTTAGAAACTGGAAGTATACTGACAGTTTAACCGGAGATGGTGAAAACCGCCCTAAGTAAGCTTGATGTATGAGTTATATTATTGTAAAGTTCCATTAAAATCCATTCAGTAGTATTTGCGTGAAAGAGTAACAAACATCCACACATGCATCCATACAAACTTTCGCGTTTATAATATTAGTACACTGAAAAAAGGCGTGATAAAGATAATCGAGCCGAAGTTGTGTCAACCTCATCGTGAATTTAAATGCGGCGAATAGAGCCCTGCAGATGAAGCAAAACTATCACGAAGTTGACTGATGTATAGTTGTGTCAACCTCATGAGACATTAACATAATTAAAGACTAAATTATGGGAATATTCTGAACCATTGATTTAATTGTTTAAAATATTCTATCGATATATACATGGGTTTAAATTAATGAGGTGGGAGGTGTGCTCAACAAAATTGTGAATTTCGTCAATTATTGTTATTATCACCACAATCAAAATCAAAATTAGTTCAGTTTTGTAATACGCTTCCATAAATATGAAAATTATTGCTTTAAAATTGATCCTACCTTGAAGTGATTAAAAAAATATTTCAAGAGATTTCAATAAAATTTGATTGAAGGAATATTTAATTCATATGCAATTTTTTCAGTTTGCATAAATATTATCTTTTGATTGTTTCAATATGATTTAATTTGAATTAACCAAACATGTCGTTTCGAGAATGGCATTGTTAGTTCGCGGAAACAATTATAAGACTACCTACTTTCAACTTTAAATTATTTGAAATAATATATATTTCGCATTCGTACAAAAGATTATACAATCAGAATAACGGCAGTTTTATATTCTCACCAACATAGGGAAATACCGTAAATAACATTGCAATATTTAATAAATATTTTTAAAAATTCATTCATTGTAATTTGACGTTTTAATATTGACTTATATTTACCTCAAGGACTATTAAGAAAAGCTACAATTATTAAAAATACATTACAATTTACATTTAAAAAATATATTTCATATAAGTACAAAAAAATTAAAGCATGCAACTTAAAAATTGTCGGTATTACATAATATAAATTTTTCCTACTACATAACATAGTTTGTAACATTTTAAATTTAACACATTACGTAGCATTCGAGTTAATCTTCTAGCTCAGAAGTACACTTCTCAGCTGGGCTGAGAAACGGGCCACGCTTATGTGCAGGGACCGAATCCGGCCGAAAGCACCAAAAAAGGTATAAGAAGAAAAAACACCGCAAAACGAGCATGCGACCGAAAATGCGGGTTCCTTCTCAACCCTCCCCGGCACTCCTGCACCGAGCCGGTCCGGTCCCTGCACACAAACGCGGTCACATTTACCACTGCACAGTGGCTCGGCTAAGACATGCAAACACAAAACAAAAAACAATGCAACATTTAAGAGCACAAAACATCAAACAGAGAAGCGTGCAAAGCCAATGAAAACGTGGGACACACAAGGAGTCACGCCACATTAAAAAGAGTCCTTTTAAGGACATCTTCGCTAGTTTGCATGCTAAAAACACTCGCATTTTTGTTAACATTTATAAGCATGCGGTTAACTGGTTCGTACATCCCATAATTAGTATTAGAGGAATTAATGTACAAGAGAGGTGGACCTCTCAGGTCGTAGTTGTTCACTCTAAATGAAGTACGGGTTCGTAGGAAGCCTGAATCAACTTTGTCATTCAACAAACGATGAACGAATATAACGTCAGCGACCTCGCGACGCTTATGGAGAGAGCTCAAGTTGAGCAATTTAAGTCTGTTCACATAAGGCGGAAGAATAAGTGGGTCATCCCACGGGAGGTGACTGAGTGCAAAACGGACGAACTTCCTTTGAACCGATTCGAATTTATCGACATGGGAGGAGTAGTAAGGAGACCATACCTGGGAGGCGTATTCAAGTAAAGGCCTAACTAAAGATATGTACAAGTGCTTTGTGATAAGGGGGTTGTTGAATTCCTTGGACCATCTTTTTATAAATCCCCGGACTGAATTGCCCTTGGAAGAGATATAATTGATGTGGGTGGAGAAATCCAACTTACTTTCTAACCTAACCCCAAGATCGATAACAGAGTTAGTGCGGAAGATCTTGTTATCGAGAAAAGTATAGTCGTAAGTTATAACGCCACGTTTTCTACAAAAAATCATGACCTCACATTTACTAATGTTAAGGACCAGGTTGTTGTTGGAACACCAAGTATAGAAGGTGTTTAGGTCTGCTTGCAGAAGTTTGCAATCCTCGATACTCCTTATGTGGCAGTACAGTTTGATGTCATCGGCATAAATAAGGATTTTACAGTGCCTCAGCCATTGACATAATGCTGGTTTTTTGGTTTTTTGTTTATTAAATTTTATTGACCAACATGGTTACATGGTGAAATTAAAATCCTGGTAGTAATTAACCCTTCTAATATTCTTAGCCCTTAAAAAAGAAAATAAATAGTTATTGAAATAAATTCTCTCACAGAAATCATTGTTATAATAAAGATATAGTATTCCTACTCGATCAAGTTTCGTTTTGTAAATATGTATGTTTTGTTTATAATAACTATGACTACTATGCATAAAAAAACGATATGATTCTCACCGCGTTGTTATTTCCTTGAATTGTGGAATAGCTTCCGAACTCATCTTTCCATTTTTTATGAACTCAAAACATTTGTACATGTCTGGTATCAATTCTCCAATCAAACTTCTCCAATGTTTAAACTGTTTGATTTAAATATGTTCTAAGGAATAATTTTCCCCATGATTACCAATATGATAATTATAATAATATCAATTATTGTTCATATATATACTCGTACATACATGAGAAATCTTACCTTTGAATATATGTAGAAGCAAGCTCAGGAAATCCAAAATCTTCCAGAAAGGAACCCGTTTGTTCATCAGCCATTTTTTTTAAATAAATTTTACTACAAATGACACTGATAAAAATCACTATTCACTGTTCAATGTTCTTAAACAACGAGTTCTTTAACAAATTGGAAATTAACGTAATAGAATTACTTAAAAAACACTTCTCTTTAAAATTAAAGAATTATTTAAAAACCAAATTAAAATTACGAAGAAATTTATTACAAATTACTTTTTTGTGCTTGCTTACAAAGTGTATTTCTGTGGTTTATTAAACTACTAATGATAAAACACTTAATTCCGATGTCCAAATTTTCCGTATATGTATGCAATGAATGCTAATAAAGAATCCACTGACATATAGATACTGCTAAATAAGCAAAATCCCATACAAAAAAGTGGCACCAAAAACTATCGTTGTCTCGTTCCCCCCTCAAAATCCTATGAACTTTAATCGGTTTTTAAAATAAAAAACAGTTCAGTGCATGTCAGCGATATAAACATAATTAGAAAAACTAGACAGCTATAGAGTTTTTACTTCTTTCTGTACTTTCGTTATTTTTTAAAGTTCGTTAAACAGAGGGAAAGAACCCTCACATATTTGAAAAAAATACATTTATTTAAAGAAAAAACTGCTACTAAATAAAAAATAATGATGGAAAATTATTTCTATCAATTATAACATACATCTTATTACTTATTTTCCTCTAAATTCGAAAAAAAATTGTTGTTTACATAGAAAAGGGCTTCTTCTGGAGAAAAATGGTGCCATTGAAAGTTGTCAATTAGCAGTCCATATATCTATATGTCAGTGAAAGAATCTAATTCAGACATCAACACTTCGCACTATGGACAGGAGGGAAATCATAACATGTTCACCCGAACATGTTGGCGTGAAAACTTAACACATACACAATGGGTTTCTGCTTACTTATAGAATTGGTTCGGTCAAGACCCTCTCAACTACAGATGATGTACAATACAAAATGAATTTCCGTTAAAAGGCATCTACTAATAAAATGTTGTATACGTTCTACTGACAACAAAGTAGCCCACCCGTATGTTCTAGAATTGTTTTCAATATATCCCATGTAGTTGACACAACTATTTTTCATTTTAGTTCAAAAACTATTTAATAAAAACAATTGAATTATGGGTTTCTACCAAATCAAACAAATTATTATTACAATTTTTTAGTTAATTAAAACAACATGTTATTTATTTCAATGAAATGGAACTACAATTATTTCAAATACATGAAAGATATTGAATCATCGCCAAACGTATTTTACTGAAATACTTATGTTAATAACTCAACCTTGATGTTTTTTACTCAAATAACTCATTATGACAATGGAACATCTAAGAGTTATTCTTTCAAATAATATCGTGAAATTGATTCACCAGCTTTGTAATTATGACAATGAATTTTAAGTCGACGCAACCCCAAATCTCCCAATGTCCTGGCGAGGTTGTCATTAAATCATGATTTTTTTCAGTGTAGGACTAGCTGGGCCTCGCTGCACCCAACGTTAAATCTTTTAAAATTAATCCACATCTTCAAAATTAATCTCGTCTTAACCATTAACGAAAAATCAACTATTCCTATAAAAGATGGAGACATGAGATTCAAAAAGCAGTTATTTGAAGTATGACCAAAATTACCTGTGTATTCTGTTAAAACCATGAACGTTAAAACATTTGAAGTCAACGTGTGTGCGCCAAAAGATATATTTAATAAAGTGTTAACTAATTTCAAATGCTTTGACACGTTTTCAATAGAACTTGGAGCAACTGTGGTATTTTATTTGCTTCAACTAGAATCAATTAACTATGACGTTAAAATAGAAGCAATGAAAACAACTTTCAATAAACCTATTACAACGTATGTAATTAAGAAATTCGGTTTTTAATTAATGGTATCATTATTAATGACAACTTCAAAAAACGCGTTTAATTTAACCGAAAAGGTGAATATAACATAATTTAACCGAAAAGGTGAATTTTGAAGGCGCCATCTTTTGCAAAAAAAATCGTAACTAATCCATTAAAAATAACATAATTTAACCGAAAAGGTGAATTTTGAAGGCGCCATCTTTTGCAAAAAAAATCGTAACTAATCCATTAAAAATATGAGAACCTAATCTCACAACCGAATATTCTATTCTATATGGTTAGGAAAAATTCTGGTTAGGAAAAAAATGGCGGTTAGGAGAACGAATTTTTCACACTCTGAAAATGATAAAACGGTATAACTCAATCAATTATGTAGGTTTTTTTTTGGAAAAAAATTTATTAGTTAGAACATTCATTGCTACGATTTTTAAGCGCTTTACTTTGGAAAAAATAGCATGTTTATTAGTTTTTATAAAATTTTCAAATTTTAGTGATGTCGATATTTGAGTTGCTAGGAGTAAGTAAGTAGTTCGGTAGTCTTCGGACAGGGCAAGGGCGGATCCACCGTTGTGGGGACGATGGGCATGCCCACAACCCTAATAGGCTTTTGACGTCACACTTTCACGGTCTATTGAGATTGATAGGCTGATGATATTATATCCTATGCCTTAATAAAATAAAAAAATATGCTTCAGACCACACTTTAGAAGTACAACTTTTTTACGCAACAACTGCCACAATTATTAAAAAATTAATCAGCATACCTTTATTAGATTCCGTTATTAATGATTTAGGGCAGAGATTGTCTCCGGAAGTATAGATGTTTTCAAAAGAAGAAAATAGATTGTGGACAGTACAAAGGGCTTTCCCTCTAATCTTCCACATAAAAAAAAAACTCCGTGACACAAAAAATTTTAACAGTTCTGCGCACCTCGTTGCCAAGTTTTATAAATTTTGTTCTATCATTTCCCTTCTTTTCATTTAAAAAGACAACAAATGCAGCAAAAACTCAACAAAATAATTTGGGAACGGATGTGCCATAATCTTCTATATTTACAAGCCATTAACAAGGAAAATATTGAGAGCGAATTCCCGCTCAATCGGACTACAGCTCGGTGCAGTCACGTTATGTTGTTAGTGTAATTTGGAGAATTTGGGAGAATTTGGTAGTCCGATTCTCTCAATATCTATTCTTGTTTATGGCTTGTAAATATAGAAGGTTATGGATGCGCGCATGCCGAATGAATAAAGTTAAGTTATCTTTATATGTATTGAGCAGAGCTCAACCAAGTAAATCTATTCATCATAATAAGTATAATTTTACTATAATTATGCGAAATATTTCTGATCTCTAAATTTAAAATAATTTAAAAACAATCCTGAATAATTTTTTTTAAATATACATGAGCGTTTTCATTCATAAGATGAAACTTCTCCGCAGCCGCAAGCAACACAATCTCCCCAGGCAGAAGCGCGCATGCGACTGACGAAAAACGTCACAATCCTAGTATCAAAGTATTAAAAACACAAATTTCGTATTTTTTAATTGAAATTGTTACAAATTATTTCTGTAGCAAATATGTAAAATACAAAGAAGAAAATTTATCTCAAGCTTCTAAACATTTTTAAGAGCTTTTTACCCCAACGTGCGCTAAATGTCACGGAGTTTGAAAAGATGGGCCAAGTCAATAATGCACGTTGCGCGAGCAAATGACTTCTTCAGCAATTGGAAGTCTGTAGCTGAATAAGTCATTTGCTACCGGCTATTCATTAACGATAATGAATCAACTGTTATAAATGAATACCGACTCTGGATGGCCAAATGGAAAAGAGAATCTGAAAAAAATTTCGCTATACCAGAGGTGGTAGCTTATCTCATTGAAGCGACCAAGATTTGTACCCTAACATAAAAATTTTCTTACAAATACTGGCAACTTTCCCGGTCAGCGTAGCTACCGCAGAGAGTTCGTTTTCTACTCTGTGAAGCGTAAAATCTTGGTTTCGTGCCTCAATGGCACAGGAAAGATTGTCCGGGCTCTCCTAAATATACACAAAGATGTGAACCTGAATATCGATGAAATTACCAACGCTTCCGCGAAAAAGAAACGTAAGCTTGAATTTGTAATTTAAGTAAGCACCTAAATAAAATTATTTAATGTAAAATGTATACTAGCGTTTAATTTAATTTGATATCCATTAAAGCTGTAAAAATTTCATCAAAATCGGTTCAGTAGTTTAGAGTCTAAATGTGACATTGTGATGTGTAAGCAAACACTCATTTACTTTTGTAATTTTCGTGAGCGAACAAACTGACATTTTACAGGGTAATTAATTTACCTACTAGTGTTTGCCCGCGTGGAATTATACACTGTACAAAATCTTGGTCAGGGCGTCATATATTTTGTAAACATCTCCTTTGTAGGAATGAACTATATCGATCATGAGTGAGTTCATACTCCGACTCGCACTTGTCCGATTTTCGGGTGGCTGTGCCCACAACCTTTTTTGAGGGCTGGATCCGCCCCTGGGACAGGGTCAGTGTTTCAGTGTATCAATCGCCGTCGTCGTTCTACCGAACGACTTGATGTACATGACAATTAAAATTAAATATTTTTTCGCCCCGCCAACTTAAATATAATCAGTGAAACATTGAAATTCTCTATATTTCGACAACAGCTTCACTTATATGGACTAAAATTATCCTATCTTTCAATCTGGAACCAACCCCACGCATTCCCAAATTTTCATTTAAATCTGGTGGGCGGTTTCGGAGATTAGCGTGTACAAACATTGTGACACTTTTATCATACTTCAGGGGCACGTATACAAACAACAAAATCAATGAATGTGTGGTCGCCACGCACGTTGGAAGTGAAACGTCAAAGTCGAATAGGAAATTTGAAGGGTAAATGAACAATAAAACTATATTCATTTAACCGTATAAAACACATATTTATTCATTTTTATTCAAATCTTCACTAAATTAAAAAAATTAAATGATAGTTTTGAAAAAGTAGGCGATTTAAGTTTATTAAAATATCTACCTCCTTTTGCACCAAACTAAAACTCCAAGGGCAAATTGTTCCTACAGATCCAGCTTTGACCTTTACTAAAACCCCAAAAGTGGATTTGGCAACAAAACCACCAGTTTCCCCAGACTAAAACCCCCAAAGGGAAATTTTTCCCACAGAACCAACTTTCATCATCATCATCTGTAGCACTTCAGCCTATTACATATTGGCCTTGGCTTCATCCAGCGTTTCTCTCCATGCCGTTCGCTTCTTGGCTAACTCCCTCCAATTACGTACACCTAACTTAACTAACTCAACGGAGTCCATGTATCGGTTCTTTGGTCGACCTGAACTTCTCTTTCTATGGGCCAGTTTCCTGCAACTTTGCTCTAGAGAGAGAGGGTTTGAGGCACTGACATATAGATATGGACTGCTAATTGACAACTTTCAATGGCACCATTTTTCTCCAGAAGAAGAAGGCCTTTTCTATGTAAACAACAATTTTTTTTCGAATTTAGGGGAAAATAAGTGATAAGATGTATGTTATAATTGATAGAAAAAATTTTCCATCATTATTTTTTATTTAGTAGCAGTTTTTTCTTTAAATAAATGTATTTTTTTTAAATATGTGAGGGTTTTTTCCCTCTGTTTAACGAACTTTTAAAAATAAAGAAAATAGAGAAAGAAGAAAAAACTCTATAGCTGTCTAGTTTTTTCTAATTATGTTTATATCGCTGACATGCACTGAACTGTTTTTTTTATTTTAAAACCGATTAAAGTTCATAGGATTTTTGCGGGGGAGCGAGAGGTCAATAGTTTTTGGTGCCACTTTTTTGTATGGGATTTTGCTTATTTAGCAGTCCATATCTATATGTCAGTGGTTTGAGGGAACACGTCTTCCCTCAAGCCTTCTCTCTCCTCTTCCCATCAAACCGAGCAAAGTTGCAGGAAACTTTTTGTTTCGTGTTTCATCGTGTAAAATGGGCCTATTGGTGCGTTTCCACTGCGGTCTGCAGACAGTGCGCGCACATAAAAATCCGCACAAATAGAGCAAAAAACCAAAAATCTCAAACTGTGCGGAGACAAAGCTTTCATTGCGTATCCACTAAAATCTTGCAGGAAGCATATGAAAAGTCGCAAACTATGTTCTAAAGCACTGTGCGTCCCCTTTACTTAGACAAGACTTTAGGTGGATACGACCTTGAATGATAAAATTCTTGTGTGCGCGCAAGCCCTTCTCAAGTACAGGCCTGGAAGTTGCCCAGCTAACTTACACTAACGCAGCTGCTCGTAGTCCCAGAATCTGTCACTTTTGTTGGAATTTATACACCGTGATGTAAAGTTCGGAATATTTTTGCATTAGTTTGCAGTAAAAAGTCATAAAATAATATATTTAACCAGTTTTTATTGCAATAGGACTACCAGTGAATAGTGCTTTAGTGATTTAATTAAGAAAATTTAAAAAAATTGAGTGATTAAATGTGTTAAATGTGAAGGTGGCCAATTTTTTTTAGATTCGCGGTGGTTTTTTCGTTTTTATTTAGGGGAAAAATGTTGAATTTGTGTAGTAATATAATAAAAAGTTCTTTTTAAGTGATTAAAGATTATCTACATATATTATAATTCTACAAGGAAAACTCTTTTCAGTACCCTTCAGGAGCTTTTTTCCATATTGACAAAATGAAAATAGCATATATATCATCTATACCAGTGGTTCCCAAACTTATTTGGCCTACCGCCCCCTTTCCAGAAAAAGTATTACTCAGCGCCCCCTGGAAATAATTTTTTTAAATTTTAGTAGCCATTAAACATAAGATATATGTATGTATTAATAGCTGCGTTCCATTGGGCGATCCGGAGTACATCACCAATGGAACGCGGTTTTTTGATGTCAGAAGTAAATACGAGTAAAACGTAAAAGTGCAGGGGTAGTTGGGAGTACTCCGGAGTACTCGGGAGTAGAAAA
Source organism: Thereva nobilitata (assembly GCA_963855945.1). NCBI lineage: Eukaryota > Metazoa > Arthropoda > Insecta > Diptera > Therevidae > Thereva > Thereva nobilitata. The sequence continues at coordinate 94,107,728 of OY979695.1, forward strand.
TATTACCCAATGGAACGCAGCTATTGTTTCTACCTTTTTCGTAAAATATAGTAAAGAAATGTGTAAATTAGAAACACAAAGCCCGTTACACACTATCTTCGTTTTACTTCGCGTTCGTCGAACAGCTTTGCCCGAACGACGATAGAAAATTGCAGTGTGGATGACAATGCCGCCGTGCTTTTCGCCACAGCGAAAAACTAAATCCATTTTAATTTTTCTCCGTTCGCTATACGCTCTACGCTCTACGACGATAGTGTGGGTGAAAACTATGTGTCGTCGTTCGTCGTTAAGCAGTGAAGTATGTACCTGTTGTGCACAAAAAAGGGTTTGCACCAACACGTTTTTTTCTTGAATTTTTTCCAGAAATAACCGCCGCTACTGCCAACAAAGTATCTTCGTCCATGGTAATATGCGAACTAAACGACGACTAATGTGTATAGAATAGAGGCGTACGTGGCTCGTCGTTTGGGCAACGCTGTGTGACGAACGCGGAGTTAAACGATGATAGTGTGTAGCGGGCTTTAAGGGATTCACGATTCGGTGGAAACAGGTCTAGATTCGTAGATACGGGTGCAACGTAGGAAAACTTTCCAACGATACAACAACAATTGTACAGAACCACACTTTCCAATACTGCAAAAAATTCCTATACCCCAGATCCAGTGTAAAGCTTTCCTATGGCAACGAGAAATCATTTAAGTGTCAAGTGACATGTGGAAGCTGGTGATTTTGTTTCAAATGGCTAGCGAAAGGATTAAAAAAGGTAAAAGTAAATCAAAACCAAATAAAATTTGTCAAGGGGCATTCACGATATGAAGAAAACAACTCTTGGGAAAGTATCCCTGAGAAACATTTCCCACGAATTGTGAATACCCTTATTGAGAAAGGGAATCAGCGATTGCGGGGAACTTTGCTTCGTTTCGTGTTTCATCGTGTAAAATGTGCCATAGCGTGCTCCAAAATATGCTGGTAGTACTGCCGTTGCAGGCTTTGCCCTTGCGATCGACCAATCGCACGAGTGGCAGTTTCCCGCAGCAATGCTCGTAGTGCTCACGTGTTTTGGAACGGCAATTCAGTGGCTCCACATGAACAGTAGCAGTGCGCGATTCGACATACCTCATTGCAAGTGAGGGAGTATGCGGGAATCGAGCCAACGTCCAGTATTTTGTTCAAAGAAAAATTAAACGTTATGAGCAGAATACATAAATCAATTTTTCTAAATCTTCCCTTCTTTCTTTTATGCTTTCATCGCCCCTTAAAGGCGATGGCCCAATGCCGACGGCGCGTTATACGCGGCAGGCGCTTCATGCGCGTTAACGTCCGTTGAAGGTTCATTCATAGCGTCAGGACGTCAAAAATATTTTTTTAATTTAAATACATGTATGGATTTTTGTGTATATACTTGTTAAAAATGTGAATTTTTTAAATTTCATAGCCTGCCAACGCCAAAAAGTTGAAAGTTGCTCGACTTTTGCCGTCGCTTGACGCCGTTGACGCCGCCAAGTCGTGAATGGGATAACTCGATTTGAATTACACACAACCAAATGTGGACGTCAACGCGCGTCAAAGCGTTGACGCGCGTAAACGCGAATAAAGTCGTGATTAGGCCATCGCCTTAACAGTTATTCATCGCCCCCCAAATGGACCTGTGGCCATCACCGCCCCCCTGGATCGCTTCAGCGCCCACCAGGGGCGGTAACGCCCACTTTGGGAATCACTGATCTATACTTATGGAAAGCTTTGAAAGTTCACTCTTATTCTCTCATATTCTCTCAACGTATGTTTTTGCCCAAGGTATGCTCTTACGGAGAGCTTTTATGGTGTGACGTCACTGGTAGCCGATTTATGAAATTTTTATATTTTATTAGGAAATAAATTGTTTTTAAATTTTTACGTGAAAACTACGGCACCGATTTCATTACAATTTTGCATGGTATACGATGGTGCACCAGGTAAGAATATATGCTACCAATAATTTCAATTGTTCAATGCATTCAACAGATATAATAGTCTTTAATGAAATATATGGGTCAACTCAAAAGTGAAGTTTCTGATATTAAGTACAATCTTCTTTAATTTGGTTTTACAATGGTTTTGTTTATTTGCAAGAACATTTAAATTTTTATTCTAATAAATAAATGCAGCCTCGAAAAAATAATTCCTTGCATGAACTATATTTGTGCTATGGGTTTTGCCTTTCGAAAAATTGAAAGAGTTTGTTTACTTGCTTTTGAATGAAATATATGAAAATCGTCGAATCCTTTCGAAACGTCATAAGGGATAATCAAAAAAAGTGCAAAAAAAAGTGACTTAGGGCCTGTGCCAAGTTACAATTCAAATGTTAATTTGTATGAAAAACGCATTTCGATTTCACAATTCATTTTCGGAGGTTTGTGCCTTTGGAATTGTAAGGAAATTTTTGAATTGTAATATTAGCCAAACATTCATTTGACAGTTTGTTGAATTTACTTTTTGGCCCTAATGCGACATATTATCAATAGAACAACATCATGAATACTTTCAATTTTCAGTGCATGATTGTCCTCACCGTATAATATAACACACTTTGCAGGCGTAAACCAAAATAAAAACATGAACAGCATAAATTCTGCATAAAATTTTAACCATTTTTTAAAACTCTTTCAAATATGTATGCCTCTTGCATTCCACTCCAACTTGATGATGTTCATTAACCAATTCCATTTCCATTATTTTAAAGACATAAACATGGGCTTCTTTAAAAAAATTATTAAAAATTTTATAAATTACAAAAAGTTGTCATCCATTGTGAAATGAAATCCGTGAATTGTATTTTGGCACACTTTGTAATTTCGAAGTGTCCTTGGTGAAAGTAGCAAATTCAGAATTGTAACTTGGCACCCACCCTTATTGTGGTTATTTGAATTTTTAAAATGAAGAGAAGCACACAAAATAGAAATTATTACGAACAACATCGCGAAGAAATCGCTAAAAAGAGGGCATCGAGACAAGCTGTTGCAAGTGATGAATGGAAATGAAAGCCCAAATGCTACAAATTCTACCGGTTGTGTTCGTAGGCAACCTAAACAATTTTTCAAGGCTACCATTCAAGATTATTGTAATAATTTTATACGGAAAATTCAGCTTAGATGATTTGTGCAAGAAATGTACATATTGTTCAGGTTTAAGTTATAGATTATGAGAGCTTTAGTTGATTAAGATTTTTAGAGTTGGGTTCTCAAAGTTGGCAATTCTACTGTTGAATGTCCAGAAGGATTTAAAAATACTCAGCATAGCATTTTAATTCCCTCTAAATGTATCGAAAAATATTGGTTGGTACTGGTGGGTTTGCTAAACCTTCACAACGCAAGATGTCCTTAGTATTTCTAAAAAAGCAGTTTTATGTCCCAAAAATGATCACGTCTGAATCTGTTCTTGCTAGAATGAACGCGGAAGAAGTGTCATACTATGCAAACGATTCCATGGTAATAGAAGACGAAGGTTTTTTTTACCAAGCACAAGTAAACTTTCCAGTAGAATTTCGTAATACTTTCAACCCATCCGGTATGCCCCGACATAAGTTAAATTTAAAAAAAGGTTGCATAGTTTTGTTACTACTAAACCTTTCTATTAAGAATGGTTTGTGTAATAGAAACAGATTAGCTATTCGCGACTTTCGCGCGAATGTAATCCCAGCCGAGTGTCTTCCCACGTATTCGTCAAACAGCCCTGCTCTTCCATTTAATTTCAAGCGTCATCAATTTCCCCTGCGTCTAGCGTATGCATTGACAATAAATAAGTCACAAGGTCAAACATTCGAAAAGGTTGGTCTTTTTCTTCCGGAACCATGTTTTACGTACGGTCAGTTGTATACAGCGATTGTAAAATTGATGTTTCAAGTGGTCTAAAACAGGAAGTTACCCCTCAAGGAATTGTCACTGAGAACTTGGTTTATAAAGAAGTTTTAATGTAATTAAAAAATAAACTAGGAGATAACTCTTCCTTTTTGAACCGTGTTCAAGCGAAATTAAAATTCAAGTTCGAAATGATCCAAAACAGGAAGTTACACCGTTTGAGGAATTACCACTGTGGGCTTTGGGATAATTAAAATAATATATACTCTGCACAATTGTGCAGGGGCCCTAGTTACCTATAATTTTCAATGCATTTTCAGTTCCGTCTCCTGTTCACTACCTCAGTCTAGTTTCCGTTCGTTTTCCGACTGCTCTTCAACATTGATAAAATTAGTAATTTTTCAGACTGTTTTCAGTCTTATATTTTCACCCGGGGGACAGCAAAAAAACAAAAGCGAAATCAAAAATATATCGCAGTGAGTACAAAAAATGAAAAAATTATTAAATATTTAGAGGAAATAAATATGTAAAATAAATTAAATATTTCAATAAAATTAAACATAGTGTTTAGAAAAGCATAAAATTTCAATAGAATCAGTACTGAAATTTACACCAAACTATCCATAAAATAAACAAACTCCATATGTCAAAATTATTTCGTTGGTTGTTGATGTAAAAATCTGGCATGCGCATGGGGATTCGCGGAAAAAAAATATTACAAAAAGTGTGACGTAGAGCTGTTTTAGACGGTGCGCTTCAGCGCATGTGTCTCACGAACGTTTGGTGATGAAGGGATGAGTGGGAATGAAGAGAGGTACCACCCCACTTCTCCCTTTAACCACAAAGTTCGTGAGGCACATGCGCTGAAGCGCACCGTCTAAACCGGCTCATAGGGGAACCAGATTGCCGCCCATATTGAAAGAAGCTTCACTTCAATAAATTTAGCATTCATGAAAACAAACAAAAGTTCGTTCCGTTGAAATACGAAAAGACAATTAACAAAAAATTATAAATTGGTGCACAGTGTCACATTTTCCCTTAAACAAAATAAAACAGCGTAATTCAAATTACAATAGAAGTGACAGTAGTTAGTATAGTTATAATACGTACATACAAAATCATTTAATAATCAAGGACATACACGCATGTTTCGACCGCAACTATTCAATTTCCTTACAAAATTTGCAATCCCTCAAAAAATTTTAAATTACAGTGAAAAGTTTTCATTGTTAAAGGTACACAGCACAGCATCAATTGCCTTTGTTTAGATTATGGATACATTTTACTTGCACATTAGGAATCACATGCGGAATTTAGTCTTATAGTACAGGTAAAATAGTAAAAATAGCGAAATGATTGGGTACAGGCTGAAATTTGGCAGAGAGCTTCCTTTTAGGGTTCCTAATAAGGGGTTATAAAGTCTACCGATTTTCTACCCCGCAAAGGGGTAGGGGGTTTTAGGGTCAAAACATCAGTTTTTTGCAAATATATCTTAAACGGTATGTCTCATCATAAAATAATGTTTACAAAGTTTCTAGATTATACGATTATCTACAAAAAATGATATTACACATTTTCCCGTAAGAATTGCCATTCGTGAGATATCGCCGTTTTAAAGATTTAAAATACTCATATGCACTCATTCGCGACTTGCGAAGGTCATCCGACGTTTAATAAATCCTTTGTTGGCCTACGCGGCTAATATTTTCAGGGGTGATTCCTGGATGTCTTTGGAGAAAAAAATTGTTCTCACTATCCACTAAAATACAGGGTGTTCACGAAAAAAATGATTCTTTTTCAAATTTACTTAAACTTCAATTACTCCTAGACCAATTATCATCATCTTTGAGGTAAATGTGTATTCTTTAATTTTATATAAAAAACCGAAACGTGAGTGACTCCGTTTAGAAGATATGTAGGTTCAAATCGATGGGTTCGATCTTAACCTCGAAAATTTCTTCGTTTTTCCCAGAAAAATGCCTTATTAACAGAATATTTTTTGGGCTTTTCTAATGCACCAAACTATTACCTAAAATATTTATATACGCAATAACGGCGTATTTCGAATAGTTTTCTAGGTAGTGAGTTTTAACGTGAACGGTTAAAATGTTAGTCGTCATTCAACTTCGGCATAATTCTCATACAGGTTAAAAATGATACAGCCCTTAAAAACATCATTATAAATGAAAACACAAAAGCCCGAAACACAATATTTTGTTACCTGAGATTCAGGTAATAAAATTTAATGGGTCTTATATTGTTTTTAACTAAATTTTTTTTTGTAAACGAAAGATTAGACTGGCGCACTAATAAAAAAAATGTTTACATATATAAAAAATTAAAAATTTTTCGTAAGTTTAGATACAAAGTCTGAAGATATAAAAAATTATGAGTGGTAAAATTATTTTTCTTTTAATATACTTTTAGAACCTGAAAAAGGAGGAAATTTGGATTGTATTAAAATTTTTAAAAATTAATATTAAAATAATCAACTTTACGAAAAAAGTTATATTACGTATCAGTTGTTTGAGAAACTCCATAAGTCAAGTGAGAGCAACTTTTGGGAAATCGAGAAGAATTGTTTCTGCGTTAACTGGCAACCTCTACTATTATTATTTCAAATGAAATGTATTGTTGGTAGCTAAGTACAATCTTTGTGCTCAATAGAAGCCTCAAAAGATAAATAATTTAATTATTATGGATTTTTAAAGTCGCTTGACTTATGGGGTTTCTCAAATACATATACTTTTGGCAAAAAGGAATTGTATTCTAAACTGTATAAAATAAAAAGTACACTCACAAAACCTCAAAAATGTATTCTGAAGGAGTAGAAACATTAACTAAATATGAAACTAAATATGATTATTAATTTCTATGAAAAATAATGGTATAAAGTAAAACTTATTCGTCATTATCGTCATTCTCTGACAACTCAGAATCAGATGATGACCACTGGTGAGCTATCTCTTTGTAGAATGCTTGAATGTTTTCTTCATCTAGGATGTATTTCATCAGTGTTTTTAGATCTTCAATTTTTTTTCTTATTGATGGGGATTTTCTCTCTTGGATATAGTAGTTCATTTGGGAGGAGATAAGATACAAATAAAAAGAATTCCAAAATATTAGTTATTTGTTTTCTTGTACCATTTCTACCAATCTTCTACCAATAGCAGTAGGTTATTCATATTTGCTCAGAACATGAGAAAAAAATATTTCGCCTGAATAAAAAGAAATTGCAATATTAACACCTTAGCCACAGTGAAAAAGTACTAAAAAAGTACGAAAAAGAGCCACCTAAGCTTATGTCGAAAAGTACCAAATAAGGCCAATTTTAACATTTAAATTGCTTATAACCTCAAAAGTAAAGGCCGTAGCATAAAAATTGTCCGAACATTATTCATAGGAAATACTCCAAGGTTTCTAATTTTGGAAAAAAAAGTATAGGTTAACCACGTTTTTTTGGAGAAAAAGGTTGTTGAAAGTGAAATTCTACTTAAAAAAACCAAAATTTTGACTTTGACGACTCATTACTCTGGAAGATGGTAGGGTAGAATCTTCACTTTTACAGTTTTAGATACGTGGGAGTACACTGATACCTTATTCATGAATATAGGTCATAGCGTTACAAAAATACGTGATATTAGGAATTTCGCCTGAATAGTAAGAAATAGCAATATTAACCATTTAGCCATAGTTACGGGATATAGCAACTATACAGAATTTCAAGTCTTATTATAACTTACAATCTGAGATAATTTTCTTTTGCGCCGGGCCTGGGGCAATTTTGTATGGGCCGTGAGGCACCTCCTTTAATTGTTTTATCAAATACAAAAATGTTTCCACTTTCTGTACCCCTCTTATTTTTTAATTTTTTGTGGGATTTACTCGGAATATTTGACATTTTTGTTAGTTTCATCGCATACAGGCCCTTTTGTAGATGGAGTGGTTGGGGGTTGGGGAGCTGCTACTAGTATTTAACGGTTATTTAGGCCTAATAGAGCCCTGCGTATATAGAATTTTTTTTTCAATTTTAAACCCTTTTTTACTCCCAACCCCTCCATCTACAAAAGGGCCCATTCTCCGGGCTAGCTAGTGTGCATACGTTCTTAACTGCGTATCACACTGTGTATATACGAAATAACAACTTTAAGAAAATGACGTTGGTCTGGCGGGTCTGTGCTCTCGAACTACCACGTTTGTTTTACATTGATTAATTCTCTGCATCTAACAAAGTAAGATCTACATCGTTATTGCAATTAGAAATGTCATTCGGCTGGACAATTTAAAAGGACATTAAAATGTGGTTGAACTCGCGAGTAGAAGAATTTTTGGCATTACCTCCTTTACATCTTATTTGAGAAAAAACATTCTCACTAGGATCCTGATTCAAACGTCCAGGCCAATAACATCTATAATGGACTCCGACAAGGTGTGATCTTTCGGGGTAACATCAAGGGGCAGAATCCTCCACAAGTCCACCCAATAACTGACTTTACGCAGACAACATAGCCATCTTTAGCCTGAACCAGATATGACGTGCCGGATCGTAACCGTACGTACCCTGACGTACCAACATTAGTGCTCATATGGCACCGACCTAAATTGACTTAATAAACATGCCGAACGTTCGTTAAATTCTCGAATGGTACGTACGGGTGCCGTAAGAATGGCACAAAACTTTAGCATCCGTTACGCATTGAAAAAACCTGTTCATATTTTAACAATTTTTTAATAAATTTGGAGCAGTAAATGACATAAAACAGATAAAGGAGATATTGAAGGCCTTCTAGATTGTTTAACCCTTTCACGACCATAAGACTTTGGGGGCTTATGCAACCACTTAACCTGTTTCAAATGATTTATTGGGTGTCTAGAAAATAGGTTTCGACTAGAGAATAGGAATAAATGCCTTGGGTTTTGTGGAAATTTTGGGGACAAATGTCGGTCCGTCGCTTATACTTTTTGCTCGCCTAGGTTTACCAATGATGACAGTATTTTTTGTAAAAAACACGCATTTATAATCTTAGTTTTGTTTATTCATAAAAAATATTAGATACACACTATTTGACTTTATTTAGTTATGGTACTCAGCGAAGCAATTCCTGGTCATTAGTGTAGCAAAGGTGAACTTTGCATATAACACAAGTGTTATTTGTCCTGTTTTCCTTCTTGCTCTTGGAACAGTTTACGCACCTCTTCCTGAGAGTGGATTTTTCCATGGGATGTGGAGGTAATTGTCGTCTCACAGATGTGCTCACTGCACTTGTTTTTGTAGTGGGGCGCCTCGTTGCCTGACGGTAAAACCATTTATCAAACTCCGAGCAACGACTTGTCTGAATTTCAAGGTGGACAATACATGCTCTTCCATTTGCTTTTCATCATGAAGCTTAGTGTAAATGGTATGTCCATTATTCACTGATATATCAAATAGATCAAAAAATAGTCGAAGATAATACTTTATTCTTGATCTCCGATCTACTTCATAGCACACCTTACGTTGATCCATAAGATCTACTCCTCCCATATTTTTATTATAATGTGATACAATTCTAGGGCATTTCACATCAATTTTGTCTGCTGAACCAGCTTTGCGGCGTTTCACGGTATCTGTTTCGATAGGCGACAAAAAGTTGGTCAACAAATGCACCGCTTTGTTATGCATCCATTTCACGTAACTTATCCCTTGGAAACTTGTGGTGTAAATATCTCCACGCTTCATTGTTTTATCAACTGGTGCAGTTTTGGGAAGATGTTTTCGGTTAGTTCGAACTGTTCCACACGCCTTGGTATTTTTATCAATCAGTTTATATTGCAACAAGGGTGAGTTAAAGAAGTTATCAAAATAAATTTCACATCCCAAGGCTTCCAGCTTTTCCGTAAGTTGAAAAACTACCGATTCACCTAACCCAAACTGAGTCCCGGAAGGTCGTTTGCCTGTATATAAATCGAATTCAAACAGGTAACCTGTCGCCTCATCACTTCTACACCATAATTTGAAGCCCCATTTGACGGGTTTATTTTTTATATATTGCTTCATAACATTATGCCCTTTGAATTTTATCATGTGCTCATAGATACTCTGTTGTTTAGTATTATTGAGGGCATTTTGAAAAGAAGCATTCAAATGCTCCATTACTGGCCGAATTTTGTATGGTCTATCATGATTAGGGCTATTTGGGTCTCGTACTTCGTCGTTGTTACAGAAATGTAGGTTCCTGCGTATTTCTTCGAATCGAGCCCTTGGCATAACGTTTGATATGAAAGGTACCGTCATGTCTGGTTCTGTAGACCAGTAATCTCTCAATGAGGGTACGATATGATAGCCCATAACCAAATTCATACCAAGAAATGCTTTCATTTCCTCGACTTCAATAGTGAATTCCCGCCCATTTTGATGAGCGTATCGTACTGACTCTGATACTATATTTTGAACTAAAACATCAAAATTAATTGTTGAGCAGAAGATGTTGAAAGGAGTCAATATATCAGCTGTAGCTTCTTGACAGATTTGCACCTTTCCGAATTCATATTCCACATTACGAAAAATATTTGGGATGTATGTTCTTTGGGTCCGCTTGAATACCAATTGATTATTACCGGGGGCTTGATCGGCGGCAGGTTCAGTTGTAGATGTTGAAGTTTCAGGCGTCGATCTTGTTGATTTTTGAAATTCCCCTCAACAACAACAATTCCCCAACAACCCCTTGGTCATCGTCCTGTGTCAAAAACCTTTGGTCTTCTTCGTCAAGATGTAAATTATCTTCATCGTCGCTATTGTCACCCATCAAAATCTGTTGGATTTCGTTATCTCGAATTTCAAAGAGTCTAGGTCCTTTACGAAACATATTCTGCAACAATATCAATAAAAATATGAAGGTATTTGAGAAAATATTCAGTAGTAGTAAGTAAAGTATTGCTCATAAATAGTATCTCTCAACGGCCACAGGGATAGCGATGTCCCTTTGTGTTTACAATTACATTTCTTTTTTCGCGACTTAAATATTGATTCCAGAACTGTATACAATAAAAATTAACTTACCAGGCAACGACTATTGTCGTGTTTTTTAATCTGTTCTATTCTGTTCTGTTCTGGAACATTAACAAAACGGCAAGGGAAATTTTCATTTTTATTTACATAAATTACGGCTTTGGGCATTTTAATTTCTTCTAATATTGCATAAAGATCAGTCTTTTTATGTCTCCATTAATTTTTATCGTTCTTCATTCAGTAAACAAAACATTTTACTTTATTTGTCAAGTGTCAAGTTAAAAAACGTATGTGATAAAAACAGGGAAATTTAAAATTTCTCTTTGTGCTGGATAGTGTTCTTGATAATTATCCGTTACAAGACTTTTGTATGGAAGCTGTTCTGTTCTGTGCTGGAACAGATTAAAAAAACACCCCTTATGTCACACTCTGAAAAGTTGAATACCACTAGGTGTGTTCGATGACTGCTCCATCTCAAGCTGGAGCAGGAAAAATCAGCAATTTGCGTTCATTGAGACTTTTTGACAGTTCTTTTCTGCTCACAATTTCTCTGCTCTGTGTTTTTTGAGCCTGCTCTGGGTTGAGAATTCTCACTTTTTCTGCTCCACCAAATTTGTAGGAGCAGGCAGAGCAGCAAAATTCTTCTTCTTCTTTTTCTTTTGACAATTGTAAAATCGAAAACATGAAAAATCGGAAAATTGATTTATGAATGATTTATTCGGAAAATACTTGGAAATATTAAAACTTAAACATTAATATTTATAAAAATAACATTTCGATATTGTTCAGTCGTTTTTATTAGCATATATTTCTTCTTCTAAAATTGCCATTCGTATCTAACCTCTAAAAACGGAATTTAGAGCAACGTTGAGCAGAAAAGTGTTTTTTGAGATTGTTGCTATTTTCTGATTTTTTCTGCTCTGACATCAATTTGGCAGCTGCTCCCAAATGGGCTGCTCTGCTCTGCTCTGAACTTTTTAAGCAGTCATCGAACACACTTACTTTTACACTTATATATATTTTTTTAAAATTTTTCTGCTCGTGAACCTTGCTACTGCCACTTTCAAATAATCTGCTGTGTTGCCAGCTCAAATAAGTAAAAGACAGGTTCAGAAAATAATATATAACAAAATAAGATTACAGCGGTTTCATAATTATTTAGATTTTAGTAGATTTTAGGTTGGGACACATTTGTCCCCGCCGTCGTCAAAGGGTTAACCAAGAAACTATGACATATGGACAATGGGCCAACGCACACCAGATCATAGTTATGGCACATAAAACCGGTTTTACTACACTCCTCGGAACGCAGACGGGGTAATAGCATCTTGTGTAGTAACCTTGAATCTTTACAGGAAATTTTAAATGTATTTGTGCATATGAAAATTAGTTGTCATAGCTTTCATTTCGTTGACAAATAGAAAAACGCCACAAAAAGTTCTTAATATCACTCTTTTCAATATGTTCACAAAAAAAACAAAATTTTCAGACCACTTGAACAGGTTGATGAACAAAAAGCGAATAATTAAAGAATTTCAGAGGGAAAATTCTGAGCTCAGAAAGAAGAAGATTTGACATAAGAAGAAGTATAATATGCATGTGTTAGTTTTCACGCTTTTGATTTTGCGTGAAAATTGTTTCGTTAAGTTCTTTCCTTCCCTTCCCTCTCTCTTCTATAAAACCGGTTTTATGTGCCATAACTATGCGCAGTGTGCGTTGGCCCAATAACCATTCAAAGTTATTTTTATTCATTCTTGTGTGAATAAAAAATTGTGCTGAATCCAGTTTCTTTATGTATACATAGTTTTCGACGTGTTGCTCCTTTTCAGAAAATTGTGTAAATAAATGCAACACATGATTACGAAATTTGCTCTTCTAGGTTCTAGTAGTAAAGGTTTTCGAAGAACTCAAAAAACTGCCGTCAATATACCAAAGGAATTTTCTACAATTCTTCTAGCTCTACTTAGCCTGTAATTATATAGCCTCTCTAAAGAACCTTTTTCGTGACGTGACGTGGTTTCGATGATATGACGTGAAAGGGTTTCATCAAGTTAATACTTATCGCAAACGCATCGTCTGCGACCATTACAAAAGGTAATGGTTCTGTATTTGGTAAACATTCAGGCTTCGGGAAATTTATACTCCCATTTTGAATTTTTTTGAAGAGGCCTGAGTTGGTAAACACACCTCCATCAGAAATTCGACCCTGACATCCAATATCCACATATCGAAATGTGTATTCAGCATCTACAAGCGCCAGTAAAACTACACTGAATGTAGATTTATAATTAAAGTAATTACTTCCAGTATTAGGGGGGGCCTGGATAACCACATGCTTTCCGTCCAAAGCACCAATGCAATGTGGGAAATTCCAAATCGAATTAAATCCTTGCTCCACTTCCTTCCATTCCTCAAATGAAGTCGGCATCTACAATATAAATCATAATATTTCTCAATAATTATTTAAAGTATTTTATTTTTTAGGTAAACGATTTTTCGCAAGACATTTTTGTAATAAATGAGAGTGAGACTGAAAACCAGGAAACGTCAAAAGAAATAGAACTGCGGAATGGAACGCTTGAAGGAAATCAGAAGAGTAAGGGAAAAGATATCCATTCAAAGACAAGTCCTCAATTTATTGGAAACAAGCAAAAGCGTAAAACTGAAGATCCACGAGTAACAATGGCTATGAATGTTTTAAATGAAGTAGCTAAAAAGAACAAACGTGATGAATTTGAAGTATATGGAGAGAACATAGCGAATAAACTTCGAAATGTAAATAATAGAACTCTTCTGCTTCGTGTCCAACACGACATTGATAATTTAATTTATGATGCCATAATGCAAACTGGGGTATACAGTAACTATAATTAATCTTTACCATCAACATCTTCATCTCCAGTAGTGACTTCAACACCTACACCATCACCTGGATGATGTACAACTTATGTTGATGTAGGTCAGAATTGTTTTGTACAACAATTCAACAATAATTTGTAAATTGAAATATTGAATAAAATTACAATACCAATAATTAATGTATGCTTTATTTGTTTACTTACCTTAACATAATCTTCCAAAACAGTTATTATTGCAACGCAAACTTCAGGAACAACTCTACTAATTAATTGTCTGGACACTTTGAATAAATACGACAGGGAACCATAACTATCACCAGAAGCAAGAAATCTTAAAGTAATCGCCAGACGTTCGTTTACTGAAACACATTTCCTATAATTTGTATTTTGTTTTGCAACTATTGGGGTTATAAGTTGTGCCAACTTTTCAAAATCACTTGAAGATATTCTTGTAAAGTTTCTGAAACCACTTAATTTATCAATTTTAAGTACATTTAGTAAGATTTCTCCTCCGCTTCTTTCTCTACTTTTCAAATATGGTCTAACCCAGCATCTTGGTGATTTCCTTTTTTTTGATAAAACCGATAAAATAATCACTGCAGCAGCACAAATTTGTAAATCGTCTTCACTATACATTTTTGTCACAAATATTTTTAATTTATTTTTGCACAGAACCTCTGTCAACGCACGAACTGAGAAATTACTGATTTTCATTTCTTTAATGGAATCATTATAGAGAAGAAGAAACACGAGTTCAGAACGCACACAGAATGCGTACAGAACGCAAACAGTGCGCCACATGTACTCACCGGAAAATATGTGCGCATGCAGAACACGATCTTTAACGTACACACTATTTCAGTGGATACAACATACAAGCAAAGTTCGCGTACAGATTGCAAACAGTTGTATCCTGTATCCACCTAGCTCGCATTCAGAACGCGCTCGGTTTGCGTGCTTTGGTGGATACGCACCTTAAGAGTAGAGAACATCATAGACTAGATGGTGACATCGGGTGTTGTAAGGAATAAAGTGGAGGAGACGCTAAATATGCTCCATCAGAAGGTAAGGCGCAAAGAAACCAAAAGGAAGAGTGTAAGGCTTAGAAATATCGGTAGTATGAGCAGGTAGATAAAAGCTGATCCAGTTGGCGAAGTATTGCTGATAAGGCCTCTCTCTGCCGGAGAATGGGTTGGTAGGTGATTTTAGCTAGGATTAAAATCCGATATAACCGACAGGCTGGAGCGTGTCGGCATCATGCTGCTTCCACCTGCCAACGCACGCAAATAATAAAAAATCCAATAAATTATTTGCATGCGAATTAAAAATTAGTCTTAAATCACGCCAAAGAAGTATAACTTCTAATGCACCTACATAAGTACACACATCCACTTTTTATACGCTTTATATTAGGTTGACATGTATGTTGTATGTTGTATGCTGTATGTTGTATGTTGTATGTTTCATGTAAACAAATTTTGCAACTTGATTTTGACCCACTTTCATGTAACGGATCAACTTGAAATTTTGCACATATGTATAGTTCACGTGACAATGCATTCTGACCATTTTGTAAAAAAATCAAGTTGGCGGTTCCAAGATGGAATTGCCGAATTTTGCAATTGTGCTCGCTGACCCCCGACATGGGTATCAAATGAAAGGGTATGACAAGTAGAATACAATTAGCTATGTGGCGTCATTCAAAATTCAAAATGGCGGCCAACACAAAATGGCCGACTACCTTTTCCTTTACTTACAACCCACTCGATATGCGTATGAAATGAAAGCAAATGACAAGTAGAATACTATTATCTCTGTGGCGTAATTCCAAATTCAAAATGGCGGCCAAGACAATATGGCGGACCACCTTTTTATACGCTTTATATTAACTTCACCTGTATGTTGCATCTAGTATGTCAACAAATCTTGCAACTTGATTTTGACCCACTTCCATATAACCGATCAACTTCAAATTTGGCACATATTTACAGCTCGCGTGACAATGCAATCTGACTATTTCGTAAGAAAATCAAAACGGCGGTGCCAAGATTGCGGGCGAATTTTGAAATTGGGTTCTCCAATTTGGGTATCAAATGAAAGGGTATGACAAGTGCTATACAATTAGCTATGTGGCGTCATTCAAAATGGCGGCCAACACAAAATAGCGGATTACCTTTTTCTGTACAACCCACTCGGTATGGGTATCAAATGAAAGGGTGTGACAATTAGAATACTATGAATTGTGTGGCGTCAATCCAAATTTAAAATTTCGGCGAACACAAAATGGCGGTTTATCTTTTTCTTTACAACGCCCTCGGTATGAGTATTAAATGAAAGTGTATGATGAGTATAGTACAGTAAGGTGTGTGACGTCATTTTAAATCTAATACAAAATGGCGGAAGACATATTGATGAAGTGAATCATAAAGAAGAAAAAAAAGAAAACGAAATGTGTGGCTTTTGTTGTACTTCTGTTACCTTTATTGCTGGGTTTTTTTTCACTTTTCAAAAACAAAAATTATACATTGGTTTATGAAAAAGGGAAGGCTAGATCATGTTCACCTGGCGTATTAATCGCCTGGTGATTTCAATCTAGCGTATAAACGATAATTACAATATTTAAAAATAATAATAATAATAAAAAGAAAATAATAGAAAATAATATGAGAATAATGTCTTCCTTCCTGGATGGCGGTTATCAGGCGAGTGCAGGAGTGGAGGTTTTTGTCGGCTCGGCTAGCTGAATCTCTGGCGCTGGCGCTTCTATTCTACTCTTACTTCTCCTCTCTTGGGCATCAATCAGATGTAGTTCCATCTGGTGGTCAATGGCGAAACTAATTATACTGTTGAAATTTCACGAGCAGACCTAAAAATATAAGAAAAACTATCGCCGGCAGCTAGACCTGTCATAAGGTGTAAATAATTGAAGTGTTATTGTTTTTTTTTGTTTTTAAATTAATTCTTTATGAGATCCAACATACTCCCCCGGTTGAACTAATAGGTTCAACAAGTTTTGTTTTGAACCTTGAGACGCTGCGTCGATGATGGTGGTGAAAAACAACCTTTCCTGCCTTGTTTACGTTAACCTTTACCTGATAGTGGTTATGTAAATTCACGGTAAATTGTTTGCGCTTGCTATGTTGAATGCGTTCGAAGTCTATTCTGCACAGGATTTCTTTAGGAATGTACAGACCCTGATTTTCTCTTGTGAGGAAACGTTGTACATCGTTTTCGAGGCGCATTTTTATATCGCTCACAGTAGTGGAGGGCTTTAACATACGCAATGAATGAATATATCGGCCATTAATGGAAAATTCTTGTCCACCGTCAGGTTGAATGGCACCGATAATTTCTCGTGGTGGTGATGATTCGGACTGGCAAGGAATGGTTTCTTGAGACGCACCAGTTGGTGTATAGACTCCTAAATCAGCCGCACATGGAAGTTCAGTGTTAGTCGGCGGTGAGTCGAGATACCAATAGTCGAAATCCTCCAGCTCATAATCCATTTCGAATTCTGAAAAATGAAATAAAGCTACGAAGTACTGTGTAATTGTCACAAAAACGTGAAACCGACGAACACAAACATAAACTTGAGGACATTAGATGTGTTATTGTTGTGGCGAGTCGCCAATGGTATCAATCGGCAAGCGACAAATTTTTACTATGGGCCTTTGACACGTATTGCCTCTGGTGCGTACAGTGACCACTCTGACCATATTGTCTTTACCAGGATGGACATCTTCAATGATTCCTAAGGGCCAGACTGGAGGCGGATAGTTTTCTTCCTTTACCAGCACAATGTCGCCAATTTTCAGGTTCTGGTACTTATTCCACCATTTCGGCCTGTTTTGTAGCCGATATAAATAGTCTTGAGACCAATCCTTCCAAAAGAGATGAACCATTTGTTGTATGTGTTTCCATCTGTGCCCCAATGTAGTTTTAGCCATTAAAAGGTTGGGTTCAGGAAGTGCATTTATCGGTTGGCCTATTAAAAAATGTGCGGGTGTTAACACAGCTAGTTCGTCTGGATCGTTTTGCAGCGGACACAAAGGTCTAGAATTAAGGCAGGCTTCAATCTGAGTTAGTAGCGTCTCAGATGGTGTTTTACAGATTTAACACCCGCCTCCCAAAGTCCACCTTGATGCGGGGCGGCTGGAGGATTGAAATGCCAAGTTATGCGCAGATTTAAAAGATATTCAATGACCCCCGGGATAGCTTCGCGAAGGGCTTGTGTTAGGTCTTTATCTAGAAGAGTTTTACCACCTTTAAAGTTTGTGCCGCCATTCGGAATATATATCTGAACACACTCCTCGCCTAGCCACAAATCTTTTCATTGCTGCTAGAAAAACTTCTGATGTCATATTTGATGCTGCTTCAATATGTATAGCCTTGGTGGCCAAGCACACAAATATACAAAAATATCCCTTGTAGATTTTACTATTGCGAAGGGGGGAGACCTTTACGTAAATCGGTCCAGCATAATCAATGCCGACATGACTGAAAGCTCTTGTAATGTTAATTCGTGGAGCAGGTAGATTTCCCATTATCTGACTAGAGGTACGTTGCCTTTGTCTTGCACAAGTTATGCATTTATAAAGTTGGTTGGATATAGCTCGTTTGCCATCTAATATCCAAAATTGATTTCGCATGGTGTTTAATACCAACATAGTTCCACCGTTAAGTGTTTCCTTATGAGTTTTGTCAATCAAAATTCGACTGATATGATGATCACGCGGAAGAATGATTGGGTGTTTCCTCTCATAAGAAATAAGTGCATGTTCCAATCTGCCTCCAACTCGAATAAGACCATTATGATCCAGAAACGGATTTAATCGTAATAAGCGACTCTTTCTTGAAAGCGGTTTGTCGTGTTTGAGGGCTTCATAATCATTAGAAAGGGTAATTTGTTGCAATAGCCTTAAAATTGTGATGTTGGCCGTGGATAATTCCGAGTATGATAATCGTTGCGTTTGTTTGTTGTTTGGGTTTCGACAATTGCAAATGAATCGTTGAATGGTTGCTACGATCCGTGTTAGCCTTGTGTAGGATGAATATTTCGTCAGAAATTGATCAGATATGTGAGCGAATAAGTTAGTTGCGTTTGTTTGTTTGGCTTCAAGGTCTGTCTGTTCTACAGGTATAAAGGACTTGGACCAATTGTCTTGATGTTTTATAAGCCAGTCAGGTCGTTGCCACCATAATATCGCAACGTTTAAGCGCTTTACAGATGTTCCTCTAGGCGCTAAGTCAGCAGGGTTTTGGGATGTGGATACATGATGCCAGTGCTCTGCAGGTAATAAATCCTGAATCTCGGCTACCCGATTGGCAACGTAAGTCTTCCGTCGCGATGGGTGTTGACGTATCCATTGTAGTACTATTGTTGAATCTGTCCATGCATATGTTGGGGTGTTCTGCAGTTGCATTTCTTGGACAGTCACACTTAGTAATCTTGCGAGGAGTAGTGCTCCATTCAGATCCAAACGCGGAAGAGTAGTTGGCTTGTTTGGAGCGACCTTGCTTTGGATGTCAACAATGATACCGTTGTCTCACCATCAATAGCTTGCGTGCGTAAGTATAAAACTGCTGAATAGGCCTTAATAGAGGCATCGCAGAATCCGTGAAGTTGGCTGTTTTGATTATGATTGGAGTATCCAATCCATCTTGGGATTTTAATTTACTCTACGGCTGGTAGTTCTTGCTTGAAGGTGCGCCATTGATTTGCAATAGTATCAGAAATTGGTGTATCCCAGGAGCATCCGGATATCCACAATGTTTGTATCAAAATTTTTGCGGTGGTTATTACGGGTGAAATCCAACCGAGAGGGTCAAACAATGAGGATATTTCCGATAAGATGGTGCGTTTGGTTATTGGTCTGTCTTGGAAAGTTTGATTAAAACTGAATGTGAAATAGTCGTTGTGAGGATACCATTTGATGCCTAGAGCCTTTATTGACTCGTTTTCCGAGAAGTCAAAAGAAAGTTTTAGTTCTCTGTATTCGTTTGGAAGATGTACAAGCAGATCGTTACAGTTACTGGCCCACTTGCGCAAATTGAAACCGCCTTGTTTTAGCATCTCCATTAATTGCCGTTGAAGCTCCTTTGCGTCGGTGAGGGAATCTGCCCCAGTTAGCAAATCATCGACATAGAAGTGGCGTGATACTGCACTTGAAGCAAATGGCCATCGTTCTTTTTCGTCGTAGGCCAATTGTTGCAGGGTTCGGATCGCCAAATACGGAGCTGATGACATGCCAAAAGTTACGGTGTTGAGCTGATTATCTTGAAGGCCCTGGGTTTCTGGGTGTCTCCAAATGATGCGCTGATACGTTCGATGGCTAGGATGGACCCACACCATCCGATACATTTTTTCTACATCTGCTGTCATGGCCACTTTATATTTCATCCAGTTGAGAATTATAGTGAATAACCCGGGCTGTATGGTTGGTCCTACTAGTAGTTGCTCGTTTAATGATTTGCCGTTGGTTGTTTTAGCGGACGCATCGAAAACAACTCTTAATTTGGTGGTGATACTCTGTTTAAAAACGGCGTGATGCGGGATGTAATAGTTTTCTTCTAATGGTTGGGGTGGCTCACAGGCAGTCATATGACCTAAGTCTATATATTCATCCAAGCATTTCTCATATTCTTGTTTCAGAAGAGGAGTATTGGCTAACTTCCTTTGCAAGTAGTGACGTTTTAGGTCGGCACTTCTCGAATCACCTAATGTTGGAGTGCTATCTGTTGAAAAGGGTAGCTGAACTTGATACTGCCCATTTGGCAGTCGACAATGAGTATCCTTGTAGTGCTGTTCACATTTCCCTTCGTCAGGTGTGAACAAACTGACTCTTTTTACTTCCTCAATCTCCCAAAATTTGCGCATCTATTGATCGAGGTCCCAAGGACGTAGCCAGGGGAGGGGTTTAGGGGGTTTAAACCCCCCCGCAATGAAAAACAAACATCGCAGATAACATGAAAAATCAAATAATAACATAATTTTTGAAATTTATGCATATAAACTTCGCATTTATTTTGCTTAAACGCGGTCCATATATAATAAATAATTTTTCTTAAATTTTATACTAAATTTGAGATAGGCAGAACACCATTCAAATCGCATTTTTTTTCTCAGAAATACGTTTGGCAACAGCGATGTATAGCCCGAACCAAAAGAGATGAGGTTTCTCAAAAGTCGATTTTCCATGCGCAGCGCAGTAGCATTCGTAGTAGATTTCGAAGGGGAAATTTGAAAATCCATAAGCGCATGTCATTAATATGTGCGCAATGTTTATTTGTGTGGAATTTTCATTTCCCCACATGCGCGAAGAAACCTCATCTCTTTTGGTTCGGGCTATACTGCATGCTTATATAGTAGGCTAGAATTATGAATTTCAAAAACGCTTTTAAATTTGCGCTGTTCTAACAATACATGCGTATGTAGTAGGCTAGAATTATGAATTTTAAAATTTGTATCGTTAGAGTGAATTTTTATTGCATTGTAATAGAATGATTGTTTTTTTTAAATTTTTTATTTAAAACAGTTTATTAAGTTCAAAGTTAAAATCGCTCGTGCTGTGCGTATCGTGTAATTCCTTTTTTTGTTCAATATGAAGAGACGTGCTAATACTCTCGATAATTATTTTAAACCTGCTAAAACTGAAGATACTCCTTGCGTAATAACAAAAGATATAACGTCCGACTTGAATGAAAAAAACCAAGTAGAAAATGCAATTATACCTGGAGAAAATATCTGTGTGAAGACTGTCTAAGATATTTTTCAAGCTGATAATGAAGTTAGTGAAACTGCAGTAGATAATGTGGTAATTGATATCGGTACAGTTGTGGATCAAATAAAAACAAAATTAGTTGGTAACATGAAGCAGTTAAGAGTAAAAACATTAACTTCATTACTCGTGCCAAGTGAGACCTACGCATTTCCCGTTACAACAGGAAGAAATTTGAAATTTCAGCACGCGTGGTTAAAGAAGTGGTCATGGTTAGCTTATTCGCCAAAAAAGGATGCCGCGTTTTGTAAGTTTTGTGTGACTTTTAGTTCTGAGAAAGTCGGAAGAAATGCGCATCAAAAAGTAGGTGCTTTAGTATCCGAACCACTTGTGAATTGGAAAAAAGCTATAGAGAAATTTGACCATCACTCAACTCTTAATTATCATAAAAATGCAGTATCTTCTGCTGAAAACTTAATGAAAATTTTAAAAAATGAAGCTGAGGATATCGTGAGTTTAGTAGACAATAAATTGAGAGAGAAATTTAAACAAGAACGTCTCCAAAATCGAGCTTCATTACGACCAATTATTGAATCAGTTATTTTTTTATGTGAAAATGAATTATCTTTGAGAGGAAATAAAGATTCTGGCCAAATTTTACTAGAAAAACCAGCCCAAAGAGACGGTAATTTTCGGGCTTTAATCAGATTTAGGGCTCAAACAGATAATAATTTAAGAGCGCATTTGGAAGGCTGCGGAAAAAATGCGTCATATATGAGCCCTGAAATTCAGAACGAAATAATTGACATTTGCGGACAACTAACACAAAAAAGTTTAGTAAAAAAAATTAATAGTTCGAAATGTTTTTCTATTATGGGCGATGAAACATTGGATATTTCCGGAAAAGAACAATTTTCTTTATGTGTGAGATATCTGGATCACGGTGAAAAAATTGTTGTTCGGGAAGATTTCCTCACATTCAGGCATTTAACAGACTTGACAGCTGAGTATATCTGTAAAGAAATTTTGGATGTTTGTAATAATCTAGGACTTGATTTGAGTAAGCTGGTTGGGCAAGGCTATGATGGTGCATCAACTTTTAGTGGTGAAATAACAGGTGTTCATACAAGAATTCAGAAAAAGTATCCGAATGCTATTTATGTCCAGTGTACTTCTCATAGATTAAATTTAGTTCTTGGCGATTCTTTAAAAGTACCTGTCATAAGAAATTGTCTTGGTGTTGTAAAAGAAGTTACAAGTTTATTTCGGTTTAATACATATGCAAGTGATTTGTTAAAAAGGAAGATATCTGAAGTTGTACCTGAATCGCAAAAAACAAGGTTAACTGGGCTCTGCGAAACAAGATTTATCGAACGTCAAGATTCAATAAATACAGTAATTGAGCTATTTCCAGCTGTAATACTAAGTTTAGATGATTTAAGTTTAGAACATAAAAACATTGCAACAACCGCTGCAACATTATTATCTGCTATGGAAAAAAGTTGTTTCATAGTAGCTTTATTAATATGTGAATACGTTTTTAATTTAACTTTGCCACTAACAAAATTTTTGCAAAACCCAGAAAGTGACATTTCAAATTCATTAAAATATGTCGATAATGTCACAGCTATACTAAAAAAATTACGCGCACCAGAGCATGGTGATTTTGGCAGTAAAGAATTTTCAAAAATATTCAATAAGGCCCAGCATATATCACACATATGTTTGCATACTACAATTACAGTACCTCGTACAGCTAAGTCTCAAACAAACCGGGCAAATTACCCATATGAATCTGCAGAAGAATACTACCGGTCAGTTTTCTTTCCTTGCATAGATAATTTTATAAGTAGTTTGACGGAAAGATTTGAATGCAACAGAGATATAATATATCTCTAGATAAACTGCTACCTAAAAATGCGGACGTATTCAATGCTGAAAACATCTGTAACTTAAAAAACTATCTTCCAGAGTCAACCACAGAAGCAATCCTGAAAGCTGAATACATGTTATGGTGCCAAAAGTGGGATTGTTCATCAAAACCTGTCAAAATAATGGAAGTAATCGCTGCATGCGATATTAACTTCTACCCAAACATTAACACTCTTTTATGTGTACTTGCTACGTTACCCGTATCGACGATGGAAGTTGAAAGAACATTATCAGCTCTTAAGAGAATAAAAAACTTTTTAAAAAACAAAAGTGACGACAGTCGACTTACTGCTTTGGCCTTGATGTCCATAAATTATCCCCCGAATTATAATATTGAGGATGTCTTAGACATTATGGCTTTAAAACCAAATAGAAAAATTAAATTATAATCCTTTTTTTGTGTGAATTGATCTTGTTTTTGTTTTTGTTTTGCATTTTTATTTTAAGTTGTTTTTCTTTTGGATTTTATTTAAAAATATCTTCAAAATTATTTCCATTCATATGTATGTTTATTATATTTTCTTTGTGTGAATTGATCTTATGTTTTTGTTTTGCACTCTTGTTTTGTATATTTTTTTTTGGATTTTATTTAAAAATATTTTCAAAATTATTTTCATTCATGTAACTATATTAGTTGAATGTTCAAAGAAAAAAATACATATATTCAAAAACTAAAACACATTTTACTTTTTTTTAATTACGAAAAAATATCTGGATGACTATATATAAAAAAAGTATAGGGGGAGGAAACAGAGGTCTCATTTGCACAGATCATTATATGATTCTTACGATAACCCCCCCCCAAATCAAAATGCTGGCTACGTCCTTGGGTCCAAGGTTGGTTCTACAGTAAGCGAAAATGCTTTAGTATGCGGGTCATTCCAGCCATAATCGGGCGAAAAATACACGACCGCCCGGAAAATGGGTGAAAACATTTTTTTTATGTTTCTCGCGATAAAAAAACATGAAAAACGTTGTTATAGATTTTTTTTGCAACATCTATTGTTTATTACGTTTATTCACGTTTTTCGAGAAAATCGGCACTATTTATGAATAATTGAACAAAACAACAACAGAAAAAATTTCAAAAATAGTTGTTTTGTAGCCTGAAATTTACTCTTTCGGAAAATTGACATGATAAAATGTTTGACCTTGACCTTTTCTCAATGACAGCCAAAACAACAAAAAAATCGGAAAAATTTCAAAAATTAATTTCTCAAAAACACCATCTCAGATTTCGCTCAAATTTTAACACAATCTTCTCGAATGTCCAAACAATCACCCAAAAAAATTTTTCCCATGATTATTGAACTATTGCAACATAATGAATTTTTTAATTTTTTTGATTAAATTTTATGTATAGTACATATTGTTTAAAAACATGCCTAACATGTCTCGCAATCAGTCATTAATAATTAAGGTGTCACTTCCGCATGTCAGCGAAAAGTTCTTGCAATAATTCAGTGACCCACCTGGATTATTGGGAAATTGTAAAGTGCACCAACTTCTAAGTATGTCATCAAGTAGTATATAAGTCGAATAGAATTAAGTTAAGAATCAGTATTCAATAAAGTACTAAAACCATCGTTACATTCTTTTCCCTGTCAAACCGCTACCTAAATCGTTGAAGTTTTGCGGTCTTCAACAATCCAACCTTTTACAATCCATTACTCTCATCCTGAGTTAAACATTGGTCCTTCGAGCCATAAAACAGAACCCCCTATCCAACTCCCACAGTAATACCTAAACCGTTTTCCAAAAGAATATAAAAATTGTGCCCCCACCAGTGGTAAGCACAAAAATAATTATTAAAACGTGTATACTTAAAACTTTCCGGGTATTCAAAGTATCATTTTTAAACATAAAAACAAAAACAAACCGAAGCCATCAATAACCTACGACAATGGCAACCACCATCGATAAACTCACCTCGTCTCAAGTTACAATTGCGGAAACTTTGGCTAAAACATTGGAATTAATAGGAAAAGAGCCGATACCCAGGAGAACACGGGCCTACATACAAAAACAGCAGCAGGAAATAGGCAACCTTTGGAACATCTTTGAAGAGCAGCATCAACAAATCCAGGCATTAAACGAACCAAATCACAACTATTTTCTGAAGAACTACTACAACCAGGCCCTAAGTATAAAACAGAAAATTTTATCAAAGCTGGAGGCATATGCGATGGCGCTTGCTGAAACATCTGATTCCATGTCAACAAAGGCAAACGACCCGATTGAACAAAAAGCTGACAACGCAGGCAATAATGAAAATGCTGTGCGACTTAAAAGAGCATATATACGTATGGAGTCACTGCAGAAACAGATTACGAAATTAATGCAAAATATAGAAATGACTAATGCAGGGATTGAATTGCATTCAAAAAATCTAACTCAAGATTGGAGGCAATTGGAATCCCTACATGAGGAAATAATGATATTTAACAACAACAAAGAAGATTTGACAAATGTTAACAACCAATTTGATGCGTTAAGAAACGAATATATGGAAGTTCTTACCAAGCTTCATGAAAGGGTATCAACAGCTGCTAGCAGACCTACAGAAAGTGATGTGCGACTTCCTCGTCTTAATATACCAATATTTGAAGGTAAATATGAAAGCTGGACTGCTTTTCACGACATTTTTCGTAGGCTTATTCATGAAAATAAAAGATTAGCCAATGTCGAGAAAATGCATTACCTGAAAACCAATTTAAGAGGCGAAGCGGCCAGACTTCTAAATCATTTGGAAACGTCTGATAGCAACTATACAATTGCTTGGGAGATAATAAAAGAAAGATATGAAAATAAAAGAAAATTATTTTCAGTACATATACAAGCATTACTTGCGTTGCCAAAATTGGAAATGGAATCAACAAATGGAGTAAAGAGAATCCATGATACAATGAAAGAGAGCCTTCATAGTATAGGAAATCTTGGTGTGGATACCAGCTCCTGGGCTCCAATTATCATTCATTTAATTATTCAAAAATTTGACTACGAAACCTTGAAGCAATACGAGCAATCACATACCAGCGCAAGAGAGATTCCAACATTCGACAATTTTTACAAATTTCTTACCAACAGATTTCAATCCTTAGAAGCAGTGGGAGAAACGAAGACCCGAGGAATTGTCCAAATGCAGAGCAGACGAGTTGAAAAATATAAGCCACTCAACGTAAGAAATCACGTAACAACAGCCGAAGCAAAATGCCGATACTGCCACAACACACATGTCATCTACAATTGCCCAGAGTTCTTGTCTCTAGATGTATTACAACGTATAGAAGCAGTGAAAAGAAATAATTTATGCAAAAACTGCATAAATCATACTATGAACGAAAAGTGCCACAGCCACCGAAGTTGCAGTATATGCAAAAAGCAGCACCATACCCTCCTGCATCAACCACCACCCCAAAACTTGGAAAAATTAAGAAAGGTTCACGTGCAGAATACAACAGCCTTCCAAGATAATGAAGTTTTACTGGCTACAGCTTTAGTCAAGGCAACATCTCGTAACGGAAAGCAAGAGTTCCTCCGTGTGTTGATAGACACTGGATCACAAGCCTCCTGCATTACAGAACAAGCAGCACAAATGTTATTGTTACCTAGAATGAAAACATGTGTCAAGCTAACAGGATTAGGAGCTACAGAAGCATCCACAGCCCTAGGAAAGGTAGATGTTCAAATCCAACCAAGGTTTCCTTCTGACTTTCAAATGAACATTGAAGCGTTAATTTTGCCAAAATTAACAAAGAGATTACCAAACACTAATCCAGCGATCTCCATCCCATGGAAAAATTGCATACTAGCTGATCCATCGTTCAATCAACCAGGCCCCATAGATATGATAATAGGAGCAGATGTGTACACCACAATAATTTCAAATGAAATCAAAAAATCAAGGAGCATACTAGCACAAAACACAGAACTTGGATGGGTCATCTCTGGAAAGGTACCGTACAGCAGTAATAAGATTAAGGTTGTTATGGTGATATCGAGGAACCAGCTTGATGATCAAATTAAACGATTCTGGGAGATTGAAGAAGCAACCGATGATCAGATCATCAAATCAGATGACGATATATGTGAACAGCACTTCAAAAGGACTCATGTTCGTGAGGCAGATGGAAGATACACCGTTCAAATTCCATTTAAAGAACCAATGCAACCTCTGGGAGATTCAAAAAAAGCAAGCTGTAGCCCGGTTATTACAAAACGAGAGAAAATTCCTAACCAATAAACATTTAGAACAGGAATATAAAAAATTCATGACGGAATACCTGGACTTAAAACATATGGAGTTGATTAAAAATTCAGACGAGTTCTCAGATGAAGCGTATTACATTCCGCACCACGCTGTAATAAAAAATGACAGCACGACTACCAAGTTACGGGTAGTATTCGATGCGTCGGCCAAAACAACAACTGGTGTAAGCCTTAATGACAATATGTTGGCAGGATCTAAACTACAGCCAGACCTATCCTACATTTTACTACGTTGGCGGAAACATCGATATGTATTTACCGCAGATATCGAGAAAATGTACCGCCAAATTAAACTGGCAAAACCGGATCAAAACTACCATAGAATCCTTTGGAGATTCAATCCAACAGAACCAATTAAGGAATACAGATTAACAACGGTAACTTATGGAACAACTTCGGCTCCATATCTAGCCGTTAAAACAATACAACAAGTTGCAATAGACGAAAGCGAAAAGTACCCTCAAGCCAGTAAAACTATATTTCAAGATTTCTATGTAGACGATGTTATGTCTGGAGCTAATACACTAGAAGAAGTCAGAAGCTTACAAACCGATCTGATAAAATTATTGAATTCAGGTGGTTTTAAATTAAGGAAATGGACAAGTAATCATCAACAAATCTTAAGGAGTATACCAAATGATCTACGAGAACAGGGGATTCTGACTATTGATAAGGATGACACCATTAAAACTCTCGGCATACATTGGAATCCAACATCAGACACCTTTCATTTTAAAGTAAATGTGAAAACGACCGAAAAGGTTACAAAAAGAATAATGCTATCTAAGATAGCCCAAATTTTTGATCCACTTGGCTGGATCACCCCCGTCACACTACGAGCAAAACTCATGATCCAAGAATTATGGAAATCTGGGATTTCATGGGATGAAGCTCCCACCTCCAAGTTAACATCAGATTGGCAGCAGTATCAAGAAAAATTGCCCAAGTTAGAAGAATTAAAAATTCAAAGATGGATAAACCACGACACAAGATCAAGTGAAATAGAACTTCATGGTTTTAGTGACGCATCCGAACGTGCATATGCGGCAGTCATTTATTGCAAAACCACAGCATCAACGGGGACTTCATCAGTTCACTTGATCACAGCCAAATCTAAGGTTGCACCGATTAAATCAAAACTAACAATCCCACGACTAGAATTATGTGGAGCAGAGCTGCTAAGTAAATTGATGAACCAAACCGTTAAAGCATTAGAACTTCCACAACAACCAACAATATACCTTTGGTCAGACTCCATGATAACCATTGCTCGGATAAAGGGATCACTGAACAAACAGAAAGAATTCGAATCAAATAGGATAATGAAAATATTATCTGTGACCAACCCAACCCAATGGAACTACATTAAGACGGATGAAAATCCTGCGGACTGTGCTTCACGCGGCATGAATCCTGACCAAATCAAGGACCACTGCCTCTGGTGGAATGGACCATCCTGGCTTAGATTAAATAAAAATGCATGGCCAAGTACTGCTCTACAAACAATTCACGAGCCTATAGATACTACGGAAACCTGTGTGCTTGTGACAACAAAATCAATATTAACGGACCCATCTTTCTTTGATCGATTCTCCACATTACGAAGATGCATACGAGTTATGTCGTATTGCAATCGATTTATTGATAGCTGCAGAAGACTGAACATACCGATGTCAAGAAGTCTGACTACGGACGAACTGCTTCAAGCACAAACACGCATAATAAAGTACGTGCAGGGACACGCCTTTGCTGAAGAAATCCAAATGCTACAAAGGAAGAAACCAGTTCCGGTCAAAAGTAAACTTCTGTCATTAAGTCCATTCCTTGATGATGAAAATATACTTCGAGTTGGAGGTCGGTTAAACCAATCAGCACTTCCATACGATGAACGACATCCGATAATTATACCACAAAAATCGCACCTTACAAACCTTATCATTAAGGAAGCACATCTTAAGACCCTTCATGGAGGAAACCAGCAAACATTAGCGTACATACGAGGACGATATTGGATATTACACGCCAGAAATACTGTTAAAAGACATCTTAATAGTTGCACCATATGCTTCCGCATTAAGGCAAAAACGTGCCAACAGATAATGGGAAACCTTCCTTCACCAAGAGTGGTCCCATCGCCCCCATTCACGCACACCGGAATAGACTACGCAGGTCCTATTCAGTTGAAGGCATCCAATGTAGCAAGGTCCAAAATATATAAGGGATATATTGCGTTATTTATTTGCCTATCTACCAAGGCGGTACACATAGAAGTTGTCAGCGACCTAACAAGTGAAGCATTTATAGCAGCGTTTAGACGATTTACCGCCAGACGTGGACATTGCAAACACCTGTACAGTGACTGCGGATCCAACTTCATAGGAGCTCAGAAAATACTTGACACAGATCTTCATCTAGCGATTCAAAGGGCAACAGAAGATGTTAAGGACATAATTGCAAACGACGGAACTCACTGGCATTTCAACCCTCCAGCAGCACCCCATATGGGGGGAATATGGGAAGCTGGCATAAAATCTATAAAATATCATTTGAAACGAATAATTGGCAACACAACACTGACCTATGAAGAACTTACAACCACGCTAACTCAAATAGAGGCAAGCCTTAACTCTCGACCATTGTGCCCATTAAATGATGATCCAACAGACTGCAACGTCCTAACACCTGGACACTTTTTGATGGGACGAGCACCGTTAACTCCACCAAGGGCAGAAGGTGAGGAGAAAACATATAGTCACTTGACAAGATGGAAGCTAACAAACAAACTCAGTGAAGACTTTTGGAATATATGGTCGCATGAGTATTTATCACATCTTCAGCAGAAACCAAAATGGTGGAAAGAGAAAGATAATTTAAAGACAAATGAATTAGTACTCATTAAGGACGAACAGATGCCGTCTTCGAAATGGAAACTTGGAAGAATTATAGCAATACATCCTGGAAATGATGAAAAAATACGTGTTGTGACCTTGCGCTGTGGAAATAACACAGTGTTAAAACGACCTGTGACAAAGTTATGTAGACTACCAATATACGAGACTCCTGTCGATGAAAAAGACCAAAATCGAGAGCAGCAAGAGGGAAATACCCCTCAACCAACTACAATTAATGTTTCGCAAACGTCTGTTAGTAGGAAAAGAAGATACGAACTTCCAGAGACGTACCTTACTCCTGATCTTATTAAAAGGAGATATATCCACGAAATCGAAGAAGCTAAAAGAAGTGTCAAGTCACGAAGATCCAGTATCAAAATTCGGCCAGTAACAGGCTATAGCAACCTGGTTCCAATCGAAAAACAGCGACTCGCCAAGGAGAAATATGAAGATATGAAGAGTCAGACGAAACCAACAAGCCCAAGAGCAAGAACCCATCAATCATCGGTATGGAATACAACGATAACTTGCCTGAGCCTTCTCTCGACGCTAGCCGTAGCAAAAGGAGCATATACAATAACCCACCCTCAACCTGGGCTATACATCGAAGACATGGGTAAATTAAACTTAAGGCGAGGGACTCTTCGAGTTGAGCTCACGTTGCCATTAAATGTGAATGCAGATGTCGTCAGGGTAAAAAATGTAATCCAACAGATGCAAGATGTATGCACAGCATCTCAAAGAACCTCTGAAGAGATCCACTGCGAAGCATTGGTTCGCCATCTGAAAACTCAAGGAGAAGATCTATTACGTGAGATAGACGTGTTAAATGAAAATAATCATACCCGCAACAAAAGAGGATTGCTAGGCAAGGCATTAACCTACGTTTTGGGCGTAAATGATGAAGTTTACGCAGACATATCGACCCTACAAAAGAATCAGCAAATGCTTCAGCAAACATCGCTACATCAATCCTCAATCATGTTAACTACAATATCACACCTCAACGACACGGAAGCAAGGGTCACAGAAAAAATCAACTCATTTACGAAAAAATTAAATCAAGCACTGATCGAAATCAATACGGTTCAAGGATGGTTTACAAAAATCAATACAAACATGATAAACCTTCATGTCCTGACAGCGTATCAGATCGCAACAAATATCTTAGATGAATTAGAAAGACAATATAATAAATTAATTGCCATTACGATGAGAAGAGGCAGTGTAGTAGAGATACTACAACTAAACAAATTACGATCTATAATAAAGGATGCCTCCGCTAAACTTCCAAGCAATCTCTATATTGCCGATACACCTGAGCAAAGAACCAACCTAGAGAAAAATGAGACGAGCATTACTATATTTGGATACTTCAACATTGTCGAGGTAGATCAATATACGTTAGTGAAGGTTACACCAATTCCATGGAGGTTAGAGAATAATACATACCTAATAGCTGACATCCCAAACAACATTCTCGCGGTCAATTACAATAAGCAGACATACTTCGAATTGCCTGACAGTGACATTAAGAGCTGCATAAACAGGAACGATCATCAACTACTATGTTTACCAACAGCCATCAGTAATATAGAAGACAATACAAATTGTGTTGTGGATGAAATCTACGATCGTCCGTTTAAACATCATTGCCCAATTAAAATACTTCAGGTACCAACCATCTTGTGGAAACAATTGTATATGATCAACACCTGGCTGTTCATTGCAATGGCCCCAGTTGCAGCCGCGGTTGTATGCAACGGCACCCGAATCGATGTTGGACTAAATGGAACCGGAGTGATTCAAATAACAAAGGACTGTGTCATTAAAACAAAGGGGAACACCATCTTACCAGAATTCATTGACAGTACTCATGTAAGATCTTCATTGAATAAGCCTCTGGGATTAGAAATTACGAATACAACCGAACTCATTAAGAAACCAAAGGTACTAATTTCGGAACACATCCTAAGACCATCTGACCAACTGCCAGGAGCTATTAAGGAGCAAGAAC
Organism: Thereva nobilitata; assembly: GCA_963855945.1. Classification (NCBI taxonomy): domain Eukaryota; kingdom Metazoa; phylum Arthropoda; class Insecta; order Diptera; family Therevidae; genus Thereva; species Thereva nobilitata. The sequence goes on from OY979695.1 coordinate 94,140,234, forward strand.
TTCTGCATGACAACCTGAGATCAAACACGCTGCACACTATTGGACATCATGCACTGTCTACAACTGTCGCAGTAACTATATCCATAATGATAGTCATCCTTCTAGTTATATTTAAGAAGAGAAACAAAAGGGGAGCTCGTCAATCCATTCACCAACATGACTTCGTGTTAAAAACGCCGTCGACTCCTCACATCACGAGCAAACATAACACGTATTCCGCGGAGGGGGAGAATGTTTAAAAACATGCCTAACATGTCTCGCAATCAGTCATTAATAATTAAGGTGTCACTTCCGCATGTCAGCGAAAAGTTCTTGCAATAATTCAGTGACCCACCTGGATTATTGGGAAATTGTAAAGTGCACCAACTTCTAAGTATGTCATCAAGTAGTATATAAGTCGAATAGAATTAAGTTAAGAATCAGTATTCAATAAAGTACTAAAACCATCGTTACATTCTTTTCCCTGTCAAACCGCTACCTAAATCGTTGAAGTTTTGCGGTCTTCAACAATCCAACCTTTTACAATCCATTACTCTCATCCTGAGTTAAACACATATACATATAGTGTCAGTGTACATATATGTGCACATATGTGTATGTGTGCTTGTGTGAAAGGGTGTGTTTGAGTTTGTTTGTGTGTGTGTATTTATGTGTGTTTGTGTGTGTATGTGTGTGTAGATTCCTGTAAAACCGAATAAAATAACCGAATAAAATTTAAAAAAAAACAGTTTGCGGGAAAAAATGTTTGTGTGTGTAATTTTTCGTTTAAGAAACAGATCTCATAGCGCGAGATTAGGATATAAGTTTTTTAACATTTTATTTTCATTTTTTTACAGTTTAAGTCGACTTAAATTTAATTGTGTAGATTTCACTGGAACTTCAGATAACGCTTTTTCGCTTTCGAGTGACAGGTCTGAAAAAAACGATAAAAATTATTTTTCGATTAATTCGTAAATAAAGTGATAATTGCGTAAATATCAATGTACCTTGTTAAAACTGGTCCATGTTGATTTTCTACGTAATTTCTTGTTACTTCGTACTGACTGAAGCTTTCACTGAATGAATTGTTTTTCATTTTTGCTGTTCCATCTTCTTGTGGTACGCAGGAGTGACGCTGTCTGATTCCTTTGATTTCAAGAGCAGATTTGAACCTTCTCTCCATCCTCTTGTTATGGTCCTTCATGTTGTTATGCTCCTAAAATGGAAGAAGATTAATTGTATATTTTAATCGGAAATTGTGTTGTACTTATCTGTCCTATTTGTGTATGTGCCGTCCGCCAGAACATCATATTGCTGATGAATCTTTCTTGTAGATTACCACGAAAGACGCGATGACTTGGAGGTACTCGGGGCGTCGCTGGAAGGAACAAAGGGACTGGTTCGTAAAGGCCAAGGTGTATCGGGGACCTACGGGAAAGAACAGTCGACGGCAACCGGCCAAACCTAAAAAAAAATGGACAGTAGATTACATAATTTATAGAACATAATTTCAGCATTAGCGATGTTGTGAACGACCTGCAATCCTCAGCGCCAATCATAACCTCTTCATATAGAAATAGCCTGGATCACCTGGGACTCCAAGTTCTGGGGCGCAACACTCCGATCGCGGGGAAGAGAGGTCATCAGGGAGTGCTCTAAGGTGTAAATAAAAGGAAAAGTTCCAGCTACCCGGAAATCCGCCAGCATATCTTGAGCTGTCATACTCAAGTTCCTTCGCCGATTGCGAGAATATGCTTGGTCGCTGAATTCCTTGAGGTGTAGCCTTATGTTGCCCAGAAATTAGGGATTAATTCCCAAATATAATTTTATTAATAATAGTCGCCCGATTTCAACCGATCCAACCGATTCCATCCGGTGGGGTGGGACGGGTGGAAAATGGTCCAAAATAATGGGAACTTGAGGAATAGTGGGCTTTTCCTTATAAAAAGTTAGGCCCCTGACCGATTCTCTCTCTCAGTTGGAAGTGGTCTATAGAGTGATATAGTGATTTAGTCAAAAGTGATAAAGTTTTCTTTGAGGAGACCGTTAGAGGCGGAGATATAGCGATCTAGTAAAAAGTGGTAGTTTTTTTTTTGAGGAGACCGTTATAGGCGAGGATTGCGGATCGGAGTCAGGGAGTCAGTGGAGTTAAGTACTGTTGTTTTTCTATTTTCCTTTAATTTTTTTTGCTTACCGTTTCCTTTTTTTTTATTATTATTGTTTTGTTTTTTTTTTTAACTTTCTTTTCCTACCTTATTGAACTTTTATTTTACTATTATATTGAATATTTTATTTTTATTATTTTATTTTATTTAACTTTATTTTAATAAGTACGGATTTGAACTGAAGTGAATAAAAATTGAGTTGTTTTATTTCTTTTTTTTATTATTATTATACTTTTTTTTATTGTATTCGGTGTGGGTTCAAGCCCCACGTTGGAACTCAAATTATAGGATCGTAGTCCTTAAAACTACGTGGCGCCCTTTAGGGTTAACTTGGGTTTTTTTTTCGTTATTTGTGTAGGACCACACCCCACGCTGAGCGCGGCCGAGGCTTACGTGCGAAACGGGACGTAACTTTTTTGGCGCCCAACGTGTCTTTTTACTTCAAGATTACCAAGTTAGCCCCGATTGTTTTTCCTTTTTTTTCGTGAAAGAAAATGTTTTTTTGTAATTGGTGTGACAATCCGGAATATTTATTAGCAATTTTAAAAGTAGTCCGGATTTTCTTCAAAAGCGCAACTAGTGCAAAACGGAAAAGCAACGTGGGATTATTTTATCGGAAAACTATTTAGCTAAAGACCGGATTAGATTGGAATTGTTTGGTTGTTTTTTTTGTGTGGCATTTTTATAGTAGAAAAGTGGCATAATTTCTTTTAGTGGCAGAGTGGAATTTAGTGTGGGAAAGGACGAAGACAATAATTTTATCATCTTCTAAGAAAACTATTATTTCAGTGGGGTTAAGTGGCCTCCAGCTGTTCAGCCACTCAATTGTTATACCAATCTTGACAGTTCGCCGTAAAATCTTTGTGTGGGAGTGACAGTAGTGCGTGTACGAAGAGCTACTTGGAGAGCAGGGAGCGAGGCAACAAGTTGCTGGGGAGTGAAAGAACTGTAAGTAAGTTGCAAAGCTGTAGAAGTTGCGAAACTTTAAAAGTTGCGAAACTTTTGAAGCTGCGAAACTTTAAAAGTTGCGAAACTTTAAAAGTTGCGAAACTTTAAAAGTTGCGAAACTTTAAAAGTTGCGAAACTTGGAAGTTGCGAAGCTTTGGAAGTTGCAAAACGTGGGAAGCTCCGGAACTTTGGAAGTGCAAAACATTGTACGAATACGCAACATAGAACTGATCACGCCACTCATTGTTTTTTTTTCCTTTTCTTCTGGAACCCACGCCACTCCATTTTTTTGTGCCACAATTATATTTTCCTTTTTGAGTATCAAATAGTGATAAGCATACTTACAATTTTAGTGACAAGAAGGTTGATGGTATATGGTATCCCTGGTAGTGTAGGTTGTCTCAACCTGTTAAAATCAATGGATTTTTCCTTTTTTTTACACAAAAAAATACACACTAATTTTTCACAGTAAGACACCATATTAATAGGGATATTAATTAGAACTTTCCTCCTTGGGATTCCACCCAAGATCTTATCCACAAAAAAAAAATTACACACCATCACCAAATCACACGGGAATTGTTGTTTTACTGCAGGCACTCTAATTAAACCGGGTACAACGTGTACCACAAACCGACCGACGCACGTTACTTACTAGTTACAACTGGCTCGTTCCGAAGAAGTAGTCAATGCTCGACTATGAATGACCATCGAGTATAAGAGAATTATTGTTGTTTTCAATAGTAGGAGAGAGAATTGGATGTTTTTTGCAAGGAATTAAAATTTTTTTTGGGGAATAATAAGGAAATTTTTTTTGGGGAAGGCTCACCGCACCGGACTCTATTTTTTTTCTATTTAAGTAGTCGGCCATTACTCTACTAGGAAGAAAAGGATTGGAAGCGAATTGTGGGTCAAGTTCATGCTTTTGTTGACTCTATTTGTTGTTGATCGATTTTCTATGATATTGGCAAGGAACTAAGTAAATTTTGAAGACTTAACCAACAGATGTTTCACTATTAGGTTATATATACGGTGACCATATTTCCGAGAAAGAAATACAGTACAAGCAGAACAAAAAAAACTAGCAAGGGCGGGGGTGAACCTAAAATTTCAAATGGCAACCCCCATATTTTTCACGGATTCTGATTCTTTGCAGGGAAATATGAAGCTTTTGTCTAAAAATTTATTTTATCCGAAGCCCGCCTGCACCCCCAAAAATCATCAAAAATCAAAATTATAAATTCGTATAAAAAAATATTTCTAACAAAATTTTGATATTTCTCTGCTAGGGGGTGAGTGGGGTGGGGTGAAAGTTGTGTTCAAACGATTCCACCCTCTAAGTCCTCTACCTGTTGTGTAGAATTATCACGTTCCTTCCAAAAATTGTTTTATTCTCAAATAGTTTGCAAAAATACAGTGCATTATACAGCACGCTGTGTAGATAGAGGACATTTTACAATTTTTCAAAGATTAAAAATTCCAGAGGACAGGTACACTTAAAAGAGTACTGTACTGTACAATACAGTACGGTTGGTCACCGTAGTTATATACAATATATCATATTCCCTAACAGGTAGTTATTTTTCAAGGTACTCGGGGCCTGGAAGCCGGTAGATGGTTGTGTGAAGACGAAGAATTTTTTTTTGCGAGACAAGTGAATTTCATTGAGAAACAATTGAATTTTTTTGACACTGAATCGAAAAGTGTAAATTTTATTGGCGCTTCTGCATTGACACTTTCTCTGTGGTTGGATTTTTTTTGTTCGTTGCGACGACTTCTCTTTCCTTGTGTTTTTGTTTTACTATTTTTGGAGTACCAGCCCGTGGAACTTTCGTATTCGTTTTTTTGGTTGTCGTTTTTTTTTCTTCGCAGTTGAGGTTTTTCTTGTAGGGGGTTCGCGACATTTTAGAGTTAGCGGTCTTTGATTTTTAGAAACCGAAATCGAGATGGAAGTCAACAGGCTCAGCCAGGACGAGCTGTCCTATGAGCTGATAATCAGAGGTTTACCGACGGGAAAGGTAGAGGAGATGAGAGCTGCCCTCCGCTCGGCTTTAAAAGTGGAAAAGGAAGGCAAGATAGTATTGGTTGAACCCTACCCTTTTTCCTTCGACGAGGACGCTCAGGCATTGCAGAGGAAGCTGAGCGAGATAGCATCCTTGCAAGAAGTCTTCGAAGGCGACTCAGGCTCAAGCGAATACAAGAAATTGCTGACGAAGATAGAATGGTGTCTGGCCCGAGCAAACCGCATAACGATTGAGGAGGAACATCAGAAGAAAGAAAAAGCTCGCATTAGAGGAGAATTAATCATATCCTTGGGTTCGCTCTATGCAAAGGCGGAAGGGGATGATCCTGACGACGAATCATCTGAGGCGGCCGCCGAGTTATCGCTCCCTGCAGCGGTAATGACGACCAACCGAGCTCAGGCCCAAATACATAAGTGGGGTATAAAATTCACTGGGGAACAAGGGCAATCGGTAAGTTCCTTCCTCGAAAGGGTTAATGAAATGGCGGAAGCGAGAGGGATAAACCGATGCCAGCTATACCGCTCAGCACTGGATTTATTTGGTGGACGCGCGCTAATTTGGTACCGGGCCAATAAGGGTTCGTTGCACTCATGGAATGACTTGGTGAAGGAGTTGAGAAAAGAGTTTCTGCCACCGGACTACGATGAGCGACTATTGGAAGAGATACGGAGAAGGACGCAAGGACGAATCCATGGGAATATATGTGGCCACTATGAAAAATATGTTTGCACGGTTGAACGAGCCCCTTTCGGAGAAGGAGCAACTGAGAACCCTTAGGAGGACAGTCCACCCTTTCTACCAGACGCAGCTGGGGTTACACGAAATAGAATCAATAACCGAAATGGTGGAACTAGGTCGGAAGCTCGAGACAATAAGGTCATCTGCTGAGGCTTTCATTCCTCCCCCGTCGCGACGAAACCACTCCTTGCTTGAGCCGGACCTTGCTTATATTGGCTACGAACCTCAAGTCATAGCTGCGGTAGATAACTCCAACCAACATAGGAGGCCGAGTGCAACGGCAGAGAGGAGGTGTTTCCGATGCGGCCAGCCTGGGCATTTTGCCCGAAATTGTCGGGTACTAAGGTGCTTCGGTTGCGGCACACCAGGGACGATCCGCCCACGTTGTGATCGATGCAACCGGAGACCAGCAGGGGAGCAACATCCAGTGCCGGTGGAACAGCGTCAGGTCCAGGGATCGAGAAACGAACAGGGAGCCCGAGCCTAGACGGCGAGCCGGGTAGTCCGCAGGGAGCCGTAACCAGCGAAGATCCGGCCAACCATCAACGGCCGGACCATTCCGCTGAAAGGGGCGTAATAGGGGTAGCTCAGCACGAAAGAGTGGACTATGTTTTCTGTGGTCCGGAAGACGATGTGCGACCTCATCTTCAGGTGGAAACCCTTGGGGTAAGATTCCGTGGGTTACTTGACTCGGGAGCAACAGCGACCGTCATCGGTGGCCCTGGTTGGGAAAAGTTGGAGAAGATGAAGTTGGAAATTAGCGGAAGAATGAGGAAGGTGGTTAATGTAGCCGATGGAAGGTCTGTCGAGGTGTTGGGCAAAACGGACATACCCATTGCATTAGAAGGGAGAACGAAGGTTAAGGAGGTACTGATAGTCCCAGAGTTGCCGCACCCAATCATCCTGGGGATAGACTTCTGCAAAAAAATGAAGCTGGTGGTAGACTTCGATGACAACAGCTGGAAGTTCAAGGAAGAGCAGACGGGGGTGCGAATACACGCCTTGGAGAGTAAGTCGAAACTTATGGAGAGGCAGCAGAAGGAATTGGAGGAGATTATCGGGGAGGCGAAGCACGTAATGGGGACGAAGCTAGGGTGCACGCGTATCGTGGAACATGTGATCGAAACAGAATCACCGCCCATCAAACAGCGTCATTACCCCATCTCGCCGGCCATGCAAAAGGTCGTCAACGAAGAACTGGAGGAAATGTTGGAAGCCGGAGTGGTGGAACCATCTAACAGCGCGTGGGCCTCACCGGTGGTATTGGTAAGGAAGAAGGATGGCAAGTACCGGTTCTGCGTCGACTTTAGGAAACTAAACAAGGTGACTAAGAAGGATGCTTACCCTCTGCCTTTTGTCTCGACTACCTTAGACAAGTTGCGCGACGCTAGATACCTGTCGTCGTTGGACATCAAGTCGGCCTTTTGGCAAGTGCCGATGGAAGAAAAATCCAAACAATACACCGCTTTTACTATTCCAGGGCGAGGTTTATTCCACTTTAATAGGATGCCTTTCGGGTTAACCAACTCGCCGGCGACTTGGCAACGGTTGATTGATAGAGTACTGTCCGGTACCTTGGGGGATAAGGTCTTCGTTTATCTGGACGACGTTATCATTGTGACTCAGACGTTTGAAGAGCACAAGAAAGTACTAAGGGAAGTCCTAGATAAAATTCGGGAGGCTGGGCTCGTCATCAACTTTGACAAGTGTGAATTCTGCAGAGAGGAATTGAGGTATTTAGGGTATGTAGTAGGGGAAAATGGGTTACAGGTGGATCCAGAGAAAGTGCAGGGTATTCTGAACATCGCAACACCTAAATCTGCCACGGAGGTACGGAAATTTATTGGCACAATATCCTGGTACCGTAGATTCGTCCTTAATTTTGCCACGCTATTGGCCCCTATCACAGCTTTATTGAAGAAGAAGACGAAGTTCATGTGGACGCCGCAGTGCGACGAAGCTTTTAAGAAAGCGAAGGATTGCTTAGTGAGTGCACCCATACTAACGTGCCCGAATTTTGATTATCCTTTCGTAATCCATACCGATGCCTCTGGTTATGGTTTAGGCGCAGTCCTTACTCAACATATTGAGGATCAGGATAAGGTGATAGCATACTTGAGTAGGTCGTTGAACCGGGCAGAGCGCAACTATTCAACAACGGAGCGAGAGTGCCTCGCCGTGCTTTGGGCAATCGAAAAGTTGCGGCCATATATTGAGGGTACTAGCTTCACTGTTGTCACAGACCACGCATCCTTGGTCTGGCTCTACAATCTGAAGGACCCGCAGTTCGGCTGGCCCGATGGGCCGTCCGGCTGCAACAGTATGACTTCAACAACGTACACAGGAAGGGCAAAGAACACCTGCTGCCAGATCTACTGTCGCGATCTGTCCCAGCCATAGACTGTGTTGACAACGGGCCCCCACCGAAGGAAGCATGGTATGCACGCATGGAAGAAAAGGTAAGAAAGAACCCCGAACGCTTCCCAGACTGGAAGCTTAACCTTGGTAGTTTTTGGAGGCACGTACGTCCGAAGTATCCAGAGTTGGCCCAGGAGGGCTTCGACTGGAAAAGGGTGTTACCAAAGGCGGAAAGGAAGAAAGTCTTGTTAGAAGCACACGACGCCCCAATCGCAGGACACGGAGGGGTCAAGAAAACCTACGACCGACTTGCCCAACGATTCTACTGGCCGAAGATGAAAAGTGACGTTGCAGCCTACGTAAGACGATGTACTACGTGTCAAATGACTAAGCCAGAACGCGAGAGACCGGCAGGCTTGATGTCTTCCCGCGTGGTTTGCAGTCACCCCTGGGAGTGTGTATGCATCGACTTAATTGGGCCCTTACCGCGTTCCACTCGTGGGAATAAATATATTTTAACCGTAGTTGATTACTTCAGCAAATTTCCTTTGCTTTTCCCTTTGCGCTCTGCTACAGCCCCACATATTTGCCGCATTTTAGAGGAATCGGTGTTCCTGATTTTTGGCGTACCTAAGGTTTTAATATGCGATAACGGACAGCAATTCAAATCCAAAGAGTTCAAGGAACTGCACGCGGAGTACGGTATAACAATTAACTATACCGCGTCGTACCACCCTCAAGCAAACCCGACAGAAAGAATGTCAAGGCAATGTTACGTGCTTACATATCTGATAACCACCGGACGTGGGATACATACCTGGCAAAGATTGGCTGTGCTATTCGAACCGGAACACACGAAGGGACGAAGTTAACGCCGTATTTTATAAACTTCGGTAAGGAATTGACATTATATGGTAAAGAAACGGATGACGCCGCTCGGGGAGAAGACAATGCGGTGATACACGCGAAGGGGCTACAAGATGTGTGGAGAGATGTTAGGACACGGTTGACCAAATTGGCGGAAACGACCCGACACACTTACAATTTTAGGAGAAGAGACCAAAGATTCTACGCGAACGATATGGTTTTGCGAAAAAATTATGTTTTGTCCGATGCCGCGAAATATTTTAGCGCTAAGTTAGCCCCAAAGTATGTCGACCCTTTTACCATATCAAAAGTGCTGTCACCATGGACATATCAGTTGAAAGATTGTAGAGGCAAAGATGCTGGAGTGTGGCATGCCAAAGACTTGAAAGTCGCAGAGGCTAGTAATTCATCCTTTTGTGAATAGAAAAGGAAGACTGTAGTAGGGTAATTTTTGTTTAGTTATAGCGAAGTAAAGATAGAAATAGGAAATTATTCATTGGAGTACGAATTGGTAGGTTTGCCATAGATACATATAAGAAGTTAGGAATAACTAAGAACTGTAAGGGTAAAATTCGACATGGAAGGAACCCTCATACCTTAGAGATTTCTTCGAAATCTCTCGAAGGAAGGGGAGGTATGTTATGCTCCTAAAATGGAAGAAGATTAATTGTATATTTTAATCGGAAATTGTGTTGTACTTATCTGTCCTATTTGTATATGTGCCGTCCGCCAGAACATTATATTGCTGATGAATCTTTCTTGTAGATTACCACGAAAGACGCGATGACTTGGAGGTACTCGGGGCGTCGCTGGAAGGAACAAAGGGACTGGTTCGTAAAGGCCAAGGTGTATCGGGGACCTACTGGAAAGAACAGTCGACGGCAACCGGCCAAACCTAAAAAAAAAATGGACAGTAGATTACATAATTTATAGAACATAATTTCAACATTAGCGATGTTGTGAACGACCCGCAATCCTCAGCGCCAATCATAACCTCTTCATATAGAAATAGCCTGGATCACCTGGGACTCCAAGTTCTGGGGCGCAACACTCCGATCGCGGGGAAGAGAGGTCATCAGGGAGTGCTCTAAGGTGAAAATAAAAGGAAAAGTTCCAGCTACCCGGGAAATCCGCCAGCATATCTTGAGCTGTCATACTCAAGTTCCTTCGCCGATTGCGAGAATATGCTTGGTCGCTGAATTCCTTGAGGTGTAGCCTTATGTTGCCCAGAAATTAGCGATTAATTCCCAAATATAATTTTATTAATAATAGTTGCCCGATTTCAACCGATCCAACCGATTCCATCCGGTGGGGTGGGACGGGTGGAAAATGGTCCAAAATAATGGGAACTTGAGGAATAATGGGCTTTTCCTTATAAAAAGTTGGGCCCCTGACCGATTCTCTCTCTCACTTGGAAGTGGTCTATAGAGTGATATAGTGATTTAGTCAAAAGTGATAAAGTTTTCTTTGAGGAGACCGTTAGAGGCGGAGATATAGCGATCTAGTAAAAAGTGGTAAAGTTTTTTTTTTGAGGAGACCGTTATAGGCGAGGATTGCGGATCGGAGTCAGGGAGTCAGTGGAGTTAAGTACTGTTGTTTTTCTATTTTCCTTTAATTTTTTTTTGCTTACCGTTTCCTTTTTTTTTATTATTATTGTTTTGTTTTTTTTTTTAACTTTCTTTTCCTACCTTATTGAACTTTTATTTTACTATTATATTGAATATTTTATTTTTATTATTTTATTTTATTTAACTTTATTTTAATAAGTACGGATTTGAACTGAAGTGAATAAAAATTGAGTTGTTTTATTTCTTTTTTTTATTATTATTATACTTTTTTTTATTGTATTCGGTGTGGGTTCAAGCCCCACGTTGGAACTCAAATTATAGGATCGTAGTCCTTAAAACTACGTGGCGCCCTTTAGGGTTAACTTGGGTTTTTTTTTTGGTTATTTGTGTAGGACCACACCCCACGCTGAGCGCGGCCGAGGCTTACGTGCGAAACGGGACGTAACAATGTAAGGACCATAACAAGAGGATGGAGAGATGGTTCAAATCCGCTCTTGAAATCAAAGGAATCAGACAGCGTCACTCCTGCGTACCACAAGAAGATGGAACAGCAAAAATGAAAAACAATTCATTCAGTGAAAGCTTCAGTCAGTACGAAGTAACAAGAAATTACGTAGAAAATCAACATGGACCAGTTTTAACAAGGTACATTGATATTTACGCAATTATCACTTTATTTACGAATTAATCGAAAAATAATTTTTATCGTTTTTTTTAGACCTGTCACTCGAAAGCGAAAAAGCGTTATCTGAAGTTCCAGTGAAATCTACACAATTAAATTTAAGTCGACTTAAACTGTAAAAAAATGAAAATAAAATGTTAAAAAACTTATATCCTAATCTCGCGCTATGAGATCTGTTTCTTAAACGAAAAATTACACACACAAACATTTTTTCCCGCAAACTGTTTTTTTTAAATTTTATTCGGTTTTACTGGAATCTACACACACATACACACACATACACACATACATACACACACACAAACAAACTCAAACACACACTTACACACAAGCACACATACACATATGTGCACATATATGTACACTGACACTATATGTATATGTACTATACATAAAATTTAATCAAAAAAATTAAAAAATTCATTATGTTGCAATAGTTCAATAATCATGGGAAATTTTTTTTGGGTGATTGTTTGAACATTCGAGAAGATTGTGTTAAAATTTAAGCGAAATCTGAGATGGTGTTTTTGAGAAATTAATTTTTGAAATTTTTCCGATTTTTTTGTTGTTTTGGCTGTCATTGAGAAAAGGTCAAGGTCAAACATTTTATCATGTCAATTTTCCGAAAGAGTAAATTTCAGGCTACAAAACAACTATTTTTGAAATTTTTTCTGTGTTAAATACCCATTGTTTTGTTCAATTGTTCATAAATAGTGCCGAATTTCTCGAAAAACGTGATTATTCGACTAATAAACAATAGATGTTGCAAAAAAATCTATAACAACGTTTTTCATGTTTTTTTATCGCGAGAAACATAAAAAAAATGTTTTCACCCATTTTCCGTGCGGTCGTGTATTTTTCGGCCGATTATGGCTGGAATGACCCGCATATTAGTTGCTGGTGTTGCCTTCCCAATAACTACCCATCCAAATATGGTGTTGACCGCAGTAGGGGCGGCTCCGTTTGGATCCATTCGTAGACCTTCTCTTAAGGGAAGATAATAAGATACCGGACGTTTAGCTGTCATAACAAAGTGGTGCCCGTGTTTTTGTTAGTGATAAGTTTTTGGTGTTTTTCTCGTTTTTGTTTGGTTTTTAAGTGTAATTTTGTGGCAACCACTTGTTTTTAATGCACTTAATCCCTTTTGTTTTGATAAAAAGCAATTAATAGGGAATTGGTTTGCCTTGGTGCAAAGAAATGTTCTCAGTGCTTGTGCAGTTATCTGGTACTTGTGCTGTGGTAATTAGTTTCGTTTGGTTTCTGTGATCCTTGTTTTGTGTGCCGGAATATTTTTCAAGGTAATTCAAGTCTTTCTGCCATTCATTTTCATTTAAATAATTTTGTTCATTTGACACAAATATAAAAGCTCTCAGCATTTTTATTTATTATTATTCGCCTAAGGCATATGCCACACCGAACTAGTGATGTGATGTGCTGATCTACTGATTATCAGCAGCACTGGTTTTGTAATGAGTTATGCCACACTATAAGTGATGTGATGTGGTGACATTTTAGTCACCAGTTGATAATCAGCAAATGATCGGGGTGTCAGATATAATTTTGAAAAAGTCAGTTGATTTTTAAAATTTGTAATGGAAGAAAACGAAGATTTTATTTTAAAACTAGTAAAAAGTGAAGAAAATCAAAGATGCTTGTGGGATACTGCATCGGAAGAATATAGTAAAAGGGATAAATTAGAAAATGCATGGAAAATAGTTTCGCACGAGACAGGAAAAGATGGTATGTATTCGTTTACATATTTTATTATGTATTCTTTGATAATGGTATATGTATGTACTGCACAATGTTACATACATAGTTTTAAATACAAGGATTGTAAATATTTATGATAAATAAAATATTTTATTAACGTTTCTTGTTTTTAAAATATTATAATGGCTTTACGCAATAATTCCACAGCCATTGCATTCTCTTCCTTTACAAAGTAATTCGCTAATTTATGTCGGAACTGTTTGAGCTTAAGCCCTTTCTCTGTCATTAATAAAGAAAGTGCTACTATATTGTTATAGTCATCCGGGACACAGCTTGGTGGAATATTTGGTGCAGGTGTAAAATAGCCTTCACGTAATTTAATAAAATTGCAATTATTATAGAGTGTATAGATTGCTCTTTGCAGCAAATTGGAGTGTCAAATATGTTTATGATTAGGTTCGCTTTGGGTTAAAATAGAGTTGAACTGACATCAAAACATAACCTCAAATTTTTGTGTGAAGTTCTCCTTTATAGATACGATAGCCTCTTTTTGTTAATTCTTTTTCTATATTTTAAAATATTTCTGATTTCTTATAGAGTATTCCATCAAAATGAATAAGGGAATTTTGTTCCTGCATTATTTCTAGTATAGTTTTTGTTTCCTCATGCTACCGAACATTTCTCTTAGCCATTGTTAAAATTAAATTTCCACTGTTATTATTTAGTTAATATAAAAAAAGAAACGCGCTTCAAAACAAACGCCGAAGGCAGACTTCACGGATGATAAACAAACAAAACAAATGTCTCTTCAATCCAATTACAACTCAATCCGCGTATTTGAGGCGAAATTTCAACTCGACCCAGGTAGGAGACTGAGTTGAGTTGAGTGGACCCCGTTTCAACTCGACCGCCCTTTATGATCGGGTTGAACCTGGGTTGAGCCCAGTCATAAACGGGGTATTTGTCGAAATGGCCTTAAGAAATTTTCTTTTAATTGAAATGCTTCATCTCCTGCAAAATGAAAGCTTCATTGTCATTTTGTAGTGGCGCTGAACACGGAATATGTAAACTTCCACGTTGCAAGCATTGATTTAAAGTTGAATTTTGGAATATATGTACCTCCATCACAATTCTTCCCAAATTCACCCACGTCAATATTAATAAATATTCCGATTGCGTCTGCTGATAAGCCAAAAGCACAAGTGAATAAAAGCCCGTATAAAAGCATGAATCCAAAATTTTCGATTTTTTCTTTTAATTTTCCTTTTTGGTAATAACAACAACGAAAGTTCTGCTTCCTCTTCAAACCCCATTCTCATTTTGACAACACATTTTCATTTGATCGCCTTCTTAGATGTGGCATTAACTGGTGATGTGATTTTGTTGCAATATCAAAATCAGTATATCAACATCAACACATCATCCCATCACTAGTTCGGTGTGGTATCTGCCTAAGGGTATGCAGCGACTTTAAACTAGAGCACTAGTTTCTCAAACTGTTTTCCTATATCAGCTGCCGAATTTGTTTATAAAAAAAAAAGTTCAATTTCGGGGTTAACCATTTTTTTCAATTTGGGGTTTAATTTTTTGACCGGATATTCTTACTGTCTTTCTGCCATGGCGGGTCACCAGTTTTGCAAGCTGTGCTCTTTGGAAATTGTCCAAGATGGCATTTCTTGCGATGGCGTCTGTGGAGGTGTTTTTCACTCTGCCTGCTTCAGTGCCAGTGTCAGCTGCACTTCGGCGGCCCCTAGAGGGTCCACTTGCCGTGAATGCTCTGACATAAGACCCTGTCATGTGCTGAGGTTGATGAAAGACATCTCTGATGTTTTTATCGACGGACATGAAAAAGTCATTGGCCGTATAAACTCCTTCTCTGGTAATATCGCGCACTTTCAGATGCTAGCCGATGACGTCCAGGCCATCAACGTCCGGCTTGACTCTTTCTCTGACACCCTGGCTTCTGTTGTGTCCAACTCGGGTTCCTTGTTGAATAAGTTCCACGAAATTTCTTCCCGGGTTGCAACAGCCGTAGAATCGATTGACGACATACATTCGGCCATCCTGAATCCTGTGGCCACCTCTTCTTGCACTTTCAACTCCTCGGCTTCTCTTCATCCTATACTAGATGATATTAAATGGAGTACGAGGCGTGTTCGGGCTGATATTGAATCGCTGTCAACAGCAGTGGTTCAAAATCACAATGTCCTGAACTCTCTCTCTCTCTTTGAAATTTGAAAGCGTCCTCGATAGGAAAAACTCCCCCTCTGCGGTGGCGGTACCTGATGGCACCCAACAGGTAGGGGAGCAGATTCTTTCCCCAGCTTGCTCCACGGCTGCTTCTATCTCGGAAAATATTATCCTCACACAGGCGGAAAACAATTCAATCGCGCCTGTCCTAAAGCGCGTCGTAAAAGTCGCAGGAATGGTCGAAGTCGTCAAGCCACCTCTGGTGATCGTGTCACCTTGAGTTCCTCGCCCCGCGTTCTAGTGACAGAGTCGACCTCTGAGACGGCCTCGATATCACCCTCTTCGCCTCCAATAGTGAGTGATCCCCCGGTCACTGAAGCTGCTGATCCTCTGGGACCTTGTATCCCTCTGGTTACTGTCCCGAGGCCTTTAGATATCTTCATCTCGCGTTTCTCTCCTGAAACTAAGGTGGAGACTATCCTCGAATACTTAAGAATGAAATCTATAGACCCTGGGACGCTTTTGTGCGGAAAAGTCAGCAAGGCTTCCAAGCCTGTTGCTTTTTTTGTTTTGTCTGCACCGCCTGACATTGCCGAGACTATTTTGGACCCTGGTTTCTGGCCTGCAGGTGCCCTTACCAAGCTTTTTGTCCCGCGTATCCGTACTCGAACCCATCATGCAAACGCTTCCACTCCGAGCGCTCCGCTGATGCCAAAAAACTCGAGACGCTTTCCCTCTACTACCAGAACGTAAGGGGGACCAGGTCTAAAACTAACTACATCCTTCAGGCAACGGCGGCTAGTGGGTTCGATGTCATAGCATTCACTGAAACCTGGCTCCATGAAGGCATTCTTAATGCTGAACTCATCGATTCCTCCTATCAAGTCTTTCGGAGGCACCGTTACACTGACTCGGAAGCTCGTGGGGGTGGCGTACTTCTTGCTTGCAGCAGCCATCTTAATTGTAACCCAATTTCGCTTCCTAGTTTCTCCAACCACCTTGACGTTGAGCCTGTCGCTCTCAAAATTTCCTTTTCTAAATCTCCCTGAAGGGAACTTTAATCTTAAAGAGTCCTGTTTTCTCAATTCCCTATTCTCACTCGGCTTGAACCAAATGAGTGGGGTGACTAATGTGTTTGGGAGGCAGTTGGATCTTGTATTTTTTACGGACTCAGTCAACATGACTATTGAACCCAGTCCAATAGTCATATCGTCTGTTGACAATTACCATCCTCCTCTGTTGCTCAATTATTGCTTCAATTCTGAGAACAATCCTTGTCCGGAAGTGGTATCCCATGCCTTTAACTTCAAAAAGGCTAATTTTAGTGAGCTGTCATCTAAGCTTGCCTTGATTAATTTTAACAGTTTACTTCCTGCAAATGAGTTGGATGACGACGTGGCACGATTTTATGGCGTACTATACGAAGCCCTGATTTCTTATGTACCTTATGAGCCTCAAAAATTACCCAGTTCATCTCTACCTTGGTTCAATAATGAGCTCAAGCATTTGAAAAATCAGAAGAACAGACTCTGGAAAACCTATTTAAAGAGAAAGGATACTCCGAGTCTCAATTTATTTATAAATTGTTACAACCGATTTCGCTCTCTTTCTTCTGCTCTGTATCGTGAATATCTTAGCTGTATGAGCGATAAAGTGTTCACTGACCCTAGAAATTTCTTTAAATTCGTCAACTCTAACAAAAAGGTTGATAACTACCATAATACCATGCAGCACACGGACTTGTCTAGTAGTGAGTCGCCTGCGATTTGCAACACGTTTGCCTCATTTTTTCGTCAATCTTTCTCACCTTCTGACTTTCAGCCTAACGACAATAATTTCCGCCACATATTTACTAAACGTGAGGCGAATATTTTACCTCTCTCAATTACCAGTGCTGATATTGTCAAACATATAAACGAACTCCCATTTGACTTCACCTCTGGCCCCGATGGTATTCCTCCTGCTGTCCTTAAGTCCTGTGCAGAAGTTCTCCAGTCTCCTTTGAAAATCCTCTTTCATAAATCCCTTGACAAAGGGTACTTCCCTACTCTTTGGAAGAATTCGTTCATAATCCCTATTCACAAGAGTGGTAGCAAGAACGAAATATCGAATTATAGACCAGTTGCAAAGTTGTCTGTCATTCCGAAACTCTTTGAATCGATTATCTATTCGTTTATTAAGACGTTTATTAAGGCCCGAATTCATCGACCTGGATATATTCTCGGTTATTTCTTATCCCGTACAATTCTACGGATATTTTTTGCTATTCACGGAAAGCAAATATACTACTTTAAAATTTTTACAGAATTACAAATTCATTCATATTGATTTAATATTTGAGCCGTTTTCTTTGAAAGTGGTGTAAGTTCACTTTATATGATATGGAGATATTTACAGGTTTGCGTTTGAATTGATTGAAACATATTGGTATATGTTAATACACTCATTTTATGTTTTTTAAATATTAAATTGAGTTAATTTTATAATGAGATCGTTTTTAAAGTATTAATTAAAAGAAATTTATACTTTTGATGATCTCAAATGGACTTACACAACTTTCAAAGTAAACAAAATATGAAAATCATACATTGATGAAATATTAAATATGGGATTTCAATTGAATCAAAGCAATTTTTTTTATGAAATTTTTATTAAAGTTTTAATTTTTGGGATGCGATGGATTGAATATAAAGGTGGTAGTATTATATTTTAAAATTTTCGTGGTCTTCCAAGCGCGGGAGATAAATCTAATGTTTTAAACTCCCCATTTTCATCAAATGAAGTTTTATACAGCATTGTATATGGTTTGTTTTTTAAAAACCTTATCCAACATATCTTCAGCCAAGTTACCTCTTCACCATAACTATTTTTTCCGTCTTTTTAGAACTAACTACTAAACTAGTAGTTTCGTCGAAACAAAATCATATCGTTTCATTTCATGTAAAATAAACTTTTTACGTTTTCGGTGTGATGGTATAATAATCTGCAGGAATAAACAGTAATTTTTTTCTTATTGACGTCTTGATAGTTCCAAAATCGGCATATTTTGAAAGTTGAGAATGTCCAGAAATTTATGTCTTTGCGGAAAGTGGCCTTACACCACTTTCAAAGTAATTATATTTGTAATTTCATTAACTAGCTAAATATATATTGACAAAATGATGAAAATTTTGAAGGAATTTTTTGGGAACTGTTAATAGATAAAAAGTACATAGCAGATAGCATTGAATGTTATGTTGTTAACTAACTTTTTGTCAAAAATAGACTTACACCACTTTCAAAGAACACGGCTTGATACTTTATTTCATTTTTTTAATTTTCACTCACAGCTTTGTTCAATTTTGAAATTTCGAAACTTCAGAGGTGAGATATCGGCGGATAAACTTATTACCAGGTCGAACTGGTATTAACTTTATCCAAGCCCCGAAAATCGCGGTCGGTGAATACGAAATATCCACGATATTTATTATCCAGGTCGGTGAATACGGGCCTTAGAGAAAATCCACAAGCTTTTTATTTTATGAAATAGACTCGAGAAACCAAATACGGCCCCGATAACGGAGAGTAATTTCGAAATTACAATTTATGCTACTATGTAATAAAATTCTAGCGGAATCAATTCCAGCATAGTTCAGAATTAGCCTAAATATTTTGTTTGACTGACTAAAGTATAGTTTGTTTGGCATACAACACACTCTTATTTCATATAATACTTCATAAATTCATTAACATAATTACTTGAACAAAATCTACGATTTTTTTTGTAGTCCCGCAAATCCCGCGGATCCGCGGGATTGATGACCTCGATCCCGGGGGCTTGCGGGATTGAGATTTTTATGCGGGATTGGATTCCCTAGTTGGTATCAACAAACCAACATGGCTTTCTTGCAGCTCGTTCCACTACCTCCAATCTTCTTGAGTTCACTTCTCATGCTGTCGAGGGCTTCGTTTCCGGTTGCCAGACTGATTGCGTTTACACTGATTTCAGTAAGGCATTTGACAAGCTCTCCGACTCCATTATACTTCTTAAATTGAGGATGTTAGGCTTTCCACGAGCCCTTCTAGCATGGTTCCAGTCTTACTTAGCTGACAGGACCTACCAAGTTCTTTTTCGTGGATCCAAATCGGTAACCATTGAAGCGTCTTCCGGTGCCCCTCAAGGAAGCCATCTTGGTCCCCTGCTCTTTATTCTATCAATTGATGACATTGCTCCCTTGCTAAGACACTGTAGAATCTTGATTTACGCTGATGACATCAAATTGTATCGCCACATAAAGAGTATCGAGGATTGCAATCTTTTGCAAGCTGACCTTGACACCTTTACTCTTGGTGTGTGAACAACAACCTGGTTCTCAATATTAGTAAATGTGAAACCATGACTTTTGGGAGAGGTCGTAGCCCTATAATTTTTAACTACACGTTTTCTAACGAGAGTGTCCGTCGTGTTAATTTTGTAAAAGATCTCGGGATTAGATTTGATAGTAAACTCGATTTTTCTGCTCACATTAACTATATTGCTTCCAAAGGTAGTTTAGTCATGGGTTTTATAAAATGGTGGTCTAAAGAATTCAATAACCCCTTGATTACTTAACACCTCTATATCTCTCTTGTCAGACCATTACTCGAGTATGGGTCCCAGGTTTGGTCTCCTCACTACTCTTCGCACGTTGGAAGAATTGAGTCAGTTCAAAGGAGGTTCGTTCGATTCGCACTGAGTCATCTTCCTTGGGATAACCCATTAGTTCTTCCACCATATGAATCCCGACTTAAGTTACTCAACTTAAGCTCTCTTTGCAGGCGTCGTGCGGTGGCCGATGTTGTATTTGTTCATCAGCTCCTTAATGGAAAGGTCGACTCAGGTTTTCTGAGTCGCCGTGCTTCGTTTAGAGAGAGTGGATACAATTTGAGAGGGCCACCTCTCTTACACACCAACTCCTCTAACACGAATTACGGCAGATTCGAGCCTGTTAATCGCATGTTCATTAATGTGAATATAAAAATATTAATGTTTTTAGCGTGAGCACTAGTAAGGACGTCCTTAAAAGGAGTCTTTTCAATCTCACTTGACTAACTTTTTTTGCACGCTTCTTTGTGTATTGCATTTATTTCTGTTTTAATTGAATGTGCAATCTCTGGGGGTCACATCTCGCATATAAAAATGTGCGAGGTGTGACCTTTTCGGGATTGCATATTCAATTTATATGTTGCATGCTTTAGTTGAGCCTATCTCAGTGCTACTTGTGCTGAGCTGGTAAATTTTTCTTGGCCCAGATAAGAAGTGTACCTTCTGAATTAGAAGGATTAACTGTATTGCATGATTGTGTGTTGCATGTATACTAAAACCAACCCATACACATCTGCACCTAGTAGAGCGTCGATTGGACCTGACTTCCAAAACATTGGATCAGCTAGTTCGAGTCCTTCAATATGCTGCCATTTTTTATTAGTTATCTCCCTTGTGGGTAGAAAATCCGTAATAGTTTTGACAACTAGCATATTAGTTTCTATCCTTGGTGTTTCTGAGTTGACCGGACTCAAATTTATTTGTACTTGTTTATTGGCGATCGCTGTTTGCCCTTTATTTAGACCGAAAACCTGAACAGAGGTTCGTGTCCCGACAATTTTCACTCTGTTATAGGCACTTTCAGTAATGAATGAATTTTGAGACCCCGTATCTAGGATACAGCGCAAGATTATCGAATGTCCATTGCTGCATTTAGCTGATACTAAGGCAGTAGACAGTAATGTATTGCATCTTTCAGTCGTCAAGAAGCTTTGAGTTTGCTTTGATCCAGTTGCAGAATCTGCTAATGGAACGCTAGATTGACATACGCTTTTCTCCCCATCAGTTGTTCCGTTGGATGTACTTGCTACACCAGTGGATTCTCTGCTAATGTATAGGTTCTGTACTGGAGGTTCCGATGCATGTAGGGTAGTGTGATGCAATTGTTTACACTTATGGCATCGGTATTTGCTCTGACATTTATCATGGGAATGTTTGCTGGAAAAACAATTGAAACATTTTCCCGTATCCTTGATTAACTTCCTACGGTTTGGGATATCTAACTTTAGAAAAACATTGCAGCTTCCGACATAGTGTTTGCCATTGCACGCAGGACAATTTAACTTATTTATGGTATGAAAAACTTGCGTTGTCTCTCTTTTGGAATTATTGAGCCTTGAATTTGAATCCAAGTTAAAGGTGGGTTTTGGTTTGATCGCGTCGCCAATTGACTCGAGAACTCGAATTCGTGAATGCAGAAAATTGCTGAAGGTGTCATAATCTGGCAGATTTTGTGTGTCCTTTAATTGTTCTTCCCACATTCGTAAGGTCGCGAACGGCAGTTTTTGCACTATTAAATAAATCAATAAAATATCCCAAGATGATGTGTCCACCTTCAAGGCCTTGAGTTGTCGAAGACATTCCTCAATATTATCAACCAACAGTTTTAAGCCCTTGTGACTTTCAGTGTTTAATTTCACTTGATTAAACAAGTTTCGAAGCTGATGGTTTACTAATGCACGCTTATTTTCGTATCTATCCTTCAATTTTTTCCAGGCGGGTGCGTAGTCGGCATTAGTTACAGGAGTGTGTCTTAAAACACGTTCAGCTTCGCCAACAATACCCGGGACAGACTAGCACCATTAATGACGAATATGACGTCAGAATGACGTAGACTCCATTTTACTTCCATATCTTTTATATGGGTCTACGTCATTCTGACGTCATATTCGTCATTAATGGTGCTAGTCTGTCCCGGGTATAAGACACGTTTTCAAATAATGTAGCTTTTGTACTTGTTGAATTTGTGTGTTGTTGTGAACTAATAAAACGAAGAGATCATGAAAGGATCTCCAAGAATTATAATCTCCATCGAATTTAGGTAGATCAATTTTCGGCAACTGTGGCTGCATGCTAGGTGCACATAGCTTAAGTTCCGAAGTTGCAGGCAAATTTTTATTGTCTTGGGAATTTGATTGAGCGGAGTTTGAAGATGCGGCTAAACCTTGAAGACAATCGTGTAATTCTCCCATATATTCAGAATATCTTACTTCCATCGCATCAAATTGTTCTTCAGTTAGGTAGCTGTGTGAATGCTCATCGGGAGATGAGTAAATGAATGCTTCAAGACGAGTGTCTGCCGCGACAAAATTGTTCCAACAGTTAGTTAAATCAATCAACTTTTGTTTATAAAATCCAGCTGTTCGTTTCTCTATTCGAGTTTTCTTCCCGTTATCAATTGACCTTTCTACCTTGTTTTTTGATGTCAGCACTTGTGCAATTAAGTCCTTAAAAGTGGCCATTATGCTGATTGAGAAACAAGAGGACGCAGAACAAAAAAAAATTATTCGGGATGAAGTTTGTTAACAAAAAATATTTTTTTTCCGATATCGTCTATTGCTTATTATGTAATCGCTGCCTTGCGTTTAGCGTGAGCGCATTAATACAATCGCTGCTTGGTTTGGCTTTAGCGTTTAAAATATGTATGTGACCGCTGCCTGCCTGGTGCTTGAGCGTACAAATTGTTGTATGACCACTACTTAAATTGTTTGAGTGCACCAAATTTGTGTTATCGCTGCTCGACCTGTACTTGAGCGTGTAATTATTTTGAGTAATTTAGGTTGGATGCATGAAACTGTAACGCAATCCAGTAATTACGAAGAAAATTTTCCTAACGACAAATATTTATTTCTGCCATAAATCCGCAATGAACCTTAAAGGTCCCCACACACCGGCGCGAAATGTTCGCAAGGATAGCGGCGGCGAAAATTTCGCGCTTGTCGCGGAAGCGAAACTCGCGTGCATCAACACACCAAAGCGTCTCTGACAGTATTCAAATTCGCGAATTTGTTGGGTACAGTCGAATTTTAAAATGTTTTTTTTTCAAAGTGTATTTATCATCAGATGAAGAATAAGAGAAGCCCTTTTGTTTTTAATGTTAGATGAAAAGGAAAATCGCGGGTCAGTACTTTGTCACATGAAAACTATATAGTTAACAACAGACATGTTTTATAAAACCATTTTCAGAAAAACAAAGAATTGGATCCATCCTATAAATCTAAAAAGACTTCGAAAGGATAATAGGCGTTTTTATATTTATTTTAAGATGACTAATGTTTGTTTTGATGAAATATTAAACCTTATTAAGGATGATATTCGAAAGTTTGATACTAAACCGAGAAACTATCCCACCTGAAGAACTGCTTGCAATTGCCCTACGGCAATTAAAAAGAACTGAATTACTTTCGTTACAGTTATTTATTATAGCAACCAATGAATTAAAAAAACAGTGCTGAGGAATGTTGTTACTATAATTATTAATTTTGACCGAATCCGAATGTAGTAAATGCTTGAACCATCAAGTGTCCAAATAAAAGCGGATCCAACTACTGGTGTTATTTAAACAAATTTTCTATACTGCTCATGGCTATTGTTGCGCCCCGATTATAAATTCATATGCGTTGATATTGGAGGTTTCGGGAAAAATAGCGATGATGGAATTTTTGAAGTTTCCCATAATGGAAAAAGGTTTGAGAGGAATTTACCTGGCTTTTACCTGGCCAAAGTGAACCTTCCCCGCCCGTTTTTATTGGAGACGAGGCTTTTGCTCTCAAATCATATCTTATTAGACCCTTTTCATATAGGCAATCAAGGACAGATTGTCGGAAAGAGAAATATAATGTTAGTCTCTGTCGTGCAAGAAGGGTGGTAGAGAATGCCTTTGGCATATTGGCTCAAAAATGGCGAATATTTTATAGACCGATAGAAACGAAAGTAGCCACTACAACCCTAATTGTAAAAATAGCGGGTATCTTACACAATTTTCTCATTTCTAAAAAGTTTAGAGCCTTCAGAGCCTGAATTAAACGCTTTTACGAATTGTAATAACGACCCAAGACGCGTATCAGGAATAGTATTTGACCCACAAGAAAGGTTTGTCAATTGCTTTAATTCGTGAATGTGAATGCCGATATTACTATTTTTATGTATTTAGTTTGTAATAAAAGAACAATATTATATTTACTAATTTCATTCAGGTCCTTCCCAATTTCATCCCTGCTTATGGACGAAATTCGCACCGATTGCGATAAAAACGCTGACTGCAGCGAAAATGATTCGAGGCGGATAAAATTCGTTGCAAAATCGCTAGCCCAACGGATTCGTAACGTGCCGGTGTGAAACATTCCATTAGACGCTGTGTAAACAAATTATTGCGAATAATTCGCTGCGAAATTTCCGCAGCGCGAACGAATATTTCGCGCCGGTGTGTGGAGACCTTAATTCTTATTTAAATCTCCTCAAATATGTGTATAAATAAATGCCGCAATAGCTGTAGCCGAAAAAAACCGCTTGCTTGATTTGCACCGTTTGTTCACATGCATAGGTTACGCACAAAATTTATTGTTAAAGTACAACAAGTCTCACACAAATCCGGCTCGAAGGACCATA
The DNA here is from genome assembly GCA_963855945.1 of Thereva nobilitata. Classification (NCBI taxonomy): domain Eukaryota; kingdom Metazoa; phylum Arthropoda; class Insecta; order Diptera; family Therevidae; genus Thereva; species Thereva nobilitata. Next base: position 94,164,917 of record OY979695.1, read on the forward strand.
AAATGATGAAGTAAATCATAAAGAAAAAAAAAAGAAAACGAAATGTGTGGCTTTTTTTGTACTTCTGTTACCTTTATTGCTGGGTTTTCTTTCACTTTTCAAAAACAAAAATTATACATTGGTTTATGAAAAAGGGAAGGCTAGATCATGTTCACCTGGCGTATTAATCGCCTGGTGATTTCAATCTAGCGTATAAACGATACTTACAATATTGAAAAATAATAATAATAATAAAAAGAAAATAATAGAAAATAATATGAGAATAATGTCTTCCTTCCTGGATGGCGGTTATCAGGCGAGTGCAGGAGTGGAGGTTTTTGTCGGCTCGGTAGCTGAATCTCTCGCGCTGGCGTTTCTATTCTACTCTTACTTCTCCTCTCTTGGGCATCAATCAGATGTAGTTCCATCTGGTGGTCAATGGCGAAACTAATTATGCTGTTGAAATTTCACGAGCAGACCTAAAAATATAAGAAAAACTATCGCCGGCAGCTAGACCTGTCATAAGGTGTAAATAATTGAAGTGTTATTGTTTTTTTTTGTTTTTAAATTAATTCTTTTTGAGATCCAACACATATAATAGACTAAAAAGTAGAAAATAATAATATAGTTTAAAAAAACTAAAAAATACGCTTTTATTTTAAATGTAAATTTTGAATGTAAAGTTTTTATTGCTCTAGCCAGTATATGGAAACTACCTACCTTTCGAAATGCAAAAAAGCGTGGGACTCCTTACCTATATTCTTAGCGCCCACGCTTTTTTACATTTCGAAAGGTAGGTAGTTTCCATATACTGGCTACAGCAATAAAAACTTTACATTCAAAATTATTTTTTACTTTTTAGTTCATTTTAAAATAAAGGCGTATTTTTTAGTTTTTTTAAACTATATTTTTTTTTGTATTTGAATATTATTAAAACATTTGGAAAATTTATTTAATGGTTTTATTTTTTTAGCTTCACCTCGTATTTGTTTCTTTGTTTGTTTGTTTGGTTCAAATTTTGCGACAGATTTTTCAACTACTTCTACTAACCCGATTCTTATGAAATTTTGCCCACACATTGAGTTCCCGTGACAATGCAATCTGACAATTTTGTACAAAAATCAAGATGGCGGTTCCAAGATGGCGGACGAATTTTGCAATTGTGTTCCGATTCCATTGAAAATCGGTATCGGGGGTTTGTAGGGCCGAAAATGACGATTCTGTAGTCAAAATTTGAAAATTCAAAATGGCGGCGCCAATATGGCGGATGAATTTTGCCAATGTGTTCTGAAGGCATTGAAAATCGGTATTGGGGAGTTTTTAAGGTCAAAAATAACGAATCCGTGGTCAAAATTCGACAATTCAAAATGGCGGCGTAATTTTGGCAATTACGATTTGATTTTACAGAAAATCGCTATTTGGGCGTGTTTAAGGTCGGAAATAATGAATTTGTTGTCAAAATTAGGAAATTCAAAATGGCACTGGCAATATGGTATGCATAACAAATCACTTCACCAGAATTTTATAAAAAGTAAAATCCAAAAATTGGGTAAGGTGAAAAACACCTTTAAGTTAAATGGTTTTATTCTAAATCATAAGCTGTACCAAAAACTATAAAATAATTAGAACACAAACATTGACCTTCTTGATATTCTGACGTCTGGTAAGAAATCGTGCAATAGTAGCAGTGCTGTCCTCTCATGTCGTATGCCAAGGGGCACTTTGTGTCGCTGCGTCAGCGGATTTTTAACAGACTAAAATAAATACATGGAGCGCATTTGAAATATTTTTTTTGGTGGACTTGGAAACACATTTTTCTAGGCAGGTCGTTCCTATTTAATTATACAGTCGTTATACAAGTTTTTATGCGCCCCATGTTTTTATTTTAGTCTGTTAAAAATCCCAGAATATTACTTAATCCGCTGACGCAGCGACACAAAGTGCCCCTTGGCATACGACATGAGAGGGCAGCACTGCTACTATTGCACGATTTCTTACCAAACGTCAGAATCTCAAGAAAGTCCATGTTTGTGTTCTAATTATTTTCTAGTTTTTGGTACAGCTTATGATTTAAAATAAAACCATTTAACTTAAAAGTTTTTTTTACCTATTTTTTATTCTTGCTGCTGCTCACGCTCACGAGCAAGCGAGCCCAGAAGGGCAAACTCGGCTCGCGAGCAGCTCTTTAATTGAACACAGAGGAGTAGTTCTACTAGTCCATGGAAAGAAATGTTCCATTAACATCGAAATTTGAACGGGACAAAATTTTTTATTTTCATTATTTAGGGTGCCTTCCATTTAGACACAGAAACACAACAGTGTCCGACACAGCGTGTCGCTCTGTGTCGTACTGTGTAATCCAAAATGGAACACCAAGTTCATGAAAAAAGCCGGCACAGTGAATTTTCCTGGTTTTTATTTTCGTTAGACAAGTAAATCGTAAATTTTATGTGGATCATTTCTTTTAATTAATTACCCGACATCTTATAAATGCTGGGATCTTAAAAATGACACAATATTGTTGTAGATTATAAATTTACGATCACATTTCAATTGGAGAGGGTTGGTAGCATTGGCTTAGTTGTGTCCGGCTGGGTCTAGCTGATCGTTGATGGAATACTTCTGTGTCGGACACAGTGTTGCGGCGCCACCCTAAAAATATAAAACAAAGCCACAAAGCATAAATTCAAATTATGAAATCACTTACCTGACAAAAAAAACACCAAAACAGACATGATGTTTAAAATAAGCAGCCAAAGAAACATCCTTCAGTCACCAAGTGAAAATCCTAAAAATTAAAACAAAACAATTAAAAAATCAAGAAAACAAACAAATACCTTCCTGGTAACACCAAAAATATTCCTCCAGCACGAAATCCATCCATCCAGCGATACTTTATCCTAAAACATATAAAAATTATATAAAAACAGAAAATAAACTAATAAAAACAACTTACCCATTCAAGTCCATATGACGACAAATGTCAAAACAAGCTAAATTATAGAAATGACCAAAGCAGCTGCTATTTTCCAGAATAAGCCAGATGATATAAGCACGCACACACGTAAAGAATTTTTTGACTTCATTGCCCCTCTACAAAATTGCCCAGCTCTATTGTGAACCCGAAAATAAATAGCGCAGCAGTTGAGCCAAAATATCAGATCATTTTTATCTTCACGACGTATCGAGTCTGAAGAACCAACCACATAGTGATCTCATCCAATTACTCTAAGTTGAGCGACGCATTGAATCCTCAACTCTCTAGCTCGTCGTATCGAGGCAGCAATCCTAGTCCAAGCAAATTAAAACCAAATTATCCCAAACCCAGGTTGAGCGACGCATTGAACCCTCAACTCCCTAGCTCGTCGTATCGAGGCAGCAATCCTAGTCCAAGCAAATTGAAACCAAATTATCCCAAGCCCAAGTTGAGCGAAGCATTGAAACCTCAACTCAGCTAGTCGTACCGAGGCAGCTTTTAACCCAAATATCTTATATTTAATAAAACACTTAAGTTTCAGCCCTAAACCCAAAGTATTAGTGCAGAACATTCATATACTCGAAGCTGAAACCATCCAAGGCCAGCGACATCTAGCCGAACAACCTGATAACTTGGAAATTATTTAAAGGAAAGTCATCGACCCAGTCTAACTAGGAGAATCCAACTAGAAGGCATCCAGCAATCCAGAACCAAGTCTAACACGTAACTCGGTAACCTTACGGAAACTCGACTCGCAGAAAACAATAAATATTCGGGCAACATTTCGGGCAATATTGACGACGGATAAACTTAAAGCTGTTTACATGAAGGCAACTTACAATATTGAACTAATAAATTAAAGTAACACATTAGTTTCTACAAAATAATAATCATTAACTACAAATAGAAATAAATTGGAAAGCATATTTAATTGAATTAGGTTTATTGAAATAATTTTATAAGATCGAATTTATTAAAGCAGAATTGTGATTGAAGATTTTAAATAAAATAAGGTTATTGGACAAAGTGATTTCTTTTAACGGGGTGAACTGGGTGATCACGGCACATTTTGGTCCTTCGAGCCGGATCCCAAAGGGAACGGCAAAGCTAGCCTGATCACGTCACCTCAGAAAGAATCCACAGAACCAGTAACTTATAGGAAAACCGAGATAAAATTTCCTCATCATGGAAAAGGCGATCAACTTGCAATTAGTGCATAAAGAACTTCTGGAGAAGTTCATATCGAATTACAGGAAGGATGGAGCTGATAGGCGAACGGTTCCATATTATGAAAAAAGGATGCAGGACTTTCAGAAGCAATTCCAACAAATACGAAAAACCCATATAGAGATTCTTTTGGCCAAGAGTAGAGAACCTGTGGATTCCTAGCTACTCAAAAGCAACTACTTCCAGAAGGAGATGTATGAAGGAATGGAGGAATTTTTCTACACAAGTTACGCAGCGATCAGATCTCGTTTTGAAACTGAATATCCACCAGAAGAGGACAGTCAATCTTGCAGGACTAGAAAGGAAAGCGTGGCGACCATGCCATCAAAGGAACATCTGATTAAATTGCCAAGGATTTCACTAGAAAAATTCTCCGCTGACTATCAGAAGTGGACAACCTTTCATGACTTATTTAAGAGTCTGATTCATGAGAACTACAGCCTGTCAAACGCCCAAAAACTACAGTACTTAAAATTACATTTAAGCGGAGAAGCCGAAGGTCTCTTGCGACAAGTGCTGGTCACTAATGACAACTATGAGCCAGCCTGGAAACTTTTGACAGAGAGATATGACAATAAAAGAGTACTCGTCAATGCCCAATTGAAACTCTTATTCAATCAACCCATCTTATCCACGGAATCTTCACAGGGCATTAAAAACGTGATGGATGTAACTACCGAAGGCCTACAAGCATTATATAATCTAGGCATAGCAGTGGAGACCTGGGACGCAGTAGTCGTTTTCATAGTCGTACAAAAATTACCAACCGAAACGCATCAAATGTGGGAGCAAAATATTAGCGGTAATACTGATATACCCACATGGGGAGCCCTCCGTGAATTCTTGGAGGGACGATTCAGAGCGTTAGAGGCCGTCGGAAAACCAGGAGCATCAGCCAACAAATCCTACCGAAATTGTTCAGCAAAGCCAAGGGTCACATCACAGGCATTCCATCTCAACACCCAACCATCATGCCCACTATGTTCACAACAGCATAGCATAAGACACTGTACGAAGTTCCTAAGCCACCCTATCGAAAGAAAAATGGAATTAGTACGAGAAAACAACTTGTGTATCAATTGCCTCGAATATGGCCACAGGCTCGCAGCCTGTCCAAGCCAAAGAACATGCCAACATTGCAGACGGCGACATCACTCTCTACTCCATAGCAATAATTAGCCGACATCAAGCAAGCAGCAAGTACAACAAGTTATGACCACAAGGGTGAACAACCATCACGTTAATATCTCAAAAGAGGAGCCATCAAGCAAAGCAACTCAGGAGTATGACCAAATCGAGCAGCCCAGTACTTCAACCAAGTTGGGTTCGTTCGTTGTAAGCAAAACTTAAAGCGACCATGTCCTGTTGGCTACAGCATTAGTGAAAATCGTCTCCCAAAATGGCAGAGAACAAATCGCTCGCGCGCTGATCGACCAAGGGTCCCAAGCATCATTTGTGACAGAGACAATCATGCAAGATCTCCAGTTAAAGAGACAACACATAAACGCTCACATTCACGACATAGAAGATGAACCCATTAGCAAACCAAAGTTAAAAACCAAGTTTTTCGTCAAATCTTTGAAGGCTAACGATTTTTGGATTGAAGTAGCTGGACTGGTAGTTCGGAAAATAACGGAGGTCATGCCAATGCAACCGATCGAACGAAAGAATTGGATACACCTAAACAATCTGGAATTGGCAGACCCGGACTATCATCACCCAAGCAGGATCGATCTATTGTTAGGTGCAGATGCATATGGCAAGTTCATAAGGGAGGGCCTCATCAGAGGCCCAGAAGGAAGTTCCATCGCCCAACAAACTACATTTGGCTGGATCCTCTCAGGTGAAACCAAGAGCCCAATCCAAAATTCAATTCGCACACAGAACTTTCATATATGCACTGATCTCGACGACCAACTGAAGCGTTTTTGGGAACTAGAAGAGATGCAAGAAACCCCAGTCCACACAGAGGAAGAGAAGGAGTGTGAGATACTGTTCGAAAGAACTACTACACGTTCTGCAGACGGACGCTACGAGGTACAATTACCACTTAAGGCAGCAAATGAACAAGACCATCTAGGCAAATCTAAGAATATATCTGTCACACAATTGTTACAAAGGGAAAGACGATTCTCAAGGGATCCAAAACTTCATGAAGAATACTCAAAATGCTTGCAAGAGTACATCGACTTAGGTCATATGATAAAAGCAACGACATCCGAGGATGAGCATCGGCATACGATAGAAGGCACAGACAGCTACACTTGTAGCTATTTACCACATCATGGAATTCTAAAAGAAACCAGCACTACAACGAAGCTCCGTGTTGTTTTCGATGCCTCACGAGCAACCAACAGTGAGGTATCACTCAACGAAATGATGTTGAAAGGACCAGTGATCCAAAACGACTTAACTACCATATTAATACGTTGGCGAAAACACTGCATTGCATTTAAGGCAGATTTGGAGAAAATGTACCGACAAATTCGAGTACGAGAGCCTGATTCAGAGTATCAAAGGATCGTCTGGAGAACCTCGCCACAACAACCTATTGAGGAATACAAGTTATTAACATTCACATTTGGAACGAAAGCGCCCCATATCTAGCCACACGAGTATTGAAACAACTAGCATTAGACGAAAGGAGAAAGTACCCCGAGGCCTCTAACATCACGTTAAACGATTTTTATGTAGATGACTTGCTATCAGGGTCCTCAGACATCAACAGTGCATTGATATTACAACAATTACTACGATTAATACCAGCAGGCGGATTCGCGCTACGTAAATGGTCTTCCAACTGCAAAGTTTTAAAGGCATTACCCCCAGGATTTTGCGAAACCAATCTATCCTGCGAGATCTCCCAAGATGACAGCATCCGAGCCTTAGGCATATTCTGGAAAGCAACAACTGATACCTTAGCATATACATATACAAGCAGCCCAGAGCCACCAAAATGGACAAAACGAACAGTGTTGTCAGAAACCTCCAAACTCTTTGACCCTCTTGGACTATTAGCCCCTACCATTATCCAAGCCAAACTAATCATTCAAACCTTATGGCTGAAAGGTCTCGACTGGGACGAAGAAATCCCACAGGATCTCAAGACTGCCTGGTTGAAATACAAAACCAATCTGTTAGACATTGATAGCATCAAGATACCGCGATGGACTCATTATACAAAGGCCAATCAAAGGGCAGAAATTCACGGGTTTTCAGACGCCTCCGAAAAGGCTTATGCAGCCGCCGTATATCTATGTGTTATCAACGAAGAAGGCGAACGACACTCAATATTAATCAGTGTCAAAACCAAGGTAGCACCGTTAAAAACCATCAGTCTCCCACGACTGGAATTATGCGCGGCAAGCTTGCTCGCAAAACTAGTACGGTACACAATTTCAGCGCTAAAACTGGAAACATCCTACACTACACATGCATGGACAGATTCAGAAATCGTGCTCGCATGGTTACGCGGTCACCCCACAAGGTGGAAAACATTTGTTGCCAACCGAGTATCACACATTCATGAAACCTTGGAACGAAATGTATGGGGTCATGTACCTTCCAAGCAAAATCCGGCAGACTGCGCATCAAGAGGGATGTCCCCCAACGAGCTATATAAACACGAGCTCTGGTGTACGGGACCAGTTTGGTTAGAACAACCCAAAGAACAATGGCCAAAAGACAAACAACGGAAGGACACAGAATTGGAGCAACGAAAAATTATCACCCTAAAGATCAGCGTTCTTCACGATGAATTCGACTCAAAATATTCGTCCCTAACAAAACTCATACGTGTCACAGCATATTGCAAGAGATTTGCCTTTAACAGCCGAAGACCAGTCGCCCAGCGAAAACATACACACCTAAAGACGGAAGAACTAATCGAAGCATTGCACCATTGGATAAAACAAATTCAAGGAAGAGAGTTTGGCAATGAGATTAGGGCAATCCAACAACAAAAAGCAGTGCATCATCAAAGTCGACTATGGAGATTAAGTCCATTCATCGACGCGAAAGGTATCTTACGAGTTGGTGGAAGATTACAACATGCCGATTTACCCTTTCACGAGAAATTCCTCATCATACTGCCAGACAAATCCCATTTGACCACACTCATCATCAATAAGGCCCATCTAGACACCTTGCATGGAGGAACACAACTCACGCTACAGATCCTCACAGAAATATTGGCTGCTCAACGCAAGAAATACAATTCGACTCCAGATCCACAAATGCATGACATGCTACAGACAAAAAGCCATCAGTCAGGAGCAATTAATGTGCAATCTACCGGCACCGATATTACAAGTATCACGACCATTTACTAACACCGGAGTCGACTATTGTGGACCTTTCGAGTTAAAAACTCACAAGGGGCGAAATCCTAAACGATACAAGGCATATATTGCACTCTATTTGTGCATGACAACCAAGGCCATTCATCTCGAATTGGTAACCGACTTAAGCGCAGAAGGATTCATAGCCTCTTTCCGAAGATTCACCGCCCGAAGGGGATTATGTGTTAACCTATATTGCGACTGCGGCACAAATTTTGTAGTCGCAAATCGAATTTTAAGGAAGCAACAGCAGCAACTAGTGCACCAGTTAAATGACGAAATCGGAGCTATACTCGAAAATGGCGGAGTCAAGTCCAGGAAACACCACATCAAAAGAGTAATTGGGAACACTACACTCACCTACGAAGAATTCAGCACTACCCTCACGCAAATAGAAGCATGCCTGAATTCAAGAGGCCACTCACCGAGATAAGTACCGATCCTCGTGATTCAAACGCACTAACGCCAGCTCATTTTCTGATAGGAGGGCAACTGCTCACAATCCCAGAGCCTTCACTACTAGAAATACCAATCACCCGTCTGGCAAGATGGCAGCTAATACAGCGACTAGTACAAGGATTCTGGAAACGATGGAGAATGGAATATTTAAACCGCCTACAACAACGTCCCAAATGGCTCCACACCAATCCCAATCTGGTCACAGGTGAACTGGTCATATTAAAAGAAGACAATCTACCTCCTTGTCATTGGGCATTAGGACGAATCATCCAGGTACACCCGGGAACCGATGGCTTAACACGGGTGGTTTCCATCAAGGTACGCGATAAGACACTGAAACGACCAATCACTAAAATTTGCAAGCTTCCATTCCAAACAACCAACGATCTCCCGAATGAAACAACATCCAAAATCAAAGCTGTAGAAAATACTAATTAACAACCACGCTCAACAATATTTTCACATAAGTACAAAAATCAGCGAATCAAACAAAAAAATGAACAAATTAATAAAGAAAAACACATATGTATTCACTTATTAAGTTTTATTTAAACCTAATGTTGACAACTTAACGTGTCAAGGCGGGGGAGTATGTTGCGGCGCCACCCTAAAAATATAAAACAAAAAAGCCACAAAGCATAAATTCAAATTATGAAATCACTTACCTGACAAAAAAACACCAAAACAGACATGATGTTCAAAATAAGCAGCCAAAGAAACATCCTTCAGTCACCAAGTGAAAATCCCAAAAAATAAAAACAAAACAATTAAAAAATCAAGAAAACAAACAAATACCTTCCTGGTAACACCAAAAATATTCCTCCAGCACGAAATCCATCCATCCAGCGATACTTTATCCTAAAACATATAAAAATTATATAAAAACAGAAAATAAACTAATAAAAACAACTTACCCATTCAAGTCCATATGACGACAAATGTCAAAACAAGATAGATTATAGAAATAACCAAAGCAGCTGCTATTTTCCAGAATAAGCCAGATGATATAAGCACGCACACACGTAAAGGATATTTTGACTTCATTGCCCCTCTACAAAATTGCCCAGCTCTATTGTGAACCCGAAAATAAATAGCGCAGCAGTTGAGCCAAAAGATCAGATCATTTTTATCTTCACGACGTATCGAGTCTGAAGAACCAACCACATAGTGATCTCATCCAATTACTCTAAGTTGAGCGACGCATTGAATCCTCAACTCCCTAGCTCGTCATATCGAGGTAGCAATCCTAGTCCAAGCAAATTAAAACCAAATTATCCCAAACCCAAGTTGAGCGACGCATTGAACCCTCAACTCCCTAGCTCGTCGTATGGAGGCAGCAATCCTAGTCCAAGCAAATTAAAACCAAATTATCCCAAGCCCAAGTTGAGCGAAGCATTGAAACCTCAACTCAGCTAGTCGTACCGAGGCAGCTTTTAACCCAAATATCTTATATTTAATAAAACACTTAAGTTTCAGCCCTAAACCCAAAGTATTAGTGCAGAACATTCATATACTCGAAGCTGAAACCATCCAAGGCCAGCGATATCTAGCCGAACAACCTGATAACTTGGAAATTATTTAAAGGAAAGTCATAGACCCAGTCTAACTAGGAGAATCCAACTAGAAGGCATCCAGCAATCCAGAACCAAGTCTAACACGTAACTCGGTAACCTTACGGAAACTCGACTCGCAGAAAACAATAAATATTCGGGCAACATTTCGGGCAATATTGACGACGGATAAACTTAAAGCTGTTTACATGAAGGCAACTTACAATATTGAACTAATAAATTAAAGTAACACATTAGTTTCTCCAAAATAATAATCATTAACTACAAATAGAAATAAATTGGAAAGCATATTTAATTGAATTAGGTTTATTGAAATAATTTTATAAGATCGAATTTATTAAAGCAGAATTGTGATTGAAGATTTTAAATAAAATAAGGTTATTGGACAAAGTGATTTTTTTTAACGGGGTGAGCTGGGTGATCACGGCACACAGTGTAACACTGTGTTTAAATGAAAGGCTCCCTTATTGAATTTTATTTTTGAAAAAAAAATTCTTCTTGTTTGGTTTGAAAACAAATTTATAAAAAAACAATCTATTTCTACGAAAAATGTATTTTTATTACCAATGGGATCCGCCTATTTATTTCATTCTTAAAAATATTGGCATTTAATGGGAAAAACCAGGCAAAATTATATTATTTATAAAAAAACATAAAACAACAACATTTTCTGCAGTGTAATTCGAAATGTACATACATGTGTAGGTCGTTAAGGTATTTCCCAGAATTTGTTTCACATTTCCAAAAGTTTCCTAGAAAACTCCCAGGCACAAACCTTTTTCACTTTTTCCTTTCATAAATAGATATTTACTGTACTTTAAAATTTTACATACCTGAAAGACCCTCCCCTTTTACCCCTAAAAGTTAAAATTGTAGCACTGATTATTGAAGGCAATTAAGAGTTTTTTATGGTTAAGGATTATTATGTAATGGTTATTTAGGGTGGCTAATTATGTGGTTTTGGATTTATTTTAAATGGTACAAGATATTTTGAAATCGAATTCTTTGAATAATAAAATATATTACTACCTTCCTTTTTACAAAAATAATTACTGATGGTTCTGTAAATAGGAATGCCACATTACCGTAGCCAGACAAAAATGGAGTAAATAAACAAAATAAATAAAAGTAAAGAAAACAATTTTTGGAACTGGAAATTTTTGGTTTTTGGTTTATTACAAAAAAATGTTTCTTATTATATTTTCAAGTATTATATTGTATAACTATAAAATTATAAATCTAAATATTTTGAATGTCTGAATTAAATCTAGATAAATCTAAATTATTATTTTTTATTAAATCAAAGTTTAACTTAACAAGTAAAATACAGTTAAGCGTTATGGAAGAAAGCTTACTTCTTAATTTCGTCAAAATTGTTGACAGTGCACTAAAAGCCCGCTCTACCGATACCTGTGTATCAGGGACAGCGAGTGCAACTTGAGCGAGCTTAACATTAATGTGGGATAGTACCAGTGCAATTTCCTTTTCTCTATCTGTTAGAAAAGGTGAATTTTCAAAATTAAATCGCGGGTCCATGTATAAAGCTGCAAGAAAAGCGTCATTCTGCAAAAGTATCTTCTTCCTTGCAGCTATGGCTTCGTAGAGCGATAGTGCATATGAATTTGTCGAGATAATATCCTTCAGTTCAAGTTCACAGGACAACCAATCTCGAAAGAAATCCCCAATTATATATTGCTCCTTTTGCATTTTCGGAGTGCAATCATATAACGGCTTGAAAGCAGTCACAAAATCTTGAATAAAATTCCAATTAATCTCCATGGGAACAATATCATCTTGGTTCTCATTGAATTGCTTCAATGATAGGATTGAGTCAAGCATGGAATATGTTGCGTTCCAGCGGGTGGTGTTGTCCAAAGAAGGCATGCTTATTTCCGTATCACCGGCTCTAACAAAAGTTCGCAGTTTTTTTTGCAACGCAACGGCATTTGTTAATTTCCGTCTCTAACGTTTTAATAACATCATGTCCAGCTAACTGCATCGTGTGTGCAGGACGTCGCACCACTGAAAATACTCCTGCAATTTCTGACTCAATCCTGTTGTAGCTATCATCATCTTTTTGATTGGTGCCACTAACAATTTCTTCTTGCATTTCTTGCAAAATTTTTGACACTTTAAGAACATTGGCGCCATTGTCCGTTGTATTTGAGTAAATCTGCTTGATATCCAACTCAAATTCTTCCAAACATTTCATTATTTCTAATTTTAAAAATGCCGCCGTAGTTCTTTTTGTTAGTTGAATCATACCTGCGAAAAATTTTTATAATATGCAGTACTTCTGATAATATTTTTTTCTTACCTATAGTGTTAATATTAATTTTATGGTCTTTGATGTATTGAATGTTGATTCCCAAAATACTTCTTTCTGACCTGGTAGCTATATCCACCTTCAAACAAACCATTTTTTTATGAACTCTTCTGGAAATGATTTCTTTTATCTGCCGACTCGCGTGTTCCACTGTTTTCACAATATTTTTAGAATTCATATTACTTTTAAATTTTGTCTCATAAGGCATTATGAGTTTTTTAAAAAAATCCTGATCATAAAAAATTCGAAATGGAATGTTCTTTACGGTCACCAGACCAATACAGCACTTAACAAATTCACTTTCGTCCATATTAATGTCAACGCTTGTTTTCGAACACTGCTTATTTTTCCTGATTTTTTTACATTGAACAGGATCATTTCCACTATTTTCACTGTCATCATCACTAATTCCAATTTTTTTATTATGTACTGTCAAATAATGTCTTTTAATATTATATATTTTTTTACTGCTTAACCCCTTTCCACGGTTATTTTCAATACATTTCGATTTATTAGTTTCTGCATTATAACTGACATATTTATTTAAATTAAAACGACTCATGGTTTTTAAAGATTTAATTTTTATAATTCACTTCTCCAAAACTGGCTCGTGAGCGATTTTGAGCTAGCTCACAGCTCTTCTCACGAGCACGAGCCTTTTTTAACGAGCTTCATTGAGCGCTCGAGAGCGAGCCATTTCCAAATACGCTCGCTCTCAGAGCCAGAGCCGGTAGTTAAAGTGGCTCGCATTCCCGTACCCTGGTTTTTACCGTGAATTTTGACTTTATTAAAATTTGAATCCACGAAAAGAAGTTTTTGCAATGTATTTTTTATTTGGCTTTGGTTTAGGGGTGGTTTAACCCCTTAAAAGCGGGAGTTAAAATAAATCTTCCAAACCTTTTAATAATATTTCATCAAAAATAAAATTTTAATACCAAAAAAAAATCCCATCCAACTTTAATCTAGGCGTAGTTTTACCCCGTTAAGGGTTGAAAACAATTAATTTTTGGCTGATAATACCTATTCAACCCAATTTCAAGCAAAAAGCAGAAAAGAAATTTTTTGCAAATATTTTTTATTTAAAGTTCAGTTTTAAAATTGTAGGGTAGTTTTAACCCCTTAAGGGTTCAAAATAATTTATTTTTGCCTGACAATACGCATACAATCGAATTTCAAGCATAAACGTGAAAATTTTTTTTTTACAATTTTGTTTATTTTCAGCCGATTTAGGGGTGAAAAGCTGCTCACGAGCTGCTCGCGAGCCGAGTTTGTCCTTTTGGGCTCGCTCGCTCGTGAGCGTGAGCAGCAGCAAGAATAAAAAATGGGCTCGCTCGGGCTCGCGAGTTTTTTTAATGGCTCGCGCTCACGAGCCGAAAATGAGCAGTGAGCTGTTTTGTGAGAGCTCGCATTTCCGTACCCTGGTTTCTAATGCCCGGTTTCACAGTGTCGATTTGAGCTTTCGCTCAGCTGAACCTGAGCAGTAATTTTGAGTTTTAGCTCAAGTCAAAACTCTTTCACAGTTTGTTTTTGTGCTAAGATCAGCTGAATTTAGTTCACCGGATTTTGCAGCCCACTGTGGTTGAATCAATTGGGGAAATTTTTGCTTTTGGTTGATAAATTGTGTGATATTTCTAGTTTTTAATCTTTTTTTGTAAGGATTTTTGAAAACGATATGCCCGCTTACTGCTATGTATAAGAACGAGTGCGACGAAAGTAGACATCCTTATCGTACTCCTGAGCTCACCTCAAAGTTTCGGATAATTTTCCATTGTGGGAACTCTGCATTTGAAATTGTTATATAGAGCCTTTATCAATACTATTATTTTGTCAGGTAAAAGGGGGATCGTAATCTAGTAAACTGTCCATTATCATTCTCAAGGTGTTAATATAGTATATGCAGGAGCGGTCCTTTCTGAATCCAGCCTGCTGTCTTCTAAGCGTTCGATCTACTGCCTCTCTTATCCTTGATAATAATATGTGGGACAAGATTTTGCTCACAGTAAATAATAGACAGATGCCTCTCCAGTCGTCGCATATTGTTAGGTCCCCTTTTTTGGTTTTTTGACTATAATACCTTTCGTCCAATCCTCCGGAAAGGTATAGGTGTTCCCTGCTAGTTCCAGGCTTGGATGTATCGCGTCTGCTATTAGCAGTAGTTTTTAGCAATTCTGGCAGGATGCCATCTTTACCAGCGGCTATTGCATGAATTTGATGGTGCACGAGTAGTGATTCTTATTTGCCCTGCATTGTTAAGTTTTCTTCAGGTTCCTGTGAAAATGAAGCATTCAGAGTGGCAAATAAATAATCTATCCTTCTATTCGCACCCTTTACGGCATGCTTTGTAGTAGAATACTCTCTTCTTTTACAATTGAAAAATCCAACTTATAATTAATCAATAAATAAACACAAGTTCACTGTGACTTCTTTAAAATTAATGACATTTCTCTCACTTATATCCTGAGCTTTAGCTTAAGTGCCCAAATTTAGTCACTCAGCTCAAGTTAATTTTGAACCAAGTTGAACACTTGAACCACTACTGTGAAACAGTAAAATAAGTTGAGCGAAAGCTTAAAGCTGAGCGTAAGCTTAAGTGAACACTGTGAAACCGGGCATAAATGTAACACGGTAATATCCGTGGCTGTTTCTCATTTTGTTTATTTCGCGATTTTTTTTCTTTTTGTTTTGCCGAACACTTCTAAGTTTTTTGTACTCCGTCCACAACTTAAATAAATTAGTTAAATCTTTATTTATTCTATCCATTTTCCACTTGTCACTGGTTGCTCTACATTTTCATTTAGGGCTATCTGTCAAAGTGGCGTTACTAAGCTCAAATTCATTCAGTTTTCTTACGGTTCGGCACGTCATATCTGGTTCGGGCTTTTGGAAGAACAGCAAGAGCTGTACAAGAAGCTTTCACCCAGATTGAGCGGTCGGCACGAAAGCTGAGACTGCACATCAACGAAAGCAAAACAAAGTACATGGTGGTACATTTCTGCAAGAACACTTAGCATTGGTCCCACAAGCAAGGTAGAGGAGCCCGAATTTGAAGTAGCATTAGCCTCCCATTAGCATAGTAGCAGCCGACAATAGTCTCTAACCAGAAGTACGCGCACGGCTGCTAAAAGCCAACAAAGCCTACCGTAGTCTGTCAAGGCTCTTCAAATCCAAGCACTCTAGACGAGATCTACGAGAAACGGTAGTCACTTAACGACCTGTTGTTAACCACATATGAACCACCATCTACCGGAGAAAGTCATAAGCTTCAACTACAATTTACAGGACCATATCAAATCAAAAATGTTTTGGTAACGACCTGCTTAGGGACCTTGAAGTATTGCAAATTACAAAAAAAAACAGTTTCATTTATATTTGAGACAAGGAACCTGAAACCTTGGTGTTCGGCGTTGCTTGAACTGGATGCAAAAGAGAACGATGACAAATTGAAAACGGAAGGTAAATTCGAGGACAACTAAAATACCGAACTGGCGGGAGCTGTCCCCAAACAAGTAGACAACTTAATGAATCATCATAGGATCCGCCTGCCGATGTGATTCATCTAATAATAAAATGCAATTATTTCTCATTTGTGAAATTAGGTTTGATAGTGAAGTTAGTATAGACATAATTTAGTCCTGGCATTAATATAGGTCTATCAAGCTGGCGAACCCATTTTAGCGGAACCAAATGAAAGTTATACCATAATTTTTAACTTTTTTTTACTATTTAATTACCCAAAAAGAAATTTTTTTACTCCCTTATTTTTAAAAAAATGCATGGTTCTGCCAGCTTTATGCAAGCTAGCAGAACCATTCTGGACCAAATGGATCCACAAGCTTCTTTATTTATTTATCATTTTTTTACTAACAGTAATACTATTTTTTTACCCAACCGTTAAATTAATTTAGTTTTCCATGCATTCAAAAAATAAAACTTGTTCTGTCTGCTTTAGATCAAACCAGTGAACACTACTTAAAGAACTTAAGATTAAATTCTAAACTTCATACATTAATTTCCCCTTATGTATCAATTTTTTTTTAATTTTTTATAACATTACTTTTCATAAAGAGCATGTTTTTGCCAGTCGAATATAAAACCAGCAAAACCTTACTCAAAAACAATCACATACATCGCTAAAATTCCTATGTTTATTTACTATTTTTTTATTACCTCTTTCACTATTTATTTATCCAAAGATCATTTTTTTACGTTTTCGATTTTTTTGAATAACATCGTTCGGCTGGCCTTATATCAAGGTAGCAGAACCTTTCTCAAAAAGATCATATACACCAGTGCTATTCGCTAATTTTTTTCCATGTACCTACCATTTCATATTTTATATAGAATTAGTGTACCAACTACTAAAATTTTTTTTAGAAAAACATTTAAATTATAATACTAGATAAAAAATGTTTATTAAAAAAAACACAATAAATTTTAAATTCACAAACAAAACAAAATAAAATTCAACTTCATCAGGAACAGTTACAAACAAGTTTCTACCAGGCAATTATAATGAAAATATTAATTATTATTACATTGACGAGTATGTTTTTCGGAAACAATTCCTAAAATATTTGGCGTTATTTTTGTTAAAGCCATTATTAAAGGAGGCTCAGGATCCACACAATTTCTAACTACAGTTTTTATTTGAGTTAATACTGAAAAGCCTTGCTCACATAAATATATGGTAGGAAAAGGCAATAATATTATAATTGCATGATTAAAAATTAGTTTGTAATCTGTTTTAACATATTGCCAAAATTCTTGTACAGTCTTTTCATTAAAAATATTCTTTGAAATTCCATCAGTCTGTAGCTCAATTAACTCTTCTTTTAGCTCTGCAGAGAGCTTGCAAGACTCAATTACTTCCTTTCCAAATGGATTTAAAACCCATGACAATTCCTTTTTTTCTAATTTAATATCTGGAAAATATGACTCCATCGACGTTGATAAATTTTGTAAATGATTAATAATAATATCTTTAACGTCTTCTTTCACAATATAATTATTATTTTCAATAAATCCTTTCATCGAAGTGAATGTTGATAGATCATCATTTTTAAAACAATCAGACCAGAAATTCAATCTTTTGTAAAACGATCTCATTTTCATATGTGAATTGACAACATTGGCGTTGAACCCTTGTAAACCAAGATTAACTTTGTTTAGTTTTTGAAAAATGTCAGATAAATATGCCAATGAATATAAATTGTTATTATTTTCAAAAACACTCATTAAATTTTTCATGCATGTCGTGTTTCTTTTTAATATCATCGCAATTCATAAAGACTATGACTTCGTGTATTAATTCGAAAAATCTGGAGATAATTTTGCCCCGCGGCAACCATTGAACTTCAGTATGTAACAAAAGTGTCACGTGATCAGATCCCATGTCCTGACAAAAAGTTTAAAAAGTCTAGAATTCAGGGCTCTTGACTTGATAAAGTTGATTACCTTTATGACTGCCGATAAAATATCCATTAGAATCGAAGGCATTTTTTTGGTTACTAAAGCATATTTATGAATAATGCAATGGATAAACTGCATTTCGGATTAATTCTTTTCAATCTTGCTATCAGTCCACTTTGCATACCGGTTAAGGCCGCTGCTCCGTCAGTTGATATGCTTAAGCACCAATTCCAATCGAACCCACATTCTTCTTGGATAAAACTGTTCAACGTACGAAAAATTTCTTCACTGGTTGTCCTCCCTGATAAACTTTAACACCCAGCCACTTCTTCACAAATTCCGACGTCTTGGTCATAATATCGCAAAAATACGATTAATTGTGCATTATTTGTGACATCTGTCGTCTCATCAATTTGAATAGTAAATTGTCTAGCTGTTTTCACATTTCTAATAATTTGATTTTGTACGTCTTTTGCCATATCTATTATTCGACGAGCTATGGTTGTGTCTGATTTCGGAATACTGTTTATAAGGCCAACGTTGGATTTATCCATCATTTTTTTTAGCAATTAAAGTTGCTCCTGGTATAATTATTTTTTCCGCAGTATTGTAAGGCTGGGTGTTTTCAATGATGCAGGTTGCGCGGGCAATTGACTTATTCAGAAACCCACTTCCATTGCTGAATAAGTCAATTGCGCACGCAACTTGCATCATTGAAAACATCCGCTTCTTTTCTTTGGCTATAAGAAGCGCTAACTCATATGATGTTTCTAAAGCAATTTTAGATGAATTCGCAAAACGCTTCAAATGTTTGACACTCTTTTTCTGCTCCACATATTTGGCTAAAAAAATCTGAAGTTTTATTTTGAAGCTCTGAGTGTTTTTTGATTAAATGTCTTTTTAATAAAGAAGGCTTCATAGAGCCATTGGTTAAATTTTCCTGGCATACGACACAAAAAGGAAGCGATGGATCCTGTTCATTAGCAGAAAAGCCAAATTTAATATATTCATCTTGATACTTTCTCGTTACTTTCACTTTTGACTTTCGGTTTCCTGTTTTTGGTGAATTTATTTTCTGTGGTAAATTTTCATTGGTTTCCAAAATCGGATCACTATTACTGGGTTTTTTTAAAATAAATATTGTTCCATTTGGGCTAAAAAAATGTATTAAAATTTTAAGTTTCGCCTTAATGTCAATATATTTATATGTCCGCTGCAAACCTTTTGTGTTTAATTCTCTTATATATTGCGTTGTTTACTTATACAATATTTTAAATTGTATAGTATGTTTCAAATTTAAATATAAAAAGAACACCTATAAAATTGCTTTCCATTTCAAAATAAAAACAAAACGTCAAAATCAATTCTTAGGCAGTATTGTCTAGCAAACAAAACTCACAAGATTCTTGTACAGTATTGCCAATTGAACAAAACTTATACATTCCCCAGCAAAACTTTCAGAATAAAAAAAATATAAAAAAAAATTTAAAAAAAATAAATTCAAAATAAAATAAAGTTTATTTTGTGCCCAATCAATGTACCACTCAGGAGTTAGAAATGTACCACTAGTGGTACATGTACCACCATTTGAATAGCACTGATATACACCTCTATGCTTCCTATATTTATTTACTATTTTTAACTACATATTTTACTATTAATTAATCCGACCACATGAAAAAATGCATATTCGCGGATGAATTTCTGTACCCGGGGGTTTTCGAGGTCGCTGATTACGAATTTGACATTATTTTTTCAAAAAACAACATGGCGGATCCAATATGGCGCACGACCACATGAAAAAATGCATATTCGCGGATGAATTTCTGTACCCGGGGGTTTTCGAGGTCGCTGATTACGAATTTGACATTATTTTTTCAAAAAACAAAATGGCGGATCCAATATGGCGGACGGTCATATAAAAAATTGATATTTTTAGTTTTAATACAATTTCATCGTATTAAAAAAAATTCAGAAGCATATAAATAGTATCGTACACAAGGAATAGGTACAAATAAATACAAAATAATAATTCAGTTTATAATTTACATTTTTATTTTTAACCTAATTTTACATTTTTATTTTTAATCTATTCGCTATCGCTATCACATAAATCGATGTCGGAATCTAAAGTAGAAGTAGTTTCATCTTCAGTGTCACTTTCATCGGGTACAACTAAATCTTTAGCATCAGACGACATTTGTTTTCTTTTAGTTTTTGGAAGTTTTCTTCCTTGAAATGTAAGGATCAGAACTAATTAAAAGGCGGCAAAATATATCTCTCATTGTCAAAGAACGGCTGCTTTTGCGCGAGAAGTCCTGACGAAATTATTTAATATATTTATTGCAACTTTCCTGGGCTTCTTCAGACATCTGACCGATTGGAAGCAAAGCCGAAGCAATGATTTCTGGACCATGAATGAGCAGTTTATGAACTGATGGTGGCATGAAGAACCATGGGTACAATTCAACAAATAGTTTCGCAATTTCCCAAACGTAATCTCTAAATTTTTGAATATTAATTTCGCGTCCTGATGAAACAACTTGTAAAATGGAATGAAATCTGGTAATCAAACGAAGGTCTACTCCAGTTATTTCGGATGAAATTTTTGCATTTTCAAAAAAGCGACGAGCAGTGTAACCATCATTCGTGCTCCCGAATCCTGGCTTTGGCTTGTCAACAATTAGACCAAGGTTTTTTCTAAAAGACTCTTGAGTGTCTGTTTTTCGTTCTTTTACATTTTGTTTTTAACCGACTTCAAAAAAGGAGGAGGTTATCAATTCGACGCGTAGGTATTTTTTGGTCCTGTTCACGCATAACTTTGTAACGCAATGACTTTTTTGCTTTTTTTCTTTTTTGTTTGAAAGGGTAGTTTCCCACGGTTTTTTTAAATTCTGATAAAGGAGTTCGAAGGTAGGCGTAAAAAACTGGTAAAATTAGTACACCTTGAACGGATAGAAGTATTTTCAAAGGCAGCGAACAAATTACTTTATTGTCGCGTGCTCGAGAAGAGGCCGGTGGATGAATCGGCAAAGGCGTTGACCTGCAAATAAAGATTGCGGGTTCAAACCCCGGAGGGTAGTTCGACTTTTTTTCTTTTTTTCTCTTTCTAAAATCCATTTTGATTGGATTAATGTTGTAAAGAATTACAAACTCTTCGGTGAGAAATTTCATGCATACTCTACTCATGCAGACTGTAAGAGAGTATTCCTTTGGAATGAAATTCTATTTAAAGCAGTTTCCGAAAAGCTTTATTTACGTATTTAGCCATCTTGTTATAACAATCTCCCGTAGCACAACGACTGAGAGGCTTGCCTCTCGTCCTGGAGGTTGCGAGTTCGATTCTTTGACCTGGAGCAATTTTTTTTTCAATCGACACAATAAATATTTCTTTTTAATTTCCTTTGGGGAATTTTGTTTCATATTAAATACGTTTTTTTTAAATTGCTCCGAAAATACGCAAATTCATTACTGCAAAAACTATTTAGCTACTGCCTCAATTCTTTTCGACGGCGCGCGGCTTCTCGTAATAAATAATTTTTTTTTTATTACCCCCGAAAAAAAAATTAACGGACTAAAAAGTACAAAATAAAATAAATTTTTAAAAACCGACTTCAGCAAAACCAAAAATAATGCACAAAAAACCAAAAATAATGCACAAAAAAGGATAAAATAATTGTTTGAAATTCTTTACAACATTAATCCAATCAGAATGGATTTAATAAGAAGAATCACTTTTGAAGACGGTGCCAACACCTGTTTTCGGGGTGATGTATTAAGGGCATAAGGCTAACAAAAATTCAATTTTCAACTACTACCTGGCACCGTCTTTAAAAGTGATTCTTCTTATTAAATCCATTCTGATTGGATTAATGTTGTAAAGAATTTCAAACAATTATTTTATCCTTTTTTGTGCATTATTTTTGGTTTTTTGTGCATTATTTTTGGTTTTGCTGAAGTCGGTTTTTATTTCTCTGATCGTGCTTGCCATTTTTTAATGTCTAATTTATAAGATAAATGCAAACAGCACTCGAAACAGCGTATCCACGAATGCAACGAAGAGAGACAAAAGTTAAAGTGTTCTTCATTGACTGACAGCGTTAACATTTTGTCAAGATTATTAAAATCTTTTGACGTGGCTTTGCAAAGGTAGCAGCGTTGAGTAGCTGGATTGTCCGCCAAAGCATTGCACACTTTTCCGTCGATCATGGTTAAAGCAAGATTCCAATTTACTTTTATTAATCCTCCGTTAACCCTGTCTGAAAATGGAACTAGATTTTTTATTTGATCTTCCACATATTTAACTTCAGCTTTCGTTGCATCTGCTGTTTCTTTTAGGAATTCTATTTTAATTGGTCGACAATATCGCGGAGAAGAAGGCACAGGATTTTGCCAAACAACAATTTTTTCGTTTTTCTCATCAAGATAAAACAGTTGTAAAGGAACTAATGACGTAAAAAAAATATTTGCGTCTGTGAATCTGCCATCATCACTCGTAAATTTTTGCTTATATTCACTCTGACCTGAAGTTCCATCGCAACCCCGTTTACAAATTAAATTCATTTTAACCCTTTCGCGGATATTAAAAAAATGATGTGGACGGTAAAAAACGCACTTTTTGTTTCTCTCTCAAAAAAAAAAATATTTGATATTCTGCCAACTTTCATTATCATAAGATATGATAAGAAATGCCCTAGAATACTTTTTAGGCGACAAAAAGTGGTAGGTAATCGCAGTCGTTTCATTAGTTGAACACTTTCAACATTTAAATGTGTTATGACGGCAAAAGCCGTCTTGGCGGGAATTGCTTTTGTCTGGGGTAATTGAAATCTATTGCAGTAGAAAATGACTGGAGTAACCGTAACTTAAATATTTTGAGTGATAGCTGAAAAATGAATTACTTGTAAGTTCTTAAAATAAAACTCGCCTTTTGTTTTAAATAAATGGCTATACTATATTTCTTAGAAATTCATGTTAACAAAAATAAAAATTTAGCAAAACAAACAAACAAATTCACATTACATTCAAAAGTTAGGATTGGCGTATTATTTTTGTTTGTGATATGGTTCGAAGCACCCTTGACACATAGGTGGCTTGTCTAAACAAGTTTTGCATCGATATGACGTTTCTTTTCTAATTTTTTGGCCAGAACAAACTCTGCAGCGTTGAAAATATGACTTCCGTGAGAAGCCAATAGGAACCGGTATTTTTTTCCAAAAAAATGTTGATTGATACTTGTTGCACTAGCAGATGTTGAAGCTGTTGCTTTTCGCGGGCGTCCTCGCGAAGGAAGTATGGAGACCAAATCCTTTCCGTTTGATAGGTTGGATGGTAGGCTTATTAGAGATGTAATAAATTCATCTCTAAATTGCAGCAATGTTACTTTAGGATGAAACTTTTTATATAAGTAGTAGGAATTCCATGTGCAAATGTCAAGTAGATGAAAAAGGACTTTTTTGTGCCAACGAATTGTCTTTCGTGGCGATGAATAATAAGATATTATTTGATCGCTGCGGTCAATTCCCGACATATTGTCATTATAATCAGAGACAATATAAGGTTTGAAAACCGTTTTACCATATCTGTTTGCAGCCTCAACCATTTCTGGGTGATGAGCAGTTGAGATTGTGAGTACATCTCTCTTGTCTTTCCATTTTGACACATATACTTGTCTCTTCCTCTTCCAGACATGTCCCCCCTTCTTCAAAGAAGCACTCGTAATTTCCTTGGGATTGTATTTCCTGTTCGCTCGAAGCGTACCTGTGGTGTGCGTCCTACAGTTTAGAAGTTCCTCCGATAAGGGCACGCTGTTATAAAAGTTGTCCATGAATAGGTGGTGGCCTTAATTCAGATATGGTTTCATCAACCTTAGAACAATTGCATCAGTTTTACCAGATTTTTCAATATTATCTTCTTTGCCTTGGTATATTTCAATATTAAGTACATAACCATCGCTTGCAGTTAACTCATACAGCTTTATTCCAAATTTGTATTTCTTACCTTTTAGATATTGTTTAAAAGTAAGCCTACCTTTAAATAGAAGTAGAGATTCATCTAAAGAGAGGTTTTTGTATGGTAAAAAAGCAGTTTGAATAGTTTTTAAAACTGCTTCGACCAGAGGGCGAATTTTGTGCAATTTTCTGGTGTTTTTCTGTTCTTCATTGGGAGAAGTGTAGTATGTGTTTAGACATCTCAGCATCTGTTCAAATCTTCGGCCCGTCATGACGTACGAGAAAACTGGATGGTAATATAAAGGATGATTTGAAAATAAAAGGCGAAGTGAGGGAAAGTGCATCTGACCCTGAAGCAAACACAAACCCAAAAACCTTAACATTTCTTTTTCGTCCGTTTCGGTGAAATTCAGCATTCTACTTCCTCGAGTTTTTGGTCTATTAGTTTCACACAACTTTCTGCCGTAGGCATTTGTGCAATCAACAAGCATTTTGACGATGTCTATAGTGAACAATTTTTCAAATATATCTCGTGGACTACATTCCTTATTAATATCTTTTTTCACACCAGCTTCTGCGTCATCAAAAGCAAAGTTCGGTATATCACGTACGTCGCTATGCCAGCAAAACATTGCAAAACATTGCAAAACAAATTGGTATAATTTATCCAAAGATCTACTCTGAATGACACTTGTTCACAAACTGAGCAAAACTGCATATAAAAAAGACGGGAATTGCCGCATTTTCCATTCATGAACAAACAAGTTTCAAATTGTCGATACTTGACTGTTCATTACCTAAAATACTTTCGCAGGGTCATTTTTAGGGAATATTTGACTCTTTCTGGAACATATAATTTGTATCATCATATAAATCTAAGCGATTGCTGACTGTGATTGCAGGCTTTTTCATAACACGTATTAAAAAAAAGGACGGTTCTAGCAGTCATTTCACATTGTGTAAGCAATTATGCGACGGCTATTTCCGTCATTTCCGCGAAAGGGTTTTAAGCAAATCACCGGGTGACATATTTTGTACAATATTTTCTTTTGCTAAAACGATTCGTTTCACCGTGAGATCTAACAATGCTTGAAAACCGATAGCTGCGCGTCTTTCTGTACATGTAATTGTTTTCATCGGTGGATAACAAGAAATTTTGGCTTTTTGCAGTACATTGTATGACGGATACGCCTTACTTTGAACTAATTTACAGCCTGATCGTACCACTAAATACTGACTTTTGGAAAATCTACCTTCTACCAAAACTGACAAGGCTTCTTCCGGCGTCATTGTTCTTTCTTTAATTGTGTTAGGAGACGACAGGTAGGACGATGCCTTAGACAGGTAGGACGATGCCTTAGACGGAGTCCCCGCTGTGACGTTCTTCAATACCTGCGCAGCGGCAACTTTCCCACTTGCACGTAGGTTCATCCGCGTAGCATAAGAGAGTTCTTCTAGGCTGTGGTCTTTTCTCAATTCCTCGTTTTTTCGCCTTTTGGACCTTTCACTGCTATCCGAAAAACTTGTAGAAGGTCGACCACCGATTGCCTTTGTCTCCGCAGTACTTTGAGAAGATCCGTCCTCCGATAGCATCAATTGACCGCTCAGCCAATCCGCATTCTTGTTGAAAAACCACTCCTCTTTCCGGCGAGCCTCTTTCCATAAAGTACGCAATTTGTACATGACGTATTTAAAATTTTTCTTCACTTCTTCAGTCATGAAGTATGCGAATCCCAATTGGAGCGTCATGTGCTTCTCAATAGTGAGAGCTAATTCGTCAGCAGATTCAGTATAAAGAGCATCTTTAATTAGGCAGAATATCTCTTTTCGTGTTAATTGAAGTACTCTTTGGGTTCCTGAAAACATAAAAAAACGTTAAATTTAGTCGCTTCGACTACAATTTAACAACAAAGAAAAGCATTAAAACGCAAGAATTAACCGATACTCGATATGCAGGGCCGTCCTAAGATATTCGGCGCCCGTGGGCTACCAAAAATAATGCACCCCTCTCGGTAAGAAAATACACGGGGTGTCTGAGGTGAGCGGGGTGGCCGGCAAAGTTATACAAAAGTGTCAGAACTAGAAAAAGTCAATTTACACTAAATAAAAACAAAAAATTCATACAAAATTAAAAAAACTACGTATGGTCCCGGTGTTGTGTACCAAAAAAAGGGCCTAACTTTCCCAAAAATGATTGGCCCTTTTCCTAAAACAACGAAGTTTCCCATTGTTCAACCATTTCAAGGTTGAACAAAAACCTCAGGGAAAATAAATTAAATTTGTCAAAAAACTTCCAAAACTCATATTGCACCGGTTTTATTACACCCATGCACATTTTCCCTGCACGGGAACGTCGAATCGGCGCCGGTAATATGAGTCCTTTTGTCTGATAAGATAATTTGCGCGCTCACCTCATGTGTGAAAAACGCAAAATAAGCACTTAACGTGCGACCAGAAGTTAACTGAAGCGAAGGTCAAAGCTAACCGTGAGAAATGCAAAATCTGCAGTTTTCCGAGTTTTGGTTTAAATCGCGAAATGTTCGCGATTTTTGTTTTAAAAAACAGTTTTTTTTCTCGAATTTATGAACCACAGCGGGTGGTTTCCGCGTTTCAAAAAGTGAGTTGGATTTTTACTTTGATCAGCGCCGGGCGTGTTGCGGAAAATTCGGGCATAACAAAAGTTCGGTTTTAAATTGAATCGGCGTAAGGCGTTGCGGACAATTCGGGCTTTTCGGATAATATTTCTACTAAGACGGGCCCCTGAACAAAGAATGAAAATATTGTGGAAGAACAGAAAAAATGAAGTTTTAAGATTGTGGAAAAATAAATTAAGTTTTATATTTGAAGATTTTAAAGATTGTGGAAAAATAAAGGAAGTTTTATATTTGAAGTTTTAAGATTGTGGAAAAATAAATTAAGTTTTATATTTGAAGATTTTAAAGATTGTGGAAAAATAAAGGAAGTTTTATATTTGAAGTTTTAAGATTGTGGAAAAATAAATTAAGTTTTATATTTGAAGATTTTAAAGATTGTGGAAAAATAAAGGAAGTTTTATATTTGAAGTTTTAAGATTGTGGAAAAATAAATTAAGTTTTATATTTGAAGATTTTAAAGATTGTGGAAAATTAAAGATTGTGAATAAATATTAAAGGACGTTTTATATATGAAGATTTGAAAGATTGTGGAAAAGTAAAGGAACTTTTATATAGGAAGATTTGAAAGATTGTGGAAAAATAAAGGAAGTTTTATATAGGAACATTTTAAAGATTATAGAGAAATAAATTGTGAATTTATTTAAAGGACCTTTTATATATGAATTTAAAATAAATTGTGTGTAAATAAGTATATCACCATAACATATATATCTATACATAAATATATATATATATTACACTGGCGCAGCCGGTAGGATCTGGGTGAGTTTAGAGTAAAGTTAACAAGTGCTGGGTACGGCTCCAACACCCTTAAACCCAAAGCCGAGCCGGGCTTCTGGGGGCCTAGTTAACTGTCACTAACGTCTCAGATCCTACAAGAACCATCGCTCGGGGGTGTACATCACCTGTGCCTCTGTTCCAGGTGAGCACGCACACACCCCCCAATTAGTATCTTCGTGGGACTTTCGCGGGCTTCATCCCTGCCCATAATTGATGTCCACCAACTCACATCAGGAGCAAGAACAGGAAGAGATAACCAGTAATCCCGAATCACCAGCTGTTGGACAAAACAGATCCCCTGCCACCTCGACGCCGTCCGCAGTACCAACAACATCACAACATCCAGGAGCAGCGCAGACTACTCCCCCATCAATCAACACACCCTTATCTCCAAGAAGACTTCGTAGCGGAAGAACCCTTCCCCAAGCTAGCCAAGTAAGTTTGCAAAACTATTTGAAATTGTTATATATTAAGGCAAGTGAAGACCAAAAATTCTCGATCTCCCAATGTGAAGAGCTTGACCGAGCATTAACAGAAAGACGCGAGCAAAGACTCGCTCAAATAAGTAAATTTCGAGAGGCAACTGCTAAATTCGCCCAAGAGATCAAGAATTTTAAGAGGTCTTCAAGCCATCAACTACTAGATATTAAGGGAAAAGAAGATAGTAGAAATATATCGCAAGTAGAAAACCCACCAGGTAGTGACGCGGAAACGAGTAGGGGTGAGGTATTGCTAAATTGGGTGAGCGTATCTCTTACAGACTCCGAGCAGGAGCTGATACTAGACGATCGCGATCCCAGGCCCACTAAATTTTTAAATATGGCGGATTACACCAGATTGGCTAGACTAACCTCGGAGTTAGTCCCAATATTCTCTGGTGGACAGTCCCCAAATGTAGTTGTTGAATTACAAACCTTCATAGGTTGCTGCAAAAGGGCACTTCAGTGTCTCAGTGAGCAGGATAAACCTGCGTTCCTTCAAATATATCCCACACGGTTACGCGGTGAAGCGTACCAACTAATAGCGTCTACCCAGCCGGCGACCGAAAAACTATTAAACCAGACATATTTACCCAGGGAAACCTACCAAGAAGTGGTCAATAAATTGATCACCACCAGACAGTACCCCCTGGAGACCCTCATTGCCTTCACGGCAAGAATCAAACAAATGCTGCAAGTCTGCAAGGAGGCAGCTGCAACCAAATATGGAGCGCTAGCGGCACCGGCAGTCCAATCTCAGTTAGAGGACTTCGCCAAAAATGCCTTACGGAGTGGGGTTACCAACCCCCACCTATGTCAGTACCTCCTAACCATAGGAGAGGAAACTCTCGACAAACTAGTTCAAAAGGCTCTAGACATGGAACGCCTACAACAAACTGCCCTAAACCTACAGCCCAGTGCCTCTGCTTTAATATACCCCGACATCACGCCCCAAAGTAACCAAAAATCCACAATCAACCCGTTTCAACATGCCCCATATTATCTGCCGCAAAATGCCACAAACCTTCCATCGCCAACCAACAATTCCCCGCCTCAAAATGGGATATATAACATGACGACTCAGTGCCCGAACAAACACAGTGGGCCCCACACATATCCACCAACCTGGAACCCACCCACGCAAACGCCCCCTTACGATAAACCGACTCCAATGGCCGCGGGTTACCCACAGGGCACACAGTCGCCCCCAAAGGGCTGGTCCCAACCACAAAACTTGCCGCCCAACAGACCGGGATCAACAACAGCGACTGTGATCTGTAACTTCTGCCGCAGGAAGGGACATACTTATAGCGAGTGTCTAACTCGAAAAAATACCCCCTTCTGTACCCATTGTCAAGAGTATAATCACGATATTCGGGACTGTCGGCGATTAAGAAACAGCAATCAATATAACCAACGCCCCAGTAACAGATATACACCGCCCCCGAATAACACCCATCACCCGAATCCTAACTTTAGGAATTTGTCCCAAAGAAACGAAGAGAACAAGACTTCAAACACACCTAGAGTATATAATTTCACCAAAAAGTGTGACTTCTGTAACAGACGAGGCCACACAGTGAGTGAGTGTCAGCAAAGGATGAAGTGGGAATCCCAAAATTCGGGAAACGCCAAGCAGTCGGGACAGAAATCCCCGACTCGACAACATTAAGTAAAAATAAAGAGGGGAAAACTCGGAAGCCCCAAGTCCAAATTCCACTTGTAACGCTACCACTAGATATTAGCCGCGACGGGAAGGTAGAGTTACTAGTGGACTCGGGCTCCGAGGTAAGTATAATAAAACAGAACAAACTGCGTGAAGGGACAAAGGTGGATGAACGCAAAAGATGCACCTTAGAGACACCATGCGGAACCACCAAAACCATGGGAAGCTGCGAAGGAAATTTCTACCTCCAAAACAAAATGCCCAACACTTTTCAGGTAGTACCCGACACGCAGGGCTTCTTAAACGATGGATTGTTAGGTTACGATTTTATCACCAAAAACTGCAATGTGGAAGGACCTAAAAAACGGTTGAAATTTCCGCGTACGGAAACCAATCCAACAGCGTTCAGCGTCCCCCTAATTGTCAGGGGGCAGCCAAAACCAAAGAGGTCAGTCGATGAGAGCCACTGTTTAAGGAAAGCGTCAATAGAGACTAAATGCGCTAACCACAGTGTCTCCAAGGTCCCTACACAGGAGGCTGACTGTATAACCTCCGAGGCAACTGAAGGACGCCAAAAAACTCCACCACTGCAGAAAACTGTGGAACTGGAAAAGCCGACAAGTGTGCCAGGTCGTACCCAAAAGCTAGTCACGATCCCGTTAAGACTACAGGAAGAGATGGTCTGTTTCTCGCAAGAAATAGACAACGGAATCTTCCTATCTAACGGTATTCTACCTATGGGTTCAGATAACGTCCTGGTAAGTATACTAAACAGCACCAATGCCCCGATTGAGCTCACCAAACTTGATCTAAAAATGGTTCCAGCCCACAATTTCCAAATAATTCCACTAGATAAGGCAATCTGTCCAAACCTCAAGGAGTCTCAGCCACCCAAGGACCCGAAAAGTAACGAACTTCAAAAGCCTTCACACAAAGCAATAATGGCGTTTCTAACCACAGTAGCGCTATTTATATTAAACCACCTGGTGAACATATGGAACCCCGGTGAAACACCAAAAGGGACTACAGAGTCCTCGAACCAAAATCTTAAGCTACCGAATACTAAAACCTCGCCTCCAAAAACACTAACCGGGCGAGCAATTAGGAAAAAGAGCAGTAAAACATCCTGGGTCCATTACATACAACACGCACCTACAGGCAGCGGAAGACAGGATCAAACCGAATGTCCTAACCGCCTAGAAAAACTCGAAGAAGAGCTAAAGTTGGACAGCAGTCTAAGTGCTGAAGAGAAGCAATCAATCATAGAGCTATGTCATGAATATAACGATATTTTCCATCTGAAAGGAGACCTACTCACTTTTACTACCGCGATAAGTCACGAAATCCCGCTGATGCAGGATCAAGCCCCTGTTAATCAAAAAATGTATAGACTGCCAGAGTCCCAGAGGCAAATTATAAATGAACAGATGAAAGAAATGCTAGAAAATGACATTGTCCAGCCCAGCAAAAGCCCGTGGAACTCCCCCTTACTACTAGTTCCCAAAAAAGCGGGTCCTGACAATGAAAAAAGGTGGCGGGTCGTCGTCGATTTTCGCAAATTGAACGAAAAAACTATCGGCGACGCCTACCCCCTACCCCGTATAGAGGATATTCTGGACCAATTAGGCCATTCTCGCTACTTCACTACTCTCGATCTAGCCAGCGGCTATCATCAAGTCCTGGTCGACCCCAAAGATCGAGCCAAAACTGCATTCAGCACTAACTACGGACATTATGAGTTTAAGCGAATGCCATTTGGACTCAAAGGTGCACCAGCGACTTTTCAGAGGTTAATGAACTATGTCCTCACTGGCCTACAAGGGCTCGAATGCTTTGTGTACCTGGACGACATAGTCATCTATGGCAAGAACCTCGTAGATCATAATCAGAAACTAAGAAAAGTTTTTGACAAACTACGAGAGCACAACCTCAAGTTGCAGGTCGAAAAATGTCAGTTCCTAAGAAAGGAGGTTGTATACTTAGGGCACATCTGCTCCGAAAAAGGGGCCCTACCAGACCCAAGGAAAACGACGTGTGTCCAAGAATTTCCCAGGCCCCGCACGGTACGCCAAGTACAATCCTTCCTAGGGCTAGCCAATTATTACCGGAAGTTTATACCGGATTTTTCAAAAACGGTGCGCCCCATAACCAACCTTCTTAAGAAGGGAGCAAAATTTTCCTGGACCGACAAATGCCAGGAAGCGTTTGAAAGTATAAAGGCCTCGTTAGTCGCACCCCCCTTGCTGGTGTACCCAGATTTCACAAAACCATTCAACCTCACAACGGATGCCAGCAGTGAAGCTGTAGGAGCCGTCCTCTCACAAGGCGAGGTAGGGAAAGACCAACCCATAGCTTACGCCAGCCGGACCTTAAACAAGGCCGAACGTAATTATTCTACCATAGAGAAAGAGTTACTGGCTATTGTATGGGCGGTAAAAAATTTCAGGTGTTACCTGCAAGGTCGTAAATTTACAGTCTATACAGACCACAAACCGCTAAAAGGAGTTTTCAATGTAAAGGACCCTACGACTCGCCTCGTACGTTTTCACCATAAGCTTTCGGAGTTCGACTACAAAATCGAATATAAGCCGGGTAAATATAATACCAACGCCGATGCCCTCAGCCGCATCCCACAGGAGCCTGACAACACGAATAATCATACTTTCATAGTAGAAGCCGTCGTCCACGCACCTATGGACCACCAAACCCAAAGTGATCATATGACATGCAACGCTGTCACACGGAGCCAAGCCAAAAAAATCAGAACACCATCACCCACAGATCTGACTGATGTGCCAACAGAAGAGCCCGACATAACATGCGCTTCTGGAACACAAGGCGACACAAATGATGTCAGCCCGCAACTACAAGGCCAAACCACGCCGCAATCAGCCTCACCACAGCCCCAGTCGGACAAAGCTGAAAGGCCACCATCAGACAACCAGGAAACGGATCCTCCCTCCAAACGCAAGATAGAGGTTATAACCAATCCTGAAGAGATTTCAACCATCCTAAGGGATTACCATGACTCCCCCTTTGGCGGTCATCAAGGCGTTATTAAAACTTACGGACGGATCCGAAGGAAATACTGGTGGCGCCACATGCTAGCAGATATCAGAAGATATATAAAGAAATGCAAAAGGTGTCAAACGATGAAGGCGACACTGCCCATTAAGATGCCGATGGTGATCACTGACATAGCCGAGAGACCATTTGACAAGGTTTATCTGGATGTTGTAGGACCTTTGGAAGCTACGCATACGGGTAACCTGTATATCCTAACATTCCAGGATAACCTAACAAAGTTAATCGACTGCTATGCTATGCCGAACGCAGAGGCCGATACCGTAGCCCGGATCGTTTTCGATCAAATAATCACACGCTACGGTATACCCAAACAAATAGTGACAGATCAAGGCACTAATTTTCTTAGCGCCCTATTCAAAGGGCTATGTAAGCTACTTAGAATTAAGAAACTACAGACCTCGGCCTACCACCCTCAGTCGAACGGAGCCTTGGAGAGAGCCCACCGACCGCTCGTAGAATATTTGCGTAGTATCACGGACCAAAATCCCAAATCATGGGATCAGTACTTACGCACAGCGGCATTTGTATACAATACCAGCGTCCATGACGGCACGAAACTTACGCCCATGGACTGCCTATACGGATTCTCACCCGATGTCCCTTCTAACCTAAAAAGGGACCCAGACCCAGTGTATAACCACGAAAGCTATTATTACTTACTAAAATACAAGTTACAACGCACCTACTCCATAGCCCGACAGAACCTATTAGCCAGCAAACAAAAATCTAAAGTAGCATACGACCAGAGAATAAGGCCACACACTTTCCATGTCGGCGATAGAATTCTAATAAAAAGTGAAAACCGGAAAGGCAAATTGGCCCCCATCTGGAAAGGACCATTTTCGGTAATAGCCGTCCCCGGCCCGGTAAACACAACTGTCAAAATCGGGAACAGACAAACCACAGTACACAACAACCGCTTAAAGCTTTTTTACGAATAAATCATCTGAGCCTCACAGGCACTTAATCCAAATGAAGAGATTTCCAAGCCCATGATACAACTCACCCGCTACGGCAAACCGAGCCACTACACAGAATTAAAGACGAAAGCGATTCTAACAAAGCCTCCTTTACCAGTGGTCACTGACTTCAATATCTCTCAGTAGCCTGATCCTTCTTCTACTCCTACTGTACGCACTGTTCCGGATATTGCAGGTGGCACATAAAATGTTCAGAGAGAAAGCAACCGTACAAACCGCAGGGACGGTCGACCAACAGGTAACCCCACAAACCCGGGACATTACCCCAAGTCTACCTAGAAGACCCCGAACTCGCTCCATGACACTACCTAGGGCCGTCCAATTAGTAGGGGAAAGAATTTAATAAACCTATAACACAAAAATCAGGAAGAGTCCACAATTCCACAACAATAATAAACTTAGAGAAAAATAAATTTAAGAGAAAAAAAAAACATAGCAATAAACAAAACAAAAAATATAAACATAAAGAGAAATAAATAATAAACTAAACGAAAATATAGTAATATTAATTAACAAGAAATATGTAAGTAAAATATCAATAAAAAACAAAAAATTATACATATACATAACAATGATAGAATAAACAAAACATAATATCCTAAGAAAAATTAGATGTCAGGAAAATGTAAAATGAAAAAAAAAAGAGAGAGAAAAATTCCACAAATATTTTAAATAATAAAAATAAAATAAATATGCAGATCTTTCCGCAAAAACTCAATTTTTCTTGCCAAATAAGGCCTAAACCAAAAAAAAAAGGTTACAGAAAGCCTAAATAAGAAAGACCCTCATAAACTTGAATAACCAAAAAAGAAAAAAAAATTTTTTGTTATTGTATGTTAAGATAATAGACTTTCTTACTGTTGTAATGTTGTTGCAAAATAAAAATGAAAAATAAAAAAGGTAGTAATGATTTTAAGAAATAAAGAAAAAAGAAACTATATTTTAAATTAAATAATAAACGTTATTAAGGAAATTATATAAGAAAAATAATTAAAGAAAGAATGTAAGAAAAACAATACGTACGCACTTTAGAGAAAGAATTTTTAGTAGAGTAACAAGGCGAAAATAATAAACAAAAAAAGCCATATTAACAAAAAAAATAACAATAATAACGTAAAAAAAAAAAAAATATACACAACAATGTATCTATAAACATAACAAAACGCTTCTTCCACATATCTCTCATATAAGCAACACCTAATTTTGGTTCGAAGAACAAATTTTACTCTTCTTTTTTACATGTTACCAGTTAACGATTGTCCTTTAAGTTTACCCCTCAACTTCCACCACCCAATAGCCATCGAGTCGAGAATCGCCTTACTTCGTAGCGATTCTCTTATTTCAGGGGGGAAGGAATGTTGTGTACCAAAAAAAGGGCCTAACTTTCCCAAAAATGATTGGCCCTTTTCCTAAAACAACGAAGTTTCCCATTGTTCAACCATTTCAAGGTTGAACAAAAACCTCAGGGAAAATAAATTAAATTTGTCAAAAAACTTCCAAAACTCATATTGCACCGGTTTTATTACACCCATGCACATTTTCCCTGCACGGGAACGTCGAATCGGCGCCGGTAATATGAGTCCTTTTGTCTGATAAGATAATTTGCGCGCTCACCTCATGTGTGAAAAACGCAAAATAAGCACTTAACGTGCGACCAGAAGTTAACTGAAGCGAAGGTCAAAGCTAACCGTGAGAAATGCAAAATCTGCAGTTTTCCGAGTTTTGGTTTAAATCGCGAAATGTTCGCGATTTTTGTTTTAAAAAACAGTTTTTTTTCTCGAATTTATGAACCACAGCGGGTGGTTTCCGCGTTTCAAAAAGTGAGTTGGATTTTTACTTTGATCAGCGCCGGGCGTGTTGCGGAAAATTCGAGCATAACAAAAGTTCGGTTTTAAATTGAATCGGCGTAAGGCGTTGCGGACAATTCGGGCTTTTCGGATAATATTTCTACTAAGACGGGCCCCTGAACAAAGAATGAAAATATTGTGGAAGAACAGAAAAAATGAAGTTTTAAGATTGTGGAAAAATAAATTAAGTTTTATATTTGAAGATTTTAAAGATTGTGGAAAAATAAAGGAAGTTTTATATTTGAAGTTTTAAGATTGTGGAAAAATAAATTAAGTTTTATATTTGAAGATTTTAAAGATTGTGGAAAAATAAAGGAAGTTTTATATTTGAAGTTTTAAGATTGTGGAAAAATAAATTAAGTTTTATATTTGAAGATTTTAAAGATTGTGGAAAATTAAAGATTGTGAATAAATATTAAAGGACGTTTTATATATGAAGATTTGAAAGATTGTGGAAAAGTAAAGGAACTTTTATATAGGAAGATTTGAAAGATTGTGGAAAAATAAAGGAAGTTTTATATAGGAACATTTTAAAGATTATAGAGAAATAAATTGTGAATTTATTTAAAGGACCTTTTATATATGAATTTAAAATAAATTGTGTGTAAATAAGTATATCACCATAACATATATATCTATACATATATATATATATATATTACACCGGGAAACTAGCAAAAAAAACGCACGAAAGGAGACAAAATTCCAAAATGGCTGAAAATTGGTCCACAGCTTCCTTGGGACTTTTTAAGAAAAACAATTTCGGAATCGCAAAAAAAAACATGGCCGCCGGAGATATCGCGTCTTTTGCGTGTTTTCTTTGTATTTCAGTTTCTATAGGTCGTACAACCCCGTGCGTGGGCCCAAAATGTTGACACGATTAACCCTTTTAAAAATATTCAAGGTCAAAGTTATCAAAAATCGCTTTTTGGTCAAAAAATCGCCAAAAACTGTTTTTTTTCGAAAAAAAGTTTTTGAGCAGTCAAAGTGAAACGTTATTGCCTACAAAAAAGCCCTGGTGTAATTTTTTCGAAAACTTAACCCTTTCGAGGTTATTCAAGGTTAAAGTTTCCAAAAATTACTATTCGTCCAAAAAATCACTCAACAATTGATTTTTGCAAAATTTGTTTTTCATCTACTTATACAAAACATTATTGCCTACAAAATACCCCTCTTGTCATTTTTTCGTTAGTTAAGCAGCACTTTGTAAGGATGTTTCCTTTACTACTTTAAAAATAATTTTTAAAATTATTAAAAATTAAATTAGTTTTCAAGAGATTCCTTGCCATTTCGGAACTTTTTGTCGGTTTCATTACCCCCTGCTGTGCAACGATTTTTGCGCGATTTCAGAAAAAAATTGTATCTCCAAATTCGCACAAATTCGCACTTTAATTTACTTCTTGTTTTTTTCTTTAGACTATGACAAGTGAAAAAAAAATTTTTAGAAAACGAGCGAGGACGACTAATAAACTTTGGGTTATTTGAAAAATTAGTTTTTCTCTGCGTTTTGCAAAAAAGTTGATTTATTTAAATTCATATCGATAATTCTGCAATGAATATTTTACGATTATACATATTCGATTTAATTCCAATCACCTTCATGAACAGAATCCATTTTTAAACTTTTTAAAAGCACTAATTGGCACTATTTAACAAATAGTTATTTTCAATGCACAATATGTGTTAGAAACTTCGACATCTGCGTTTCGTGTAACGGCCACTTTCGAACTGATCTTACAAAGGGAGAAAACGTACCTGTACCCCGAGGACAGATGTTCTGTGACCCTCGGGGCCCCTACTTAAAATTCCGCAAAGAGAAAGTCCCGAAATAGAATCTTCATTTTAGGGGTTTTGGCTAGCTTTTTGGGATTCTGTCCCACTGTGCGGCGCTTGTTGCTGCACCAACGAAGTCGGCTGTATCAGATTCAAAGCAGCGCAACAAAAATATCAGCAGCAAACAGTTCCTATTGGCTAATGGTGGTCATATGACAACAAAAGCAGCACCGATTGCTAGTAAAATAAACTTGCTGCCGCTGCTGCTGATGGATCTGAATGGGCCTATAAAGTTGAGGTTTTTAAATTGGTAAGAGCTTTCCCTCTCAGTAAAAGCATAGACAAATAAAAGGAAAGATATTCCATTTCATACAAGAAAAGTGTGCTTTCCTGTTCAGAGAGCTTTCCTGTTTCCTCCATTTAAGCTTCCTCCAAGCGAAAGCTGCCCCCGCTAAATCTTTATTTTCGGTGGCACTGTCAATATATTTGAGTAAATCTTATCTGAAGAGAGTAAATGGAAAGGAAAGCGTTAGCGAGGCATGGGAGCATGGTTCTTCTCGAGCTATTCGCGTTTGCGCTTCTTTTTGATGTGAAATATGTTTGAGCGCGTCGAGAGTAATTTTTCAAGGTTGCAACGCTTGGCTTAATGCAATTGTTGTTGTGATTTGCAACGATTCGAAAGCGACGGAAGATCTATATTGAGGAAGACAGAATAAGAATAAGAATAAGTATTAAAAAAAGAGTAACACCAAAGAAAAGTGTTTATATGTATGCGACGAGCCAGAATAACAAACCAAGAATCCTAGAATGGACGAGTTGGTTGAGTGTATGATATTTGACGTTGATATTCCGAAAAAGTCGCAGGTTCAATTCTTGATCGAGGCATTTGAATTTTTTATTTATATTTGAAAGCTTTAATTTAAAATATGTATTTCCAAAAAGGTATAATAAAGCAATGGGTGCATAAGAGTTTAAAAGGACGTAAAAGGACTCTTACTAATGTTAATTGCACAAAATATTACTGAGACAGTAAATTTCTTAAAACTATAATAACTTACAAAAATTTAGATGGAGCATTCGGATTTCTTAGAATTCTGTCTGTAGAAGGAAGCTACTACCGATTAATGAAAATGATTATTTAGCTTAATTTACTTGATTTTCTATAAAAATGGCTAATGGGCGGACTTAAATTACTTTTTATCTAAAAATTTGAGTTATGGACTTATGCACTCATGTACATACATACATATATCTGTATTTTTTAGCACAATAATGCGCAAAAGTCAATCAATTGAT
Organism: Thereva nobilitata; assembly: GCA_963855945.1. NCBI lineage: Eukaryota > Metazoa > Arthropoda > Insecta > Diptera > Therevidae > Thereva > Thereva nobilitata. The sequence continues at coordinate 94,203,718 of OY979695.1, forward strand.
TTAATTGTAAGCATATAGCGGCAGCTAAAAATTGAAACATTTTAGTTATCACAACTAATTTTCATTCGTTGCTATAATGTCGGTGCTATAAAAATATTTATGTAGGTCCTATAAAAATATTTTATATGAAATTGTTATTTCAAATATTTAAAACAAATCCGATGCTATTTAAATTGTAAGCCATAATACTTTTGATTTCAAAGAAATATTTCTTAAAATTCCCTGCAAATATTGCAATTTCAAAACAAATATTCCCTACACCGAACAAAATTTCTTGTCAAAATTGAAAAAGTACTAAATTTTTAAGTAAAATACGGCATATTAACTAAATGGATGAAGTAACAGTGTTTTGTTAAATAACGGTTATTTAGCCCCAATGAGCCTACATACGCAGCGACAGAAATTTTTTTCAATTTTAACCCCTTTTTACGTCCCAACTACTCTATCTATAAAAAGGCCCATTCAAAAGTTACCGCCGACGGAAAGTGTCTGGCAGTATTGATTATTAATTTCTAACTATATTCGTAACGTAAAAATCAGCACTGAAACTTTAAGAAATGTGGATACTATTTTTACTTACCTTTGCCACGGAGTACCTGTTAATTGGTAGTCGGCCAAAGCTAGCAGGTACGCATACACTCAAAGTATGTACTTACACTACCTAATCCCATACATTTGGTTTCTGAGAAAATAAGTAAGGTCTGGCGGCCCTGGGATCTTGGACTAATACTACTTTTGTATTGGGTCTACAGACACCATAAACCCACCATTTTTTTGGTTTTGTTATAAGCTACATTTTTAATTTTACGCTAAAATACTTACTTTTTGAGTTATTCGCGAAAAACCGTCTGAAAACGTGGGTTTTTTGGTTAAAAAATTGACATTTTCACTCGCGAATAACTCGAAATGTATTGATTTTCAGAAAAAACTTTATATAAAAAAAGTTGCTTAGAATTAGCCAATCTATCTATTCCCGGACTTATTTTCAATGAGAAATTGTTCACCCCCGAGAAGGGGTGGTCTCCACCTCCAGGGTAAAAGCAACCCCCCGCAGGTAGAGGGTATGTAGAACCTAAATCCAAATTTTTGTGCAAATCGGTGCTGTTTCACAGAATCCTGAGGGAAAACGGTCATTGACTGGACTATAGTTCTTATTTTAGGATCCAAAACTAACGATTCAGAAAATTAAAAGGCCTTTACGCCAAAAGGGCGTGGGATCTAAGTTCGCGTAGTGAGGACGGGCCTTTACTGACACTAAAATTTTTTGTACTGTTGTTGTTCGAACGGTTTTTGGCCTTTTATATTTAAAATTTTGGGTTTGTTTTTTGCTTGAAACACGTTCTGTAGTCAGGTCAACTAATATGGGACGAAAGCTAACGACTCTGTCGGTAAAACAAAAACGTGTGTACTATAAGCAGAATAATGAAAAATGAAGAAAAAGTCCGTCAACTGGGATTAAAAAATAAAGAAAGTAACCGACAAAGAAGTGGTGTCTACACTAACGTCGAAAATGCTGTGAGAAAATGGTTCAATCAAGCCCGTGAACAAAACGCCTTAATAAGTGGACCTATTCTAATGAATAAGGCTAAGGAGCTAGCCGTAAAATTGGGTAGTGATTTTGAGCCTTAAAGGATGGCTATATCGCTGGCAAAAACGCGAAGATATAAAATTTACAAAAATTCATGGAGAGGCTAAGGAAGCAGACTATGAAGCTGCTGAGAGTTTTACAACAAGCATCTTGCCGCCATTGATTGAAGGATATGCGCTAGAAGATATTTTTAATGCCGATGAGAGTGGCTTATTTTATAAAGCTTTACCAAGGGGCACTCTTGCCTATAATGGGGAATGTATTAAAGGCTTCAAATTGCAGAAAAAACGATTGACAATTTTATTTGTTTGCAATGCTACTGGGAGTTATAAAAAGTGTTATGTTATAGGACCGTCGAGATCCCCACGATGTTTCAAAAATAAAAACATACCTATTACCTATTATTTTAATAAGAAGGCTTGGATGACTACTGAACTATGGAATAAAATTCTTGTGGAATTTGATAATGAAATGACTTTAGCCAATAGAAGAGTTATATTATTCATTGATAATGCAGCATGTCATAAAATCACGGTTGAATTAAATTGTGTCGAAATTAAATTTTTACCAGCAAACACAACTGCAATACACTCTCCTCCTCCTCACCTCTCGATCAAGGCATTATTCGCAGCTTAATCTTAATCTGATTCTCAAACTGGAAAAAAGCTTTACTATCAGTTTTGGCGATTTTGTTTTCGTAGTTCTGTCGGAACTTATTTTGAAGTTATTTTTATTTATTTTTCTCCCTCTCTCATGGCGGGTCAGCAGTGTTGCAAACTGTGCTCTTCGGAAATCGTTCGAAATGGGATTTCCTGTGATGGTGTATGTGGGGGCGTTTTTCACCCTGCCTGCCTCAACGCTCGAGCCAGTGGCAAATCTTCGGCCCCTAGAGGGTCCACTTGTAACGAATGCTCTGACATTCAACCCTGCCACGTCCTAAGATTAATGAAAGACATCTCGGACGTCTTCCTCGATGGTCACGAGAAAGTCATGGGTCGTCTCAATTCCTTCCCTGGCAATATCTCTCATTTTGAGATGTTAGCCGATGACGTCCAATCGATCAACGTCCGGCTCGACGCGTTGTCCGACACCCTTGCCTCTGTTGCGGCCAACTCGGGTTCTCTGTTGAACAAATTCTACGAAATCTCTTCCCGAGTTGCAACGGTCTTCGATTCTATCGATGACATACATTCGGCAATCCACAATCCAGTCGCCACCTCGTCCAGCACTGTCAACTCCTTAGCTTCTCTTCATGCTATATTGGATGACATTAAAAGGAGTACGAGGCGTGTTCGGACTGATATTGAATCGCTGTCAACAGCAGTGGTTCAAAATCACAATGCCCTGAATTCTCTATCCATTAAATTTGAAAGCGTGTATGATAGAACTAGCTCTCCCCCAGTGGTGGCAGTATCGGCTAGTGCCGTGCAGGTAGGAAAGCAGCTTCTTTCTGTGCCCTGCTCCACTGCTGTTTCTCTTGTGGAAAATGATACTGATACTCATAACTTCACAACCTTGAACGACCCGGCCTTAATATCTGAAGAGGGCCCCTCGGTGGAGGTTGCCTCTAGGCAGGCTCCTGACCACCCGAAAACCCGTTGCAAGCATCGTAAACGCAGATGCAGTCGTAAAGCCACCACTGCTGTCACTGCGAACACCTCTACTAGTTCGCCTATCCCCGCCCTCCCACTCCCAATGGGCTCAACCCATATCTCAGAACCGGATGCAGCATCAACCTCTTCTGTTAGAGCCACCGGACCCTTGGGCACTGTGAATACTGAGGCTTCAGTAACTGGCGCCGATCTGATAACGATACCTAGACCACGTAATATTTTCATCTCGCGTTTCTCGCCTGAAACTACGTCCGAAGCAATTAAAGAATACCTAAGGAGAAATGCTGTTGACCCTGCGTTAGTCCCTTGCAGGAAGATCAGCAATGCTTCCAAGCCGGTTGCGTCTTTTGTTCTAACTGCACCGCCCAATATAGCTGAACAGCTTCTAGACCCCACGTTCTGGCCGCCTGGTGCCTTTTCAAAGAGTTTTGTTCCCCGCACACGTGTGCATCGTACTCCTGACACTCGACAGGTTCCAAAAAACTTAAGACGCTTTCCCTCTATTACCAAAACGTGAGGGGTATCAGATCCAAAACCCACGATGTGTTTCTGTCAACTTCGGCCAGTGATTTCGATATAATCGCTTTTACAGAAACATGGTTACACAGTGGGATTCTTAATGCCGAACTTTTCGATACCTCCTTCCAAGTTTTTCGGAGGGACAGATACATTGACTCGGAGGCTCGTGGAGGAGGTGTACTACTTGCCTGTAGTAAACTTCTCAATTGTTGCTTAATAACGCTTCCTAGTTTTTCCAATTCTTTGGACATTGAGCTCCTCGCTCTTAAAGTCTCACTTGTCCATAAGAACCTATTTTTAATTTGCTGTTACATCCCACCAGGTATGTTCAGCACTCTTGACGATAGAGGTCAAAACCTCTATGATATTCTAATATCTTGCATTAATCATATCCAGGATATGATGGACTCTAAAGACGAACTCCTACTTTTAGGAGATTTTAACTTACCCAATGTTCAATGGGTATCTTCCGATGAGGACGATAACTACCTACCTGAAAACATCCTTAATGATAGGGAATCCGACTTTCTGAATTCCTTATTCTCATGCGGTTTGAACCAAATGAGCGGTGTGAATAATATTTTAGGCAGGTAGTTAGATCTTATATTCTTTTCCGACTCAGACAACATGTATGTTGAGCCTAGCTCAATTGTCTTGTCGCCTGTTGATAATTATCATCCTCCTCTCTTACTCAGCTATTGCTTTGCCTTTAACAATAAGCTAATCCCAGAGGAGTCAACCTTTACTTTTAACTTTAAAAAGGCCAACCTTGAAGTACTGTCATCCAAGCTCACTTCGATCGATTTCAATAGATTGCTTTCCTCTAATGAATTGGATGACGGCGTAACAAGTTTTTACACCTTCCTGTATGAAACCTTCGCATTATGTGTACCTATTGAGCCTCTAAAATTGACCAGATCATCCCCACCCTGGTATAATAATGAGTTGAGACACACCAAAAACCAGAAGAATAAACTCTGGAAAACCTACCTGAAGAGAAAAGACACTGCGAGTTTTTATGCATTTCTTAATTGCTATGACCAATTCCATGCTCACTCCGAGGCTCTCTATAAGGAGTACCTTAGGAACATGGAAGGTAAACTGTATGGGGATCCCAGAGCATTCTTTCACTTTATCAACTCTAAGAAAAAAGTTGATAATTACCCGAACACCATGCAATACGAGAATTCTGTTAGTTCTAATTCATCCGAGATTTGCGATAGGTTCGCATCGTTCTTCCTCAAATCTTTCTCGTCTCCTGTCTTCCAACCTCATGAAGACAATTTTCGACACATCAACGCAATACAAACGGCTCAAAACTTATCTCTGTCCATAACCAGGGAAGATATCTCGAAATATATAAATGATCTTCCACAAGATTTTTCGTCCGGCCCTGATGGTGTCCCTCCTGCTGTTCTAAAATCCTGTGCAGGGGCCCTACTGTCTCCTATCCTATGTTTATTTCAGAAATCCCTCAATACAGGGCGCTTCCCAACCTTATGGAAGAACTCTTTTATAATCCCTGTTCATAAAAAGGGTTGTAAGAACGAAATATCTAATTATAGACCGATTGCGAAGTTATCATGTATACCAAAACTTTTCGAATCCATTATTTATTCTGCTATTGCCCCTATCTGCAAGAAACTTATCTCAACTAACCAACATGGCTTTCTTGCAGCTCGTTCCACTACTACTAATTTACTAGAGTTCTCTTCTTACACTGTTCGAGGCTTTGTCACTGGCTGTCAAACTGACTGTGTTTATACAGACTTCAGTAAAGCTTTCGACATGCTCTCTCACTCTATTATAGTTCTAAAACTAAAAAAATTAGGCTTTCCGCATGCCCTGGTTATGTGGTTCCAGTCGTACTTAGCCGAAAGAACCTACCAGGTTCTATTCCGCGGAGCCAAATCTAAAAACATCGAGGCGTCCTCTGGTGTCCCGCAAGGAAGTCATCTTGGTCCTCTTCTTTTTATTTTATCAATCGATGACATTGTTACCCTGCTGAGGCACTGTAAAATCCTTATTTACGCTGATGACATCAAACTGTACCGCCACATAAGGAGTATCGAGGATTGCAAACTTCTGCAAGCAGACCTAAACACCTTCTATACTTGGTGTTCCAACAACAACCTGGTCCTTAACATAAGTAAATGTGAGGTCATGACTTTTTGTAGAAAACGTGGCGTTATAACTTACGACTATACTTTTCTCGATAACAAGATCTCCCGCACTAACTCTGTTATCGATCTTGGGGTTAGGTTAGAAAGTAAGTTGGATTTCTCCACCCACATCAATTATATCTCTTCCAAGGGCAATTCAGTCCTGGGATTTATGAAAAGATGGTCCAAGGAATTCAACAACCCCCTTATCACAAAGCACTTGTACATATCTTTAGTTAGGCCTTTACTTGAATACGCCTCCCAGGTATGGTCTCCTTACTACTCCTCCCATGTCGATAAAATCGAATCGGTTCAAAGGAAGATCGTCCGTTTTGCACTCAGTCACCTCGCGTGGGATGACCCACTTATTCTTCCGCCTTATGTGAACAGACTTAAATTGCTCAACTTGAGCTCTCTCCATAAGCGTCGCGAGGTCGCTGACGTTATATTCGTTCATCGTTTGTTGAATGACAAAGTTGACTCAGGCTTCCTACGAACCCGTAAGTCATTTAGAGTGAACAACTACAACCTGAGAGGTCCACCTATCTTGTACATTAATTCCTCTAATACCAATTATGGGATGTACGAACCAGTTAACCGCATGCTTATAAATGTTAACAAAAATGCGAGTGTTTTTAGCATGCAAACTAGCGAAGATGTCCTTAAAAGGACTCTTGTTAATGTGGCGTGACTCCTTGGGTGTCCCACGTTTTCATTGTCTTTGCACGCTTCTCTGTTTGATGTTTTGTGCTCTTAAATGTTGCATTGTTTTTTGTTTTGTGTTTGCATGTCTTAGCCGAGCCACTGTGCAGTGGTAAATGTGACCGCGTTTGTGTGCAGGGACCGGACCGGCTCGGTACAGGAGTGCCGGGGAGGGTTGAGAAGGAACCCGCATTTTCGGTCGCATGCTCGTTTTGCGGTGTTTTTTCTTCTTATACCTTTTTTGGTGCTTTCGGCCGGATTCGGTCCCTGCACATAAGCGTGGCCCGTTTCTCAGCCCAGCTGAGAAGTGTACTTCTGAGCTAGAAGATTAACTCGATATATTAAGGCTTTATATAGACAAATACTTTTGAGGAAACAAATAATTGCAATCGAAAAAAGAACAAGTGTTCAAAATTTCGTTAAATCAATTAGTTCATTGGATGTTTAGTCCAGTCAAATTAGTAAATGAAATTGCATTTTAAGAGGTACGGAATTTTTTTTTGATTTTTGTTCGGGTACATCTGACAATGATAAAACCAAGTTTGTGGGGTCGCAGTGGCTTGGGAAAAGCCGCCATCTTGAAAAAGAGGGAGAGCTTGTTTATATTAAATAGCTCGTTTGCCTGCAATGACAGCTGATAATGATCAATGGCAAAGTTATGGAGAATAAAATTATCTAAAAAATGAGTCCTCGACGAGCTCTGTAAGTTGATTTGACTCAAAGTAATGGCCGGTCAAAGTTCAACCATGATCGAGTGGTGAGGGTTGAATGCAGTTTTTTGCAATTAACTCGCCAACTGTTAATTTTTTTGGGTTAATGCCCATTAACGAATTTAAAGTCCTAGTAATTACCTTTAGAATGAGCCCTTAACCGTCGTTATCGCTTATGTAGTTTGCGAGTAATCCCAAGCCAAAGTTCGCACTGGACGTGCCTGAAATAACTGATAATGCCATTTTTTTTTAATATTTCATTAGCGGTTGCTTCTATGAAAAAGTAGTAAATGACAGGAATACGGGCAATGAAAATATCTTACCAACGAGGTATTGGTCGAAACTCTATGGCGTTTTATGTCCGCGATACAGCGGGTCAAAGGTCAACGGAGAGGTTTACGAATTTTTAGCTATTTAACAACTGAAAATGATAATTATGAGAAATAGTAGCTGAGAATCATCAGTTTTCACATTCTAAAAATAAAATTTTTGACTAAAAACTATAATTATCAATCAGTAAAACTTTCTGACGAAAGAAAGAATAACAATCGAAGGTTTAAGAACCAAGATACTTTTCCGAAATAGTGTGGGTTGAGTTTAGTTGAGTTGGATTGAATTTAGTTGAGTTTAGTTGGGTTTGGTTGAGTTTAGTTGAGTTCAGTAGAGCTTGATAGAGTTTAGCTGAGTTTAGTTGCTAAGAGTTAGAATAATAGTTACGTTTAGTTGAGTTGGGTTGAGTTTAGTTGAGTTTAGTTGCTAAAAGTTGGGTTGAGTTTCATGTAATGCTATGGCCATTATTGTTAATAGGTTTTTTTTTAAACGAGTCACGCTCATAACATTCTCTTGTTCAGTGTTTTACTAAAAAAAACTCAAGGTCAGAATATCAAAACTGATGATTCTCAGCTACTATTTCCCATAATTATAATTTTCCAAAGTTGTTAAATAGCTAAAAATTCGTAAACCTCTCCGTTGACTTTTGACCCGCTGTATCGCGGACATAAAACGACATGGAGTTTCGACCAATACCTCGTTGGAAAGATATTTTCATTGCCCGTATTCCTGTCATTTACTACTTTTCCATAGGAGCAACCGCTAACGAAATATTCAAAAAAAATGGCATTATCAGTTATTTCAGGCACGTCCAGTGCGAACTTTGGCTTGGGATTACTCGCAAACTACATAAGCGATAACGACGGTTAAGGGCTCATTCTAAAGGTAATTACTAGGACTTTAAATTCGTTAATGGGCATTAAGCCAAAAAAATTAACAGTTGCACTGTATTCAACCTGCATTCAACCCTCACCACACGATCATGGTTGAACTTTGACCGGCCATTACTTTGAGTCAAATCAACTTATAGAGCTAGTCGAGGGCTCAATTTTTAGATAATTTTATTCTCCACAACTTTGCCATTGATCATTATCAGCTATCATTGCAGGCAAACGAGCTATTTAATATAAGCAAGCTCTCCCTCTTTTTCAAGATGGCGGCTTTTCCCAAGCCACTGCGACCCCACAAACTTGGTTTTATCATTGTCAGATGTACCCGAACAAATACCAAAAAAAAAATTCCGTACCTCTTAAAATGCAATTCCATCCTCTTTTTTCGAATAATTTGACTGGACTAGTTATGTATAAACGAAAACAATTCGAAATTGTTTTCGAAAGTATTACAATACACTACGGTGAATAGGGTGGTTCTACACGAGCGTACAACAAACATATTTTTGTGTTTTCGAAACGTGAGTTTAAGAGGAAGAGGGTGAGAGAGGAGGTGGGCTTCCATCATCCTCTCTCACCCTCTTCTCCACAAACGACGTTTCGAAAACACAAAAATGTGTTCGTTGTACGCTCGTGTAGAACCACCCATACATTTTTGTTAAAATTCGTGTTTCAATTTAGGCTGGATTCTTATCGAGAGAAACATTTGACGAAGATAATACAATTAATGAAGATGAGGAACTGCAAAATATACCACAATTTAACCAATACGTTGATTGCGATCAAGATTTGAATTGTTATGGATTTCAAACGGACGACGACATAATAGATGAAATTTTGAAGGAAAAGTAGAGCGACGAAAGTGATTCAGAAGTCATTAACGAACATGAAATTGAAATTGGGAATGAGAAAGAATGTAACACTTTATCTTTCAAGCAAGCTTGGGAAGCGTTAGATATTTTGAAGAGTTTCTTAGATTACAGAGAGTTGAATTTTGATGAAATTGAGATTTTAGAAGAAAGAATTTTCAAGGCTCAATCTAAAAACGTGTCGTGGGTTGTATTTGTGAACCCAGCCGTGAGTTACGATATTCAGTCATTTGTCATTCTAGCAGTTGTGCTCGCCGTCTCGCTTCTAGTTTCTTTCTCTTCCGCCAGTCGGCACCTTACTGTTAAGACTTCCTGAATTATATATTGAATTGTCGGTACAAACTAAAATAAAGAATAAAGAACATAACATTTTTGGCGACGAGGTAAAGTTACGGTGCGTGGATTTTTAAATTATTATAATAAAAATATTAAAGTGTCAAAAAACCGGAAAATAAGTAAAAGTGGATCGTCGAAGACACTCGTCAAGGGCACGCGTGTATAACCTAAAAGTGCATAGTGCATGTGTACATATAACCTAAAACCACGTGTGTAACCTATAGTAATAAAATTTTTATGTCTAATACTAAAAGTCCAGAAGATAGTAAGGAAGGATTCGAGTCAAAAGTAAATATCACACTAAGTACAACCAAAAAAATGAGTTATATTGGGTCAATTGAGCATTTCGTACCAGGTGATAATATAAGTGAATACATCGACAGAATAGAAGAATTCTTCAAGTGTAACGACATAAAAGAAGAAAAAAAAGCTTCGTTACTAATTACCCTAATAGGACCAGATGCATATAAAACCCTCAAAACAGTTCTAGCACCGGAGGCGCCATCAACAAAACCATATGCGGAGTTAGTAAAAGCTTTAAAAGCTGTATATGCCCCCAAAAAGCTAGTGCTAGCCGAACGCTTTAAATTCTACAATAGAAAACAACATGCGAATGAGACAGTCACCGAATACATTGTCAGTTTAAAATTGCTTTCAGCAGAATGTGATTTTGATACATTTCTGGATCAAGCCTTAAGGGATAAATTTATCATGGGTTTATACAATCCCAAATGGCAAGAAAAACTATTGGAAGAAGAGTCAGCAACCTTCCAAGCGGTGTGCAACAAAGCCCTAAATTTCGAAACGTTAAGCACTCAGTCGATAAATATCAAGTCCGCGCATTTGCATTTAGTCACAAATGGCAAGTCTAGAACAACGTCGTCAAGTACACGCACACAACACCCGTCTAGCAGCAGTCAAAGCTATGGTCAGAATTTTAAATTCAACAATAGCGCATTGTCTAGTAAACAAAGTCAGCAAAGTAAAATAAAAGCAGGCAACCCGAAATTTATATGCAATCGTTGTGGTAATATGTATCACAAAACTAAATGTCCAGCCCTCGCCATTACGTGTAATATATGTCAAAAGAAGGGTCATTTCGCAAAAATGTGTCAACAAGCAGCTAATAAAAGACCGGATAGCAGTGTTCATCAAGTGTCCATCAGAAACTCAAGTATAAACAACGTAGAGGAGATAGAGTTCACCAACAATAATGTCAACAGTGTCAACGCAGATGATTCCCTAATACTTCCAGTGCATGTCAGTGACAAAGTGATTCAAATGGAAATTGATACAGGCGCATGCCGTTCGATCATAAGTTATTCTGATTATATTAAATATTTTAGAAATTTAAAAATTAACTCATTTACAAATGTCTTGCAGGTTGTAACAGGAGATAATGTACATACAATAGGAAGTATTAATGTAAAAGTTAGAAGACTGGATGATGGAGAACCCGGTGTGTCTTTAAGGTTGGTTGTCATTCACGGAGACAAAGAGTTTATACCAATCATGGGCAGACCATGGTTGAATGTTCTTATACCCAATTGGAAGGAATATATGGCAAATAGTCTCACGTCATGTAAGTCAAGTAGTCCAAATATTTATAGTCATAGTAATATGAACTCCTTCAACTGGAGGCCACGATTGTACGATTTACAAAAAGTCGAAATAATAGCACAACTAAAATTACAATTCCCACAGGCATTTTCAGATAATTTGAATGATCCAATAAAAGATTTTACCGCGGAAATTTGTGTAAACGAATCGTATAGACCGATCTTTCATAAATGTTATCCAGTACCATTTCATTTACGTGACAAAGTAGAAAAAGAACTAGAGAGGTTATGTCAAGCGGGTATAATTACGTCAGTAAATCACGCGGAGAATGCTAGTCCGGTCGTAGTCGTTCCAAAAAAGGATAATAGTATCAGGTTATGTGTAGATTTTAAAAGGACGGTCAATAAATACATAAAATTAGAACATTACCCCTTACCACGCAGTGACGATCTATTTGCAAACCTATACAACTGTAAATATTTTTGTGTTTTAGATTTAAAGGGTGCATACCAACAAGTCGCCGTATCTGAGGAGTCAAAAAAATATCTTATAATTAATACTCATAAAGGCCTTTTTACTTATAACAGACTCCCTTTCGGTATTGCAAACGCACCATCCGCTTTCCAAAGTATAGTCGATCGCATTCTATTAGGACTCAATAAGGTAGCAGGGTATTTAGATGACATTATAATTGCCGGCGAAACCAAACAAGAATGTGAATCCAAATTATTAGAAGTCTTGTCTCGGCTAAATTCATACAACGTCCGTATTAATATTCAAAAATGCATATTTTTTTCTACGGAAGTAGAATATCTAGGACATGTCCTATCCTATAATGAAATTCGTCCAAATCCCAAAAAAGTAGAGGCGGTTGTGTCAGCGCCCTCACCACAAAATATAAGCCAATTACAAGCATATTTAGGTCTGCTAAACTATTATAGTCGGTTTATCCCTAACTTGTCGTCAGAACTTAAAGATTTATATAAGTTACTGCAAAAGGGTGTCCGTTTTATATGGTCTCAAGAGTGTGAAAATGCGTTTAAGAAAAGCAAGGAATTGCTTCTACAGAATTCTATTCTAGAATTATATGATCCAAACAAGACTATAATCATTTCAGCAGATGCATCACCCTACGGAGTAGGCGCAGTCTTGGCTCATCTAAGCAATGGCATAGAAAAGCCCGTCTTGTTTGCATCGCGTACTCTGTCAGCGGCTGAGAGAAATTATTCTCAACTTCACAGAGAGGCATTAGCCATTATTTTCGCAATTAAAAAATTCCATAAGTATATATATGGTAAAGACATAATTATTCATAGCGATCATCAGCCATTACGCGAAATCTTTAACCCAAACAAAGCAACACCGTCAGTGGCTGCAGCACGGTTACAACGTTGGGCCATAATCTTATCAATGTATAATTACAAAATTGTCTATAAGAAAAAAACGCAAATGTGTCATGCAGACGCACTCTCGCGCTTGCCTATGCAGGAAGAAACGTCTGAAGATGATGAGCTAATAATAAACTCATTCAATTTGTCAGACAGTCATTTTATAAACTTCAGTCAAATAAAGAGGTATACAGAAGCCGACCCAATATTGTCAAAAGTAGTTAACTATGTCCGTGTAGGCTGGCCACCAAAAAATCAAATAGCAGATTCGAATATCTTTTTTTTCTATAATAAAATGAATTCTTTGTCTACTGAAGAAAATTGTCTTTTCTATGGTAATAGACTAGTCATTCCCAGGGAAGCGCAAAAAGAAATTCTTAGTCTTATTCACTCAGATCACATAGGCGTAAATAGAATGAAGTCCATTGCAAGGTCATATATATATTTTAAAGGTATGGACAAAGAAATTGAGCAAGTAGTAAAAAACTGTTTGACATGTCAACAAACTCAGAATAATCCAAAACCGATTACCATAAGCTGGCCGAAGCCCGGTCAACCATTCGAAAGAATACACGTTGATATTTTTTACTTCGGAAAGTTCGAATTCCTAATTGTCGTAGACGCTTTTAGCAAATGGTTAGAGGTTCATCTGTTAAGTAAGTCGAATGCGAACGCCATAATTAAAAAATTAAAAATCATTATGTCTACTTTTGGATTTCCAAATGAAATTTGTAGTGACAACGGCCCACCATTTTCGTCGTCACAATTCATAACATTTTGCGAGCAAAACGGTATTAAAGTAAGTAAATCGCCACCATACCACCCACAGAGTAATGGTCTGGCAGAAAGATACGTAGGCGAAGCGAAAAGGACACTTAAAAAATTTCTAGCTGATAGCAAATATAGTCGTCTGGACATCGAAGAAAAAATTTCGCAGCTCACCTTCACTTTTAGACACACGCCGACGTCCTCCAGCAGCCAGTCGCCAGCAGAAATATTATTTAGTTTCAAGCCAAATAGACCATTAGATTTAGTAAATCCTTTTTTTAAAAAAATTATTCAATATAGTCAAAATAATAATAAACATAGAGTTAAGGATAAAGAAATATGTAACCTTGAATGTACAGGAAGAGTAAAACAAGAAAAAATAGCTAAGATAAGTCAGTTCGAAGAGGGGGAAAAGGTACTACTCGCCATACACAACGGTAATCACCTTAAATGGGCACCTGCACGGGTATCAAAAAGAATAAGCCCTTGTCTATATGAAATACTTATAAACGGCCGTAGACGAGTAGTACAGTTTTCTCAAATTCGCAGGTCATTTTTATCAGATAAGTATCATCCATCTATCACAGTAACAACCATAGAGCAAAACCAAAACAAGTCAGAAAAGAAAGAGAAAAAAATTGTAAAACCACGTAAGCCTTATACTAAAAAGATTTATGCAAAAGTTAGGGCATCACCTAGATATAACAAGATTTAAGATTAACGATAGTCATACTATGTATTAGCGGGAAAGAAACTAAAAGGGGGAGAAGTGTCGTGGGTTGTATTTGTGAACCCAGCCGTGAGTTACGATATTCAGTCATTTGTCATTCTAGCAGTTGTGCTCGCCGTCTCGCTTCTAGTTTCTTTCTCTTCCGCCAGTCGGCACCTTACTGTTAAGACTTCCTGAATTATATATTGAATTGTCGGTACAAACTAAAATAAAGAATAAAGAACATAACAAAACGGTGTTCAAAAAAAATTCCAAATGAAGGAACAGTAACTGAATTTCCGCAGGCAATTTGTACAATTGAATTTAATTTTGGTTATGTAGATACATAATGTATATTTTAACATATGTACCTACGTATTTATTGTTTTTTATTTCAATTTTGAATATTCAATTGGTTTTTGTTTACGTATATATTTCATTATATTTTTTAACGTAATTCGTGCATTTTTGAATTTTTTCCCATAAAATGTTATATAAGTGCACTAATAAGCAGTTAAGCGAGCCCTTTATAAGTGCACTCCTCGCATAAGTGTACGAAGGATAGACTAACTTATTGTTATGCACTTAACCCAGGTTTACTAAGATATTATTAAATTTGGCCTAATTGTACATGTTTGCTTCAATTACACTGATCATTAGTGCATAATATATTTATGATAAAATTCAGCATTCTTATGGATTTGAGACAAAATCATTTAAACTATCACTTCCCTGTCTACATAGACTGAATGCGAGCGTTTCCGAATAGGTTTTGTAAAGTATTGCGCAAAACAACGAGCAAAAGTCGACGATGTAATTGGGGAATCAGACTAGGAAAGAAATTATGCTTGAAATTATTAAAACTTAACATTTACTCGAGTACTTTTTCTATACTAACCTCACTTCCCTGGTAGGCGTTCTTGTACATATTTAGCTCTCTATTCTCAGAAATTTTAATAAATATATCACTTAAATGCAATACTTATTATAATGTTTAACGAAAAATCGCTTTTAAGCAAAATATTCGGCACTTTCCGGTGTCTATTCTCACTTCCCTGTCATCCAAAAACTTAAAAGTGCTATAACTTATAAAAATTCAAATATTTTGACTGACCCATTAAAACCTAGAATACTATCATTAATCTTCGTTATATCCAATTTTCAATTTTGAAATACATTAAAAAAACGAAGGGCCAAAAGTAATTCGATTTTGTTCCAGTTTTTGTAGAACTGCCCGTATACTCTTGGTGCTGGGCATTCTTCGAATATTGTATTCGTTGTTAAGGTATAATAGTACTAGCTGGAACTCCTTGCACCTCGCCGCACTCATAAGCCGTAGGTTCCGTTTATTTTGCAGTTGAGGTGATATGAATTTGATAATACAGTACGAGAGTTTAAAAACAAGCAATTTGTTCATATTTTTGATTCCAAACAACAAAATGTGAAACTATTAGCGATCTGATATTTTGATCGAGCTAATACGGAGAAATTACGGCCGATTTTTGCATTTTTTTATACGCGACATAAATAAACAAATATAAAAAGATATGCTCCTAAAAACCTCATTAAATCGTTCAAAATTGCGATTTTTCCAAATTTCCAACGGGATTTCATTTTTAATTGCTTCTTAAGTTTTCTAAGTGAATTTCCCAATTATAATCTGATCCTACAAAAAATGGCAGCATTGTTAATTAAGGTTAAAAAAAGCTGGATCGTTAATTACACAAAAACTAATGAACCGATCTTGCTGAAATTTATTGTACCTTGCCGGTAGGTACTACATCAACACCATCTTCAAGAATTTTCAGCCTTCTATATGCAGTTGTTTTCCTGTAAAAAAATAGTGAAAATAACGTGTTTTGAAAACTTTGGAAGCTATTTGCAAGATCACCCTTGCACCTAACAGGTCTTATTTTTTAGAGAATTTCCTAATGAAGAGCTTTCCCAATGCATATGTTATACTAAAAGTTAGCAGGAACGGAGTTATTGAAAGAAATATAAAAAAAATATAGTTTAAAAAAACTAAAAAAATACGCTTTTATTTTAAAATGAACTAAAAAGTAACAAATAATTTTGAATGTAAAGTTTTTATTGCTCCAGCCAGTATAAGAAAGCAACCTACCTTTCGAAATGTAAAAAAGCGTGGGGCTCTCTATATTCTTATTTTATTAACACCGGAACTTTTAGTTAGCGCCCCACGCTTTTTTAGATTTCGAAAGGTAGGTTGTTTTCTTATACTGGCTGGAGCAATAAAAACTTTATATTCAAAATTATTTTTTACTTTTTAGTTCATTTTAAAATAAAAGCGTATTTTTTAGTTTTTTTAAACTATATTTTTTATTTTCTATTTTTTAGTCTATTGTATGTATGTGTTCGGCCATTTTGTAGTGACTAGAGTTTGTGAAGTCTCGAGGTTTTTAAAGTCTCGGGTCCCGAGACGTCTCGAGTTAAATATCCCGGGAATGTCGAGACATTCAAGATATTATAGATTTTCAAAGGGAATATAAAGAAAATCATAATTTGGAGCATAAATTTTGTAATTAAACAATAATTATTTTTCCTGGATAATTATTAAGCAAAAAAATTCAAGATTATAACTAGGTAAGGTTCGTAAACGAAATTGAAAAATAAAATAAAGTATTCACTTTTGTTATGTTCGGAACTGTTTAAATAATTAATAAGTGATATAAGATGTCTGTTTTCACGGTCTGCGATCTTGAGTTCAAGAGTGTTAAATAGTGTCTGACCCAAAGTGTCGTTCATACTCGGAAAATTTTTTAGCAGTATGTTGACTATCGCCTCGCTCCTGTTAAAAAATTGGCATCCTGTCTACTCAATGATTCCACCGCAATTTTTGTGGGTTTCAAAAATTTTGCTGCAATGTTCTCCAAATCAATGAGCGCTTTTTTGATAGATTTTTTTAGCTTCAAAAAACGCTCGATCATTGTCAACATAGAGTTCCCTCTGGTTTTAACATCATAAAGTAGGGTTTCAGCTCTTGTATCATTTCCTTTTTTTTTGGTTGAAAAATTCCAAAATTAAATTCATGGCTGTGTTTTGGTCTCTAGATTTCTTGTACCCTTTTGCGGCTAAAGATTCCCGTATGAAATCACTGTTGGTAATGGCTCTTATAGTTAGTCCATCCTTGGCTGCAAGCGTGGCAACAATTTTACCCAAACATTTTCACGGCTGGATTTCAAAATTTAATTTTTGTTGAGTGTCAACTTTGATTTTCTTTGGCGCTCAGATGTTTCCATTTCAGTTGGTGATAGTACTGCTACTGGTTCATCAAAATGTATCTTATGAATGCGCTGTAAATGTCTCAAAATCCCAGTTGTATATGGATTTGATCCTTTGCATTGCGCATCATAGGAATCTTTATTTTTTTTTGTAATATTTCCAGAGCTTTGAACTTGCTCCATCCATTTTTGAATCAAGCCTCAAGCCACATACATACAGGTATCGAAAACAAACGACATACGCAGAGTCAGAAATAGGGCTACTACTGGCGTGATATATTTTATTTGATGGGACAGGGAAGTTGACTACTGTGAAATCGTTTAGTTAACTACAATGAAATGTTGAGCGGGGTTGACTACATCGGGTTCTACTGTACCGAAGGACCTCTACATAGGAATCGCACGCGCGACATACATCATAGAGAAATGTAACTACTCGTCTCGATGTCTCGAATGTCTCGAGCTATATTTCCCGACATCGAGACAAGCTGAAATCCCGGGATTTCCCGGGACACAAACTCTAGTAGTGACCGCCATATTAGATTTAAAACGGCATCACAAAGCTTACTATACTATACTCGTCATACACTTTCTTTTGATACCCATACCGAGTGGGTTGTAAAGAAAAAGGTAAACCGCCATTTTGTGGTGGCCGCCATTTTGAATTTGGAAAGACGTCCCACAGCGAAAAGTATTCTATTATCACATCCTTTTATTTGATACTCATACCGAGTGGGTTGTAAAGAAAAAGATAATCCGCCATTTTGTGTTGGCCGCCATTTTGAATTTGGAATGACGCCACACAGATAATAGTATTCTAATTGTCACACCCTTTCATTTGATACCCATATCGAGTGGGTTGTAAAGAAAAAGGTAGTCCGCCATTTTGTTTGCCGCCATTTTGAATTTGGAATGACGCCATACAGCTTATTGTATTCTACCTGTCATGCCGTTTCATTTGATACCCATGTCGGGGGGTCGGGGAACACAATAGCAAAAATCGACCGCCATCTTGATTTTCTTACAAAAGGGTCAGATTGCATTGTCACGCGAACTATGCATATGTGCAAAATTTGAAGTTGATCGGTTATATAGAAGTGGGTCAAAATCAAGTTGCAAGATTTGTTTACATAGAACATACATACATACATACATACATACATACATACATACATCTGGTAAAGCTAATATAAAGCTAAAACATACATACCTACAAACGTACAAACAGACATACATGCATACTTACAGAGACACATACAAACAGGTGAAGCTAATATAAAGCGTATAAAAAGTGCCTATTTTATTCACAATAAGTTAATTCAAAAGCTATGCGGTCATCCAATTTGTGGGCAAACTTAGAGTGTTGAACTACATCCTAAAACGAAGCAATTCCAACAATAATCTCGCCTATGGGCCAAAATTGCAATAAAAATGCCTCACCGACGAGCCTATACATGTAAAACCTAAACTCCAATCCTTGTAGCGAGCATTGCAGCGTATAAGCAGACATACTACTTGTATGACCAAATATGTAAATTTCAGGCCTTTAAAAACATTATTATGTCAAATTGCTTTCCTGTTGTTGAAAATTTACGAAATATATGCGGAAAATTCCAAATACTAATTCAATGTTTAACAAAACAACTTCTTCGCATATATTGAAACAAACACAAAATTTCAAAGATAACAACATTGCTGTTACTATTGATGATCAGATAAAAACAACATGCACCATTGGTGTTTATCAATTACGATAACGCAAATGTAAAATTATAAAAGACTTCCATGTCGCACATTTGCGAGTGTTGCTTTCAGTTTAATTCACAAAATGGTTCTAGCGAGAATGGTGACTGGGTCTAATATAAAAGTTTTTGCGTTATTATCAATTTTCCCAAGCCACTGCGACCCCACAAACTTGGTTTTATCATTGTCAGATGTACCCGAACAAATACCAAAAAAAAAATTCCGTACCTCTTAAAATGCAATTCCATCCTCTTTTTTCGAATAATTTGACTGGACTAGTTATGTATAAACGAAAACAATTCGAAATTGTTTTCGAAAGTATTACAATACACTACGGTGAATAGGGTGGTTCTACACGAGCGTACAACAAACATATTTTTGTGTTTTCGAAACGTGAGTTTAAGAGGAAGAGGGTGAGAGAGGAGGTGGGCTTCCATCATCCTCTCTCACCCTCTTCTCCACAAACGACGTTTCGAAAACACAAAAATGTGTTCGTTGTACGCTCGTGTAGAACCACCCATACATTTTTGTTAAAATTCGTGTTTCAATTTAGGCTGGATTCTTATCGAGAGAAACATTTGACGAAGATAATACAATTAATGAAGATGAGGAACTGCAAAATATACCACAATTTAACCAATACGTTGATTGCGATCAAGATTTGAATTGTTATGGATTTCAAACGGACGACGACATAATAGATGAAATTTTGAAGGAAAAGTAGAGCGACGAAAGTGATTCAGAAGTCATTAACGAACATGAAATTGAAATTGGGAATGAGAAAGAATGTAACACTTTATCTTTCAAGCAAGCTTGGGAAGCGTTAGATATTTTGAAGAGTTTCTTAGATTACAGAGAGTTGAATTTTGATGAAATTGAGATTTTAGAAGAAAGAATTTTCAAGGCTCAATCTAAAAACGGTGTTCAAAAAAAATTCCAAATGAAGGAACAGTAACTGAATTTCCGCAGGCAATTTGTACAATTGAATTTAATTTTGGTTATGTAGATACATAATGTATATTTTAACATATGTACCTACGTATTTATTGTTTTTTATTTCAATTTTGAATATTCAATTGGTTTTTGTTTACGTATATATTTCATTATATTTTTTAACGTAATTCGTGCATTTTTGAATTTTTTCCCATAAAATGTTATATAAGTGCACTAATAAGCAGTTAAGCGAGCCCTTTATAAGTGCACTCCTCGCATAAGTGTACGAAGGATAGACTAACTTATTGTTATGCACTTAACCCAGGTTTACTAAGATATTATTAAATTTGGCCTAATTGTACATGTTTGCTTCAATTACACTGATCATTAGTGCATAATATATTTATGATAAAATTCAGCATTCTTATGGATTTGAGACAAAATCATTTAAACTATCACTTCCCTGTCTACATAGACTGAATGCGAGCGTTTCCGAATAGGTTTTGTAAAGTATTGCGCAAAACAACGAGCAAAAGTCGACGATGTAATTGGGGAATCAGACTAGGAAAGAAATTATGCTTGAAATTATTAAAACTTAACATTTACTCGAGTACTTTTTCTATACTAACCTCACTTCCCTGGTAGGCGTTCTTGTACATATTTAGCTCTCTATTCTCAGAAATTTTAATAAATATATCACTTAAATGCAATACTTATTATAATGTTTAACGAAAAATCGCTTTTAAGCAAAATATTCGGCACTTTCCGGTGTCTATTCTCACTTCCCTGTCATCCAAAAACTTAAAAGTGCTATAACTTATAAAAATTCAAATATTTTGACTGACCCATTAAAACCTAGAATACTATCATTAATCTTCGTTATATCCAATTTTCAATTTTGAAATACATTAAAAAAACGAAGGGCCAAAAGTAATTCGATTTTGTTCCAGTTTTTGTAGAACTGCCCGTATACTCTTGGTGCTGGGCATTCTTCGAATATTGTATTCGTTGTTAAGGTATAATAGTACTAGCTGGAACTCCTTGCACCTCGCCGCACTCATAAGCCGTAGGTTCCGTTTATTTTGCAGTTGAGGTGATATGAATTTGATAATACAGTACGAGAGTTTAAAAACAAGCAATTTGTTCATATTTTTGATTCCAAACAACAAAATGTGAAACTATTAGCGATCTGATATTTTGATCGAGCTAATACGGAGAAATTACGGCCGATTTTTGCATTTTTTTATACGCGACATAAATAAACAAATATAAAAAGGTATGCTCCTAAAAACCTCATTAAATCGTTCAAAATTGCGATTTTTCCAAATTTCCAACGGGATTTCATTTTTAATTGCTTCTTAAGTTTTCTAAGTGAATTTCCCAATTATAAACTGATCCTACAAAAAATGGCAGCATTGTTAATTAAGGTTAAAAAAAGCTGGATCGTTAATTACACAAAAACTAATGAACCGATCTTGCTGAAATTTATTGTACCTTGCCGGTAGGTACTACATCAACACCATCTTCAAGAATTTTCAGCCTTCTATATGCAGTTGTTTTCCTGTAAAAAAATAGTGAAAATAACGTGTTTTGAAAACTTTGGAAGCTATTTGCAAGATCACCCTTGCACCTAACAGGTCTTATTTTTTAGAGAATTTCCTAATGAAGAGCTTTCCCAATGCATATGTTATACTAAAAGTTAGCAGGAACGGAGTTATTGAAAGAAATATAAAAAAAATATAGTTTAAAAAAACTAAAAAAATACGCTTTTATTTTAAAATGAACTAAAAAGTAACAAATAATTTTGAATGTAAAGTTTTTATTGCTCCAGCCAGTATAAGAAAGCAACCTACCTTTCGAAATGTAAAAAAGCGTGGGGCTCTCTATATTCTTATTTTATTAACACCGGAACTTTTAGTTAGCGCCCCACGCTTTTTTAGATTTCGAAAGGTAGGTTGTTTTCTTATACTGGCTGGAGCAATAAAAACTTTATATTCAAAATTATTTTTTACTTTGTAGTTCATTTTAAAATAAAAGCGTATTTTTTAGTTTTTTAAACTATATTTTTTATTTTCTATTTTTTAGTCTATTGTATGTATGTGTTCGGCCATTTTGTAGTGACTAGAGTTTGTGAAGTCTCGAGGTTTTTAAAGTCTCGGGTCCCGAGACGTCTCGAGTTAAATATCCCGGGAATGTCGAGACATTCAAGATATTATAGATTTTCAAAGGGAATATAAAGAAAATCATAATTTGGAGCATAAATTTTGTAATTAAACAATAATTATTTTTCCTGGATAATTATTAAGCAAAAAAATTCAAGATTATAACTAGGTAAGGTTCGTAAACGAAATTGAAAAATAAAATAAAGTATTCACTTTTGTTATGTTCGGAACTGTTTAAATAATTAATAAGTGATATAAGATGTCTGTTTTCACGGTCTGCGATCTTGAGTTCAAGAGTGTTAAATAGTGTCTGACCCAAAGTGTCGTTCATACTCGGAAAATTTTTTAGCAGTATGTTGACTATCGCCTCGCTCCTGTTAAAAAATTGGCATCCTGTCTACTCAATGATTCCACCGCAATTTTTGTGGGTTTCAAAAATTTTGCTGCAATGTTCTCCAAATCAATGAGCGCTTTTTTGATAGATTTTTTTAGCTTCAAAAAACGCTCGATCATTGTCAACATAGAGTTCCCTCTGGTTTTAACATCATAAAGTAGGGTTTCAGCTCTTGTATCATTTCCTTTTTTTTTGGTTGAAAAATTCCAAAATTAAATTCATGGCTGTGTTTTGGTCTCTAGATTTCTTGTACCCTTTTGCGGCTAAAGATTCCCGTATGAAATCACTGTTGGTAATGGCTCTTATAGTTAGTCCATCCTTGGCTGCAAGCGTGGCAACAATTTTACCCAAACATTTTCACGGCTGGATTTCAAAATTTAATTTTTGTTGAGTGTCAACTTTGATTTTCTTTGGCGCTCAGATGTTTCCATTTCAGTTGGTGATAGTACTGCTACTGGTTCATCAAAATGTATCTTATGAATGCGCTGTAAATGTCTCAAAATCCCAGTTGTATATGGATTTGATCCTTTGCATTGCGCATCATAGGAATCTTTATTTTTTTTTGTAATATTTCCAGAGCTTTGAACTTGCTCCATCCATTTTTGAATCAAGCCTCAAGCCACATACATACAGGTATCGAAAACAAACGACATACGCAGAGTCAGAAATAGGGCTACTACTGGCGTGATATATTTTATTTGATGGGACAGGGAAGTTGACTACTGTGAAATCGTTTAGTTAACTACAATGAAATGTTGAGCGGGGTTGACTACATCGGGTTCTACTGTACCGAAGGACCTCTACATAGGAATCGCACGCGCGACATACATCATAGAGAAATGTAACTACTCGTCTCGATGTCTCGAATGTCTCGAGCTATATTTCCCGACATCGAGACAAGCTGAAATCCCGGGATTTCCCGGGACACAAACTCTAGTAGTGACCGCCATATTAGATTTAAAACGGCATCACAAAGCTTACTATACTATACTCGTCATACACTTTCTTTTGATACCCATACCGAGTGGGTTGTAAAGAAAAAGGTAAACCGCCATTTTGTGGTGGCCGCCATTTTGAATTTGGAAAGACGTCCCACAGCGAAAAGTATTCTATTATCACATCCTTTTATTTGATACTCATACCGAGTGGGTTGTAAAGAAAAAGATAATCCGCCATTTTGTGTTGGCCGCCATTTTGAATTTGGAATGACGCCACACAGATAATAGTATTCTAATTGTCACACCCTTTCATTTGATACCCATATCGAGTGGGTTGTAAAGAAAAAGGTAGTCCGCCATTTTGTTTGCCGCCATTTTGAATTTGGAATGACGCCATACAGCTTATTGTATTCTACCTGTCATGCCGTTTCATTTGATACCCATGTCGGGGGGTCGGGGAACACAATAGCAAAAATCGACCGCCATCTTGATTTTCTTACAAAAGGGTCAGATTGCATTGTCACGCGAACTATGCATATGTGCAAAATTTGAAGTTGATCGGTTATATAGAAGTGGGTCAAAATCAAGTTGCAAGATTTGTTTACATAGAACATACATACATACATACATACATACATACATACATACATCTGGTAAAGCTAATATAAAGCTAAAACATACATACCTACAAACGTACAAACAGACATACATGCATACTTACAGAGACACATACAAACAGGTGAAGCTAATATAAAGCGTATAAAAAGTGCCTATTTTATTCACAATAAGTTAATTCAAAAGCTATGCGGTCATCCAATTTGTGGGCAAACTTAGAGTGTTGAACTACATCCTAAAACGAAGCAATTCCAACAATAATCTCGCCTATGGGCCAAAATTGCAATAAAAATGCCTCACCGACGAGCCTATACATGTAAAACCTAAACTCCAATCCTTGTAGCGAGCATTGCAGCGTATAAGCAGACATACTACTTGTATGACCAAATATGTAAATTTCAGGCCTTTAAAAACATTATTATGTCAAATTGCTTTCCTGTTGTTGAAAATTTACGAAATATATGCGGAAAATTCCAAATACTAATTCAATGTTTAACAAAACAACTTCTTCGCATATATTGAAACAAACACAAAATTTCAAAGATAACAACATTGCTGTTACTATTGATGATCAGATAAAAACAACATGCACCATTGGTGTTTATCAATTACGATAACGCAAATGTAAAATTATAAAAGACTTCCATGTCGCACATTTGCGAGTGTTGCTTTCAGTTTAATTCACAAAATGGTTCTAGCGAGAATGGTGACTGGGTCTAATATAAAAGTTTTTGCGTTATTATCAATTTTCCCAAGCCACTGCGACCCCACAAACTTGGTTTTATCATTGTCAGATGTACCCGAACAAATACCAAAAAAAAAAATTCCGTACCTCTTAAAATGCAATTCCATCCTCTTTTTTCGAATAATTTGACTGGACTAGTTATGTATAAACGAAAACAATTCGAAATTGTTTTCGAAAGTATTACAATACACTACGGTGAATAGGGTGGTTCTACACGAGCGTACAACAAACATATTTTTGTGTTTTCGAAACGTGAGTTTAAGAGGAAGAGGGTGAGAGAGGAGGTGGGCTTCCATCATCCTCTCTCACCCTCTTCTCCACAAACGACGTTTCGAAAACACAAAAATGTGTTCGTTGTACGCTCGTGTAGAACCACCCATACATTTTTGTTAAAATTCGTGTTTCAATTTAGGCTGGATTCTTATCGAGAGAAACATTTGACGAAGATAATACAATTAATGAAGATGAGGAACTGCAAAATATACCACAATTTAACCAATACGTTGATTGCGATCAAGATTTGAATTGTTATGGATTTCAAACGGACGACGACATAATAGATGAAATTTTGAAGGAAAAGTAGAGCGACGAAAGTGATTCAGAAGTCATTAACGAACATGAAATTGAAATTGGGAATGAGAAAGAATGTAACACTTTATCTTTCAAGCAAGCTTGGGAAGCGTTAGATATTTTGAAGAGTTTCTTAGATTACAGAGAGTTGAATTTTGATGAAATTGAGATTTTAGAAGAAAGAATTTTCAAGGCTCAATCTAAAAACGGTGTTCAAAAAAAATTCCAAATGAAGGAACAGTAACTGAATTTCCGCAGGCAATTTGTACAATTGAATTTAATTTTGGTTATGTAGATACATAATGTATATTTTAACATATGTACCTACGTATTTATTGTTTTTTATTTCAATTTTGAATATTCAATTGGTTTTTGTTTACGTATATATTTCATTATATTTTTTAACGTAATTCGTGCATTTTTGAATTTTTTCCCATAAAATGTTATATAAGTGCACTAATAAGCAGTTAAGCGAGCCCTTTATAAGTGCACTCCTCGCATAAGTGTACGAAGGATAGACTAACTTATTGTTATGCACTTAACCCAGGTTTACTAAGATATTATTAAATTTGGCCTAATTGTACATGTTTGCTTCAATTACACTGATCATTAGTGCATAATATATTTATGATAAAATTCAGCATTCTTATGGATTTGAGACAAAATCATTTAAACTATCACTTCCCTGTCTACATAGACTGAATGCGAGCGTTTCCGAATAGGTTTTGTAAAGTATTGCGCAAAACAACGAGCAAAAGTCGACGATGTAATTGGGGAATCAGACTAGGAAAGAAATTATGCTTGAAATTATTAAAACTTAACATTTACTCGAGTACTTTTTCTATACTAACCTCACTTCCCTGGTAGGCGTTCTTGTACATATTTAGCTCTCTATTCTCAGAAATTTTAATAAATATATCACTTAAATGCAATACTTATTATAATGTTTAACGAAAAATCGCTTTTAAGCAAAATATTCGGCACTTTCCGGTGTCTATTCTCACTTCCCTGTCATCCAAAAACTTAAAAGTGCTATAACTTATAAAAATTCAAATATTTTGACTGACCCATTAAAACCTAGAATACTATCATTAATCTTCGTTATATCCAATTTTCAATTTTGAAATACATTAAAAAAACGAAGGGCCAAAAGTAATTCGATTTTGTTCCAGTTTTTGTAGAACTGCCCGTATACTCTTGGTGCTGGGCATTCTTCGAATATTGTATTCGTTGTTAAGGTATAATAGTACTAGCTGGAACTCCTTGCACCTCGCCGCACTCATAAGCCGTAGGTTCCGTTTATTTTGCAGTTGAGGTGATATGAATTTGATAATACAGTACGAGAGTTTAAAAACAAGCAATTTGTTCATATTTTTGATTCCAAACAACAAAATGTGAAACTATTAGCGATCTGATATTTTGATCGAGCTAATACGGAGAAATTACGGCCGATTTTTGCATTTTTTTATACGCGACATAAATAAACAAATATAAAAAGATATGCTCCTAAAAACCTCATTAAATCGTTCAAAATTGCGATTTTTCCAAATTTCCAACGGGATTTCATTTTTAATTGCTTCTTAAGTTTTCTAAGTGAATTTCCCAATTATAATCTGATCCTACAAAAAATGGCAGCATTGTTAATTAAGGTTAAAAAAAGCTGGATCGTTAATTACACAAAAACTAATGAACCGATCTTGCTGAAATTTATTGTACCTTGCCGGTAGGTACTACATCAACACCATCTTCAAGAATTTTCAGCCTTCTATATGCAGTTGTTTTCCTGTAAAAAAATAGTGAAAATAACGTGTTTTGAAAACTTTGGAAGCTATTTGCAAGATCACCCTTGCACCTAACAGGTCTTATTTTTTAGAGAATTTCCTAATGAAGAGCTTTCCCAATGCATATGTTATACTAAAAGTTAGCAGGAACGGAGTTATTGAAAGAAATATAAAAAAAATATAGTTTAAAAAAACTAAAAAAATACGCTTTTATTTTAAAATGAACTAAAAAGTAACAAATAATTTTGAATGTAAAGTTTTTATTGCTCCAGCCAGTATAAGAAAGCAACCTACCTTTCGAAATGTAAAAAAGCGTGGGGCTCTCTATATTCTTATTTTATTAACACCGGAACTTTTAGTTAGCGCCCCACGCTTTTTTAGATTTCGAAAGGTAGGTTGTTTTCTTATACTGGCTGGAGCAATAAAAACTTTATATTCAAAATTATTTTTTACTTTTTAGTTCATTTTAAAATAAAAGCGTATTTTTTAGTTTTTTTAAACTATATTTTTTATTTTCTATTTTTTAGTCTATTGTATGTATGTGTTCGGCCATTTTGTAGTGACTAGAGTTTGTGAAGTCTCGAGGTTTTTAAAGTCTCGGGTCCCGAGACGTCTCGAGTTAAATATCCCGGGAATGTCGAGACATTCAAGATATTATAGATTTTCAAAGGGAATATAAAGAAAATCATAATTTGGAGCATAAATTTTGTAATTAAACAATAATTATTTTTCCTGGATAATTATTAAGCAAAAAAATTCAAGATTATAACTAGGTAAGGTTCGTAAACGAAATTGAAAAATAAAATAAAGTATTCACTTTTGTTATGTTCGGAACTGTTTAAATAATTAATAAGTGATATAAGATGTCTGTTTTCACGGTCTGCGATCTTGAGTTCAAGAGTGTTAAATAGTGTCTGACCCAAAGTGTCGTTCATACTCGGAAAATTTTTTAGCAGTATGTTGACTATCGCCTCGCTCCTGTTAAAAAATTGGCATCCTGTCTACTCAATGATTCCACCGCAATTTTTGTGGGTTTCAAAAATTTTGCTGCAATGTTCTCCAAATCAATGAGCGCTTTTTTGATAGATTTTTTTAGCTTCAAAAAACGCTCGATCATTGTCAACATAGAGTTCCCTCTGGTTTTAACATCATAAAGTAGGGTTTCAGCTCTTGTATCATTTCCTTTTTTTTTGGTTGAAAAATTCCAAAATTAAATTCATGGCTGTGTTTTGGTCTCTAGATTTCTTGTACCCTTTTGCGGCTAAAGATTCCCGTATGAAATCACTGTTGGTAATGGCTCTTATAGTTAGTCCATCCTTGGCTGCAAGCGTGGCAACAATTTTACCCAAACATTTTCACGGCTGGATTTCAAAATTTAATTTTTGTTGAGTGTCAACTTTGATTTTCTTTGGCGCTCAGATGTTTCCATTTCAGTTGGTGATAGTACTGCTACTGGTTCATCAAAATGTATCTTATGAATGCGCTGTAAATGTCTCAAAATCCCAGTTGTATATGGATTTGATCCTTTGCATTGCGCATCATAGGAATCTTTATTTTTTTTTGTAATATTTCCAGAGCTTTGAACTTGCTCCATCCATTTTTGAATCAAGCCTCAAGCCACATACATACAGGTATCGAAAACAAACGACATACGCAGAGTCAGAAATAGGGCTACTACTGGCGTGATATATTTTATTTGATGGGACAGGGAAGTTGACTACTGTGAAATCGTTTAGTTAACTACAATGAAATGTTGAGCGGGGTTGACTACATCGGGTTCTACTGTACCGAAGGACCTCTACATAGGAATCGCACGCGCGACATACATCATAGAGAAATGTAACTACTCGTCTCGATGTCTCGAATGTCTCGAGCTATATTTCCCGACATCGAGACAAGCTGAAATCCCGGGATTTCCCGGGACACAAACTCTAGTAGTGACCGCCATATTAGATTTAAAACGGCATCACAAAGCTTACTATACTATACTCGTCATACACTTTCTTTTGATACCCATACCGAGTGGGTTGTAAAGAAAAAGGTAAACCGCCATTTTGTGGTGGCCGCCATTTTGAATTTGGAAAGACGTCCCACAGCGAAAAGTATTCTATTATCACATCCTTTTATTTGATACTCATACCGAGTGGGTTGTAAAGAAAAAGATAATCCGCCATTTTGTGTTGGCCGCCATTTTGAATTTGGAATGACGCCACACAGATAATAGTATTCTAATTGTCACACCCTTTCATTTGATACCCATATCGAGTGGGTTGTAAAGAAAAAGGTAGTCCGCCATTTTGTTTGCCGCCATTTTGAATTTGGAATGACGCCATACAGCTTATTGTATTCTACCTGTCATGCCGTTTCATTTGATACCCATGTCGGGGGGTCGGGGAACACAATAGCAAAAATCGACCGCCATCTTGATTTTCTTACAAAAGGGTCAGATTGCATTGTCACGCGAACTATGCATATGTGCAAAATTTGAAGTTGATCGGTTATATAGAAGTGGGTCAAAATCAAGTTGCAAGATTTGTTTACATAGAACATACATACATACATACATACATCTGGTAAAGCTAATATAAAGCTAAAACATACATACCTACAAACGTACAAACAGACATACATGCATACTTACAGAGACACATACAAACAGGTGAAGCTAATATAAAGCGTATAAAAAGTGCCTATTTTATTCACAATAAGTTAATTCAAAAGCTATGCGGTCATCCAATTTGTGGGCAAACTTAGAGTGTTGAACTACATCCTAAAACGAAGCAATTCCAACAATAATCTCGCCTATGGGCCAAAATTGCAATAAAAATGCCTCACCGACGAGCCTATACATGTAAAACCTAAACTCCAATCCTTGTAGCGAGCATTGCAGCGTATAAGCAGACATACTACTTGTATGACCAAATATGTAAATTTCAGGCCTTTAAAAACATTATTATGTCAAATTGCTTTCCTGTTGTTGAAAATTTACGAAATATATGCGGAAAATTCCAAATACTAATTCAATGTTTAACAAAACAACTTCTTCGCATATATTGAAACAAACACAAAATTTCAAAGATAACAACATTGCTGTTACTATTGATGATCAGATAAAAACAACATGCACCATTGGTGTTTATCAATTACGATAACGCAAATGTAAAATTATAAAAGACTTCCATGTCGCACATTTGCGAGTGTTGCTTTCAGTTTAATTCACAAAATGGTTCTAGCGAGAATGGTGACTGGGTCTAATATAAAAGTTTTTGCGTTATTATCAATTTTCCCAAGCCACTGCGACCCCACAAACTTGGTTTTATCATTGTCAGATGTACCCGAACAAATACCAAAAAAAAAATTCCGTACCTCTTAAAATGCAATTCCATCCTCTTTTTTCGAATAATTTGACTGGACTAGTTATGTATAAACGAAAACAATTCGAAATTGTTTTCGAAAGTATTACAATACACTACGGTGAATAGGGTGGTTCTACACGAGCGTACAACAAACATATTTTTGTGTTTTCGAAACGTGAGTTTAAGAGGAAGAGGGTGAGAGAGGAGGTGGGCTTCCATCATCCTCTCTCACCCTCTTCTCCACAAACGACGTTTCGAAAACACAAAAATGTGTTCGTTGTACGCTCGTGTAGAACCACCCATACATTTTTGTTAAAATTCATGTTTCAATTTAGGCTGGATTCTTATCGAGAGAAACATTTGACGAAGATAATACAATTAATGAAGATGAGGAACTGCAAAATATACCACAATTTAACCAATACGTTGATTGCGATCAAGATTTGAATTGTTATGGATTTCAAACGGACGACGACATAATAGATGAAATTTTGAAGGAAAAGTAGAGCGACGAAAGTGATTCAGAAGTCATTAACGAACATGAAATTGAAATTGGGAATGAGAAAGAATGTAACACTTTATCTTTCAAGCAAGCTTGGGAAGCGTTAGATATTTTGAAGAGTTTCTTAGATTACAGAGAGTTGAATTTTGATGAAATTGAGATTTTAGAAGAAAGAATTTTCAAGGCTCAATCTAAAAACGGTGTTCAAAAAAAATTCCAAATGAAGGAACAGTAACTGAATTTCCGCAGGCAATTTGTACAATTGAATTTAATTTTGGTTATGTAGATACATAATGTATATTTTAACATATGTACCTACGTATTTATTGTTTTTTATTTCAATTTTGAATATTCAATTGGTTTTTGTTTACGTATATATTTCATTATATTTTTTAACGTAATTCGTGCATTTTTGAATTTTTTCCCATAAAATGTTATATAAGTGCACTAATAAGCAGTTAAGCGAGCCCTTTATAAGTGCACTCCTCGCATAAGTGTACGAAGGATAGACTAACTTATTGTTATGCACTTAACCCAGGTTTACTAAGATATTATTAAATTTGGCCTAATTGTACATGTTTGCTTCAATTACACTGATCATTAGTGCATAATATATTTATGATAAAATTCAGCATTCTTATGGATTTGAGACAAAATCATTTAAACTATCACTTCCCTGTCTACATAGACTGAATGCGAGCGTTTCCGAATAGGTTTTGTAAAGTATTGCGCAAAACAACGAGCAAAAGTCGACGATGTAATTGGGGAATCAGACTAGGAAAGAAATTATGCTTGAAATTATTAAAACTTAACATTTACTCGAGTACTTTTTCTATACTAACCTCACTTCCCTGGTAGGCGTTCTTGTACATATTTAGCTCTCTATTCTCAGAAATTTTAATAAATATATCACTTAAATGCAATACTTATTATAATGTTTAACGAAAAATCGCTTTTAAGCAAAATATTCGGCACTTTCCGGTGTCTATTCTCACTTCCCTGTCATCCAAAAACTTAAAAGTGCTATAACTTATAAAAATTCAAATATTTTGACTGACCCATTAAAACCTAGAATACTATCATTAATCTTCGTTATATCCAATTTTCAATTTTGAAATACATTAAAAAAACGAAGGGCCAAAAGTAATTCGATTTTGTTCCAGTTTTTGTAGAACTGCCCGTATACTCTTGGTGCTGGGCATTCTTCGAATATTGTATTCGTTGTTAAGGTATAATAGTACTAGCTGGAACTCCTTGCACCTCGCCGCACTCATAAGCCGTAGGTTCCGTTTATTTTGCAGTTGAGGTGATATGAATTTGATAATACAGTACGAGAGTTTAAAAACAAGCAATTTGTTCATATTTTTGATTCCAAACAACAAAATGTGAAACTATTAGCGATCTGATATTTTGATCGAGCTAATACGGAGAAATTACGGCCGATTTTTGCATTTTTTTATACGCGACATAAATAAACAAATATAAAAAGGTATGCTCCTAAAAACCTCATTAAATCGTTCAAAATTGCGATTTTTCCAAATTTCCAACGGGATTTCATTTTTAATTGCTTCTTAAGTTTTCTAAGTGAATTTCCCAATTATAAACTGATCCTACAAAAAATGGCAGCATTGTTAATTAAGGTTAAAAAAAGCTGGATCGTTAATTACACAAAAACTAATGAACCGATCTTGCTGAAATTTATTGTACCTTGCCGGTAGGTACTACATCAACACCATCTTCAAGAATTTTCAGCCTTCTATATGCAGTTGTTTTCCTGTAAAAAAATAGTGAAAATAACGTGTTTTGAAAACTTTGGAAGCTATTTGCAAGATCACCCTTGCACCTAACAGGTCTTATTTTTTAGAGAATTTCCTAATGAAGAGCTTTCCCAATGCATATGTTATACTAAAAGTTAGCAGGAACGGAGTTATTGAAAGAAATATAAAAAAAATATAGTTTAAAAAAACTAAAAAAATACGCTTTTATTTTAAAATGAACTAAAAAGTAACAAATAATTTTGAATGTAAAGTTTTTATTGCTCCAGCCAGTATAAGAAAGCAACCTACCTTTCGAAATGTAAAAAAGCGTGGGGCTCTCTATATTCTTATTTTATTAACACCGGAACTTTTAGTTAGCGCCCCACGCTTTTTTAGATTTCGAAAGGTAGGTTGTTTTCTTATACTGGCTGGAGCAATAAAAACTTTATATTCAAAATTATTTTTTACTTTGTAGTTCATTTTAAAATAAAAGCGTATTTTTTAGTTTTTTAAACTATATTTTTTATTTTCTATTTTTTAGTCTATTGTATGTATGTGTTCGGCCATTTTGTAGTGACTAGAGTTTGTGAAGTCTCGAGGTTTTTAAAGTCTCGGGTCCCGAGACGTCTCGAGTTAAATATCCCGGGAATGTCGAGACATTCAAGATATTATAGATTTTCAAAGGGAATATAAAGAAAATCATAATTTGGAGCATAAATTTTGTAATTAAACAATAATTATTTTTCCTGGATAATTATTAAGCAAAAAAATTCAAGATTATAACTAGGTAAGGTTCGTAAACGAAATTGAAAAATAAAATAAAGTATTCACTTTTGTTATGTTCGGAACTGTTTAAATAATTAATA
Source organism: Thereva nobilitata (assembly GCA_963855945.1). Taxonomy (NCBI): domain Eukaryota; kingdom Metazoa; phylum Arthropoda; class Insecta; order Diptera; family Therevidae; genus Thereva; species Thereva nobilitata. The sequence goes on from OY979695.1 coordinate 94,237,463, forward strand.
AGTGATATAAGATGTCTGTTTTCACGGTCTGCGATCTTGAGTTCAAGAGTGTTAAATAGTGTCTGACCCAAAGTGTCGTTCATACTCGGAAAATTTTTTAGCAGTATGTTGACTATCGCCTCGCTCCTGTTAAAAAATTGGCATCCTGTCTACTCAATGATTCCACCGCAATTTTTGTGGGTTTCAAAAATTTTGCTGCAATGTTCTCCAAATCAATGAGCGCTTTTTTGATAGATTTTTTTAGCTTCAAAAAACGCTCGATCATTGTCAACATAGAGTTCCCTCTGGTTTTAACATCATAAAGTAGGGTTTCAGCTCTTGTATCATTTCCTTTTTTTTTGGTTGAAAAATTCCAAAATTAAATTCATGGCTGTGTTTTGGTCTCTAGATTTCTTGTACCCTTTTGCGGCTAAAGATTCCCGTATGAAATCACTGTTGGTAATGGCTCTTATAGTTAGTCCATCCTTGGCTGCAAGCGTGGCAACAATTTTACCCAAACATTTTCACGGCTGGATTTCAAAATTTAATTTTTGTTGAGTGTCAACTTTGATTTTCTTTGGCGCTCAGATGTTTCCATTTCAGTTGGTGATAGTACTGCTACTGGTTCATCAAAATGTATCTTATGAATGCGCTGTAAATGTCTCAAAATCCCAGTTGTATATGGATTTGATCCTTTGCATTGCGCATCATAGGAATCTTTATTTTTTTTTGTAATATTTCCAGAGCTTTGAACTTGCTCCATCCATTTTTGAATCAAGCCTCAAGCCACATACATACAGGTATCGAAAACAAACGACATACGCAGAGTCAGAAATAGGGCTACTACTGGCGTGATATATTTTGTTTGATGGGACAGGGAAGTTGACTACTGTGAAATCGTTTAGTTAACTACAATGAAATGTTGAGCGGGGTTGACTACATCGGGTTCTACTGTACCGAAGGACCTCTACATAGGAATCGCACGCGCGACATACATCATAGAGAAATGTAACTACTCGTCTCGATGTCTCGAATGTCTCGAGCTATATTTCCCGACATCGAGACAAGCTGAAATCCCGGGATTTCCCGGGACACAAACTCTAGTAGTGACCGCCATATTAGATTTAAAACGGCATCACAAAGCTTACTATACTATACTCGTCATACACTTTCTTTTGATACCCATACCGAGTGGGTTGTAAAAAAAAAGGTAAACCGCCATTTTGTGGTGGCCGCCATTTTGAATTTGGAAAGACGTCCCACAGCGAAAAGTATTCTATTATCACATCCTTTTATTTGATACTCATACCGAGTGGGTTGTAAAGAAAAAGATAATCCGCCATTTTGTGTTGGCCGCCATTTTGAATTTGGAATGACGCCACACAGATAATAGTATTCTAATTGTCACACCCTTTCATTTGATACCCATATCGAGTGGGTTGTAAAGAAAAAGGTAGTCCGCCATTTTGTTTGCCGCCATTTTGAATTTGGAATGACGCCATACAGCTTATTGTATTCTACCTGTCATGCCGTTTCATTTGATACCCATGTCGGGGGGTCGGGGAACACAATAGCAAAAATCGACCGCCATCTTGATTTTCTTACAAAAGGGTCAGATTGCATTGTCACGCGAACTATGCATATGTGCAAAATTTGAAGTTGATCGGTTATATAGAAGTGGGTCAAAATCAAGTTGCAAGATTTGTTTACATAGAACATACATACATACATACATACATACATACATACATACATCTGGTAAAGCTAATATAAAGCTAAAACATACATACCTACAAACGTACAAACAGACATACATGCATACTTACAGAGACACATACATACAGGTGAAGCTAATATAAAGCGTATAAAAAGTGCCTATTTTATTCACAATAAGTTAATTCAAAAGCTATGCGGTCATCCAATTTGTGGGCAAACTTAGAGTGTTGAACTACATCCTAAAACGAAGCAATTCCAACAATAATCTCGCCTATGGGCCAAAATTGCAATAAAAATGCCTCACCGACGAGCCTATACATGTAAAACCTAAACTCCAATCCTTGTAGCGAGCATTGCAGCGTATAAGCAGACATACTACTTGTATGACCAAATATGTAAATTTCAGGCCTTTAAAAACATTATTATGTCAAATTGCTTTCCTGTTGTTGAAAATTTACGAAATATATGCGGAAAATTCCAAATACTAATTCAATGTTTAACAAAACAACTTCTTCGCATATATTGAAACAAACACAAAATTTCAAAGATAACAACATTGCTGTTACTATTGATGATCAGATAAAAACAACATGCACCATTGGTGTTTATCAATTACGATAACGCAAATGTAAAATTATAAAAGACTTCCATGTCGCACATTTGCGAGTGTTGCTTTCAGTTTAATTCACAAAATGGTTCTAGCGAGAATGGTGACTGGGTCTAATATAAAAGTTTTTGCGTTATTATCAATTTTTGTTTTTCTTACAAAAGCAGAGAATTGTCCACGTAGGCATATAAGTAGAATTCAAAAATACAGATAATGTGTGTATTTTTTAATTGCAGCGAGAAAAGTGGTTGTTTGTTACTGGGCAAGTTGGTCCATTTATAGACCATCGCCAGGAGCTCATGAGATTAAAAAAATAATTCCGGAATATTGTACTCACATTATATATTCATTTGCGGGGATCAATCTTGCTGGAGATATTGACTCCTTGGACTCGCACAATGATATTACAAAAGGTAAGAGCTTGTACGAAGTTATGTTTTTTGTGTCAATTAAATTATATACAAATTTCATTTTACGAGTGCAACAATTACCTACTTATTCTCTAAGTACAACCGTCTACCAGCTTGATGTACAGTTGTGAAATTTCAATGGATATTCCTATAACTGAAAATTATTCTATTGCTAAGGGGACATCCATAAATTACGTGAGGTGATTTTGGCGATTTTTCGACCCCCCTCCCCCCTTGGTGAGATGTCGTGAGATTTGGCTCTCCCCCTCCCCCCCTTAATCTCACGTGAGATTTTTAAAATTTTAAAAAACTTGTAGGATTTACACTATTATGCGTATTTTTAGTGTAAATACCTTAATCTGTGCTTGATTGCATTTAGAAATCATAATTTGTGTTGAAGAACAGTACCACAAAATCATAACAGCACAAACTCGGCATGCACCCAATATAAACTACAATACCTGTGGATTACCATTTAGCAGGTGATTCTGCCTACCCTTTGGAAACCAACCTCAGGCTGCCTTACAGGGATAATGATTTCTTAACAAGAGAACAGAAAACTCGTGTATTTGTAGACCAAGCATATGGAATATAAAAAAATTTAGAATTATACAATACATATATTGACAATATATTAACCTGTGACTGAAAGACCCGGGGGGGTTATCCTGGAATCCGATTCGAAAGTCATGAAATTCGGAAATAAGAAAATGGTATCTTCCACCCAGTGTCTCCATATGTAAATCGAGAGTTACCGTGTTGTGAGGGTAAAAATACGGTGTTTCTAGACAAAATTACGGTGAATCTGCTAAAAGTGTACCGTGTAAATTACCGTGCAATTTTTCAAAGGAAAAAACAACGTTATGAACCAAATATCTCAAAATATAACCAAAAATCTCTCTCTATAACTTTAAAATTACGATTATTCTAAGATAAAAGCTGGAACTTTGTTCCTTTGCTGGAACAGTTCTTTGATTTAATCGTTTACTACGTATTTGTAACGCGGGATGTCATTGAAAAGTAATCCATTCCAGACTCACTTTCTCGATATCACCGAAACCTGCAGCGGTTTGATTTTTTGAATGATGTGCTGCCAATTCTGCGAAGCTGGCTGAATTTTCGAATGCAGCCTTAAATTGTAATTTCAACTTCGCAGCGCACAACACCTAGATTTCATTTTTACACTTTTTCACTTCTATTGCCACTTACCGTGGAATGTATGAAAGAGGAATACCTATTTTGCATTACATTTTGGTTTCCAAGATTCATAAATTTCGTTTCATTGCATGAATACATCGATGGAAAAATGAACCTATTCTCTTTTTTCCTGCTGGGGACTTTTAGTTATTGGGAGATTCCCAGCAACCAGGAGCAGTGTTCCCATTACAAAATTTGTTAAGTTGACTGACTGAGATTCGTTTTACGCAGTACATTATGAAATATTTACAACAACGTAATTTATAATGGTAATACGGTGATACGTGACACGGTAATACATTATTACCTTGACGGTAGATAAAGACCAGATTACGGTGCATCTACGGTAATTACCGTGTACATGGAGACACTGCTTCCACCAATGCGAATTCGAAATAAATTTGTCCGCCTGTTATCGGATTTCAGTCTGTGAATAAAGCCATTGCCGCATGCGCTGCATTTATTTGTTTGTTTTAAAATATTCTAAAAACTCTTTAAATATTCTTGAAATGTCAAATTAAGTTAATAAATGAAGTTGGTTGGCTAAAAATAATTTCTTTTCGAAGATTTATCAGGCATCGCTACTAGCTTCCGTTTGCTTCCTACTTTCGTATCGCCTTAGAAAAGCGGAGTCTGAAGTCACAGCCAGCTTCTCAAATTGACGTTTGAGCCGCCTGTACATCAGGATACAGATTCAAGAAGTGCGGATCTGTTAGACTTCCATTCTTCACAACTCTCGATAATGATAACAAAAGGTTTTCAAAATCTATCTTAGCCTCTAGTAGGTATGTCAGAGCAGATGGTCGTCGATTCAAAATTCGAGTCCCGTAAGATGCTTAGATAACTAATTATGTCGCCTGGTGCAAATGTCTGCTTTTCGTAGTGACAATGCACCGCAGATAGCATGTGTTCTGACTGATGTGAAAAGAGCCGATTCTTAATATAATCTCTATGATTGCAGTAGGGTTGGGTACATTATGCACTTGAGATTCTTAGGAGTGCATTAGGTTCCAGGTTTTACAATTGGGCTTCTAGGCCTTTTTGTTTTGTTTAAGCTTAGACCCCCACACTAGTTCATCGTAGGGTCGCAATCTGTCCAAAAATGGTGGTATAAGTCAATGCATACATTACTTTCGTAGTTTTTCCCAGACCATTGTTTAAAAAGATAAGAATTTTTCATCACGTCTTCATTCCCAGATATTTAAATTATTTTCTTTACTTTTTTTTGGATTTTCCAGTTGGATGGTATTTGAAACAGTGAACAAATACAGTGTAAACGGCAGCGCAAAATTTTTATACCCAATTGCTATTGAGTCGAAATATAATAATAGCTGTGTTCCAAAATTGCTCCAAAGTGTTCGCATGCAGGTGGCTTTCTCTCTCTACTCATGCCTTTGTTGAGAAGTAGGAACGAGTAGGCCAACTGCTTGCGAGTATTTTGCTCGAATTTTGGAACAGCTATAATAGTATCACGTATACTTTTTATGTAATGGATTCATTATTCCTTCTCTATTTGCAATATGTATTGATAAAACCTTTCACCATGTTCATCTGATACTGCACCAAGATTTTCGTGAATGAAATCTAAGTGCGGGTCCTAAAAGACGATTTTAAAGATTTTCTCATTTACAGATATTGTACTTAAAATTGAAAAAAACAAAAAGATATTAAGAAATATTGCAAAAAAATTACAGAAAAATCGAAAAATACCCATTTTGAGGGCTAAAACCCCCTAAAAAGTGGGCTTCTCGGAGTAGAAAATCGGTAGACTTTATAACCCCTTATTAAAAAGCATAAAAAGAAGCGCTCTGCCAATTTTCAGCCTGTACCTAATTATTTCCGCTATATCGCTTTTTTCGGCTTAATTTACCTGTACTATTAATTTAACCCAGTTTTCTCGCGATTTTACACTGTTTCTTGCGGAAAAAAATTACGTGAGATTTGCGGAGACCCTCCCCCTCCCCCACGTGAGATTTGGTGAGATTCGGCTCGACCCCCTCCCCCCCTAAACACCTCACGTAATTTATGGACGCCCCCTAACAGTACTTATACTCATGTCAACTCTTTACAATGCATATTAATATTAAAGTTCTATAAAAACCTGCTGTGATTGGTGCACAGTGGCAATTTGGATCAATGATCAAGTGGTATCTGCTAAAAAGAGTTTATTTCAGGCTGGAAAACTACAGAATAGTGTTTCAGATCATGGTTGGACTATCTGCTAATGAAACATCTCTGGCAATATAAACTATGTTCGCGTTAAGATTATAAGTCCCGGCTGTACATTACCAGAGGTAAAACCATAAAAGAAGACGCCGGGCGCGCAGCTGGCGAAATTAACACTGCACACAAATAAAAATTTTGTTCATGGATAACACATGAGCTTGTGTGCTTTGAAACTTCCCTTTCTAAATCGGTTGCGGCGGGACTACACCTCCCCACAGCATGCGCCCACGACGAAAGAAGTGATGTGCGATTCTGTATCGATTTAAGACACAATCGATTTTTTCGTGTAAAAAAATCGGGGTTTTCCGATTCTTTTCTAGCCGATACGATTTTCGATAATCGATTCTTTCTTAGAGAATCGTAATCATCAATTGCACTTTACTTCTCACTATACAGGGTGTTCCCGACTAAGATGCTAATCCGTTAAGGGATGATTCGTGGGTATATTTGGAGAAAAAATTGTTCTACAGAATGGGGCTATCGGACTTATCCACTGAGACACCCTAGTAAAAATGTGCACTGCGCATTTGGTTGCTATGCGTGCTAGCTGTGGCGTCGTGCGTGCTAGTGCGTACCTGATGCATGCTAGCCGCGGGCGAGTTTTATTTTTACTGGGGCACAGGCAGGGGCGGTGCGTGGTTTTTTTGCGCCCGGTGCATTATGCTATATCGCGCCCCATCAGCTGATCATATGAAAAAAGCTTTTTTCGTCTGGATCGCAAGAACGAAGAAGCGGAAAATACACAAGGCACTTCTAACTTGGTAGCAACTTGCTTGGTTTCTTTAATAACTTCCTGATATTTTGCCCTGATCGTAAATCTATCAAAAAACCTTTTGTGGAATCTAAAATATCAACTTCAGCTGACATTTGGGCTTTGTAAGTATATTTATTTTTCTAAAATATCACACTAGATTACTATGGAACAAACTAAATTTAACTCATTAATTTTATTTCGTAATTCTGCTGTATGTTTCGATACGGGTTCCCTACCTGAACGAGTTCTACCAACGCCTCGTAGACACCATCAAATTGACGTACTAATCGTTTTAATGCGTCTATGCTACTTTCGCTACTAGTCTTACTAAGCTTTTCAGTGTCTTCTTTCTTAAAATAATATTCTTTTAACCGAACTGGAGAAATAAGCATATAAATTTTGAATAGTATCAAAACAAGAAGTTGCCTTTAGAAACATACGTTTTTTTCGAAATTCACACCTATTATCAAACGATGCATCAATGAAGTCTGAGTTGAAGAGGTTGTTAATGGAAAATTGTATGTACCTACTATTTATATTTGCCCGGTACCATTTTCATAATTCGCGGCACAGTAAAATATTTGAATTTTCGTAACATAAAAACAATAAACAAATTAATTCCAATAAAATATAAATATAAATAATATAATTTAAAAGTGTATTACCTAAAATTAGTAATTTAATAATTATTATTAAATCTAAAATATTACTTTTATAACTCAACATTTTAAATCTAATAAAAATATTTCACTCAATTTTCTCTTTATAAATTCTTTCCGAGAAACAGGCACAAAACTTAAATTTGCACCATCAATAACTCGTATAACATAAAAAAAAATCTACATATTAATTTGTTCAACAGTCGCAAGATATTTAGAAAATCGCAAGATATTTTGTTCTCATTTCCTTTATTTACCTCTTTTAACAAATCTTGGAACAAAATTTAAAAGTGCACCACCAGCGCCCCGAAGTTTATATCAATCACAGTAAACAGGAACACACAATACAGAGCCATCGGAACAATTTTTTTTCCTTTGTGTGAGTTGATATGGTGCATTTTACAAACATTTCAAAAAGTGCTCCAGCGTAGTGAAAATGAAATTATTTTGTGTTTCGTCTCCTTCATTCCACTGGTTAATTCTGTATTTACATCTCACGTTCAAATTTGAGAACATCAGTTGAATGAGAAATTTTTCTCTCACTTGGTGGATATTTCTCCTGAACTTTTACTTCTGCTGATTCTCTGGACAGAAATTATCGAAGCAAAAGTCTCGAGAGGAAGTAGGAAAAGTCTCGAGAGTACGAGAGGTAGTAAAATTTCCAGGTTTTTTTTGCATGGAATTTGTCTTGTGTTGTTACATGAGTTGAAATATAGAATATTTTATTGGGAAAATAAACTGGAAAATTAAATCGTGTTAATAAAAATGAAATCCTTTAATATATGAAACGGATGTAAGAAAAAACATTTTTCAATTTTTTTTTTCAAAATTTAATTTTTTTTTTAAAATCTGAATATCTGAAATGGCGCCCCTGTCCAATAGCGCCCGGTGCAAGTGCACCATTCGCACCTATGGAAGCGCCGCCCCTGGGCACAGGGTGTTTAAGCTAAGACGTTTGAAGCATTTTTTAATTTACTTAACCTTTAATTACTCCTCAACTATTTATCGTAGAGCAACGTAATTACGCTCATTTTTTAGAGTAATGTACATTCTTTAATGTATGATATCAATATCATAAACCTCAGTCGAATATGTTTGTTAAAAGTCAAAATTTTATTTTTTTAACTAAAATTTCAACTAAAACCACCCTTTTCTCCAAAAAATACCTAGTTAACCTATAATTTTTTTTTAAAATTTAAAAACCTTGGAGTATTTCCTATGAATAATGTTAAAACAATTTTTATGCTACGGCCTTTACTTTTGAAGTTATAAGCAATTTTGATGTTAAAATTGGCTCTATTTCGTACCTTTTCACCTAAGCTTTGTCGAAAAGTACCAAATAAGCACCAAACCTGCATAGATGCCTTTACATTAATAACAATGAATTATTTATTTAAATGTCTTTATTTTTAATAATATAGTGAATTATTTATTTTAGTTTGGCAATGAAATTCGTTTTTTTTGTTTTGTTAAATTTAATAAAAATTTTATCATATAAAAGTAATTTTTCTTTAAATATTGTACTCGATTTTTATAAAATCGATTTTTTAATTCCAATTTATGGAAAAATCGATTTCATTAAAACAAAAATCGATTTCCAAAATCGATTTTATATTTTGAAAATCGCACATCACTAACGAAAGCCGCAGCGAGACTAATTGAATCGGTCATTTTGAAAAGGGGTCATCTCCAAAATTTTGACTTTTTACTTTTTTGCCAGTATATGAATCTATAGATAAAGACTGACATTCTACATGAAAATGGGAAATTTCCTATTTACCTAAGTACATTTTATTTTTGGCAGCCATCGATGATCATTTCGAAAACGGGTCATCTCTCGGACATGAAGCGAGAAGAAACCTAAGAGCCCTGTATTCCCATCCATTACTTTCTAATCGTTTTGGAATTCAGTTTTTCTACGCCTGTGTTAGAATACAGGCATTCTGATATTACTTTTAGTTACGGAATTAGCAGCATTCCACAACCCGTGTGGAATATTCATTCCATCACTTGTTATGGAATGACTACTATTGGCGACATCTGTTCGTCGTAATCCAAGAATATGATTTATTAATTAAAGAAAAATAAAATTTATTAATTAAAGAAAGAAAAGGATTGTTTCAATAATAAACAATCAATGATGCTCCGCTCGAAAATTTTTGCTTTAAATAAACTATTCAATTATTAAATTGCAGAAAATAGTAGCATTTTTTTAATAAATTTTGCGGCGGCCATCTATTAACAAATTATTAAATTACACAATTGTTATGAATGAACACTCCCTACTAATATGTTATTTAGCGTTAAAATATCTTGCTGTGCCTTGTACATTATATTTTTGACATTAGCTTTACAAAAGGTACGTTTTTCTTTACAAAATATTAATAAAAACTAATTAGAGGCGTAGAAAAAGTATAGTCTGCAACACGTTTTGAATGGCATATTCCGCACTCGTGGACCGCCACCCTCGCCTGCGGCTCGCGTGCCAAACTTCCACTTGTGCGGAATATGCATCATTCCAAACTTGTTACAGAATATACTATTCTATCATGAAGAACCTGCGGTTATACATAGTTTATAAGCCATACATCGATAGTGTAATGAAAGAACGATTTCTCCTATTAAAGGCTCTTAAAAATAATAGTCCACATCTGGCCAGCTTATCAGGGAAAAATTCCAATCAATTATAAAACTAGTTGGGATGTGGTTTTGACCCTTTCAGTCCCCAAGGTCAACTTCCCAGTATTATGAATGTGGAATATTATCAATGGATATTTTAATAATAAATAAACAATAATCAATATATGTATAATATATAATACCTACCATTTGATACATTTGTTTATCAATACTTCCCTAGGTTGTCAAATGATATGTGTGTATTTACAAGATTAGGATGACGAAGTTGTAAACAAAATTAATGTATTACTTTTATTACTTTTAACACTGACACTTGGATGAAAAATGAAGAATATGTTGTTATTCCAAAACTTATTTAACAAGTATATTGTTAAATTTAAGGGACCTGAAGTTGCAGCTATTGGAGTTACGATCTACCAAAATAATGACCACTCTGCTAATTCTTTAACAACTCAAGCCTGAACCAGATATGACGTGCCGGACCGTAACCGTACGCACCGTAACGTACGAACATGAGTGTTTATATGGCACCGACCTAAATTGAGTTAAGGAGCTTGCCGAATGTTGGTTAAATTCTCGAATGGTACGTACCGTACGTACGGGTGCCGTAAGAATGGCACAAAACCTTAACATTCTTTAGCTATTGAAAAAATCATCTCACATTTTAACAATTTTTTAATAAATTTGGAGCAGTAAATGACATAAAACAGATAAAGGAGATATTGAAGGCCTTCTAGATTGTTTAACCAAGAAACTATGACATATGGACAATAAAAATTCAAAGTTATTTTTATTCATTCTTGTGTGAATAAAAAATTGTGCTGAATCCAGTTTCTTTATGTTTACAAATGTAACACGGTAATATCCGTGGCTGTTTCTCATTTTGTTTATTTCGCGATTTTTTTCTTTTTTTTTGCCGAGCATTTCTAAGTTTTTTATACTCTGTCCACAACTTAAATAAATGGTTAATCTTAAGAACAGGGCCTCCACGCCCGATTTTGATGAAATTTTCACACAATGTACAGTTACTCATGTACAACTCAGATATGATAATAAAAAGTGTCGCTCAAGTCGCGTTATGTTTTTATTGGTTGTTAAAGTACCGTAATTTCAATAATTGAAAAAGTCATAATTGCTATATTACAATACCAATTTTGATGAAATTTTCACACAATGTACAGTTACTCATGTACAACTCAGATATGATAATAAAAAGTGTCGCTCAAGTCCCGTTATGTTGCAGTTTAATGTTAAAGTACCGTAATTTCAATAATTGAAAAGGTCATAATTTCTATATTACACCACCAATTCTGATGAAATTTTCACACAATTTATATTTTGATGTGTACAACTCATTTTTGATAAAATAAATTTGCACCCATGCACCGTTATTTTTTTATTTAACTAATTCAAAAAGTGATAATTATCATACTTTACGAACGACAGTAGTCTGTACAATGTAAAGGGGTTAACGGGGGTATGGGGGGCGGTAGCCCCCCAAATTTAAACGCGGTTAACGGGGGTATGGGGGCAGCGAACGGGGGGTATGGGGGGCAGAGCCCCCCAAAGGGGGGATGGGGGGCAGAGCCCCCATTCCTTATTAAAGGTATTTAATCTTTCTATTGCACCTTTTGTTTTAAAAGAACCTATAGGATTTTATTGAATCCTTGCGCATGTATACCAATGCTAAGATTCTACTGAGGAGCTCCTAATTTTAGAAAAACGAATAGCATTTTTTAAATCACGGTTGCCGTTACTATTAATTTCACGATTTTATTGAATCCTTGCGCATGTATACCAATGCTAAGATTCTACTGAGGAGCTCCTAATTTTAGAAAAACGAATAGCATTTTTTAAATCACGGTTGCCGTTACTATTAATTTCACGATTTTATTGAATCCTTGCGCATGTATACCAATGCCAAGATTCTACTGAGGAGCTCCTAATTTTAGAAAAACGAATAGCATTTTTTAAATCACGGTTGCCGTTACTATTAATTTCACGATATTATTGAATCCTTGCGCATGTATACCAATGCTAAGATTCTACTGAGGAGCTCCTAATTTTAGAAAAACGAATAGCATTTTTTAAATCACGGTTGCCGTTACTATTAATTTCACGATATTATTGAATCCTTGCGCATGTATACCAATGCTAAGATTCTACTGAGGAGCTCCTAATTTTAGAAAAACGAATAGCATTTTTTAAATCACGGTTGCCGTTACTATTAATTTCACGATTTTATTGAATCCTTGCGCATGTATACCAATGCTAAGATTCTACTGAGGAGCTCCTAATTTTAGAAAAACGAATAGCATTTTTTAAATCACGGTTGCCGTTACTATTAATTTCACGATTTTATTGAATCCTTGCGCATGTATACCAATGCCAAGATTCTACTGAGGAGCTCCTAATTTTAGAAAAACGAATAGCATTTTTTAAATCACGGTTGCCGTTACTATTAATTTCACGATATTATTGAATCCTTGCGCATGTATACCAATGCTAAGATTCTACTGAGGAGCTCCTAATTTTAGAAAAACGAATAGCATTTTTTAAATCACGGTTGCCGTTACTATTAATTTCACGATATTATTGAATCCTTGCGCATGTATACCAATGCTAAGATTCTACTGAGGAGCTCCTAATTTTAGAAAAACGAATAGCATTTTTTAAATCACGGTTGCCGTTACTATTAATTTCACGATTTTATTGAATCCTTGCGCATGTATACCAATGCTAAGATTCTACTGAGGAGCTCCTAATTTTAGAAAAACGAATAGCATTTTTTAAATCACGGTTGCCGTTACTATTAATTTCACGATTTTATTGAATCCTTGCGCATGTATACCAATGCTAAGATTCTACTGAGGAGCTCCTAATTTTAGAAAAACGAATAGCATTTTTTAAATCACGGTTGCCGTTACTATTAATTTCACGATTTTATTGAATCCTTGCGCATGTATACCAATGCCAAGATTCTACTGAGGAGCTCCTAATTTTAGAAAAACGAATAGCATTTTTTAAATCACGGTTGCCGTTACTATTAATTTCACGATTTTTATGAATCCTTGCGTATGTATACCAATGCTAAGATTCTACTGAGGAGCTCCTAATTTTAGAAAAACCTTTTAAATAAGATTCAAAATTAAAATATAATTCTTTTTTTTTAATAATAATTTAATTGAAAATTAAAATAATTCATTTTTTTCTTAATAATATTTGAAAATTAAAATAATTCATTTTTTTTAATAACAATTGCAACTTAAAATAATTCTTTTTTTTTTAAATAATTTAAAATTGTTTTTTTTTATATTTTTTTTTTAATTTCTGTTGACGGGTGGGTAATAATTCGCCAATAATTTTGAAAAATGCATTTAATCTTTCGTTTAAATGGAATTTTCTTTTAAATAAAAATTCGGAGAGATAGCCTATCAAATGGCTATCCCTTGTCCCGTAACGAGGAATATTCGCCCGGACTTCCCTCCAAGCACGCTCGATGTTTTGAGTGTGGGCACCTGAAATTGAAACAATATACATATAATTAAATTTTTGATATTACTAATATATGTTTATATTACTTTTATGAATATTATTTTAAATTTCTTACCGGTTTCTGGGTCGACGAAATTTATAGAATGGTTGACGGTCAAGTGTTGGAAAGAATTATCTTTTAAACAATTGTAAGATCGCCAACAATCTGATATAATCGTCGTCCCGGGCAAAATCCATTGTTTTATAATTTCCAACAATGTTTCTGTATTCCTGTTTGGGACAAGAACTATAAACAGGCGACCGCTACCCCGTTCATAACCCCCAAAAATCCATTTCCCGTCAATAAGGCGACCTCTATTGTATTTTCGTTTGCCTATTTTTGCCTCGTCTATTTCAACGATTGTTCCAAGCCCCCAATTTTCTCCGACTGGGATTCGGCCCAGTATATGCAAACCTAATTGAAATTAATAATTAAATTTATTTCATTTAATTACTAACAATGAAAATATTTTTACAATTACCTCACGACAAAAGCTTTGCCAATCTACAATAGTGGAGTCGCCTAAGTCCAGCTCATTTTTGAGAAAATCGTGGCGGGGGGCTTCAGCATTATGAAATAGGCAATGAAAATACAAATTTTGTCTATGGGCAATTTTGATTTATCAAACCATGTGCCTTTTTTGCAGCTTTGCTTAAACAAGCATTTTTGTTTGATGCGTTTTTTGTGGCAATTCACTTTATAATTTGTTTTTTGACACTTAAATAATAATGAGCTTTGATCTATAACTAAATTTGCCCCGCAATTGCCGCAATTCATTTCGGTATTGATCATTTTCTTTTCCTTTAAAAAATTAATTAATTTTGCCCTATCATTGGCTAGAATTAAAAATTCGTATAGTTTCATATCCTGTAATAAAATAATAAATGTTTATTTAAATATAGATAAATACTTAAATATTAAAATAATCGTTTTTTTACTTACTTTTCGATTATTTTTCACTCTACTAACTAAAAATTTACTTAGATTTTACTCACAATTTCAACTTAACACAAAACTTTTGACAGTTATAACGGTTATAACGGTAATTAGGACGCGTTTTTTATAGTAGTTAAAAAATAATCACAGCGAAGTTAGATGCAATTAATTAACAATTTAAAATATGGGAATTACCATTTGCCAACATTGCAAGGTTAAAAAAAACGTTGTTGGAAAAAATTTAATTTCACATATTAAAATATATGAAATATATAAATATTAAAAGAATTAGAAGTGGAATGTGTCAGTTATCTTTTTTATACTTACATATATCGCCGTGTTTTTAAAATGTATAAAAAAACGGTATATGGTGCCACTTTTTTTAAAAAAAAAATTTTTGTGCGGACAAAAATATACAATATATCTAAATTTCATTGAAAAAGGACGTACAGTATGGCAATTATCATCTTTTGAATTATTGAAATTACAATGCTTTAAAATTAAATAAAAAAATAACGGTGCATGGGTGCAAATTTATTTTATCAAAAATGAGTTGTACACATCAAAATATACATTGTGTGAAAATTTCATCAAAATTGGTGGTGTAATATAGCAATTATGACCTTTTCAATTATTGAAATTACGGTACTTTAACATTAAACTACAACATAACGGGACTTGAGCGACACTTTTTATGATCATATCTGAGTTGTACACGACTAACGGTACATTGTGTGAAAATTTCATCAAAATCGGGCGTGGAGGCCCTATTCTGAAGATTTACCAAATAAATCAATCAAATCACTTAAATCTTTATTTATTCTCTGCATTTTCACTTTTCACTGCGGTGTCACTGGTCACTTTACACTTTCATTTAGGGCTATCTGTCAAAGTGCCGTAACTGAGGTCAAATTCGTTCAGTTTTCTTACAGTCCGGCACTTCAAATCTGGTTCAGGCTTCATGCGGAGGTTAAGTTACAAAATATTTAGTCACGATAAATCACCTATTCGTGAAGTGTGTATAGGCAGACGTATGGCAGAAAATAGACAAATGATTGAAAATTTCGTGGGAAGCTATTGCTCGGCTGAATCCATAAAAGTTAACCTCCTTTGGAACGGGTCTCATTCCAACGAGTATATTAGACAGTAGCAAAACTAATTAATTTAAGCTACTTGGCGCACTTGCCGAAGTCTCTTCATTTAAACAAAAAAAACGCCTTGACCGAATGTTATGATAATTTTTCAGATCATATCTTCGTTAATACATTTCGATCGGCACCTCAACGAAGTCGGTATCATATTTGGTTCGCGCGATTTTGGGCAGGTACAAAATTCACGAACTTCGTTCAAACAAAAAAACGGTTCGAACGATTTTAATGAAAATATTTTCAGATCACGTCTTTTAACACGCTTCGAACGGCACCTTAACGAAGTCGATATCTTTTTTGGTTCGCGCGAAATCGTGCTGGTACAAAAATCACTTAAGTCGTTCAAACAAAAAAACGGCTCGACCGATTTTTATGAAAATCTTTTCAGATCATATTTCCTTGAACACGCTTCAAAGGGCACCCCAACGAAGCCGATATCTTTTTTGGTCGCGCGAAATCGTGCAGGAAAAAATGACCACATACGTACGCAACCACACATACACACATATTTATTCTCAAATTTTTGCTTAAAATGCTATTGGGACCTTGAAACGTGTAAATTCATTGAAAGTTTCCATTCCGATTTTCGGACCGATTACAATAACTTCCTACTGGGAAGTTAAAAATTTAAGATATAAAAAAAACTTTAACATTATATTCCAGAGACTTACAAACCATTTTACGACGAGATCTGTGAATGGACCACCACCAACGCTGATCTTTCATTAAGCAAACCCAATTCATTTTGAAAAGGGGTCGTCTCCGTGATAGAAAAATATTTATTACAAACACCCTGTATAACCAAAAAGAAAAAACAAATTTTATTTTTCTCATCCTTTTTAGAGAAAAAATAAGTTTGTACTTACTGTAAAATTTTAAAAACTAAAGTTGACCCCTTTTCAAAATGACCGATTCAATTGTAATGGAGAATAAAATGACTGAAAAAGTTGCGCTTTGAAACAACCAGAGTGGATTTATCATACACTGCTAAAAATCTTTGTCATTTAATAACCCTGCAAACATTTCGATTCGGAAACGATTCGAGAACGATTTGCCAAAAGCGAAAGCTTGCTTCGATCTCGGACTCGTTAACGACTCGTCTACGAATTCGAAGGCAATAAAAGCGGAGCAAGAGATCGAATCGCTTTCTCGTGCTGATAACGACTCGCATGCTCGTATCGATAGCAAATCGCTTCTGCGCCGAAAATCACCCCGCCGAACAAAATAAGTCAAAAGCTCAAACTTTCCAAACAAATCATTGAAGAGAAACCAAAGGCTCTCAAAATTTTCTCTCAATAGGACTTCAAATCGGTGAAATGACGTTATGTTGTTAGTGTAATTTGGAGATTTGAAGTCCCATTCAGAAGAAATCGGCTCTCAATATTTTTCTACAGCATGAAGGCTTTGGGAGAAACAAATCAACCAAGAAAGCTTTCATTTTGCGTTTTGAATCTTTTTCTCATACCCTTCGCAAGCATTTTTCGAATCGAGAATGGTCCGAGAAAGGTCCGAGAAAGCGAGCCTCCGCGAAATTGTTTGCAGGGAAGGTTTTATTGAAATCTTTTATGTGTATGGCTTATATTGTAATTCCGGTGTGGGGACGTGACATTCTCACTGCGCATGGAAAACGAGACTTTCTCGGCGTCTTCTTTTATGGTTTTACCTCTACTTACTTACACTGCTCTACAATCGGGATCCGGTCCTGGCCTCTCGCAACTGTTCTCTCCACCGGTACCTATTCTGAGCCGATGTTTTCCAGTTTGGCATCCCTGAGATCTGAGGGTTCTAGTCTACGTCATCCTTCCATCGGTGGTTGGGTCGCACCCCATAGATCTTACCGCAGAGAACTTTCGGAACAGGTTCATCTTCACTTACTGTGTTTCCATGCAGAGTTTATCCTGAGTTTACTCAGATTAAGCGCC
This sequence comes from Thereva nobilitata, assembly GCA_963855945.1. Taxonomy (NCBI): domain Eukaryota; kingdom Metazoa; phylum Arthropoda; class Insecta; order Diptera; family Therevidae; genus Thereva; species Thereva nobilitata. The sequence continues at coordinate 94,255,192 of OY979695.1, forward strand.
CATGGAAACGGGGATTGAGTAAAGTGTCGTTAATTTAACCCAGAACCGTCATGGAAACAGGATAGATACTTAACGAAAACTCGACCCTGGTTCATGGAAACACAGCAACTCAAACGAGCTACTGCCCACCGGAGCATTCCCTGCACACCGGAGCATTCCAAGCTTTATTTTCTTCACAACATCTATGTCGCGATAGCGCTCGTAGAACTCTTCATTGTAGAGTCTCCGGAATCGTTCTTCGCCACATAAGACGCCAACAATTCTCCGAAGTATTATCCTCTCCCAAGAGGTTAGGATCTAGACAAGACCATCGAAACTGCAGGCCTGGAAGCGGGTGGCCTCGAATTGCACAGATTACCACAGAAATCTTAAAAGGGGTTATGGGGGCAGAGCCATTCCATATAAAGCGTACTTAATTTTTCAATTGCACCTTTTATTTTAGAAGAACATATAGGATGATTTGTAATGGAACGTTCGACACTAGTGCCAATTTCACGATTTTCCTGAATCCTTGCGCATGTAGACCAATGCCAAAATTCGCCTGGGGAGTTCCTAATTTAGGGCCCAGGGCTCCCATATAATTGGGGCCCCCTAAATTGTGAAAAAAGTAATATATAGCCACATGTGTGCAGTGTCGTGTGCGCTCGCACGAAGTTGCTGCCATGGCGAATGGCAATGACGGCATAGTGCAGGAACCTTCGCTTCGTATGAGCGAACGCTATCTGCAGGGCTGATTCTGCAGATTCCGCACGCAGGTGACTGTAGCCTTTTCTTTCGACCTATAGGTATATATCCGCATTCCTTCTCTACGTGCAATAACGAGTAGTAAAAAGTAGAGCAACTTACGTGGTGTGGGCGTAGCGCTCAAGCCACATTTCGTTAGCTCGCATTTGAAGACACATACTTCTATTCTATCTGACATTGCCCGCACCGCATTTGCGCCTGTATCTGTCAGTAGCTTTAAAGCAAAGCACATATTTTTAAACTTACTTTGCTGCAGACTGTAAAAGCTGTTTGTTTCATATTGCTGCGAATGCTATTGCTTTCAAATTACTTAAAAGCTTTCAGGAGCATACTGGTCCGGCTGCAAATGCTTCGGCTTTAAAATATTTTGCTGTGAAATGCTTTCTGTTTGCTCAGAGTTTTTCAAAGCTTTGCTCTCCAAGGCTGTGAAGAACTTTGCTTTCCTTCAGCATTTTTTTCATGGTCCAACTTTATATAGTAAAATGGTACTTTGTTTAGAGGGGAGAAAACTATTTTTTTTGTGTATGTGAAGCATTTGCAGCCGGACCAGCGTGCCCCAGCATTTGTAAGCAAACGCAATCGCAGCAATATGAAACAAAAAGCTTTCACAGCCTACAGGAATAAGTTTGAAAATATGATCGCTGTAAAGCAAATCTTTGAACTTTGAATATTTCTGTCCCGTTCAGAAAAATGGGCGAACAAAACAAAACGAATCAAGAAATTTGTGGGTATTTATTTTGTATGTAATCTTGTATCTGCAAATAAATGGTTTATGGTTTAGGGTGTAGGAGTACCGTTGAATTTTGCCAAAAAAGGAGTGCAGGGAATGGACGATGACAGCAGATTTTGTTGGTTGGCCGTCGTCTCGTGTGAAGTAGCCCTGTCCAGGTGCCCCTTGTGCTTGGGGGCCCCAGTGCACGGCACCGCCTAGCCGTCCGATAGCTACCCCACTGATCTTTTTGTAAACAAATCTGGAAACTGGATTTTGACCCACTTCCATATAACCGATCAACTTCAAATTTTGCACATATATTTAGTTCGCGTGAAAATGGAATCTGACCATTTTGTACAAAAAACAAGATGGCGGTTCCAAAATGGCGGCAGAATTTTGCAATTGTGTTCCGCGACCCCCCGACATGGTTTCAAATGAAAGAATATGACAAGTACAATACAATTCGCTATTTGGCGCCATTCCAAATTCAAAATGGCGGCCAACACAAAATGGCGGTTTACCGTTTCTTTTCAACGCCCTCGGTATTGGTATCAAATGAAGTGTATGACGAGTATAGTACAGTAAGCTGTGTGACGTCATTTTACATCTAATATGGCGGTCACCACAAAATGGCGGAAGACATTTAAGAGACTAAAAATAGAAAATAAAAAATAGTTTTAAAAAAACTAAAAAATACGCTTTTATGTTAAAATAAAATAAATAATAATTTTGAATGTAAAGTCTTTATTGCTCCAGCCGGTATATGCGAACAACTTACCTTTCGAAGTCAAGCTCAGAATGAAATTAATGAAGTTATTGATAAAAATTATAAATATAACTTACTTAAATGTAAAAAACGGTGGGGCGTTTTTTCCTATGTTCTTATTTTATTAGTACTGGAACTTTTATGAACTTACTTTATCACCAGAGTTGGAATAGTTGAGGTATGGGTACAAATATATGCAGGCACAATTTCAAAAATATCTGAACTTTATATTTCTTTTTATAAAAAAAATAATTATCAAAACCACTTTTCTTACAGTTTAGTCTAAACATACGATACGTTAATACTTTCTTCATCGAGAGTGTCATTTTCGGCGGCAAAAAATTCTTCTGTGGAATATTCCTCGACATTGGTGAAATTTGAGCTGGCACAATTTTTGCCAGCGATATTGCAAATCAGGCCGTTCTTCATACACCCACAGGAATAACCGCAGTTGGTTTTACATCCACAGAATATCAACTTCATTATATTCGCGGGGTCAGGTGGTTGTGTCATCCTTATGGGGATCAGGTTATCGCTCTCGTTTTTCCTACCCCAATATATTGGATCTAGGTGATGCTCTTCTTCAAACAACCAATTTTGTACTTGTAAATATACCCGTTTAAGATGTTGAGTTAGGCCATCTACCGTAGGAACGATTTTTCCGATATGCATATTTTTTTGCTGGCAACTGCCGTTAAGTACATTCTGTACCTAAACATTTCCACTAAGTGAATCTCACTGAGCTTAAATTGGTCGGGGACATTTGGCTTTCTGAATGTAAGCGGTGCATTGTACATTGCCAGATAAAAATGGCACCCGTGTTCCAAAATTTCCTTTTCTGAAAGTCCAACTTCCTTGAACTTTGCAGCATGGGGTTCAAGGTCAGGAAACTTTTGGAATATTTGAAAAAATTTACCTTTCCTTGATAGTGGGTTGATAAGACAATATCCCATCCAGTAATAGCATGGGTAAATGTATAGTACAACAATACCCACCTCCGATTTTTTTGAAATTTTCAAATTTATGTATTTTGGTGCGTAGAATCCAGTTTTGAAAAAATGAATTGCTACTGACGCACCGTTTCTGAGTTATGCAATGTCAAAGTTGCCAAATTTCGCTTATTTCGAACGTGAAAATCGCCATATTTCACATCCGATTTTTTTGAAATTTTCAAATTTTATGTATTTTATGTAGAATTCATTTCTGAAAAAATTAATTGCCGCTGACTCACCGTTTCTGAGTAATCGAATCTTAAAGTTGAATAATTTCGTTTATTTCAAAAGTGAAAACCGCTTTTTTGAAATTTACATATTTAATGTATTTTGATGCATACTTTTAAATAAATAAATTATATAACATAAAATAAATACTAAATTCAAGTATTGGTTGCTTTACAAAAAAAAGCACAAATTCTTCTTGCGCCTTCTACAAAATTACCCCGCGATTCTAGTTGTTAGATTGTTGTCAGATCTAACAACTCGACCCCAGGTATCGAAAAGAGCTTTGGCGTAAAGCTTTCCCCTCGATTTTGGAGACTTTGAATTGTCAGACTTCCCCTTCAGCAGTTCGCTCAATCATGTTAGCCGGTGTTTGTTCACGGTATACAGAAACAAGGGAATTTCTGTTTTTGTGTTTGTTTACGTTTGAGTGCCGGCTGCGCGAAAATAATAATTAAAATCGAAGTAAGTAAAATGCGTATTTTAAAATATTTTTAAAGTTTTAATATTGCAAATGGTCATTCTTTTTGTATATTTTCTTGAAGTATTTTCTGGAGCGGTAGTCAACTGTCGAAAAATTTAAGTCTACTCGCCAAAAGACCACTCAGCTCAGCTGTTCTTTGGACTCTTTCCAGTATCTTCCGATACGTAATTTTCTGTAATGCAGTCCACCATACCGATATGCCATGCATAAGTATAGGTCTGATTACGGCTGTATACAACCAGTGGACGATGCGGGGTTTAAGGCCCCAATTAACTCCGATCGTTCTTTGGCATAAGAAGAGAACTGTTTTGGCGTTATTGGCTCTCTCTAAAAGATTCGGCTCCACGTTAGTTTCCTATCCAGTATGAGACCCAGAAATTTCGCATCCCTAAAACGCCTTTTGTAGTTGTCCCAGTCTGAATCCAAGTTAGACCGTTTGGCTTTGTTGAAGGCCTGTCTACTTTCAGACCTTAGTTTGAGAAGCATACTGTTCCACCAAGGAAATTTGGTTTTACCCCTGTATTTCTTAATGGGACAGGCTGCTTCCAATGCATTATTTAAGAGGTTGCTGAGATTCTTCACCTGATCTTCGAGATCTTCAGCGTTCCAAAAATGGGTGTGAACATCCTCGGGAAGTGACCTTTCCACCAATTGTCTATATACGGCCCAATATGTGCTTCGGACATTCCTGTAACCAGGGGCCTTCTTCACACTTGAGCACGTATTGACATTAAAACGAATGACTTTATGGTCAGAAAAGGAGTGTTCACTGGATATTCTCCAGTTTTGTACACAATTGAGCAGGTCTGAGGAAACAAGAGTGATGTACGTGATTCAAAAAATCTGGTGTTCGGTTTTTCTTAATTTTAAGCGGTTTAATGAAAATAAAGTATCAACATTTATAGACCACTTGAAACTAGACATTTGAATGGTTAAATTAGCACTTATTGAACATCAAAATTCGACAAAAACATCAATAACATTGTCCATGCAAGATTAGGGTATTTTTTTCGAAAAATGTTAATTTCTAGGAAACTATCCGTTATCCAAACAAAAAAAAATCATGCTTATTTAACGCAGCACAAGGTATACTCTTACAAATTTTTATGTAATTTGAATTATTTTTACGGGAGAAAAAAATTAAAAACTGATAATCGTTTTTCCGCCATTTTCTTGGAAAATTTGAGGTTATGTCAAAATATGTTATATACAAAAGTTTTAATCTTTTTATTATCTACAACTTTTGTATGAAACATTTTCCTCTAGGAGGTCATGTTTCACCGCAAATCGCAAAAAATCCGCTTTGGCACTAGCCTAATTAAAAACTTTTGTATATAACATATTTTGACATAACCTCAAATTTTCCAAGAAAATGGCAGAAAAACGATTTATCATTTTTTAATTTGTTTCTCCCGTAAAAATAATTCAAATTACATAAAAATTTGTAAGAGTATACCTTGTGTTGCGTTAAATAAGCATGATTTTTTTGTTTGGATAACGGATAGTTTGCTAGAAATTAACATTTTTCGAAAAAAATACCCTAATCTTGCATGGACAACTTTATTGATGTTTTGTCGAATTTTGATGTTCAGTAAGTGCTCATTTAACCATTGAAATGTCTAGTTTCAAATGGTCTATAAATTTTGATACTTTATTTTCATTAAACCGTTTAAAATTAAGAAAAACCGAACACCTGATTTTTCGAATCACGTACATATTTCTCGATTTTTTCAATTTTATTCAATTTTTTTAATTTCTCTGTTAATGAGGGATTACATTTTAATTAAAACTTATTTTGTCATTTCCTATTGCATACTACATCTGTGCAGGGCTGGACTGAGAATGAATTTAGGACCGGGAAATTCAAAAATTTCGGCCCATTTCAATACATTTTGCTTTAACAATCAAGTAAAGTTCTTTTTTGCTTTCAAAAGTTTTTCTTTAAGCATAATTATGAGAAGAGCTATGTGTGAATGTGTAGGTGTGTTTGTGCGTACGTCCGTAGTAATTTTTTCCTGCACGAGAATAGGGCGAACCAAAAAAGATGTTTTCGTGGAGGTGCCGATCGAAGCGTATTAGCTAAAGCATGATCTAAATTTTTTTGTTTTTTTGTTTAAACGACGTACCTGATTTTTGTACCCGCACGATATCGCGCAAACCAAAAATGATATCGGCTTCGTTGGGATGCCGATCGAAGCACATTAACGAAAACATGCTTTGGAAAAAATTTCATAACATTCGGCCAAGCCCTTTTTTGAAAAGAGTTCGGCCAAGAGCCACTAGCACCAGCTAATAAACTCGATAGAATAAAACCGGTTCTAAATGAAATTAACTTTTCTGGATTCAGCTTCCGATAGCTTCCCCATAAAACATCACTTGTCAATAAAATCCGAGCATTCTTTAAAACCCGTGCAAAAATTACGTTACCCTTTTCCAACATCACTATTTTTTTCAAACCTTGATCACCACTTCTTGGACGGGGAATTGTTTTCTACGTCCTACATTTTCTGAAAAAGAAATTGGCCTTTTCGGTCAAGTCTCACGAGCCCTTTATCGTTATTTTAACCTATTATCGTTATTTGAACTAGCTTCTATCAGGATTACTTAAGCACCAGTTTTGGTACTACCAACCCTACCAACTTAGTTATGAGTCGTCAAAGTCAAAATTTTGGTTTTTTTAACTACAATTTCAACTTTCACTAATTTTTTCTCCAAAAATTACGCAGTTAACCTATACCCTTTTTTTCCAAGTTTAGAAAGCATGAATAATGTCCGTACAATTTTAAAGTTCGCATTTAAAAGTTCTTGTTTTTTAATTTTTTGTTTCTCCCAACCTCTTCGTCGTTTCGTTGACATTTTTAATTTTTTAGATTTTTTTAAATTCCACTAAATCCTTATTAAATAACAGTCTTCTTTTAAATTGCCTTGTTTCTGTATACCGTGAACAAACACCGGCTAACATGATTGAGCGAACTGCTGAAGGGGAAGTCTGACAATTCAAAGTCTCCAAAATCGAGGGGAAAGCTTTACGCCAAAGCTCTTTTCGATACCTGGGGTCGAGTTGTTAGATCTGACAACAATCTAACAACTAGAATCGCGGGGTAAAATTTTAGTCATAGAATTTAATACCTAAATCATCAATACGACCATAACAGCCAGCTCGCGAGTCGCTGGCTATAGTTAGATTTTCAAAGCGTACAATTCCCCTCCATTTGTTAGATCTAACATCCAGAATACCAAATCCTCTCTTTTTCTGACAAAAGCACATAGTCTCCACCGAAGGGGCAAGAGCTTTGAGCTTTTTACTCATTTTCTGACTATTGTTAGATTTCTATGATCTAGAATCGCGGGGTTAGTTTTTTTTGGTAAAGCAGGCAACATTTGAAAGAAACATTTATTTTATTTTATATAATTTATTTATTTAAAATTATACATCAAATCAAAATACATTTAATATCTAAATTTCACAAAAATCGGAGGGCAAATATGGCTGTTTCAACTTTTAAAATAAACGAAATTATGCAACTTTGAAATTGCATAACTCAGATACGTAGCATCAGCCGCAATTAATTTCAAAAATGGATTCTACGCACCAAAATACCTAAAATTTGGAAATTTCAAAAAAATCGGTGGGTATTGTTATACTATACATTTACCATAGCATGTAATAATAAAATATTATCGGCCACTGATGACATATGAGCCAAACTCTTTGAAGAATATAATTCCTCGGGCTTATTCGGTCGAGGTGGCTTTAACAGAAAAAGTTCTACATTTGACGGTGTAACTGCATTATACTAACACAAGTATATCTCTATCTTCTGCTACAATCACCATCTTCTTGCTGATGTCTTCTTTTCGACGTTCTACTTTTGAGTTTTCATCATCTCTTGTGCCAACGGTTTCCTTAGACACTTAGGCACTTTTTTTGAATCTGGCGAATTGTCTCCTGCGCAGGGCCAACTATGACGAGGGGTCTCGAGGCGATGTGAGTGTTCTTGTTCAGGAAGATTAAGAAGGAAGAAGAAGTGGAAGAGTCGAGGAAACCGTTCACATGTTTTTCTCAATTTATAGCGTCCAGTTATTTCACTATTTTATTTATTTGTCAAAGAAGTTAATGAAAGGGCAGTTAATGTCAATTTTAGTTCTCAGTAAGCTCTTTAACAGCGAAGTGAAGTGAAGTGGATTCCTAATAAATATTAGTAGGATCAGAGATATTTACTCTGGTAATAAAGTAAGTTCATAAAAGTTCCAGTAGGTACTAATAAAATAAGAACATAGGAAAAAAACGCTCCACCGTTTTTTACATTTGATTTAAGTAAGTTATATTTATAATTTTTATCAATAACTTCATTCATTGATTTCGATTTGTGTTTGATTTCGAAAGGTAAGTTGTTCCCATATACTGGCTGGAGCAATAAAGGCTTTACATTCAAAATCATTTTTTACTTTTTAGTTTATTTTAAAATAAAAGCGTATTTTTCAGTTTTTCTAAACTACTTATTTTTATTTCCTACTTTTTAGTCTCTTAAATGTCTTCCGCCATTTTGTGGTGACCGCCACATTAGATTTAAAGTGACATCACACAGCTTACTGTACTATACTAGTCATACATTTTCATTTGATACCCATACCGAGGGAGGTACACCGCCATTTTGAATTTGGAATGGCGCCACATAGCTAATTGTATTGTACTTGTCATACCCTTTCATTTGATAACCATACCTAGTGGGTTGTAAGGATAAAGGTAATCCGCCATTTTGTGTTGGCCGCCATTTTGAATGACGCCACATAGTGAATTATATTGTACTTGTCATACCCTTTCATTTGATACCCATGTCGGGGGGTCGCGGAACACAATTGCAAAATTCGGCCGCCATTTTGGAACCGCCATCTTGATTTTTGTACAAAATGGTCAGATTGCATTGCCACATTCAACTAAATATATGTGCAAAATTTGAAGTTGATCGGTTATATGGAAGTGGGTCAAAATTCAGTTGCCAGATTTGTTTACATAAAGATGCACTATAAAAGTGCATTTTTCGATGCAGAAATGCAATTTCAAAAAAGTACAACACCAAAATATGGTACAAAGTTTCTAGACGAGTTAACGAAGCGAATGCAAAAAACCCTATCTCAATCCGACTGACTGCACAGAAAATTGAAGGTTGACTCCTGTTCACAGCCAAGTCGGCGCGTGCTCCCGACGACTTCTCATTAGATGGGTGATTATTTGGGTTTTCGCGTTCCGTTTATTTTAAATTAAAAACACAATATTTACAAAACAAATAGATATATATTTTATTGACAGTAAGTAATTTCACGTCTTTATTGGTCTGACAACTTTTCCAAACTCAATTATCTATAAATCTATAGCATATGCATCCGAAACGTGGGTGCTTAGCAAAAGCACTGTAACCTCTTGGCGGTGTTCGAGAAGAAAATGCTTCGGAGGATTGTTGGCCCCTTATGTGAAGCCTAGTATGGAGTTCGAACGGAATTCCGTTCCCCGTATAAAATACACATAAAAAGATGCACGGAATTCCGTTCACCAAATTTTTCCGTGCTCTTTTTGTTTTATGAGTACGCAGTTCGAACGGAAAACTATTGGTAATATTTAGCTTGTGCAATTCTCTAACAGGTGGCTTGTAGGGAATTGGAGACTTTTTTCCGTTCATGTTGGAACGGAATAAATGTTAGACAATTATTCCGTGTTGTGTGTTAGGTAATTTTGACAGGACGACTGAAAAACAGCTATTGCCGTCAGTTCGTGGATTTATATGTGGATTTTTAACTGTCAGCTGTTCGCTTTTTCTCAACTGTTAGCTTTTCTCCACGGTATTCTACACGCAATTTTTCCGTGTAGAAATATTTACCAAAAATGCTGAACGGAATTCCGTGCGAACTCCATACTAGGCTTGAGGAACGACGATTCCGGAGACTCTACAATATCGCGACATAGATGTTGTGAAGAGAATAAAGCCTCCGGTGGGCACGACATCTAGCTCGTATTAGTGAAGATAAGCCTGCTCGGAAAGTTCTCTGCGGTAAAACCTATGGGGTGCGAAAGCGAGGGAAACCCCCTCTCCCCTACTATTTGCAAATATCAATATTTATGAATTCCTATTTACATTGAAACCTAAAAACGAAGCAAAGGTTTTATGATAAACTAGAATATTTTCGATTGAAACTGGTCTAAAAATCGCGTAATAACTGCATCAAGTGAGATTGGGTCTGTTTAGACGCTTCAGTGTGTGATGTTAAAACAGCGGAGTCCTCATCATATTCTTCATTTTTCATCCAAGTTTCTGATAAAAGTAATACATTAATTTTTTTACAACTTCGTCATCTGAATCTTGTACGTTCCCACGTATACTTTGACAATTTAGCGATAATCCAGTCCCTTCTGTGGTGTAGCAGCATCTACTACCATGTGCGTCCATCTACGCCGGCGTATGTACTCCAATGAAAATGAAACGCTCCTTATATTGTCTAAACAATTTCAAACATCTACGCCGATATGCACCCAACTACTCCGCAGGGGCGGCGGAGCGCCTGGGGATGGAAGGAAAAGTGCACACGCATTTTCGCTTTGGGTGGGGAAATCCACACCCAAAATATTTCATGTACAACTAATAACCCAGGACGTTCAAGAACCTTCTCGGTCGCTGGCGATGAAGGCAAGTGGTCGAAGGGCCACACACACGCAAGGCTTTTCAAACGAAAACTAAATATGTTGGGCCTTATTCTGAGAGTCATGTGAACATTGCAAGTGATGTGACCCTCAAGGATTGGTATTCCGCGAGTCGACTTAGAGACATATCTCATTCAAAATTGCCAACCGTCAGTTGCATGGGGCATTCCCAGAGTGGAATGAAGTGAGTTAACTGCGTTTCCACTCTGGGAATACCTCTCGGAAATTGAGGTGACAGCCAATCTAGAAATGTCATGTGAGTGATTCTACTCTCAGAATAAGGCCCGTTATATTAGAGTTATTAAGACTGTGGCGACCGAGTATACGTGGCAGCACAAGAATTCCAATAAGAACTTCCAAGAAACTTTCGGATAAGAAATCCTCATCAAAAAGAAGCTTTTTCCAATTGGACTACAACCCGGGCTAAGCGCAGGTCATATCGGTTTAAAGACATCAGTTTTAGCTTAGTGCCAAATAAAAATTAATTATTGAATTTTTGTGTTTCATTTATTTGAACATCCAATTGAGGTGCGATAAAGACCTTATAATTGTATAGCATAATCTTTTCGAACCCCACCCGACTAGCATTTAAAAAGGGGATTGCCTCAGGGGCATAGCGAAAGAAGGATTTCTCCGTAAGTTCCTCATGAGCATCCAATGTGTCAAATGGGGGCATGCCGAAAGAGGGCTTTCGCCTTAGTTTCCTCACATGAACACCACACAAATGCAAAGTTTTAGTTTTTGTTGTTGTATTGCATCATATTTCAGACAATTATATTGATGACCGTGAAGGGTGTGATTTAGCATACTCAATAGACCGGTTCTGATTCGATTACAGAGGTTAAGCAGCTTTGGGCGTGATTAGTACTCAGTGGGGGACCACATTGGTAAAACGACACTCGCGTTTAATAATATAAAGCTCTCGACACCGGCGCAGTTATTGCTCACATACCCACGCCGAGATTCTCAAATTTTTCAGCCTCTTTTTTCCACTCGATATCGGGTAGCAATGATTTTTCCTCAAAGGGGCCAAAAGAGGCATGCCTTATGACGAGGCGCCAATGGGGTAAGGCGTTAGATGTCCTGTGTGGGCCTTATAGGGCAATGCACACGGGACCCACATGAGGCAGTGCGGCTAGCCTCATAGGGGACCGATCTTCACTCCTCCCAAAAATCAAGTGGAGTATAACCCCATAACCAAAGAATTTTAACCATGTAACTCAGAACACAGCTAGTAAATAAATTGACCGATTAACTTTTTACCTTTTAACGGTTATCTGCTCACGTGCTCCCCACCCACAATGATTATGCTCCGCCGCCTTTGCTACTCCGTAGTACGTACTCCAATGAAAATGAAACGCACCTTATGTCAACTGTTGCACACCGACTCGAGTTTCTTGACCTCTTCTGCCCCGTCTTTCCCATTTCCTAGCGTTATACTATACCAAAAATCTGACGTTTTTTCAATGTATGAGAGCGTGATGCGAATGAAACCAATTCACTCTCACGCAATTTTTATGGCTAAAGCCTGAAACAGAATCAATGCAGTGTGCAGTATGCAGTCTTATTTACTGCTTGTCAAAAATTACAGCACTGCGTCTTATAACGAAATCAACCCAGTGCAGTGTTGTCAAAGCTTAAACGTCAAAACAAATTTTAAATTGGAAAACTAAATTTTATGAAAAAAAGAGGCACTTTTATATACTTTTTTATTTTCTATATTAAGAAAATTATCTGTATTATAAAAATAGTGTAAAAAAATAGCTTCATTATAAAAATAAATAAAAACAACAGAGCAATTCCATTTAACAAACATGTAAAAATATAAACTATTGTTAACTAAAACAATATATAAATCATTTCACTCATGTGCCCTTCTTAATTTACGTCTTTAAAAATTACTGCCACTTAATATCACTTTTATAAAAATTTGTGAGGTTAGAAAATTAAACACTGCAGAGTAAATTTAGAAATTAGCCTAAACCTGCAGTGCAGTATACTGCTGCTCACTGCCCTGCACGCAATTGTGTTCCGAGTAGTAGAAAAGCGCGAAACCAAACTTTGACAGGCGGTGCAGTACACTGCACTGCATTGATTCTGTTTCAGGCTTAAGGCGCGCCTAAAAAGGTTTTACTTCAAAAATCGATTTTTTCAAAATTCTAGAGTGATGTTACCTCTTACTTAAGCAATGTGTCAAGTTCTTTACAAAATATGCTTAGAAATAGGTTACAATCTTTTGGCTTAGATACTATTTCATGGTAATCTAATATATAAAACTGAATGTTTGTCTGTCTGTCTGTACGCAATAGGCTACTACACCGTGTAACCGATCTTAATGAAATTTTAACCATGCGCTATTAACATTAAAAGAAAAAAACATAGGCTATTCTACTACTTTCTAAAGCCACTCCTAGATGGCGCTCTCAAGGAGGGCTTCGTTAAAAACCATCGCAGAGCGTTGAATTTTTGCGTGAACGTCCGTGGGCGTCTTCCGTGATGTACCTCGAAGCCCGATTTTCGAAATTCAAAATGCCCGCCGAAATATGATCAAAATTCAAAATGGCCGCAGAAATATGGTTGAATTTGCCAATTTTATTCCGATTCCAATGAAAGTGGGTATCTAGGGGTTTTTAAGATCGCAAATAACGATATTTATGATCAGAACTTATAAATTTAAAATGGCCGCGCAAATATGGCGGGCGAATGTTGTTACTTTTGTTCCGATGCCAATGAAAGTGGGTATCTAGGGGTTTTTAAGGTTGCAAATAATGAATTGTTGGTCATAACTTATAAATTCAAAATGGCCGACGAACTTGCAAATAATGTTCCGATTCCAATGAAAACTGGTATCTGGGGTTTTTAAGGTAACAAATAAAGAATTTATGATCAAAACTTGAATTCAAAATGGGGGCCAATTGTATTCCGAATCCAATGAAAATCTGTACATGGGAGTTTCTAAGTTAGGAAACAACGAATTTATGATCAGAACTTATAAATTCAAAATTGTGGGACTAAGTGTCATATCCCGGTTAGCTGTATGTAGGTTGTTCAAGAATTGGACAGCCGGAAAATCTTCACCTTCTAGCTGCAAATTGAAAAACATTGAATATGTATCCTGAAGCCCTCTAAGCAATCGGTTTAGAATTTATCAACAATGTTTTTTTTTGGAAAGATGGTAAGGAGAAGCGGAAATGTGGGATTCATATACATGTAATGGATAAGAAGGAAGCGAGGGAGACCCAACCTCCGCTGGAAGGATGCCCAGAGCATAGGGATGCCAAACTATATGACATCGGCACAGAAGCGGGACCGGTAGAAAGAGCAGTTGCGAGAGGCCAGGACCGGATCCCGGTTGTAGAGCTGATCTTTCGTATTTAGGGGTTTTGGGTACGATAAAGCGATTGGTGATATCCCGTTCGCACCGTTAGCCGAAACAATACTATCTCATTTTCACTTATTATTTTTAATTAAGCTTTGATCAAAATTAAAGAAATATGACTAGCCATCAACAACGAAGAACTTTGAAAGGTAGCGTCAGAAAGCTCTACTTTTGATATTTGTGAGTTAGATGTGTTGAGAGAAGAACATTTTGATGTTGAAGACCTCTGTACATTTGCCGCAGTAAAAAAAACACTTTCAGTTGCAGAATAACAATCGGCCTACGACAAAATTACCACTATTATTCAATCGGTAGATCAAGTGACAGGTGAGACAAATGGCAGCAATTAGAGCGGCTGAGACAAATCAACAGCGCGACGCACGCTTACAAGACAAACGAGCCAGAGCTTCTTCTTTGAGAATGAGAAGATCACGATAACACGGTGTCTCCACGAGACAGATGTCAGTCAGACATTTCTGTCTTTCCAGATGGAACTGAACAAACATTTATTTTTGACTGGGCACTTCTGTCAAGACTGATGTTTTAACATTTCATTATTTGACAACTGTCATGAAAGTTAAATAGAAAAAAACAATTAGGATTTATTATGGATAAAAGTAATGTAAATTTATTAAAAAAAATTGTGGCATTGGACATATTAAAAGTAATGGAGTTATCCGAAATAGAAGAAATGTCAAAACTTGAGAAACGCCTCGCTTTTGGGTGAATCCTTTCTTGGCACTTTCACTTTCCGCCATATTAGTTGTAGAAAAATTTAAAAGATGTCAAGACAGTAATGCCAAGACAGATTTTTAGACATATCTGTTTTGCCATATGTTTGTGTTTTGACATAATAGTCTCCACGAAACATTTCCAGGCAATCTGGAATTGGCAAGGCAGATATCTGAAAGATTTCTGCCTCGTGGAGACACCGTGTTCCAGCATGCCCATGCACCCCCATTTTATGATTGGTCCAATGGATAAATGTGGCAATAATGTCATGATTTAAAATTTCAAAAAGCACCTGGAATGTGCTGTTCCAATGGCAAAGCTGATTGTCACAACTGAATGTTCCATCTGAGTCACTTACGTGGACAGAACTTTTTCGTTGTTCGAACATGTTTTACTACTTCCTTTATTTCACTTCGATGAGTGCAGCGAGGCGCAACGGGTTCCAGCTGGTTTGGCGTACTTACTCCCAGGCATACTTATACCGGAGACATACTTGTGGTATAGCAATTGAGATCGAGATATTGTATTTTTGTCATATTGCAGTATAAAAATGTGAAGACACACTTGCATTAGTATACTGAGTTGTTTTGAGCACAGCAGAAACATGTTACAAGAAATGGCAAACGTCAATTGACAGATTCAAGAAGGCAGTGCTGCCAAAATAAAAATTAAAATTCTGTTCTAAATACCATTTTGGTTTATGTTTTAACTATTTTCTGGTCAAAATCTTGGGTATACTGAGCTATACCACGATATTTTTCTCAATTGAGATACTGAGTTTCATTGTTCTGTATACCAAGTGTACACCGTGATCTTTTTCAGTATAAAGCCCGGTGTGCAAGGCTCAAGAAATTTTCCCAAGAAAATCTTTGCATTTATTTCCTTAAGAAAAAATGACAACAGTTCAGAAATTTTGACAGCTCCTTTTTTTCATTGTGAACATTATCTAAATTGCTTTATGATTGCTTGGAATTAATGAAACTGTTTTAATTAGTAAAGAATTAAAAAAGAATTTAAAAAATCTGAATAAAAACCAACAATATGCAATTTTTTCCATTGCTGACAGTTACTTTCAATTTCAAAAACCACCTGAGACGTGAAGACCTCATAAACCGTTAAAATTTCTTAAGGAAATAAATGTATTGACACTTATTTCTGGAGGAAAAACTAAAATTTTATCAAAAGCGACATCTGCGTGTTACTAAAAAACACGATATTTCTGGTGTGAATTTCTTGACTCTAGCATACCGGTTACAGAAATCGCTCCAGAAAATATTTCTGACCCATTTCTTGACCATTTTTTTCACATAGGTTTAAGATAGGAGAAGAAATTTCTTGAGCCTTGCATACCGGGCTTAAAGAGACACACTTGCGGTTTAAGTGAAATAGCAATTGCTATACTACAAGTGTGTCTTCGGTATTACATATGTGTATGAGTATATCGTCGGTTTTAAAGCAGAAATCACTAAGTCAAAAAACATATTTTTTAGTAAATCGATATTTAAGAAGTGTGTGGCTCTTAAAATTTCGGAATTGTATTTAATATTAATCGGCTCAGTATACATTGTTTTCTAGACTTCTTAGTTTAGTTTACAAAAGAATTGAAATAATTATTTAATTCCAATACTGGATTTTTAGATTAAAAAGTCAAACTTTTTTTAGATTAAAAGTCAACTTAGGGATTTCTGTTTGAATATTATAATAGCACGATTGACTTAGTGCAATAAATGTGCGCCTAAAAACCTTACTAATATCAGTTTCCGACTTATAAGGTTTTGCCTGCATAAAGTTGGCATTATAAGACTTACTTCAGTATAAAAAACCAAAAATTGGGAAAATTGTACTTAGTGAATTTTGCCTGTAAACCAACCAGCCCTATCGGGAACTCCGCATGGAATCGAATTTCAACGGAGAAAAAATTCCATCCGAATCAGTAACATCATCGGGAATTCCGCTGGACTGACAAATAAATTTTCTTATGTGGTAACCCGCTTTCGGTTTTTCGAAATTAGCTGTTGTATGTCAAAATGACATTTGTATGATATTTTCTATGCTTCAGAAAGAAAACAATTTTTAATTTTTAACAAATAAAGACTAAAATGGATTCCTTTGCAATATTTCTTAAGGAGGATGAGGAATATGAAAATAAGTTACGAAATCTACGAAGAGAGCGGAGGCTATTGAGATGTCAGTTTGATCCATTTAATTTGCCGGATGTAGCGTATTTACAAGCTTAAAGATTAATATGTACAAGATAATTAAAATGCGGTTTATTCTTGTTTTTAGCTTTAAGAAAAACTTTCGCCTCGATAAGTCTGCATTTCAATATGTTTTGGATCAGTTAAATAGTGAACTTCCACCAACCATGAAATCGTTTGGGATCACAGCGACGGAGAAATTTTGTGTGTTTTTGACGTTTTTAGCCGAGGGTAGTTATAAGCATGGTGTTGGCCAAGATTATGGCATAGTTTTAGCGCAGTCATCAGTCTCTGAGTGCATTTCACAAGTATTGAATGTATTAGAGAAAAAACTCTGTCCTGTTTGGATTCAGCTCCATATGACTGAGGACGAAAGAGAATGTGCTAGGAGAACTTTTTATGCCCGAAGCAGGCTTCCCAGTGTAATAATGTGTGTAGACGGTACGCACATTAAAATACTTCCACCTTGTGAAGAAAAACATCTTTTTTTGAACAGGAAAGGGTTTTCCAGTTTAAATGCTCTCATCATTTGCGACCATTACTGTGTTTCCATGAGCCAGTGTAGAGTTTTCGTTAAGTAAACAGAAAGCTTTTTCTCTCAAGATCACTCGATGCTGTTTCCATGACGATTCTGGGTTAAAGCACTGACATATAGATATGGACTGCTAAATAAGCAAAATCCCATACAAAAAAGTGGCACCAAAAACTATCGTTGTCTCGTTCCCCCTTCAAAATCCTATGAACTTTAATCGGTTTTAAAATAAAAAACAGTTCAGTGCATGTCAGCGATATAAACATAATTAGAAAAAACTAGACAGCTATAGAGTTTTTTCTTCTTTCTCTATTTTCTTTATTTTTAAAAGTTCGTTAAACAGAGGGAAAAAACCCTCACATATTTAAAAAAAATACATTTATTTAACGAAAAAACTGCTACTAAATAAAAAATAATGATGGAAAATTATTTCTATCAATTATAACATACATCTTATTACTTAGTTTCCTCTAAATTCGAAAAAAAAAATTGTTGTTTACATAGAAAAGGTCTTCTTCTTCTGGAGAAAAATGGTGCCATTGAAAGTTTTCAATTAGCAGTCCATATCTATATGTCAGTGGATTAATGTGACAGATAATTAATTTTACATTGCCTCGCCGTTGGTATATGTGCAGTAAAGGATACTGAAACACACACATATGCAAAACCCGGCTTAATCGGACTGGCTTCGTTGAGTTTACTTGGTTTAACGACATTTTACTCAATCCCCGTTTCCATGGGCGCTTAATCTGAGTAAGCTCAGGATACACTCTACATGGAAACACAGTACATGACATGCGCATTCGAAGTGTTGATGCTCGTTATCCTGGCTGTAACCATGACTCTCACGTTTGGAGTTTAAGCGATGCACGTCAGTATTTCGAGCAACAATACCAACAAGGAGTAAGAAATAATTTTATATTGGGAGATGCGGGTATCCGTTAGAACCATGGTTAATTACACCCTTTCGTGCACCAGAGGAATCAAGCCGGGAAAGTTGTTTTAACAAGGCGCATTCTAAGGGTAGAAATGTAGTTGAACGTACTATCGGCGTGTTAAAAAATAGATTTCGTTGTTTACTTGGTGCAAGGCAACTGCACTATTCTCCGAGAAAGGCAGTTCAATTTGTAAACGTGTGTTCTGCCTTGCACAACATTTGTATTTCTTTTAATGTTGAGATTATTAATGATGAAAATGTTGCACAAGAATTACCTACTGAAGATGACAATTTCGACGAAACTGAAGTGAATTCAGGTTTGCAGAATGAGGCTCGAAGAATACGGAATAACATAATGAACTCTTTATAATTATAAACACAATAAAATGAAAGCGATTTGAAAAATATTTGGTTTTTATTAAACAAGAATTCAGTCTTCATAGGTAGATACTTAAAAAAAATTAAAAACATTCCATAATTAAATAAAATCTAGTTAATTCATTACTATCACAGAAAAAAAATTGAGTCCTACTCTAATAAAAAAATTAACTAATATTTATAACATAGTGTTTTGGATTTCCAGCATTTTTTTTTTATTTCTATTTTCTGCTTTGTTAGTTCCTCCATAACTTCATTGTGGCGCTTTCTTTCATTTCTATTTTCTTTTTGTACTTCGTACATTTTTTCAATGCCTGAAATGACAAAATATATTTATTTATACTATACATTACAACTTAATTACCTCTATAAACGCGTTTAATGCTTGACCTCAAGTCCTTTTGGATTTCGATTTGAGTTTTTAGTAACTCGGCTACCGGATTTTGTTTCGGCTCTAGACGTGGCCGTCGTGGAGTACTTTCCACTAGAGAGTCAATGGACAGATTCTCTGAATTCTGTACTACAGCTTCTTTTGATGTTGATGGCATCCCAAATCTTTGTGCGGCTGTGATGCCATCAATGTTTTTTTGTCATTCCTTTATAATATATATGTAAATATATATTTATAAATGTAAACATATCTGCGGCTTGGTGCTAAAAGGGGCAATGTCAAAGATAAACTTTTGAGTTTCTACTTTATAGCGAGTAGAAATGAGATTAAAGTTATTAAATTCCATGTAAACTGTTCACTGTTTCAGGCTAAAATAGCACCATGCCACATATATAATAATTAACTTTTTAACTGATCATCATCAACTCGACTGTACACACTAACCTGTTATGCGGATGACCGTTTCTTCAGTATCTGTAAAGACATGAATACGATTCGGTCCACCGCCCGTCGCATTAACTTCTTTTTTATTTTGAGTAAGTTTTTTTTTAATATATGATTTGTAGTCTATCCAAACCTGTAAAAAAAAATAATTAATCATGCTATCTGGTATTTCCTGTTAAACTCACTTTCCGCCAAGAATTCCCATCTCTTGTTGGAGGGCCTATTTGATTTAACTCTTTTTCGCAGTTTTCCCAAAAAGTTTTAACAAATTCTTTGCCTCTTTTTGAGAATCCTTGAGCGATTTCAGGGTTTTCCTCAAGGAGGCCCACCAACTTTTGGTACTGTAGCGAATTCGTTGTCTTCGACATTTTCTTTAACAAAACACTCTCCGCTTCAGTTTTACAACGGCGGCAAAATCGAATGAAATGTCATTTCAAGCGGAATTGCCGATGTCAATTACAATGGAATTTTAATTTCGAAAATTTTCTCCGTTCCGCCGGCGTTGCCGATGTGATAAGAATCGAATGGAAAAATAATGGAACTAAAGCGGAGTTCCCGATGTGAAAAGGATGGAATCGAAACAAAATCGAATTAAAGCGGAGTTCCCGATAGGGCCGAACGATATAGCGTACTTGAATGGGAGCTGGAAACAATCTCAGCTTTCAAGACAGTTCTCAATTCTAAAGGTCCGGTTACACGCATCGATCTGCTTGTGCAAATTGACTGGCGCAAGTCAATTGGTGCAAATAAACTGAGTGAAAATGAACCAATCACCAGTGAACCATTTGGTTCTACTTAAAAACAGTTGGTACCCTTTTGCTAATTTGACACGATTATTATATTATATTGATTATGATAAGGTCGAAAGAGCGTCATAAAATTTCACCATTCACCATGCTGAGGGTTGTAGCTGAGGCTTGAACATGAACATCGTTTAAGTTCTCATGCCAAACACCAACCTCAAGCCGATTTTCTAAGAACACATATTTTGCACAAGGCAAACCTTTTGGCTTACGCAAGCGAAAAATTAGCGTTTACACGTAACGATTCACTTGCGCAAGCCAATTGGCAAAAGCAGATCGTTGCGTGTAACCGGACCTTTATACAATTAATCTCTATTTTTTTTTCTAATAAATTTTCACTTTCCATGTTTCTCTTTTAGGTGGATTTAAAGCTGTAAAACAAATAAAGGAGAGCAATCCTTGTGTAAAAATATTACTTGCAATTGGTGGATGGAGCGAGGGTTCCGAGAAATATTCTTTGGTAATTTATAAATAAGAAAAAAAATTTAAAAAATTTCAATTATTTTTCAAGGTCGCCGAAACCGTTGAGAGTCGGGAAAAATTTTCCCGAAAAGCTTTGCAATTTTTAATCTACTACGGCTTTGATGGTTTAGATGTTGATTGGGAATATCCAACATCCAGAGGAGGACTTTCTGCTGACAAAGAAAACTTTGTTGCTCTGCTGAAAGTTTTGAAAAGTAAACTTCACCCAAGAAGTCGCTTACTGACAGCAGCAGTTCCTGCATCTTTATATATGACTAAACAAGCCTACGATGTCCAACAAATCTGTGAAACACTTGATTTCGTATCGCTAATGGGATATGATATGCATCAATCAAATGCCACAAGCACCCATGCCCCTCTTCATCCAGAAAAGCAAGAATCCAACACAAGAGAGACTGTGGATAAAGTCATTCAATATTATAAAGCCAATGGTTGCCCGTCAAAAAAAATTATTTTAGGAATTCCAGCTTATGGCAGGACTTACACCCTTAAAAGCAAGAGGTCAAACAAAATTGGTGCATCGGTATTAGGAGTTGGTAAGGCTGGTCCTTATACTCAAGAACCGGGATTTTTAGGGTACAATGAAATTTGTGAAATGCAGAAGAAAGAATCTGGCTGGAAGACAACGTATTTAGATAAAAGTGCGTCAGTATATACCGTTAAAAATGATGTTTGGATTAGCTATGATGACCCAAAGACTGTTACACAAAAATCGCAGTACGCGTTGCATGAAGGATTAGGAGGAGTCATGTTTTGGTCAGTAGATACCGATGATTTTCGAGGATTTTGTTTGCAGAAGTCATATCCACTTCTTGTGGCTGCGAATAAAGGCTTGCAAAATATAATTTAAACGCATTTTTGTTTACAACTGATTGTCATGAAAATATTATAAAATGCATTAAATTGTTTTTTCTATTCCATTAAATTTTTGGGACCTTAATTTTGAATATTTTTTTCCCAAAAGCGAAAATGACTGTTAAACATTGAAGATGTTAAAACAGACTAAACTATTTTAGGTTGCACGGCATTTATTCAGAATAGTCGTTCTATCTTCTTTTCAATGCCATCTATGATTATAAGGGCATCTGAATAGTAAATATTTGTTTTTTCCTGTACTAATATTATTAAATGGAAGTTTTTGTTTATTAAGAATATAGAAATGATTGAATAATAATGATGACTCGATTCAATTTCTATATACCTATAGACATTATCTATACATAACATATAAATCGCAATTAAAAATCAACTTTTTATTAACAAATGTTTAATTAGATAAAGGAGAAAATCTTGCAACGCAAAATCAGCCTAATTTATCTACTTAATCAACAATCTATTTTTATGCCCTAAAAGGCATAAAATTTGTCAACATTAAATAGAGTCCCCCTTACATTATAACCCTTTTCGCATTTACATTAATCAAGACTGAAGCTACCGCAACAATTTAATGGTGATTGATATCAAGTACTGAATAAATCAATTTCCCTTCAATAGGGTTTTGCGTGACTAAAAAAGGAGAAAAGGAATAATATAGTTTCTTCCACATTAAGGTAACATAATCGATTGGTATTGGTAAGGATTTTTTAAAGTAACATAATATAAGAAAATGGAAAACCATGGAATCGTATCAAAAAACGTTGGGAAAGTGTTTATATCAACGTTGGGAAAGTGTTTATATTGGAAATTGTAGATTTTAAATATGATTCAGTGGTATTTCAACCACCATATTAGTATAAAATGTATATTGCAATGTTTTAATAATCATAATTTTGTTGGCTTTCCAAAAAAAATATTACTAGTTGTCGTTCAATTGCTTGCAGTAAAATCTCTAGTTGTTCACAGTACAGTTGTGAATTAATAGTCTGATCAGTTGGAAGTGGCGCATTTTCTCTTTCAGTCCTAAGACAGACCCAGCATCGCTCTTTTCAACGGCAATGCCTCACAGAACCCAGAATTTGGTTTGAGGTTAGTTAACTGACAATTTACAAGGATGTTCTCTATACTACTTTATAAAATAATTTTAAAAATGTTTCAAATTAACACAACATACAAATAAAACTTTAAATATTTTTTAGTACTTTTTCGCATAAGCTTATGTCATATCTTCAAAATTAAAGGTAGTTACGTAAAAATTATCTAGACATATGCATATACTTCATAGAATATATTGAAGGCAGTTCTACAAAAACAGGAATTTAAATGGGCTCGGCTCCGGGATTCATCATTTTAGAAGCTATGTCCTTAAAGGTAAATTCAAATAAAAGTTTACATTGGTTTCTAATTGGGCATTCAAAATCAGTTGCTTCAAACAAAAATAGCTCAAAATTAGCTCCAAATAATAAAAATTAATCAAAATTATCACTTCTGTGGCGCGATATTGCAAAATCCAAAGTTTAAGCCTAATTAGTGGCGTTTAACAAGCAGTTTACTTAAAGAACTTTAAGAGAAAAACCTCAATCATAAGTTTTTGTTTGCCAGAAAATCTGTAAAGTTTATATAGTTAGATTTTTTCGCCAAGATTTTCTTCAATTAATAAGAGGCAACACATACATATTTTTATCACTTCCCTGGCATCTAAAAATCCGTTAAAATCGCCTATAAATTGAGTAGGAAGCGACTTTGCTGCTTTGGTAATTGAAAGAAACAGGTGACGTCAGCATAGTAACGGCTATGTTTTGTTTCAATCGCTGAGCGATTAGTCGTGGGAGTGAATTTAGTGGAGATTTTGGAGTTCAGTTCAATTCTCACTCACCTGGCGCGTAATTACGTTTCAACTATAAGATATTATTAAACTTGGATTAACTGTATGTGTCTGCTTCAATTACACTGATCATTGGTGCATAATATATTTATGATAAAATTCAGCATTCTTATGGATTTGAGACATAGACTGCATACAGGCCCGGCTCTAGCGGTGCTAGCGCCCCGATGCAACTTTCTGTTAAGCGCCCTTTATAGGAAATTATGTCAAAAATTTTTTTCTTCAATAAAAAATGAAAATATTAACATGACTCTGGAACACATAAAAAACTGAAACCAAGAACTCTCAATTAAAGAAAATGTCTTTTTATCTACGAAAAGCTTTTTTTTTAGAAAACTTAGGCCCAAAACAAGGACGGCGGAGCAAAATCATTGTGGGTGGGGAGCACGTGAACAGTTAACGTTAAAATGTATAAAGTTAATCGGTCAATTTATTTACCAGTTGTCTATTGATTTATCTGGTTTTAAATTCTTTTGTTATAGCGTTACGCCCATCTAGCACCCCGATTCTTTGCATCTTCTGCTTCATCGGTTAACCCGGGCCTGACTACATAGACTGAATGCGAGCGTTTCCGAATAGGTTTTGTAAAATATTTCGCAAAACAACGAGCAAAAGTTGACGATGTAATTGGGGAATCAGACTAGGAAAGGAATAATGTTTGAAATTAATAAAACTTAACATTTACTCGAGTACTTTTTCTATAATAACCTCACTTCCCTGGTAGGCATTCTTGTACATATTTAGCTCTCTACTATATTCTCAGAAATTTTAATAGATATGTCATTTAAATCCACTTCCTATTATAATGTTTACCGAAAAATCTCTTTTAAGCAAAATTATTTGTCACTTTCCGGTGAAAAAAAATTAGAAATGCTATAACTTATTAAAATTCAAATATTTTGACTGACCCATTAAAACCTAGAATACTATCATTAATCTTCGTTTTATCCAATTTTGAATTTTGGAATACATTAAAAAAAACGAAGGGCCAAAAATAAAAATAATGTTAAGAATCGTACAGAATTAGCATAGTGGGATTACTATACAACTAAATAAAAGAGTACTTTCATGTAATGAATAATTTTAATTAGAATTAGAGGTTTAGAATGCACAATATATACACGTGATGTAGGTATAAGGAAAAAAATATGAAATTTAAAGTATGATCGATCAGTGATATAGGTGAAAAGGTGTAGCTAATAAAATTGTTACTAATACTAATAATGTCGATGGCAATTTCATTGACTTGGTAAATCGTAATGATAGGAGTATTTTCCTAAAGTCTACTGATCGTTATGGAATCCAAAAAATCATACTAAACTTGAAAGATAAGAGGGGTGGAGTCCATGCCATTAGTAGCAGGCTGCTAAAGTGTCTGGCTAGTGTTATTAGTTTGCCATTGGAGCAAATTTTTTTTATTATTGTATAAGTAAGGCAATCTGGCCTACTCTATTAAAAAAAGCTGAAATAATCCCAATATTTAAATCAGGCAATAAGCACCTTAAAACAAATTACAGACCTATCTCCTTAATATCGAATGTGGCTAAGATAGTTGAACAAATTATATTATAGTCGACTCTATGACTTTCTTACGAATAATAATATTAATTCTGATAACCAGTTTGGCTTTATGAAAAACAGAGGTACTAAGGATGCACTTGTTTGTGTTTCAACTTTTATAATTACTAGCTGGAAGCCGGTGCGCCTCACTGCACCCATCATAGCGAAATAAATGAAGTTGTAAAAAATATTTTGACAATGGCCATTGCCATTAGAACAGCATATTCCAGGTGCTTCTTTTGCAAATTTTAAAGCATAACAATATTGGCACAATTTATCCCTTGGACCGGACCAACCACAACATTAGGTGCATGCTGTAATAGTGATATTTATTGTAATTGAATGTTTCCATCTTAAAATCGGACTGTTCTTAAATGTTGAATGATGTCGGTCCACGGACATTAACTAATAATAAACGTAAATAAAAACATTCAAAGCAAAATCAAATCGCGAAAAAACTTGTCAATGTAGTGGATGGTGGTCGTTCAGCCCTTCCGGCAGCATTATCCGTTGTAAAATATACACTTTGGCAATTTTCGAAATGAACTACCAAATAAACCACAGTTGGATATCTTTTATGAATCGCGTCCCTGATATTGTGTTATTTCGTCGATCGTATTTGCATTAGCAACACTAAAAACAGCCGTGTCACTCCGTTTCGTGACATATTTTCATATTAGACGGAGAGCCAGGGTCTCCCAGACGTACGTCAAAGTATAAATGCTAAATTTTTTTCTATGTATTGTCACTACTGTAGGTAACAACGCTGGGGGGTTACAAATATTGGCTTGTGGTGCTTTCGGCCGGTATCAAGTGTTAAAGGTGCGCAAAAACAGAGCTCATTTACGTTCAAGTATAAAAGCTGAAATTTATATATAGTATTAAAACAACTATTTAATGACAGTATTTAAAAAGCCAGACCAATCCGATGGGTCTAACACTTCCCCAGACGCGATATAAGGCAGCTAGAAGTAATATATGAGAGCGCATTAAAAATTTGCTGAGCTCAATTTTGTATTAATTGTTATATTTTATTCACAGTTACAATGCATTTAATCATTGTCATTGTTATCTTTGTCATCTTTTCATTATTTTCATCATCATCTTAATAATTCTTGGATTAAAATTAATTTTTTGAAAAAGATGTACCTGACGAAGTTCGTATTGCATCACTGACAAAGTACGGCAATTGATCGCCTTCGAACCATTTAAAGTTATTGGTTGTCATTAGGGCCCCATACACTACAAGGTTTTATGCGTACAAACAAGGCGTTCAAACAAAGATTGACAGTGTGTGGTGAATTTGGTTTTTGGTTCTATGTTTGTCACAAGTTTGTCCCAAATATCAAAACGTTTTGATTTTTTCGTGGTTTTATCTGACAGTTATCTCCATAACATAAAAAACGTCTGCTCTGGTGTTGTTTATTTTGTTTCGGTGTTTTTAGTAATTAGCTGTATTTATGTATTTAGTTTTGCTGTAAAACCTTATAGTGTACAAACAAGTGTACAAACAAGTTTGTCACAAAGACTGTGGGACATGTTTGTACGCATAAAACCTTGTAGTGTATGGGGCCCTATTTATTATCCATCCGTAATTTTTCGGGTTGTATGTATGTATATGTTTGGGATTTTCAAGTGAAATATTGATCAAAGATGATATCAATGCGAGACGCCATAACATTGCAGAACTTTTGTACAAAAAATTTTGAAATATTCCCAAACGTCTTTGGAACTTCTATCATCGTATTTAATGAGAAGAAACCGTCGATAATAATTACATCTATATGAGGGGGTGACTGGTGTTCTATTCCTTTTTCCAAATGAATAGAACGCAACACAAATTTTTCTGTTTTACAAATAGTACCATCTCGATGGCACATCGACATAGCCACTGGTGTTATGGGGAATGAAAGAATTTTAGATATATCCATATTGAATCTATGGAAATTCCAAGCATAGGTTCAAATAAATCTCGCTGGATTTTATTTCTTATATTTCACCTTCTATTTAAACTTTTTCGTTTTTCTCAAAATCACTACTGGAATTTTTAAGTGCAACTTTTTAATTTGAAATTTTTAAATGCATACTTTTTTCAAACGACTGACTTTCCAAAATAAAAATATTTCTTTCTTGATCGCCTATCTGCTGTAATATCAAAAGAAACTTTTCTTCTACATTAGATGCTGCTATACCAGAAGTAATATTAATCTATTGAAGGCACTGAACGGATTGATGAATTGATTGAAAGTCTCAATAAAGTTCTCCAATTTTGTAATACTATGTTTAATATTATTATTATCTAAA
The DNA here is from genome assembly GCA_963855945.1 of Thereva nobilitata. NCBI lineage: Eukaryota > Metazoa > Arthropoda > Insecta > Diptera > Therevidae > Thereva > Thereva nobilitata. Next base: position 94,282,711 of record OY979695.1, read on the forward strand.
TCTGCACTTTTCTCGGTGCATTTGATCTTGTACAGCGTCTGGAGGTGTTAGACCCATCGAATTGGTCTGCCTTTTTAAATATTGCCATAAAATAGTTGTTTAAACACTATATATCGTCGTTGCGACCTTAAGATCTCCTATGTGCAAAATGTAAAACTTTAGGAAAACTGAAAAAAACTGTTTTGTGTAAAAATTACTTGAACAACCAGTTTTGCTTTAAGTTGTATACATACTAACAATGGAATTTGATGTTATGAATAAAACCTTTGAGGGGGACATAAGATATTTTTTGCTTTTTCTTTCATGTGGAAGTAATTATCACGTTCACATTAGAGATTTCAAATTGCCAACTTTTTAGGACTACATAGGAGTATTTTTTTATAACTGCAAAATGAGTTGAAGTTATTGTTATATCAACATGGGAGTTTTTGCCATCGATGGAGGACATCATGAAGTTTACATTCAATTAAAAAAGTTAATTTCAATAAAAGTGTCACATAGGAGATCTTAAGGTCGCAACGACGATATAAATTCCAGCTTTTATACTTTAAGGTAAATAAGCTCTCTTGTTGCCTTATTTCTGAAGTAATCGATACTGAAGGAAAATCATTGGTAAACTTCGATAATATATATGCTGCTATTTTACATGAAGCCAAGCCATTTTTAGAAAACAATTCAATAGTCGATTTACCTCGAGTATTTCTCTGACTCGGGATAGAACCTCCTATTTCTGACATTATTAATCTTGCAGCAGAAAATGTTTTTTTTTAATTTCGATTAGATTTAGATTAGCTACATGATGTAAGCATAAAAAGTGTAAAATTATATGAAAATCAAATTATATCTTGCGGGTGCCCCAACGAATTCACATTTTTAACTTTTTCTCGCATTTTCAAGGTCGTTGGAGCACCCCAAGATATAACTTGAGCAAAAACAAGTAAAAATAGTCTATAATTACAATTTACAACTAGCCTATAACTTCTTAGATGTTATAGGGCGAATGTGTGAATACTCCAGTTAGCAGTACAGAGTACATGTGCCCCATCCCACTTAGGCTAGTCAAATTGCCGAAAAAACCTTGTGTTTTTGCCAACCGAGCCATCCGCAAGGTCAAATATGGAAAAAAGAGGAAAAATTCCGAAGAATTTGATGAACTACTTTTGCGCTGGTAATTGCGTCAAAAAACAACCAAAAACAGTTTTTCGTCACTGGCTACCAAACTGACTGAGGCTTTCGACAAGCTCTCTCACACTATTATAATTTTCAAACTAAAAAATTAGGCTTTCCGCATGCCCTTGTGGTATGGTTCCAGTCATACTTAGCCAACAGAACCTACCAGGTACTATTCCGCGGAGTCAAATCTAAAAACATCTAAGCGTCCTCTGGTGTCCGGCAGGGCAGTCATCTCGGTTCTCTCTTTTTTATTTTATCAATTGATGGCATTTTTACCCTCCTTCTAAGGCACTGTAAAATCCTTATTTACGCTGATGAGATCAAACTGTACCGCCACATAAGAAGTATCGAGGATTGCAAAATTCTGCAAGCAGACATAAACACCTTCCATTCTTGGTGTTCCAACAACAACCTGGTCCTTAATATTTGTAAATGTGAGGTCATGACTTTTTGTAGGAAACGTGGTGTTATAACTTATGACTATACTTTTCTCGATAACAAGGTCCGCACTCCGCACTCTCCCGCACTAACTCTGTAATCGATCTAGGGTTAGAAAGTAAGTTGGATTTTTCCATCCGCATCAATTATATCTCTTCCAAGGGCAATTCAGTCCTGGGATTTATAAAAAGACTAGCTGGGACCCGGTGCGCCTATGCTGCACCCATAAACCAATAGTAGTAATCAGGTGATATGAATTTTAATATACAGTAGGAGAGTTTGAAAAATGCAATTTTTTGGTATTTTTGATTTCAAATAACAAAATGTGAAACTATTAGGTATCTGACATTTTGATCAAGACAATAAAAACCATCCATTGACATGGCATTTTTCGAGATATGAATTTTCATACACAGATGAAGTGTCTCCATGAACCACTTATTTTCTGTATTTTGGATAGCTGGGACCCGGTGCGCGTTGCTGCACCCAACGTTTAAACATTTAAAATCAATCCAAACCTTCAAAATTCAACTCTTCTTAACCAGTAACGAAAAACCAACTATTCCTATAAAAGTTCGAGACATTGGATTCAAAATGCATTTATTTGCAGTGTGACCAAAATTACCTATTATTGTAAAGCTCTGGGGCTGACAATATTTTTTGTCGGCGTGGCCCGTAATAAAGTTATGGTTCTTTCTGGTAAAATAAACACACACGAATATCCTTAAAAATATAACTACCCACCAAAAATAAATATTAGTGAAAGACTATTTTAAAATAAGGCTTTTTCCAGCAACTATTAGACACATAGTATAATTTCAAGAAAATATGTCATATGCACAGTGTTATCCATGCTATAATCTTTTTTCGTATGGACTTTTAGTTAAATTAAACACTCAATAATCGACAAATATTATTACATCCTGAAAGAAAAAAAAATTAAAGGATTATATCTACTAATTTCATATTTAGAAATGGACTTTTGACGGTGATGGACATTATACGCTACAAATTACATGTCTTGCAATTGCTTGGCCCCTGGGTTCTCATCTGCAATGTCACTGACTCAGGTTTTATTTGTTTACCCAGATGCCAGCCTCTTCCCGTATTGCAGAATCCTAGACTTATACCTAAAAATTCAGAGGTGATGGGTTTCCTTCCTTCTTATCCATTATACATAAATCATCCCATATTTCCGTTTCTCCTTACCACCTTTCCAAAAAAACCTTGTTGATCAATTCTGAACCTATTGCTTAGAGAGCTTCAGGATACACTACATTCAATGTTTTTCCATTTGTAGCTAGAATGTCAAAATTTTCCGATTTTCCAACTCTTGAACAACCTACATACAGCTAACCGTGAAATGACACTTATTTGGCAAAATTCTTCCGCCATATTGGCCCCACAATTTTGAATAAGTTTTGATCATAAATTCGTTATTTACTTCCTTAAAAATTCCCATATACCGATTTTAATTGGAATCGGAATACAATTCGCAAACTCGTCGGCCATATTGGCGCGGCCATTTTGAATTTAAATTTTGATCATAAAGTCGTTATTTGCTACCTTAAAAAACCTCAGATACAGATTTTCATTGGAATCGGAACACAATTTGCAAATTCGTCGGCCATTTTGAATTTATAAGTTTTGACCACAAATTTGTTATTTGCGACCTTAAAAACCCCTAGATACCCACTTTCATTGGAATCGGAATAAAATTGGCAAATTCAACCATATTTCTGCGGCAATTTTGAATTTCGGTCATATTTCGGCGGCCATTTTGAATCTCGAAAATCGGGCTTCGAGGTGCATTATGGGAGACCTCCACGGACCTTCATGCAAAAATTCAAAGCTCTGCGATGATTTTCAACGAACAGCGCCATCTAGGAGTGGCTTTAGAAAGTAATAAAATAGCCTATGTTCTTCCCTTTAATGTAAATAGCATATGATTAAAATTTCATTAAGATCGGTTACACGGTGTAGGAGCCTATTGCGTACAGACAGACAGACAGACAGACAGACAAACATTCAGTTTTATATAGTAGATGGTGCCGGGAATTCAACAACCCCCTCATCACTAAGCACTTGTACAAATCTTTAGTTAAGCCTTTACTTGAATACGCCTCCCAGGTATGGTCTCCTTACTACTCCTTCCATGTTGGTAGAATCGAATCGGTTCAAAGGAAGTTCGTCCGATTTTCACTCAGCCACCTCCCGTGGGATGACTCACTTATTCTTCCGCCTTATGAGAACAGACTTAAATTGCTCAGCATAAGCTCTCTCCATAAGCGTCGCAAGGTCGCTGACGTTATATTCGTTCATCGGCTGATGAACGGCAAGGTGGTCTCAGGTTTCTTACGAAGCCGTACGTCATTTAGAGTGAATAACTACAACCTGAGACGTAAACCTCTCTTGTACTTTAGTTCCTCTAATACCAATTATGGCATATACGAACCTGTTAATCGCATGCTTATAAATGTTAAAAAAAATATGAGGGTTTTTAGCATCCTAATCAGTGAAGTTGTCCTTGAAAGGACTCTTTTTAATGTGGCATGACTCCCTGTGTGCCCCACTCTTTCTTTATTTTTGCACGCTTCTCTGTTTGATGTTTGCGCTATAGTATATATGTTGTATTATATTTTGTGTCTGCATGTCTTAGCTGAAGAGCCCCTACCAGCCCCTACCAGAGAGGAAGTACTCCTTGATTTGTGAGAATAAAAAAATAATAAGGCCTCAGGGTCTGACAGCGTACCTGCGGAACTCATTAACATTAAGCAAGGCGGAGAGGAAACTATCCAAAAACTGCTTGAAGTAATAGTGGAAATAAGAATTTTTTGGTTTTTTTTTAAATTTTTGTGTACATATAACTTTTTTCTGAGTATCTGAAAATCAGTAGGTAACTTTGAACGACTGTGTCTCAGTCAATTTTTAACGAAAACTTTCACTTATTGGATGCCATTTTAAAGGAAATTGCGTCAGCTTTCAGGGCCTATACCTAAATCCACTCAGAAAAAAGTTATAGGTACACAAAAATTTAAAAAAAAAACAAAAAATTAAAATTTTTCGGTTTTTTTTAAAAGTTTTTTTGACTTATTTCGGTGAAAAAAAATTGTTACTTACTTCAAAACTTGCTTATTCGATGAGAAATTCGATTATCTACAAAAAATCTTATTGTGCATTTTTTATGAAAAAGCATAGTTTTTGAGTTATAGTTGAAAAACCAAATAGAGCAAGAGCCCGTGACCGCCAGACTTACGTCCTAGTAAAAACGCTGAAAATTTTTCTGTGTAAGGAAACTACAGCAGGTAACAATGTTTGGCTACTAAGAATCCTGCGCCGCAGTGGCTTTGGCAGGAAGGAGGTAGCAAATGTGCAGAAAATTGATGCCTACTTACGTCATTTTATAAACGCTGATTTTTTGATATTACCTCTGGAATACTATTAAAAGTCACGTCCTCCATTGCCAGACGGTTTGTATAGTGAAAACCCTTTGCCAGACGCCTTTAAGGTTAAAAAATTGTATTGAACTTACGTTAATAGTTCATTCAAAACGTCGAAACGTAACACCCCGCTTTGAAACTCGTTCCCTATATGAGCCCTTGTGTACCGGCACAATGGAGCTCCTTGCTGGTGACAGCAAGGCTACTGCCATCATGCTTGGGTAGACATAAAAAAATTTTGAAACACACATCCTCCCTAGTATTCCGAAATATTCCTAGGGGATGTTAAGCCGGTCACACGGTACACGCTAGCTCGCCGGAAGGGGTCGTTGGGTGTGTGACCGGGGGTTACCTATTTGGTTCACCACTTACCTTGATGCTATTCCAAGAAAAGACTCTGCATATCGTTCTCGGTCTTCGGTCGTCCTTAAGGGTGTCCTGGTCCAACCCTACTGCATCGGGGGACCTGTAATACAGTTAGCTCAACTACGTGAGAACCCTAGTGAAAGATCTCCCTTCCCGACCATCCTGGAAACTCATCGGAACCAATCTAGCAATGCATGTTAGATAAAGAATCACACAGGATAATTAAGTCTCAACATATATTTTTAATTAATTAGATTAAATCTCTAACACTCTACCACCTTAAGGGTATATAACAACAATAGTCTGACAATAACAATGGTGTCGGGTTTTGTGTGTGTGGTGGTATATAGGGATACAAAAAAACTCTGAGCCAATGGTAAACTTGGACAACAACAAAAAAAAACACAAGGGAAGTGACAACGTCGATTTGGCCAAACGATGTTTCAGGACAATATGCCTTTGTATATCTAATATCAGACAAACAATTCCCCAGCGGGCACAAGAGGAGAACGCTCCTGGCAATCGAAAAAAAAATAAGAAGATCAGAGGGCAATTTGTTCAATTAGAACAGTCGAGGGTTTGTTTGCATCCACCATAAAAAACCAAACTCCGTGTAACGATATTTTTACAGCGAAAAAGTGGGCTAATAATGTAGAACAGTGGGATAACAGAAGATGACTATACATATTATAATCCAAAAATATGTGTAAATTTTATATAATTAATTTAGGTAATTGAATGTGAATATATGTAAATAAAGTTTTAAATATAATTATTTAAATGTGAACATAGATAAACAAAATTTTAAATATAGTTATTTACAAATGAATATATGTAAATAAAACTTCCAATGTGATTAATTAAAGGTGGAAAAAACCGAACTGTATCCTCATGGGGCCAGTACGTGTTCTTTTACACCCAATAAGTACACTAAGTGATCTATTATTAACAAGAAAAATGTTACACCCGCAATCTACTTAACAACTCAAGAGCATCCGATGTGCAACTGATGGATGAACAAAGTGTGCAAAATGAGTCAACTTAGTAACACTAGTTAACTATGTGAAAAAGCCTCTAGTTTAATGTTCACTTCTTCTTGAAGACAACGTCATCCCGACGCAAGGTGTTGTTTTTCCTACTTTGGTTGAGATGATATCTTGCTAGGCGATGTTTAACTGACACTACCATGCTCCTCTCAAGGTGGCTTAATATACTTCCTGCCGTCCGAAAAGATTTGACCGTGCAGGCAACGACTAGCTATAACCTAACGTTCGTACACCCCGTTGATAACGGAAGACCTTCTCCTTCACCTTTTTTGACGCCTTGGACTTATTTTCCTCGGAGTATAGTTGGGCTGTTACCCCTCGCTTGATTAGGTATTCAACATTCACAGCCGCTTAAGTTATTTAGGTGAGAACAGTCAGTTTGTTAGCTTAAAAAAAATGGGGTTCGTGCAGATTCCTTCCCGCTTCTATGCCTTCTCGTGAACACCCAACGAACAGATAAAGAAAGGTTGGTACATACCAATTTGCCGATTAACAGGCAGCAAAGACCAGGCACAATCCCTCCCGGGGATCCGGAATTTTTCCCTTCTTGGTTGCTTTACTGCTACCCCAACGACAGTGATGACTTCTATTTACCCCTAAGGTTGCCTCCAGTTGACACGGCGCGGATGTATACAGCGGCCTCAACACATCTGCGGAGCTCCTCTGTTAGCGGGTCCAGGGTGGATCACTCTAAGGATGTGCAGCGTCTGCTTTCGTTCCTGCTAGTGCTATGGTCCTTCTGGTTCCTTAGTGTGCTGACCGGATATCCACTAGTTTTAATATAATTATTTCTCGTGCAAAAAAATCGAATTATTTCTCGTGAAAATTGAGGTTGACGAAGGTGCTATCGACCGGATTTTTTTTGATTCTTCGAAAAACTTGTAGAGACGGCCACGGTGCTATCTAAAGTCGGTACACTTAATTTCACATACCAGTGGGCAAATGTTACCACTGGTATGTGAAATTAAGTGTACCGACTTTAGATAGCACCGTGGCCGTCTCTACAAGTTTTTCGAAGAATCAAAAAAAACCCGGTCGATAGCACCTTCGTCAACCTCTAAAAATCCATCACTCCATTCCCAAAAAAATTCGATCCCCATCAAAAATTTTTATTTTTCTCCCACCTACTTTATTCGAACATTTTGTAATCCAATTTTTTTCCGGACAGTGAATTGCTAACTAGTTTGATAAATTTCCGCGAGATGGGGGACCAATTATTAAAGAGAATTTGTCGACAAATAACCGACCGTTACACTTGAGAGTCATAGTGGAGTAAGTCAAGTTTAAAAAATTCGGAATACAATGACTTACCCCACCACTTTTATTCTCAAAAATATACCGCTTTTGTTTGCAATGATAACAACGCGCTGCCTTCAGCAGTTGTAACGGTAACTTGTAGCTAGTTTAAATAAGGTGCTGAACAGGAATGCGTAAATGATAAATTTTAGTCTTAACTCAGTTTTTAAAATTTTTTGACTTACGCCACTATGATTCTCAACGGCTCATATGTTTTTTGGATCGCTGATAACGAAAATCCCACAGTAGTAAAATACGGGCCTCACCCTTAAAAACGCAAAAAATACCCCAAGGGGTTTTTTTGCGATAATTTCAATAATAATTAAAAATAATCAATGAAATACACTTTTTCCATATTTATTTGCAAAGGTGGTTGATTTATATCAAATCAAGTCAAATTTTATGATACACATTGTTGGCCCTATGATTTCACTTGTATTGTCCGATAAAAAAGGTGACGAAGTAACTTCCCCTTCATTTTTTATCTTTCTTTCAAGAACATTGCGTGTAGTGTGAAAGTTATTCTGCCTCTTTTTATCATAGATATTACTTCTTTGATATTTTGACTTTTTCGCTCCCATTGAAATTTTTATCAGCTGATCTCAAGGTCCCTGAAACATTTTTAAAAATTTGTTCTAGCTCATCACTCCTATTATTATTGCTCGCTGGTAAAACGCAGACGAAGCATTGTTAGGAAGAATTGAAAGGAGAATCGTTTTGCTGATAGTGCTGGGGAAAGTACTGTCAGGAAAACGGAGACCAGGTCGCCCTTGGAAAAGATATATAGACGACGTTAAGGCAGACTTAAGACAGGAGTAAGAAACTGGAAAAGACGGGCCAGAGCGCGAATCATGGAGGCGAACGCTGGAGGAAGCCAAGGCCAATAATAGGCTGTGGAGTTCCTGATGCTGATGTCTTAGCTGAGAAGTGCACCTTTTGTGCTAGAAGGGTAACTCTTACTCTATTAAAAAGGGTATTTTTTTCGAAAACTATTTATTATTTTGCAAATTTTCAAAAACGTTTTTATTTCACTCCTCAAGGACTATACTTTGCGTCAGTTTCGTTACAAAAGGTTTTGTTTGTAAAAGATATGAGCATTTAAAAAAACGTGATTTTTAGCGGCTTTTTGCAATAATTTATTTGTTTATTTTAATCAAATTGGTGTCATTTCAAAAGTTCTACAAATTTTATTTGAACATTTTTTTATACAAAGTGCAGTTTCTTTTTTAACACGCGAAAAACTGTTTTTGGCCGGTTTTTGACGCCATTTTGGAAACGTTCCCAATGGTCTACGAGCGTCAAACGTAGTTCATCAAATTCTACGGGATTTTTCCTATTTTTTCAAATATTTGACGTTGCGGACGGCTCGATTGGCACGAAAAAATCTGACTGGCCTACATGTCTCGCGCTGAGATCCGCATGCAGAATCAGCTGAGATTTTGAGCCTCCATATTCTTGTTATTAGTCATAAAACGTATACATCTTCTAAGGTCCTTACGTTACAAATATTTTTATAAAAAGAGAATATAGGAAATTTTTAACCCCTTCTGCAGTTCATCAATTTTTACTCCATGTCTTAACCATGAAATACTCACATTCCATGGTTGTTCAACCAATTTCTCAACCGAAAGTAATTTTCTTGATTAATTCAGTTTTGCTTGCACTCATCGTTGAACTTCTTACTGTGTCAACAGAACCTTCCAAAGCGTCTTACTAGATCATGAGGGAAAAATGGGAACTGAAAAAGAAAGCATTTCGATGCTTCGGGCTTCTAAGGGAATGGAATTCAGAACAGGTAAACTAAGGTAATTCAAACAAAACGTTTTAATCTTTGCATGCACACAGGAAACACTCGCTTGCCAATTATCTTCGATACGGGAGTACAAATCTTATCAGACAATTTATTATGAGGACAAAGGGATGCTGGATCCTGTCTTCTTCCTTATTAGTGGCCAATGTATGATTTTGCAGTGCTTAAAAGTTAAAGTATGTATGTTTATTTAAAAAACTGTTCACTAACATAATGAAGTTTTACAGGTAAGAGTTATGAACGGAAAAAAATCTTATCAACTCTGTCCTGCGGATAAACTAACAGAAAAAGAGGCTAATATGTTTCAAAGGAAAGCATCTGTACAAGTTAATGTTACAACTGGTTCTTCTAGTGCAACTACATCTACAACCACAACTACTGCAGCACCTGCAGTAGAAGAGCCAGATACTGCATTGAGTGTAGAAAATCTTTTAATTGCAAAAAAGCGAGTAAGTTGAACATTAGTTGAATTTTTATAAGCACTTTTGTATTCTTTGCTCTACGAAAAATGATTTCAATCATATGCAATAGAAGTGGATAGATCCTTTACTTCAGTTTTGTAATTTGGTTTATGATGTAAGAAATGTAATATTTTAGCATCCGGCATGTTTTCGATGTCAGAAGAGTCAACAAATTTTCAAAGACGCTGGCGACGTTTAACTTAAGTTATTTAATGAAATGTTGACATTTAAGGTGCTTTTAATTTTTTGAATCGTTTTCTTCTGGTGTTTATTCTTCAAAATCACAATATGCAAAGTCTACTGGCGACCATTTTCATTCCATTTATCTTCCGCAGTAATCAGAACGCTGTATAGATGGCTATCGTGTCGATTGATAAATGATGTGATATTTGTTATGATTTTTGAAATTGTGGGTCAGTATTTGTTTTTGGGATTAAGCTTCGAAATGATTGTCGGCATTGTTTAAGCTGTAGACGTGAAACCGGATCTAGTCCCGTATGACTTCACCGGATCAAGCCTTCTATTACTTAGTTTATAGCTACTCCAAACATAATTCGATTAGCGGATCATTCTACTGAATTCCGATCCCCCCTTTACCTTAATTTCGTAGTCTATGAGAAAGCGTTCGACTCAGTTAATAGGAGCTTTGTATGGCGAGCTCTACGGCCAGGGCCACACTAACCACAGGGCTAAATGGGCTATAGCCCCGGGGCGCAAGCCTTTTCGGGGCGACAATTGTTATTTGTTTTTATATTTTTTTATTATTTTTAGTTATGAGTTATTTTTATTTAAAATTTGTTTATAACAAAAATAAGTTCTAATGATTGGTTATTGGTTATGAAATTTTAAAGACGCTTTGAAAAAATTTACGAAGAGTACTTTCAAAAGCCTGCAACAAAAGTTGAAGCTGAGAAGTTGTTAAATGAGTTCAACTCACTGGAAATTGCTATTATGGTAGCATTTCGGAGCGAAATATTAGAAATCATAGAGAAAACTAGAATTTTTATTAAAAAAATGTACTCCTTCAAATTACGCGACCATACAATTTTATTCATTAAATGTGCTGTGGTAAAATGTTTGTGTAAAATTACTGATGGCTTCAGACTGAAAACAAATCGCATAAGCTATTAATTCTGGTCCTGTCCAATACTTTTTTGGAACTTTAGGATATATCTTTCAATTGTGATTATATAGTAGTTGGCTTTGATGAGTCGCTTAGCCCAAAAAGGACAAATGGACGTTTTAGTACGTTTCTGGAATTCTAAAAACAATTAAGTCTGTACTAGATATCATTTTTGGGCAGCTAACTTAATGAGATCTTTGTTTGTAGCATAAAAAGTTTTTGCCCTTTCAAATCTACTACAAATTTCAAAGGACGGACAAATTCTCAGCAAGAAATTTATTGAAGAAATAAAATCGGGGAAAGATTCCTACCGTTTAGATGAAATTCTACCTCACACCAATCTATAAGGCATCTGATAAGCATTTACGACAATTGTAGCTGATAACTATAGAGCTGTTGCCATCCTATCATCAATACCCTAACTATTTCGAAACTCGTATACGATACGATATCCCCTCTAATCGACCCATACCTAAATTAACTACAACACGGCTTAAGAAATTGTCGTCCTAATTTCCGAACTGCTCTGTGGTATCGAGAGCGGCCATCAAATTGATGCTATTTGTACTGACTTCAGCAAGGCCTTTGATAAACTAGACTATCATATGTTAATTGCTAAACTCTTAAAATTTGGAATACCAGGTTCGACCCTTGAATGGATAAGACAATCTCGGATAAGACTATCTCTACGGAAGATCACGTGTTATCAGATTCCAAGGATTCCTTTCCTCAGGATAGTCGTCGTGGCCTTCTTCTATTCAATATATTCATATAGTCATCTCTAGTTTCATGATACAACGTAGAGTCTAGAAAAAATTCAAATATTGTCTGGAGAACTTGGAAACGTCAAGGAAATTTGGTCTTAAGAAAAAGTGGCCGCCCTGTTGAATTATACGTTTCTTTAGAAAAATCTGTACAGTCGAAACGAAATACAGAATCATTTAACCTTTACAAATTTCAAGGTATAAAATTGTGATGAGTACAAACGACGAAAATACTTTAAATTTTATGTCAATAATGATTTCCGTTTTATCAAAAAAATGAAATTTTTCGAAAAATTTTCTATTAGATTTTTTCACTTTTTTTTCAAGTTTAAAAATTTTTGCTTCTTCACCATCATAACGTTCTTAAAAAAACATACATTTTAAAAGAAGAAATAACCTCATAATATGCGATGCACAAAATTTATTGACCAATCAATTTTCAAATTTTAATTCAATTTTTGGGACTTATATTAGATATTTTGGCTTGAAATCTTAAACAGTTATTGTTCACTTTATAAAGTATAATTTCTGAAAATTTTATAATATTGCACTTAAAACACCCGAACTTAGCAGTTTTTCAGTTTTTTGTGGTTATATGTGCAGATAACAATTTTATACAGCCAATATCATAACGAACAGCCTCAATTTTTTTCGATTTTTTTCGACCTACGCATACCAAGATATACTCATCTACATTTAGAAAGAAGGAAAGGTAGATTTTTCGCAAAATGGCCGATAACTTGCGTAGCGGCGGTTAAACATGTTAAAAAAACATTTGAGACTGGAAACAATTCCTTTTTCACTAAAATCCTCCAGGCATCCCGTGTATTTTCTTAGAGGGGCGCATAATTTTTAGTAGCCCATGGGCGCCGAGTTGTCTTAGGACGGCCCTGTCTACGGTTGGACAAAATAATAGAACTGATAAAAGCTCTATACAACAATTCCAAATGCAGAGTTCTCCATAATGGAAAATTATCCGACAGCTTTGAGGTGAGCTCAGGAGTACGACAAGAATGCCTACTTTCGCCATTACTATTTCTTATAGTAATAAACGACATCCTTGTCAGCGCTCTAGATAGAAGAACAGATGGTATACAATGGGGATTGCTAGACCGTAGTTCGGCTGGCTTAAGGTTAAATCCGACTAAAACCAAAGAAATGCGGATAAATGCAAACACCCTTGAACGGACAGCGCTAAATAACGGTGACGTGAAACAGGGGCGGTTTCAGAGGGGGGTAATTGGGTAATTACCCCCCTAAGAATTTTCGTTCGCTTATTTATTTTTATTCTTAAAAATTACCACAATTTCAAACAAACTAGATAAGTTATGGTGAATCTAGTCGGCGATATATGACGGTGAATTTTTCCAAAACTGCTGGACAGTCGTGGAAGGGACCGATACCCGAGACTCCCGCTAATATGGCACGCTATGGCTGATTCCACACGAGCGTACACAGGAGTCGGCTGCAAAGTGGTTTATGAAGAAGAGGGTGAGAGATCGCTGCGGAGGGCACACAAATTTGAACGATCTTTTCAGCAGATTTTTGATCTGTGTTTGCTTGAATATCTGACCATTTTGTAAAAAAATCAAGATAGCGGTTCCAAAATGGCGCCCGATTTTTGCAATTGTGTTCCCCGACCCACCGACATGGGCATCAAATGGAAGGGCATGACAGATAGAATACAATTAGTTGTGTCGCGTCATTCCAAATTCAAAATGGCGGATTACTTTTTTCCTCACAACCCCCTCAGAATGGGTATCAAATGAAAGGGTATGACGATTGTAATGCAGTAATCTGTCTGGCGTCATTTTGATTCTAATATGGCGGCCACCACAAAATGGCGAAAAACATATAATAGACTAAAAAGTAGGAAAGAAAATGTATGTAATATGTTTTATCAAATCAATATAAATAAATATATGGGTTCATTTGCTTCCTTTGCCTATCTATGCTATTATATAAAGAGAAAAGATTTGATTGTTTGTTTGTTCCGGATAAACTCAAAAACTACCGAACCTATTTTAAAAATTCTGTCGCCAATACAAAGCTCTATGATCAGCGAGTAATATGGGGCATTTATGAGTAATGACCGAAATTGAAAATGGAAGCAGAAATATGGTTCAATTTGCCAATTTTATTCCGATTCCAATGAAAGTGGGTATCTCGAGGTTTTTAAGGTCGCAAATGACGAATTTGCAGTCAAAAATCATAAATTCAAGATGGCCGACGAATTTGGAAATTGTGTTCCGATTCAAATAAAAATCGGTATCTGAAATTTTTTAAGGTAACAAATAATGAATTTATGATCAGAAATTATAAATTCAAAATGGCCGTGCCAATATTGCGGACGAATTTTGTTAAATTTGTTCTGATTCCAATTAAAGTGGATATCTAGGGGTTTATAACGTCGCAAATAACGAATTTTTGGTCAAAACTTATAAATTCAAAATGGCCGACGAATTTTCAAATTGTGTTCCGATCCCAATGAAAATCGGTGACTGGGGTTTTTTAAGGTAGCAATTAACGAATTTATGATCAAAACTTATAAATTCAAAATTGTGGGACCAATATATCGGACGAATTTTGCCAAATAAGTGTCATTTCCCGGTTAACTGTAGCTAGGTTGTTCAAGAGTTGGAAAATCGGAAAATCTTGACATTCTAGCTACAAATGGAAAAACATTGAACATAGTGTATCCTGAAGCTCTCTAAGCAATCGTTTCAGAATGGATCAACAAGGTTTTTTTGGTGAGATGGTAAGCAGAAGCGGAAATGTGGGATTTATATGGGTTCCAGCTAGTTGTATATAATTTAAGGCAATCGCCGGAGCTAACACGCACTTTTAGTTTTTTTTGATGTTGATTGTTTTGTATTTATGGAAAAAAAATATTTAAGTTTTTTCTTTTTTTAAAATTACCCCCCCTAAGCCAGTTGGCTGGAAACGCCCCTGACGTGAAACTGGAAGGCAAATTCTGTTACCTCGGTAGTATTATAACCGAAAACGGCGGTCCAGAAGAAGCCGTCAGTTCCAGAATAAATAAAGTAAGAAGCGGATATGCATGCCTGTTTCACAAATGGAGATCGTCGGAGATCTCAATTAACACCAAATTGCGGCTGTTCAACTCCAACATTAAGGCAGTTCTTTTGAACGGTTGCGAAACATGGAAAGTCACCCAATTCATCACGGCGCGCCTAAAAGTTTTCATCAACAGATGCCTACGTCGTATTCTAAAAATCCATTGGCTAGATAGAATTTCAAATGAAGAACTATGGCGCCGTGCCCGCCAAGAAAGGATAGACGACCAAATCAGGCGAAGGAAATGGAATTGGATTGGCCACACCTTCCGACGCGAAAACGAGAATCTAGCCAAACAGGCCCTTGATTGGAATCCGCAAGGATCCCGTCGAGTCGGAAGACCTACAACAACGTGGAGGAGAACCCTAGTAGTAGCGGCCGCAACAACTGGGAGATCCTGGTCAGAGCTGAGAGCTGTCGCACAAAACAGAGTCCGGTGGAGGGCAACTGTTTCCGCCCTATGTCCCATGAGGGATTAAAGGAGCAATTAGGGTGCGTTCACGTTCAAAACTTGTTTCCAGCGCAGGCAAACAATCGCCGACAAGCGCTTACAGGCGCGAGTAAAAGTCTCGATTGTTTCAAGTGTGTGCGTTCACAGAAAGCGCTTTTGCGGACATGCAGGCCATTGCAAACATGAATGAGTGAAACATTATTTCCAGCGCTTATTAAGCTGGCGGACACCAATGTGCTTATGTTTAATAGTGAATTTCTACGTTTTTTATTTGCATCTAAAAGTTTTGTTTGAATTAAGAAAATGGTAGATGCCGGAGAATTAATTATAGTTGTATATTTCAAAGAAGAGCCATTTGGGACAAAAGATTATAATTACATAAAATAACATAAATTGCGCTCTTCCGAATAAATTGGTTGCTTGTGCCAGTTTCCCCAGTTCTTCGTTAATAATCCTTTGACTTTTGAGAGATTGTAGTTAAAAGTGCTCAACACCATTCTCACACAAGAGAAAAATTTAACTTTATCGGATTTCAATTGAGGAAATAGATGGCGGTATTCACCTAATCTTCTTCTTTCGTGGTTAATTTCATCCACACGTTGCTTTTTTCGTAATAGTTTCAACGCTGCATTTTCAATTAAAAATCGTCACTTTTGTAATTTTTTCCAGCGTTTATCGTGAAATACATAAGTTTTTGTAAGCGCTTGGAGCAAGCTGCAAGTCACAAGGCGCTCGTTGCCAGCTTTGTACGTGAACGCACCCTTAGTTAGTAGTTAATATTATTCAAAATATTTTGCCGTATAAACGAGGTAATTCGAATTATGGCTTAAACCGAAATTTTTCAGCTTAAGCCAAAGTTATAAGAATGTATTTGTGAGAATCTCGATGGTGGTGGCGGAAAAAATCTCTGTCTCTGCAAGGTGACAGTTTTTGTTGTTTTTCCCGTGCGTTTGTTTTTCAATCCAAGTTTAATTCGATTTGGCATTAAATACCGGTTTATACGTTAATGCGAAATTTTGGCGTAACTTTAAGTTAAATCGATTTAATTGTGCTGTTATAAACTTGGTATATGATTTAGTTCTTATTCCGAAGTAAAACTTATATTGAACTAAGACTATTGCGCTAATTTAGGAACACGGGAACGAAAAGAATCGCTGATAAAGGGTTTAAAAGAAAATAATTTCAAGGGATGTTTCTAACAAATAAAGCGGAGCTCTGGATTTCCAAAAAAATGGTAAAATAACTAATAATGGTGGTTGAGACTTTCACTCTAAATGATGCTTTAATTGTTGGCTCAATCATTCAAAGAGATTTCACTAGCATACTAATAATACTATGTTTATAAGCGGAGTTTCCGTCCGGATGGAAGTTTCGATCCGGAGTGAAACGACACTTGTAAACGGGGAGTGAAAATCCAGAACTTGGATTTTCGCTTCCGAAGAAAAAGCCGGAGCGAAACTTCGCTCCCGGTTTATGTTGTGCTTATAAACGCTGACTAGGAGTGAGATGACAGGAGCGTGGGAAAATTTAGTGAAGAAGAAGCTGGGTGTTTTATTTTGCTACCATAGCTTTTTTATACGCTTTATATTAGCTTGACCTGTATGTTGTATGTTGTATGCTGTATGTTGTATGTTAAATGTTTCATGTAAACAAATCTTGCAACTTGATTTTGGCTCACTTTCATGTAACGGATCAACTTGAAATTTTGCACATATGTATAGTTCGCGTGACAATGCAATATGAACATTTTGTAAAAAAATCAAGATGGCGGCCGAATTTTGAATTGTGCTTCCCGACCCCCGACATGGGTATCAAATGAAAGGGTATGACAAGTAGAATACAATTAGCTATATGGCGTCATTCAAACCTCAAAATGGCGGCAAACACAAAATCGCCGACTACCTTTTTCTTTACTTACAACCCACTCGATATGGGTATGAAATGAAAGCAAATGACAAGTAGAATACTTTTAGCTCTGTGGCGTCATTCCAAATTCAAAATGGCGGCCAACTCAATGTGGCGGACCACCTTTTTATACCCTTTATATTAGCTTCACCTGTATGTTGTATCTAGTATATAAAAAAATCTTGCAACTTGATTTTGACCCACTTCCATATAACCGATCAACTTCAAATTTTGCACATATGTATAGTTCGAGTGACAATGCAATCTGACCTTTTTGTAAGAAAATCAAGATGGCGGTGCCAAGATGGCGGCTGAATTTTGCAATTGGGTTCTCCAACATGGGTATCAAATGAAAGGGTATAACAAGTGCAATACAATTAGCTATGTGGCGTTATTCAAAATGGCGGCCAACACAAAATGTCGGATTACCGTTTTTCTTTACAACCCACTCGATATGGGTACCAAATGAGAGAGTATGACAAGTAAAATACTATTAGCTATGTGGTGTCATTGCAAATTCAAAATGGCGGCCAACACAAAATGGCGGATTACCGTTTTTCTTTACAACCCACCCGGTATGGGTATCAAATGAAAGGGTGTGACAATTAGAACATTATGAATTGTGTGAGTCATTCCAAATTCAAAATTTCGGCCCACACAAAATGGCGGTTTATCTTTTTCTTTACAACGCCCTCGGCATGAGTATTAAATGAAAGTGTATGACGAGTATAGTACAGTAAGCTGTGTGACGTCATTTTAAATCTAATATGGCTGTCATTACAAAATGGCGGAAGACATATAATAGACTAAAAAGTAGAAAATAAAAAATATAGTTTAAAAAAAATAAAAATACGCTTTTATTTTAAAATGAACTAAAAAGTAAAAAATAATTTTGAATGTGAAGCTTTTATTGCTCTAGCCAGTATGTGGATACTACCTAGCTTTCGAAATGTAAAAAAGCGTGGGACTCTTTACCTATATTCTTAGCGCCCACGTTTTTTACATTTCGAAAGGTAGGTAGTTTCCATATACTGGCTAGAGCAATGAAAACTTTACATTCAAAATTATTTTTTACTTTTTAGTTCATTTTAAAATAAAAGCGTATTTTTTAGTTTTTTAAAACTATATTTTTTTCTTTACTTGTTGTCATTTTAAATTTGAGCTCAGAGCTGCCATCTCAAACCACAAAATATTTTGGATTTTCCCTCCCATACTTATAAACGCATCGGGAGTTTCATTTTGGATTGAAGATCCGGCAGTGAAACTCCACTTATAAACATGGTATAAGTTTCAGAAAATATAAGGGCAGTTCTACAAAAACTTTTTTTTTTATCTCTGGGATAGTAGCCAGGCGCCTTACTCCCTAGACTACCGAGGCTGCCTGGAATAAAATCGAATTATTTTTGGCCCTTCGTTTTTTTAATGTATTTCAAAACTGAAAATTGGATATAACGAAGATTAATGCTAGTATTCTAGGGTTTAATGGGTCACTCAAAATATTTGAATTTTTATAATTTATAGCATTTTTAAGTTTTTGGGTGACAGGGAAGTGAGAATAGACACCGCAAAGTGACGAATATTTTGCTTAAAAGACATTCTTCGGTTAACATTAGAGTAAGTATTGCATTTAAGTGATACATGTTTTAAAACTTCTGAGAATAAAAAGCTAAATATGTACAAGAATGCCTACCAAGAAAGTGAGGTTAGTATAGAAAAAGTACTCGAGCAAATGTTGTTTTATTAATTTTAAACATTATTTTTTACCTAGTCTGATTCCCCAATTACATCGTCAAGTTTTGCTCGTTGTTTTGCACAATATTTTACAAAACCCTATTCGGAAACGTTCGCATTCAGTCTATGTAGGCAGGGAAGTGATAGACAGGGAAGTGATAATTTAAATGATTTTGTCTTAAATCCATAAGAATTCTGTATTTTATTATAAATATATTATGCACCAATTATCAGTGTAATTGAAACAAACACGTACAATTAATCCAAATTTAATAATATCTTATAGTTGAAACGTAATTACGTGCAGAGTGAACGAGAATTAGACTGAACCGAACTCCAAAATCTCCACTAAACTCACTCCCACGACTAATCGCTCCCCGATTGAAACAAAACATAGCCGTTACTATGTTGACGTCACCTGTTTCTTTAATTACCAAAGCAGTAAATACTACGTATACATGATGAGTTGAATAGTTGAGTTGAGGTTGAGTTGAATTTCCGACAATCGACAAAATTCAACAAAAATCACAAACAAAACACAGAGATGCTGCTGTCAACTAAATCCAACCACTCAACTACTGAACTTTCGTCTATATACATAATTTCAACTCAACCCAGGTAGCAGAGCTGAGTCGAGTTCAATCGACCCTATCTCAACTCGACTCGCGTCTACATGCATTTGAACTTGGGTTCAACCTGGGTTCAACTCATCACGTATACGTAGTAAAAGTCGCTTGCATTGAGTAATTTTATAGGTGATTTTAACGGATTTTTAGATGACGGGAAGTGATAAAAATCGTATAACGTATAAAGTGTTTTTAAATTTTCAGAATGTCTTTTATATGCTGATGACCTTAACATTTATAAATCGGTCACAAGTTATCAGGATTGCCTTCAAATTTCATCTGATCTTGATAGACTTGCTTTGTGGTGTTCTAAAATGATTTGTCCTTAAATCCAACCAAATGTAATAACTTCTCTTTCCATCGAATTAGTAATCCTGTTTGTTTTGACTATATTGTTGACAATATCGCGATTGCGCACCCATCTTTTATTAAAGATCTGGGCGTTGTTTTTGATTCAAAACTTGAGTATAACCTTCATGTTAATTACGTCTGAAACGTAAAAACTGCTTGGCTTTATTAAAAGGAATGCCACCGAATTTCGTGATTGTTATACGCTAAAGCTAAAGACTCCATAGACCTACAACGAAAAACCATTTTAATGTTCAAGTACTGTTTCTCCTATATTTTTGGGTGCTGATTACGGGAAAAATAGTCAAAAGTTTCCATCACGTCAGAATATTGAAGAAATTGCGTTTTTATTATTTCATAATTTAGACGATTAAAATTATGGAAAATCAAAGGTAGTTAGGAAGAATTACGTTAAAGGGTTTTTATTGTTTAATATGTTAGTTGAACACCTAAATATAATAAAATCACAAAGTGCCCCTTTTTTTTAGAAAATTAAATTTCCCATCGAAATGCGTTTTTTAATTTTTTTTTACCATTTGTAATTCAAAAAATAATCGAAAAACAAAACTAATTTTTTTCGAAAACACGTTTTTTTCTTTTTTTTATTAATAGGTTATAAATTTTTTACGGCATCCTGGGTATACATAAATGTTCAGAGAAAAGAAAGGTCTTGAAAAAATGAAGAAATTTATTTTTTTAAGATCACCGTACGACTAACGGTGACCGAGAAATTGCCATTCAAAGTTGAAAATTTTTAGCCATTTTTTTAAATTATTTGCTCTTAAACATTTTTTCTTTGTTGAAGATTGCGTTTTCTACGAAGGTTCAGCAGAATTACAATTTCGTTCGGTTAACCTCCAGTAGATAAAATGGAAACATGTTTTTTTTGTACGCAAGACCATCAATATTTGGCAATTTTAAAATGAGAAAGAACAAAATATCTTATACTTATACTACGCATCTAAAAGTTCTTGCCCAGAAGACCAGGTAAATCTAGATTCTAATTTTGAGCTCTCTCTCTCAGCCACAACCATTTAATCCGATAGAATTGAATGATTTGACGATAGATTTAGACTACCTAATGATGCCGCGGAACTTTTTGGTTCAAGATTACAACAGAAAAACTTCATTCTGCTGGTACCGGAAAAGAGAGAAGTAATTCTCACAATTTTTTGCCGCATATGCAGATCTCGTCTATTGTAAAGACATTCCCAGATTAGGCAAGATGTACGGCATAAAATACGATTTGAATGACTGGAGACTCTTTATTGATTCGTCAAAAAGAAGTTTAAAGGCAATTTTACTTCATAGTGGAAACAAATACTCTTCTTTGCTCATTGTCCATTTGAACATTTGTACATTTTCATAAATGTGTATTGTGGAAAACTCTGACGTGACAGAAAAAAAATATAGTTTAAAAAAACTAAAAAGTACGCTTTTATTTTAAAATGAACTAAAATGTAAAAAATAATTTTGAATGTAAAGTTTTTACTGCTCTAGCCAGTATATGGAAACTACCTACCTTTCGAAATGTAATAAAACGTGGGCGCTAAGAATATAGGTAAAGAGTCCCACGCTTTTTTAGTTAGTTGATCGGTTATATGGAAGTGGGTCAAAATCAAGTTGCAAGATTTGTTTACATACCAGATAGAACATACAGGTGAAGCTAATATATTGCGCCATATTGTGTTGGCCGCCATTTTGAATTTGTAATGACGCCACAGAGCTAAAAGTATTCTACTTGTCATTTGCTTTCATTTCATACCCATATCGAGTGGGTTGTAAGTAAAGGAAAAGGTAGTCGGCGATTTTGTGTTGGCCGCCATTTTGAATTTTTAATAACGCCACATAGCTAATTGTATTCTACTTGTCATACCCTTTCATTTGATACCCATGTCAGGCGTCGGAGAGCACAATTGCAAAATTTGGCCGCCATCTTGGAACCGCCATCTTGATTTTTTTACAAAATGGTCAGAATGCATTGTCACGTGAACTATACATATGTGCAAAATATGAAGTTGATCCGTTGCATGAAAGTTGGTCAAAATCAAGTTGCAAGATTTGTTTACATGAAACATACAACATACAACATACAGGTCAAGCTAATATAAAGCGTATAAAAAACGATTTCAGATTCGTGATTAGGAGGTCTCAAAACCCAAAAAATCAGTGCTGAAATCGAAAATGGAAAAAAAAATTTTAATTTGTAGGTCTGTGTTCTTTATGTGTCGCTTGTTCGATCTGTTTTAGAATATGCTTCTGTTGTCTGGTGTCCATGTTTAGCGATTCATATTAAGTGTATTAGTCCAGTCGTCAGAGCAAAATTTGGATGAAAGCCTCTAACAAAATGTTAACTCACTAATTGTTTTTTTTAAAAAATAGTGTTTAGTGAGTAGAATATGTTAAAAAAAAGTATCGCAAAATTGGTTGTACGCTACCTCCAAAAACCACCCCCTAAAAACAAAAAAGTCCGTTTTTGGCAAATATCTCTTAAACGGTAGGTCTTACCAGAAAAGTGTTTACAAAGTTTATAGATTATGCAATTATCTACAAAAAAAGATATTATACATTTTTCCGAACGAATTGCCATCCATGAGATATCACCGTTTTAAAGATTTAAAATACTCATATGTCCTCAATCGCAACTTTACAGGCTGTATACGCTAACTTTACAAAGTGGCCGGCTGTTGATAGGTTTTGGTTGGATGAACAAAAAATCATATGGGAGGGGGGCGGAAATCGTAACGGTTTAGCCGCTAGGGCGTTTGAAGTTTTTTTTAGAGTTTTACATATCACCCTGTATTTTTGTAACCTTATGACCTATTTTCATGAATAAAGTATCACTGCACGCAGAATATTCCCACCTATCTAAAACTGTAAAAGTCAAGGCCAAAACCTATCAACTTCCAGAGTAATGAATCTGGAATGAAGCCACACAGCTAATTGTATTCTACTTGTCATACCTTTTCATTTGATACTCATTTTGAGCAAATTCCATTTAATAGGAAAATTCCTTTTACTCCCTTTTAAACTCTTATGCCTTGCTTTATTATACCTTTTTGGAAATAATTTTTAATAAAAACTTTGATATAAAAATAAAAAATTCAAAGATCAAGAATTGAACCTTTTTTTTATGTGGAAGACTAGAGAGCTCAGGGAAAGCCCTTGGTACTGTCGACAATCTATTTTTCTCGTATAAAGTGCAATGTCGAACAGCAAGCTCTAGTCGATAGATAGTGAAGGGAAAGAGAGAAGTGAAGGAAGGAACTGCCACAACCACCTACTCTCAACCATTTCTATCGCGACTCTGGCATCGGGGCAACGAGAAACAACTCGCTGGAGTGTTATGCCTCCTGAAACGAGTTAAATCCCACACTGAAAACTTTTTGGCACGTCAGACGCCCCTTACGGGAAGTCGTACGTACTAAATCCTGCAACGCTCGCGCGCCAATGCTTGGCACGTCTGACGTGCCAAGTCGGTACGTCTGCCGCACCGGCGAAGCAGTGCCTGCCAACGTTGTCGAGTCAAAGCGGACAAAACTTGTCAGCTCTTAGGACGTGTTTGCGCCGTTAATTTTTTTGATTAAAATAAACAAAAAAAGTGAACTTTTCGTGTTGTTGTTGTGTTTTTTTATGTTGGGACTCGAAAAATGGATGACTTTTTTACTACCAACAAGGATTTAAGCCATTTAAAGGCAAACTTGTAATTCGATTAGAAGCATTGGCCCCTATTGTGATTGTCGAGTCGATAGTCGATTCTAAAATGATGGCTGAATCGGTATTGCGAGTGTCGATAAAGCGAATAATTTGTCGATTTTATCGACATTTAGAGTCGATAACTATGTTTTTCCCGCCTGCTTATAATTCAAGTTGACTTTTTCAATTTCTGTCAATTTTTGCGAATTGTTTGTGTAAATTAAGTAAATGAAAGGTAAAAATAAGCAAGTGATAACAAATAAAAAGCAGTTCGAGAGATTGGTGGACATAATGAAGGAGAACACAGACATTGCAACAGCATATACAAAATCCGGAAAGGATTTCAAGCTGGAATTGAAGAGGCGATGGGAAAAAATTACGGAGGACCTTAACTGCTTAGGCCCTCCAACAAGGAACCCCAATGGCTGGAAGTATAAAATTAAAAAGAAGAAATGGAAAACAAAACCGAAATGAATGCGACAGGTTGCGGGAGAAATATATTGCACTATTTTACACCTTTAGAGGAGGACGTTATCGATTTACTGAATATATATTGTGCTGTAAATCCACCGGGCCGTGAATTTGGAGTAATTTCAGATTCTGATGTCGTAATAAGCCCAAGACAGAGAAACGCTCTACTTGATGAAAATACTACGCCTCAGGAAAATCAATCAAATATAAGGATTGAGGAGATCGAAACACCATTAACAAGAGATGACCTGCCAGATATGCCACCACCGTACGTCAAACAAATATGAAAACAAAACCTTTGTGGTGGATGTAATTTAGAGTCTATTTCTCTTAGCAAGTCAGCAAAAGCTTGTTTATTTAATCTAAATAAATGCATAAAATTGACAAATCCGTTGATATCATTTTCTTTTCGTAAATAAAAATATTTAAAAAAAAAATTTTCATAAATATTTCAAAATTGAAGTAATTCAGCTGATTCTATAAATGTCAGCATTATAAAAATTCACAATAACATCACTTAAACCCAGATTTTATATGGCAGTTCTGTTTGTTCAAGTCGATCCTCTTACGCAATACAAAATCAAAATCGCCTCGACTAGAGATTGTCGAGTCGATTGCTAGTCGACTCGACAACCACAATAGGGGTGATTATTTCATGTAAATAGAAATTATTACGCTTATAAATAGTCATTTTGAAGTTAAGAATAAAGTTTTCTATCAAAATATTATTTGCTATTTTATTCTCGTGTTTTATTGCAGTTTATTTGCAAAAATAAACTGCAAAATTAAACTGCAAAAATAATTTTTTTTTTAATAAAAACAAACAAAATTTGAGAAAACATTTTTTATTTATAATTATCATGGAAATTATGATAATTATGTTATTATCCATTTTTATTCCATGGATTAATACATTGCCGAACCGAATCGCCGATCTTGCAACCGCTGGCGACTTGGCACGGCTGACGTGCCAACATCAGCGCGCCAGACGTACCTAACCTACAGTACGACTGCCGCGCCATAGACAGTACGTCTCACGTGCCAAAAAGTTTTCAGTGCATCAACCAAGCCATGACATGCGCTGATGGAGCGGGGCAGTGCTGGCGGAAGGCTATGACAGGAGGATGAGGAGGGAAAAGGAAAGAACCCGGAACCTCTGGAATGGTACTGCGACTTTTTCGGAATATCAACGTCGAATATCATGCACTCAACCAATTCATCCGTTCTCCCTATGTGCGGTTCGCGGCAAATACCATGACTTTTCTTAGATTTCACTTTTTTTTGTAATATTTCCATCTAATTCTCTCTTTCCCAATACAAATCTTCCATACGTTTCGCGAGACGAAATTGTACCTAATCGCTGCAAATGCTAAGTCACAGCCTTGAAAAATTACTCTCAACGGGCGCAAAGATGTTTCACATCAAAAATAAATTTTTTCCGCAATAAATTTAATAAGAAGAATATCAAACCTCTTTTTTAGAGGGATCGACGCAAGAGTTCAATAAGAATTAAAACACCAGTAGTGTTGCATGTTTTATCAGCCATTCAAGAAATGTCAAAAACATCAAGGGAACTGAAGAACAAACAATTTGAAGTTGCTATTCCAGAGATTTACATATCCGAAGAAGAAGAAGTGAAAAACGAAATGGAGGAAGATACAAAAGAAGCAGTCGAAGAAACTGCTGGTGTTGAGCCAGAGAAGGTAATAAGTATGCACACTTTTAACTTAAATTTTGATTAATATTTCTTCGGTAGGCATCCGACAACATAAATAAATCACCGGGTTTTATTCCTCAGCCTTCAACGGAAACAGATGAAGAAGTAAAATTCTACATTGCTTAAATATAACACTTCTCAACAAAATATATTTTCAGAAATTCGAGGAGTTCATCGAAAAACACTTTGTCGATGTTGGCACTATGAGTCCTGGCGCCATTTTCGGGCTAGGTGAAGATATGGAGCAGAGAGCTATCGTGGCCAAAAATACGGTGCATTGTGTTGCTATACCTCGATATTGGCTATTTGAGAAGAAACAAAATCCTGGAAATGTTTGGCAGAGAATGCGATTTTATTTAAATGCCGCAGTGCCTTCAAGGGAAGGTTTATTTAAAGATTTCTTAGCGGAACAAAATTGGAGGGATTATAAAAAAAATCTTGTTGAATCGTTATATAGAAAAATTAGATCGAATAATCCAACGAAGATTGGAGATATTCCAAAATTATGTCGAATTGTTGAAGGCATATAGGAAAGGCATTAAAAGTTATAAAAAATATTCATGCTTTTTTAATGCACAAAGCAACTACACATTTTTTAGTTACATATGTAAAATTTTCTTTTTTTTGTTGCATGGTCAAGCTAAGGAATCGCCCTTTGTACCACTAGTCGGTCATGTCATTCAAGTCATGGTGCAATGTCTAGTAGTAAGCTTGATCTGAGGATAGAGAAAGGATATGATAGTTTAAGGGTGCTTTCTAAAAACGAATTAGTAAGGCTGAACCCACACTGAAGCAGTCAGAGCAAAACAAAAGCAAAAGAATACAATTTCTTAGAATTTTCGAATTTAAATCCTCATGTTAGAATTAGTGCGCTCCTAGTAATTCATACAACTGAGAGCAAAATAAACAAAACAGTTTTCCAAAATGTTCGCAACACACTATAATGGTTAAATGAAACAACCCACACTGCGATAAACAAATCTGTAGGAAAACGCAAAGCACAGGCAATCCCACACAAACACAGACAGGCACACAAAGCAGTCAAAGCAAACAGACAAAATATACAAATATTCCAAGGAAGCAACCCACACTAAACCAGTCAGGACAAAAAAACGAAGGCAAGCCAACAAAGCATGCCTGTGATGACTGCTTGGTTCTTGTTTGGCCACAGAGTCAGTTTTCAACTTCAATCCCAATCGATCTTTCGATCTTTCATTTAAATGATACACCCAAAACTTTCTTTCCACTTTTTCACTTAATATGACATAGCCCACTCGTCTCACTCCCTGCACCTGCAGCCAGTATTTTCACGCACTCTACAAACTAGTAATTCGTTTTTAAATAGAACAATTCGACTGTGGAAAAACCTCTCGCCACCTTCTCCAACACCCTCCCGAACTCTCAAAACCCTTAACCTTCCCCTCCCGTACTAAGCTTACTGCTAGACATTGCACCATGACATGACAAACGACATAACGGACTGGTAGTACAAAAGTTGACTCCTGAGCTTAGAACTACCACATAAAAAAAAAATAAGTTGCCATTATTACATCACTTCCTTCTTCCTATTCTGATGACATTGCCGCGACTGGCTACAACCCACATTAAATCACGCAAGTCAAATATAGACTAAAGGCCCAACTATAATGCACGTAAGAAACGCACGTCAGCCGACGTGCTGTAACGGTCGGTTAAGTATTGAACCAATTCTCCCTGTCAATTATTATCCCCTCTCGCGGAAATTTCAGCAATTAATAGTCCAATCACTTCAGGAGCTTTTTTATTCGGAAATTTTCTGAATCAAGTAGGCGAAGGAAAACAAAATTTTTCTTAGAATAGAAAAAAATAGAATTTTTTGACAGTCTGGATTGAATCGTGACCAGAAAGAGGCTGGATTTTGAGGTGGAAAAAGTTGCACGTTTATTACATTGCCGTGATTTTTTTTAAATTGTGTATTTAAATAATAATTTATGAAATCGCACGCGGTTCAATTATTTTATGGCTAGCGCATATGTGATTGCAAATCTTTTATTATATCCAAGAAAAATATAAAGAGTCTGGATTTGGAGGGGACCAAACGCTGTCGGTGGCTAATGTTTAGGAGTTTCAGCTCGGTGTGTGCTCGGTCGAAGTGATTGAGATTCTGCAGTACCTAAAAGGGTGGAAATGATATGCATTTTTTTGGATATAACTGGTGCCGATAACCAATCAAAGTGAATCTGAAAAGAATTTGTATGATCAAAGTGCAATTACCACCGAATGTCTTGGGGCCGCACCCCAGAAGTTTTTGTTTTATTGTGATCCAAGGAGCTTTAAACGGCCAAGAAGCGATTAACTTGGAGCAGAACATCGACAATACCGTGACTAGGAGACCACGATCTTGGTCCCCTTCAGGAGCAGATTTTTCCTTAGCCGGTCATATTATGCCAAGGCGACCGCAGTAAAATAGGATTGGTCAGGGCATTTCTAATTAGAATTCTCATTACCTTTAAGGCTACCAGCGTAACAGACCGGCAGTGTTACCAATATTCGTCCACGGGAAGCTGAGAAAAAGGGATCTAATTGTTATGATGCATTTAGTAGAATGCAGGAACTTCGTTTGAGATACCCATCTAAGTACAACAATCGTGGCCAGGAAAATGATGCTGAAGGCCGGGACTTACCCAATTTACTTGGCATGGATCCAAAGAAGCCTGATGAAGTAAATAATAGTGAAACAGGTGGAATTTTGTTCAGAAAGTAAAATCTGATTCAAAGGTTTAGATTGTGACAGCTGCGACTGTAAAACTTTTTATTTCGCAAAGCAAGATTTGTGCAGTGTTAAAGGTTCACTGAAGGCCCGTTGGTGTCTCGAGTGTTCTTTTAAACTCAATAAAATATACCATTTGAGATTAATTAAGGTTCACAGTGGGTTTCTGGAGAGCCAACCAAAAAGGTTTTCCTTCAATGACATGTGCGATGTGATATTGGAGTAAAGGCACATTCCAATCGCAGTTGTTCACAAGAGTTTTTTCTCGGAAAGGCAACATAAGGATAGTCTTCCGGATTCGAATTCAACGGTGTCTCCTACTGAAGACCATTTTACGTAAATTACTAAATTACTTGAAGACAATGAGAGGGGTACCGTAAGCTTGTTTTTAGTATATTACTTCATTTTTTTCCTGTAGAGTATTCTTATAAATATATATCCAATTCTTAATTATATTGCTTAAACTATATTGTATACCTATAAATATTTACACCTTATCAATTAACTAATTTAAACAAAAAAATTATATTAACAATTTTACACTGTAAATATTTTACACTTTTATTCATTATTCTGGGGTGTGAACACCGGAGACTCGCACGGGGTCAATGTTACGGAGTTCTATCGAACGTCATACTGTTCTATAATTAGTTTGGGTCGTGTTACAATTCGATGTCCGTTTGATAGGTTACTGCTTCGTGTTGGCCAAGACGACGTTGTTTCCTAAAGATTTGATTTGTTTTCTATTCTGGAATCCAGTGAATGCCCCCCTTTATATTCAAACACTGTTTCACGTAAAATCAAACACACACCGTTTCACTTATCCTGAGTATAAGTGGTAATAGTTGTTTGCATCCACATTACCTAGATTGTAAGTTTACTTTTGTTTTGATTTACAATTATGTAATATTTAATTCAAACCTACCTTCATTTTGTTGTTAATTAATTCTATTGTCTTGTGCTGTAATTAATATATAATATATTTGTTATCCATTTCTTTAACTCCACGAGTAGTACTAGGAATGACAGCCTAAAGGGGTAATTTATCCAGGATGGTTGAGCGGGGTTCTATCTCTAGGGTTCTCTCGAAGTCGCGTTGAACATTTACAGGTCCACCAGGTCGTTGGGAACTTCCAGCGATGAATACCAGGGGCTAACAGATAAAATAACCACTCTTGGGGTTATAAAAAAAATATAAATTAAATAAAAATATCTTTATTCAAGAAACACTTAATCTTTATTTAAACACAAACTGTCTTTTTATAAAAAGGCGGCAAAAACTTTAATTTGACTTTAAATAATAACTTTTACTTTAACTTTTGACAATCACGTCCTACGAAATCTCGGAATCTTTTCCGAGCGCTTTAAACAAAACCGAATTTCAGACTGACTCTATAATTTCTTATTAGATCGCGGGTTGCTCGCGTTCCTTTTCCAATTTTGCTGAATGTCAGCTGTTCCCATGCATGCGCTATCAAAAATGCGTTCTAAGCGTCTGCATGCTTAATAATTCTTGGAAATTTTGGAGTTAAAAAGTGTAACGGAAATCACGTTAGGTTTCATGAGAAAAATTATAAAGGAAAATTGGTATGTGCAGGAAATTGTGCAAGATCACCGCGCGATATAATTATCTTATATTATTTGTTTTTTATAGGTAACTGTAACTCCCTCATCGTTAGATTGAGGCTCCGCCGAAATTTCGTTGGATTGTGATTGCTTACACACATTGATTCTCATAGAATGAACTTTCTTTTTCCATAAAATACCTATTATAATAATGACACTTAAAATAAGAAATATGTTTATGCCTACTGTTGAGATATTATAATAGACATTATTTTCTGAAAGGTTTTTTATCAATTCTCTATTTTCTAAATTCTTTAGGAACAAATCTTTTAATTTTAAATTAGGGGTTGGATTCCCTTCGCTAATTTTTGTAATGAAATTAGGTAATATAATTTTATCATATATTTTGGTTTCAAAGTTTTCAAATGTTTTATTTCTTATTTCTATTTTACAATTCTTAAATTTTATAAGATAGTTTCCTTTCAGAGTTATATTTAAATTATTGCAATTTTGGCTAATGTTGCATTCTCTAAGATTCTTTGTTAACAAGATTCCTGTTTCTAATTCTTTTATTTCCTCTGAGTCTACAAATTCTTTTGTACAAAATGCCTCTCTTGAGCACATAATGTTTTGAACGCAATTGTCAGCTATAGGGACCAAGTTTTTCTTTAAATTATCTTTTACTGGATATTCGAATGCTGTATTTTGGTTATCTATTAAAATTTCTTTTCTTTTTATGACTATCGATTTATTTTGTTTGTCTGGTATTGGTTCAATTAGGACTTTGGAATATGTCAGTTCGGAAAATTTGGGGATAAGTACAATAATAATGATTTGGTCTCTGTACGACGTCACTGCCACTTTTATCTCTTTAAACCCTTCTATACTTGATATTAGTTCTAATTCTTCACGGTTTAGGATGTTCTTAGTGAGTATTCCTAACTTGCTAGAGAACAGTACCTGCTCGATGTCGTCTACGTGGTTTCTGAGAAGTAAGATATCGTGGTTGACATGATATAAATATTGCATTAACTCTACTTCTTCTTCTAGGGTTGTAATTCTTCCAACGACTTGATTATTGTATGCGTTAAGATAAGTTTCTATGGAACGTTGTTGATTTCTAATGTGAGTGGTAATGTTTTGTATTTGTTCAGAAATTTGCTTGTTTATAAAAACTTGTTTATTGTTTCCATCGATAAGTTTACTGTTATATGCAAATAATTGATCTAATTTATTCTTAATCTGTATTTCATCCTCGTGATCCATAGTGCCTGCTATATACTTGAGTCCAGTCCCTAACATGTCTATAAGGCCCCTTTTCTCTCTAAAGTGCGGTTTTAAATTTTCTATCTTAGCTTCTAATAGTATAAGACTCTGGTTAACTGAATCGTACATTGGGCCTATTAATTCTGATTTAGCTTTAAGTGTAAGTATATTATCTTTTATGCGGTTTTTTGTGGTTTCAAATTCAGTTATGTTTATTATATGTAGCATCTTAACATAATTCTTGATTATATTTACTTCGTCTAATTTCATCGTAATATATCCGTTATTGTTGTTCATGTCGCGTAAATGTACTTCCTGTGCTTCTGTCTGTGGTACAGTTGTTTTAGCCAGTAGTAAAATGGTTATCGTCATAAAATATGTCGTCATATTTTCTGTAATTAAAGTTGTTTAAAGTAATGTCTCAGTATGTCTTGTATGTGTTCTTCTATTGCTAACTTTAATTGTGGGCCTACCTACATTTTGGAATTTTTTCTTAGACTTAACGTGGGCTCTATAATACTTATTCTGATTACTTACGTCTACGATATGGTCTTCATCTACCTTTTCTGAATAAATTTTCCTATACTTGGAATGATTCTTACCGCCTCTTATTTCTTTAATGAAGTTCTCTCCGTCTTCAAGAGAAATGTCTTCTCGACCCTGGTTTATGCGATCTATAACCTTTTGTTTTTTTGCTAAAATTCTATCATAAATTTCCTTGTATTCGTCTTGGTGGATGGAGCCGTTTATAAAATCTATCGGTTTCCTATTCGTAGTGGAATGTATTGTATTATTGTAAAAAGCTATTATCCTAAGGATTTTTTCTTCTACGGTACCCTGGTTTCTGAGATTGTCATGCTTTAATAAACGTATATGTTCGTTAATTGTGTTATGTAGTCTCTCTATGTCGGCGTTTGATGTATGGTTGCTACAGGATGTATAATGGATTTCTACATTTTGGGTCTTTAGAAACTCTTTCAGGGGTATTGCCTTAAAACCTAACTCATTATCAACTACAATTTTCTTGACGTTTCCAAATTGGCTAATATAATATGCTAAAACTCTTCTGAATTCTGTCCAAGTTCTACCAAGAATTTTCATTGCGAAAGCATGTTTTGAGAATTTGTCTATGATCGTCAAAAATAAAGTTTTTTCTAATGTGTAAAATACATCTATGTGTACAATTTCTCGAGGGTTTTGTGGAGTTTCAGTTATCTTTAACAGTGGTTTTGGCGGGTTTCTTACGTATTTCTCGAAATTGCAAACTTCGCAATTATTTATGAATTCTGTTATTCTCTGTTTTAGTTTAGGATTGTAGTAAAGCGATTTTAATTCTTTAAAAACTTCCTCGATTCCTCTATGATTATTTTTTATATGTTCTTTTTCTATTAGCTCAGCTAACTTTTCTTCGTCGGTTACGTCTTCTAGGATTACAGAACAACGAACTATTTTAAATTTTCCGCTATTGGAAAAATGTTCAAGGAAAGCTTTGTTGATCATGTCGAAAAATTCTTCATTTTCTACCAGTATTGCGTTTAAACCGTCTGGCCTGAAATGATTTTTTAATAATGTAATCGTTGTCTGTTCATCTAGACATTTCGTATATATTACCGTTCGATTTCTGTCGAAGATTTTCGTCCGCTTTAATCTTAATGATCCGGTATTTGATTTGTTAATAACTATTTGGGTTTTAAATACATTTAGACAAGAATCGCTGTTTGAAATACCGATATTATTTTGTAGTAGGTTTGCTTCTGCAGTTGGCAACCTTGAGAGTGCATCCGCACAACTATTCTTTGTACCCTTTTTGTACCTAATTGTGTAGTCGAATTCGGACAGTTTTAATCGCCATCTAACAAGTTTCGAATTCGGCTCTTTGATAGAGAATAGCCATTGCAATGGCTTGTGGTCGGTTTCTATGATAAACTGCCTCCCAAATAAATAGGGACGGTAATATTTCGTCGCCCAAACTATAGCTAACAGTTCTTTTTCTATCGTGCTATAGTTAATTTCATGCTCGTTCAAAGTTCGACTAGCGTAACAAACCGGGCGTCCTTCTTGGGAAAGGACAGCGCCAAGCGCATATTGGCTTGCATCGGTGGTTAGAATAAATGTTTTACTCAAGTCTGGGTATGCCAGTATGGGTTCGTTAATGAGAAGGGTTTTGAGTGTCTCGAATGCTTGAATATATTCGGGATCGGAAATATTTATTTTGGTATCTTTTTTCAGATATTTTGTCATTGGTTTCGCAATCATCGAATAATCTTTAATAAACTTCCGGTAATAGCCAGTCAGACCTAGGAATTGTTTTATCTGTTTGCCTGTTTTAGGGATCTGATAGTTTTTTACGCAGTCAATTTTTCTCGGGTTTGGTCTGATGCCTTCTGGCGTAACTATATGTCCTAAGAATTCGGTTTCTTTCTTAAGAAACTCGGACTTATCTAGTTGTATCTTAAGGTTTACTTCTCTTAATCTGTTAAAGATCTTTGTGAGCGAATCGATGTGCTCCTGTAGGGAAGTTGAAAAGATTATTATATCATCAATATATACTAGACATATTTTATTGATGTGATCTTGTAAAACGTAATTCATGAGACGCTGGAAGGTTGAGGGGGCTGTCTTTAGGCCGAATGGCATACGGAGAAATTCGTAATGGCCATTCTCAACGCTGAAAGCCGTTTTATGGATGTCGTCTTCATGAATTTCAATCTGGTGGAATCCTTTCGCCAGATCGAGAGTGGTAAAGTATTGGCATTTACCTAATTTATCTAAGATTTCATCGATATTTGGGATGGGGTACTTATCGTCGATAGTTACCTCATTGAGCTTCCTATAGTCGACCACGAGTCGCCACTTTGTTTTCCCGCTGGCATCGACCTTCTTTGGCACGATCCAAATCGGGGCTGAATACGGAGATTGACTATGACGAATTATGTTATTATCTAACATATCTCGTATTTGTCTTTCGACTTCTTGTTTATGAATGTAAGGGTAACGATAATTCTTACTTTGGATAGGAATGTCATTAATTGTACGAATATTATGTTTGATAACGTTCGTGAAAGTGAGGGGCATATCTTCTTCATAGAAAATATCTTGGTATTTCTTTACCAGTTTTATTAAGGCACTTTTTTCTTCGGAATTTAAGTGATCTGTTCTTATTTGGTTTAGGAATGGAGTTTTGTTTGCGATGTTGAAATTTTGTCCTGTCCCATTCATCTGTGAAGGTCTGGCGTTTATTTCTTCATCTAACTCTTCAACTACGTTCATTTGATAAGATGAGTGCTGTCCCTGTTCTCGCTCTGTCGGAACGGGGGTACTCATTTGAATCGCCGGGCAATCTTCAGCCGGTTCTTCATCACTAAAATAGAGTTTGACCGTTTTGTTTCCGACCCTTAATAATCTATCTTCATAATCTATCTTAATATTTAATGGTTTAAGAATATTATTGCCTAATAGTCCATCGAATTTATCGTGGAATGGGCAAACCAAGAGGTCTATTCTTGAAAGGGGGTCACCAATTTCTTCGAACATTGGTATGCGAACTCTTTCTTTTATTGTAACGAAATGCTGTAACGTTTTTATTGTAAAGGGGTTTTCAAATGGGATACTCCATTTGGGGTGGCATAGATTGGGGTTTATTACTGAGTGAGTCGCGCCTGAATCAACTATAAATTTAAGCGGGATTGTTTTAGATTTTATTATTATATAGGGTAGAGAGCTCTCGAGGCTGAACATTGAAAATTTTCAGCAAGACTACAATTAGCTTCGGGTTGATGATTGTGGTCTTCGCGCGTTCTTGAATTTTGAGTACTATTAGAGGCTATTGCCAGATCTATTTCCATTGGTTCTGGGTTCCTATTGTTATTATTATTATATCTATTACTAGCACTCTGATATTGATTATGATTAGGAGTGTTGTACTGTCCATTATGTTGGTTGTCAGTAAAGGACTGGCGAGGGGTGTAGTTCGATGATGATGGACGGTTTTCATGTTGTAGTCGGAAAGGGTTGTTGGGTATAAAATTTGCTGGTCTAGGTCGTTCTGGTTGTTGACCACGAGTATTATTATTAGGATTAAAATTTGCCTGCCTAGGACGATCTACTTGGGGTGTGCGAAAAGGCATGTTGGGAATCTGTGAATTATATTCTCTTGTACGATTTCTCATCCCAGATCTACTATTATTCTGAAAGTTGGGTTGGAGTGGATTATAAAAAGCGTAACTACTCTCATAGAGGATATTCATGGCTGTTTCTAAACTATCGGGATTTCTACAGTACAATATCGATCTCATCGGCTCAGGTAATTTATTTTTAAATATAGTTAATGCTGATGTTTTGTTCACTTCGATAGTGCTTAATAACGCTGCTTCATTATCAGACATTACTAGCTTCGTTTTGACGTTAAGTCTTCGTAATATGGCTTTGATTTCATTGTAGAAATCGACACTGTTTGTTTTAAATTTTATTGCTCGAAGTTTATCGAATAATTCTTCGAGTGTTAACCTATCACCGAAATTGTTAACTAAAACCTTTTTAATGTCACTCCACGTTGTTATATGCGCATTAATTTCAATTATTTCCCTAGCTTTTCCTACAAGTTTTGATTTAATATGGTCCGAAAAGATACTCTGTGACAATTCGTCATACCTAAGGAGGAGAGGATGTACCTTATCTACAAGGTCAATAAAATTCTGAAGATTCTGTGAGTCTCCATCGAATGCGGGAATTTTAGATAAATACTTAAGTGGATCGATAGTCAAGGTCAGCATATTTGTATTGTTTGAAGCTAAGTTATTGATTAAATTTGAAATTTCCTTACTTTGGTCCCTAGCGAAGTCAATTTGCTCACTTAAATCACCTAGCATAATCTACTTTATCTTAATTAAATTGAATTGGTTTTTATATTTATAAAAATACACAAAACAAAGGTCACTAAAACATCGCTAAATGTATAAATGTATGAAAGTAAAAAGAAACTCTTAAAATCTAACCTTAGTTTCCTCGTCAGTAGTAGAAATTTCCTGTTGCACCTTTTTTGTTTTATATCTCGTTTCTTCCTGTTGCCACTTTGGGGATGAGTTGTGGTTTATCTTCCTTCCTTCTTCAGTCCTTGAGTTACTGCTGCTTCTTGTTCTGTTTCCTTCGTGCACCAAACAATAACTTTTCTTTATTTCACTGTTACTTATTTTCTTTTAACTTTTTATGAGTCTGAAAGTTCCTCGAATCTTTCCGAGTTCGGTTTCACTTTTGATACGCGTTTAAGTATTGAAATACACGCGGGGTATTAATTTTTAATTAATTAAACGTCCGCGACGCGCATCCTACCGACTGCGCCAGATAAAATAACCACTCTTGGGGTTATAAAAAAAAATATAAATTAAATAAAAATATCTTTATTCAAGAAACACTTAATCTTTATTTAAACACAAACTGTCTTTTTATAAAAAGGCGGCAAAAACTTTAATTTGACTTTAAATAATAACTTTTACTTTAACTTTTGACAATCACGTCCTACGAAATCTCGGAATCTTTTCCGAGCGCTTTAAACAAAACCGAATTTCAGACTGACTCTATAATTTCTTATTAGATCGCGGGTTGCTCGCGTTCCTTTTCCAATTTTGCTGAATGTCAGCTGTTCCCATGCATGCGCTATCAAAAATGCGTTCTAAGCGTCTGCATGCTTAATAATTCTTGGAAATTTTGGAGTTAAAAAGTGTAACGGAAATCACGTTAGGTTTCATGAGAAAAATTATAAAGGAAAATTGGCATGTGCAGGAAATTGTGCAAGAGCACCGCGCGATATAATTATCTTATATTATTTGTTTTTTATAGGTAACTGTAACTGCTAACCTAGGACAAGAACGGTATGAAGAAATCTAATAGGTAAGTGGTGAATCATATGTGTAGCGTTCCGGTCACACACCCCACGACCCCTTCCGGCGAGCTAGCGTAAACCGTGTGGCCGGCTTAGCATCCCCTAGAAATATTTAGGAAACTAGGGAGGATGTGGTCTCAAAATGTTTATGGTTACCCAAGCACGATGGTAGTAGCCTTGCTGTCACCAGCAAGGAGCTCCATTGTGCCGGTTCATAAATGGCGCCCAACGCATGCTTACATGCCAACGCTTTTGGTAAACAAGTTTCGATATTAAATTACGGCGCCCATTTATTTCATAAATGGCGCCCCAAATTCTGTTAACTTATTAAAATTATCTTTGTCTATGGTTCACCACCAATGCCTCGTTGTAACAGATTTATCTCTATGGTCTAAATTCAGTGTGAATTTTGAGTTGCTTTCACTTTTAGATTGTCCCGTACCATGTTATCTTCTTCGCTTTAGGCATCTTTGAACTAGGCTTACCGGCACCGCGGGCTAACAAGCGTATGACCGCTTGGCCATGGGTGAAGGCCGAGTCTGGAGTTCTTTTGTTCTGTTTTTTTGCTCGTAGTCTCTAGTATCAGGCGTCATACCGCCTGCCAATGCTGCGTTCAGTGGACAGGATCTACGTTACTTTTTACTGATGGACGTTTGAGTTGTAACTCGGGCTTAACCGTCTGAGGTAACAGGCGTGCTATCGCCTGCCCACTGCGTCCCGTGGACACCTTTAATCCATTCAGTCCCCTCAAATTCTTTTTTCTTTTCTTTCAATTTAGACAATTCGTCGAAATGTGGTAAGGGTTGGGTTCACTTAAGGTGAACCTCTATGAGGCCGCACAGGCTTAACCGTCTGGCTAATCACCTGCGCCCTGTGGACCTTTGTTGAGGGACATCCGGCTCCTTCCTTGTGCTTTTAATTTTTTTCTTTCCAGTCTGTCCCCACTGCTGATTGATTTTCCGTAGTGTAGCTCAGTTGTGGTTGGACAGCGGAATCAAACTAAATTTTTATTATTTTCGAAGAAGATTTCCCTGTCTTTTATGTTGAGGTATACATGTCATGTCGTTCGTGTAGAGGAAGACTTGTGGTGCTTCCGGCGTCGTCGATGACACTCGGTGTTGGCTGTGTCTCATAGCTACCACCGACTGGCACCGATGACCTCGGCCACCGAGACTCCTGGGGAGAGAGATTCTTTTTTTCAACCATCCTGGAAAATTCACAAACATGTAAAAACAAACCAAACTATTTTGCATATTAATTCTTGTTCGTGCAACTTATTGTGTTCAGGAATTACGTAGGTTATAGTCTCACACAACCTAGTGTATGGGTTTTGCTTGTTGCGATTTAATATATATCATTTGGGTTAACTTTGAGACCAAATAGGATTATAATATTGGGAATTGTCTGCACACGGAATTTTTTTGATTAGGATAGCTGCAGTTACGGTAGTAGTACTGACTTTGGAGCAGATTTATTAAGTTGTTTTTTTGTGTTTAGTCCCGATTGTGTGGCGTGTTATTGTTATCCACTTGCTGTGCTTAGAGTGGCGTAGATTTTTATCGGTTATTTGTTATGTATAACGTGGTTATTAACCAGAAATACGATTAGATTGTTTCTTTTTGGTACTTTGGTAAGTTTATGAACAAAGAATGGAACTTCGAGGGGGAAAGACCACCGCTCCACCTTCTGGCGGAAGCGACATTCCAGGCGGATCCCAAGCCGCCTCGGAAGAGGTACCCAATCCGGAGGATGTTACCCCAGTGCTATTGGAGCATTTATTACAAATTCGCCAAGAGCTCGAGGCGCTTCGAGCGAAGCAGCGAGTTGAGGAGGGTCCTGCGATCCCAGGTACGGATCGGTACTTTTCACCGGCGGAACCCGCTCATGCTGACGGGCGAAGAGACCTGTCGGCCGGCGCTTATCGTCGCAAGTCCCCGGTTACGTCCTGGAACATAAAGTTCTCTGGCGATGACCAACAGTTGTCGGCGGAGGAATTTTTGTTCCGCGTGGAGCTGAGGGCTCACGATGTGGGGATCCGGCGATCAGAGGTCTGCCGTAACCTTGCAGCCTTATTGTCTGGCCGTGCTGCGGATTGGTATTGGTCCCAATTTAGACGACAGTTCCCGGACCCAGATTGGGAAACCGTCAAAGCCCAGTCCATCCGATATTTCCGAAGCCGGGAGTCGGATGAAGAAATTATCCAACAAATGATGGAGTGTAAGCAGCAGCACCTCCCTTTTGATGACTTTACCGCTCAACTTTTATCCCTGCACAACCGGATGGCTGTTCCCATGTCGGAAACCCAGTTGATAGGGATGGTGGTGCGCAACCTGAATGTCCCCTTAGTTTCGGCCGTGATAGGGCACAGCTTTTCCAGCATGCCACAACTGCGTGAGACTTGTATCCGAGTTTAACGCTGGCAGAAGCAAAAGCGTTTAGAACGTAGGCCCGACCGACAAATTCACGAGGTTGAATACCCAACCCAGCTTAGCCTTGTCACACCGTGCGTATCCTCGCAAGGAGTAGATGAGATGACCGCGCCGCGTCAGTTCCCGGCGAACCCGCGACCTTTCCGTTGTTGGAATTGCCAGCAACAGGGTCATCCTTTTATGGACTGCCCATCTGAGACTCGTGGCCTGTTTTGCTACAAGTGTGGCAAGCCAGGAGTCGTGACACCAGTATGTCCTACCTGCCAGGGAAACCGGAGCCGGGGTGCGAGACCGTACGGGAGTCCGCGCCCAAACTAAGCTCTCCCGTCATTTCCCCGACCATTTCAAACCCCATTACTACGTCTACCATCGGGTCAAGGCCAGGTTTCCCTCTTTCGATGTCTTAGGACTTGGAAAGACCCACCTGGAAGAACATACGATCGACACTGGTGACTCAGTTCCCATTAAGCAGAGGCATTATCCTGTCTCACCCGCTATTCAGCATCTGATGTATGGCGAGTTGGACAGGATGTTGGCTCTGGGGGTGATTGAGCCATCAAACAGTCCCTGGATTTCTCCAGTGGTGTTAGTTCGAAAACCAGGTAAGGTCCGCTTGTGTCTTGACACTCGCAAGGTCAACAGTGTCACTGTCAAAGACGCCTATCCCCTTCCCCACATCGATGGTCTTCTTGGTCGTCTTCAAGACACCAAGTTCATCACGAGTTTGGACCTTAAGGATGCCTTCTGGCAAATTCCATTAGAGGTGAAGTCGCGAGAGCGGACAGCTTTCACTGTCCCCGGTCGTCCCCTGTACCAGTTTACAGTTATGCCTTTCGGTTTGTGTAATGCCCCACAGCGCATGTGTCGCTTGATGGACAAGAGCATTCCTGGGCATTTGCGTGAGAACGTCTTTGTCTATCTGGACGACCTGCTCATCGTTTCACCTGACTTTGACTCTCACTTAAAGCTTCTGGACGAAGTCGCCAGCTGTCTCCGTCGTGCGGGGTTAACACTCAATCTGGCTAAAAGCAAATTTTGCGTGACTGAAGTCAAGTATCTCGGCTTCATAGTTGGTGATGGGACACTGAAAACGGATCCTAACAAGGTGACGGCCATTACGGAATTCCCGACTCCGAAGTCTCATAAGCAGACTAGGAGGTTTTTGGGTATGACCGGATGGTATCAGCGTTTCATACCCAATTATGCCAGCGTGGCTTCTTCAATCACGGATTGTTTGAAGACAAAAACTTTTAGTTGGAATGATGAGGCCCAGCAGGCGTTCGAGACTTTGAAAAAGCTGATGACGGAAGCTCCTCTTCTAGTCACTCCAGATTTTTCTAAACCTTTTTATATTCAGTGCGATGCCAGCAGGACTGGTGTAGGTAGTGTGCTCTTTCAAAAGGACATGGATGGAGGAGAACATCCGATTGCTTATAAGTCCAAGAAATTGAACGGAGCACAGCAAAACTACACCATTACTGAGCTCGAGTGCTACGCAGCCGTTCTGAGTATAAAAAATTTAGAGCTTATGTGGAGGGACAGGCTTTCACAGTCATTACTGACCATGCAAGCCTGAAGTGGCTCATGGGCCAGAAGGAGCTCAATGGACGTTTAGCCCGGTGGAGTCTTAAGCTTCAGGGGTTCGATTTTACGATCGAACACCGTAAAGGCACCCACAATGTGGTTCCCGATGCCTTGTCCCGCATGGATGGCGTTGACGATCTGTCCCTGTGCTTCGACGTGGACTTAAATGCCACGTCCTTTAAATCCCCTGATTATCTTCGTCTGGTTGAACGAATCAGGCAAGCCTCACTGCAGTTACCAGACCTTGAAGATGGGTACGTATTCCAGCGTACCTCCCCACGTACTGGAGACCCTGTTGCTGACGACCTAACATGGAAGTTGTGGGTCCCAACGGAACTGACCACGCCTCTCATCGAGTCGGCTCACTTGCCTCCCCAAACATCGCATGGTGGAGTAGGGAAGACTCTAACCCGTCTGAGAGTTAAATACTTTTGGCCAGGTATGTCCAAACAGGTGCGGGAATTCATCGCCCACTGTGAGGTCTGCAAGACCACTAAAGCCCCCAGTTCAGTACTTCGACCACCTATGGGCAACGCCATGGATGCGTCGAAGCCGTTCCAATTTTTATACGTAGACTTCTTAGGTCCTTACACCCGGTCGAAGAAAGGCCACACGGCAGTGTGTGTCGTATTAGATGCCTTCACAAAGTTTGCCTTCTTGCACCCCGTGTCCGCTGAGACTACGACGGTGGCCGTCAAGTTCCTCGAGCAAACTATTTTTCACACCTTTGGAGTTCCTGAAACCATCTTCTCCGACAATGGTCGGCAATTCACATCCAAAGAGTTTGCTAAATTGTTAACCGATTATGGCGTGCGACATGTGCGCACAGCCGTATATTCGCCTCACCCTAACGCTTCCGAGCGGGTGAATCGATCGGTATTAGCCGCCATCAGAGCGTATTTAAAGGAGGATCAGCGTGAGTGGGATAGACATCTTTCGTCCATTGAATGTGCTCTTCGTAGCGCCCACCACGAGGCAATAGGCATGTCACCGGCCCTTTTTGGTAGCCATATGATCCTGCACGGATCAGCTTATCCAGTCCTGAAGAAACTGAACGTTTTCCAGGAAGGTGACATCGCTTTCTTGCCCTTGACGGACAAATTGCAGATACTGCGTGAACGAGTAGCGCTAAATTTAGCCGCTGCGCATACCAGGCATACTACTCGATACAAC
Organism: Thereva nobilitata; assembly: GCA_963855945.1. NCBI lineage: Eukaryota > Metazoa > Arthropoda > Insecta > Diptera > Therevidae > Thereva > Thereva nobilitata. The sequence continues at coordinate 94,325,296 of OY979695.1, forward strand.
TTACGTTGCCGAGTGAGCAGTTTTCGACCTGGGGATGAGGTATACCGAAGAACCTTCTGGGCGAGTAACCGAGCTGGTCGCTTCAGTGCTAAATTGGCACCGAGGTTTGTGAAAGCCCGGATACGGACAAAAATTGGAACTAGCTTGTACGAGCTGGAGGATTTGGCTGGTTAAAGCATAGGCGTTTATCACGCCAAAGACATACGACCCTGATTTTCCTCGAAGCAAACGCTCCTCGGAGTAGCCCTAAGAAGGCATCTCGCCGGCTTCACTGGTTATTAATAGGGTGCCTTAATTCGCTTAGGTAGCTTCCCTAGCGGATGGTACACCTCTTTGCTTTTCGGTCAGTCTGGGGAACAACTCGCGGCGAATGGTTGGCCTGGCGCTCCCCCGGAGTATGTCAAAGGCAATGTGGTATTGCTGGAGACTGACCCGATGGAACGAAGAGTGACATTTTCGACGTGAATGTCTGGATGAAGGTAGAGACCCGGAGTGGGACAATGTGAAATTGCCTTCCGCCGGATCTTTGCAACTCCAGGCATAACCTCCGTGAGAATCGTCAGACTGTTCAATTTTACAACAATTTACTTGACCTTACGACTAAATCCCTAGTGATTTATAGCTCTGTCGGTAGAGCATGAGACTCTATTCTCAGGGTATGAGACGAGCCCCACATTGGCGCCACATACCGGACTTTACGACAGAAAAACCTTCCGTTTTTTCGGCTCCTCACTGCCTCTCGAGTCGGCCTTGTGGACCCGAGGGTATGTAACTGTCGGTTAAGTATTGAACCAATTCTCCCTGTCAATTATTATCCCCTCTCGCGGAAATTTCAGCAATTAATAGTCCAATCACTTCAGGAGCTTTTTTATTCGGAAATTTTCTGAATCAAGTAGGCGAAGGAAAACAAAATTTTTCTTAGAATAGAAAAAAATAGAATTTTTTGACAGTCTGGATTGAATCGTGACCAGAAAGAGGCTGGATTTTGAGGTGGAAAAAGTTGCACGTTTATTACATTGCCGTGATTTTTTTTAAATTGTGTATTTAAATAATAATTTATGAAATCGCACGCGGTTCAATTATTTTATGGCTAGCGCATATGTGATTGCAAATCTTTTATTATATCCAAGAAAAATATAAAGAGTCTGGATTTGGAGGGGACCAAACGCTGTCGGTGGCTAATGTTTAGGAGTTTCAGCTCGGTGTGTGCTCGGTCGAAGTGATTGAGATTCTGCAGTACCTAAAAGGGTGGAAATGATATGCATTTTTTTGGATATAACTGGTGCCGATAACCAATCAAAGTGAATCTGAAAAGAATTTGTATGATCAAAGTGCAATTACCACCGAATGTCTTGGGCCCGCACCCCAGAAGTTTTTGTTTTATTGTGATCCAAGGAGCTTTAAACGGCCAAGAAGCGATTAACTTGGAGCAGAACATCGACAATACCGTGACTAGGGGACCACGATCTTCGTCCCCTTCAGGAGCAGATTTTTCCTTAGCCGGTCATATTATGCCAAGGCGACCGCAGTAAAATAGGATTGGTCAGGGCATTTCTAATTAGAATTCTCATTACCTTTTAGGCTACCAGCGTAACAGACCGGCAGTGTTACCAATATTCGTCCACGGGAAGCTGAGAAAAAGGGATCTAATTGTTATGATGCATTTAGTAGAATGCAGGAACTTCGTTTGAGATACCCATCTAAGTACAACAATCGTGGCCAGGAAAATGATGCTGAAGGCCGGGACTTACCCAATTTACTTGGCATGGATCCAAAGAAGCCTGATGAAGTAAATAATAGTGAAACAGGTGGAATTTTGTTCAGAAAGTAAAATCTGATTCAAAGGTTTAGATTGTGACAGCTGCGACTGTAAAACTTTTTATTTCGCAAAGCAAGATTTGTGCAGTGTTAAAGGTTCACTGAAGGCCCGTTGGTGTCTCGAGTGTTCTTTTAAACTCAATAAAATATACCATTTGAGATTAATTAAGGTTCACAGTGGGTTTCTGGAGAGCCAACCAAAAAGGTTTTCCTTCAATGACATGTGCGATGTGATATTGGAGTAAAGGCACATTCCAATCGCAGTTGTTCACAAGAGTTTTTTCTCGGAAAGGCAACATAAGGATAGTCTTCCGGATTTTAATTCAACGGTGTCTCCTACTGAAGACCATTTTACGTAAATTACTAAATTACTTAAAGACAATGAGAGGGGTACCGTAAGCTTGTTTTTAGTATATTACTTCATTTTTTTCTTGTAGAGTATTCTTATAAATATATATCCAATTCTTAATTATATTGCTTAAACTATATTGTATACCTATAAATATTTACACCTTATCAATTAACTAATTTAAACAAAAAAATTATATTAACAATTTTACACTGTAAATATTTTACACTTTTATTCATTATTCTGGGGTGTGAACACCGGAGACTCGCACGGGGTCAATGTTACGGAGTTCTATCGAACGTCATATTGTTCTATAATTAGTTTGGGTCGTGTTACAATTCGATGTCCGTTTGATAGGTTACTGCTTCGTGTTGGCCAAGACGACGTTGTTTCCTAAAGATTTGATTTGTTTTCTATTCTGGAATCCAGTGAATGCCCCCCTTTATATTCAAACACTGTTTCACGTAAAATCAAACACACACCGTTTCACTTATCCTGAGTATAAGTGGTAATAGTTGGTTGCATCCACATTACCTAGATTGTAAGTTTACTTTTGTTTTGATTTACAATTATGTAATATTTAATTCAAACCTACCTTCATTTTGTTGTTAATTAATTCTATTGTCTTGTGCTGTAATTAATATATAATATATTTGTTATCCATTTCTTTAACTCCACGAGTAGTACTAGGAATGACAGCCTAAAGGGGTAATTTATCCAGGATGGTTGAGCGGGGTTCTATCTCTAGGGTTCTCTCGAAGTCGCGTTGAACATTTACAGGTCCACCAGGTCGTTGGGAACTTCCAGCGATGAATACCAGGGGCTAACCTAGGACAAGAACGGTATGAAGAAATCTCCTTTTTGACTAATAGGTAAGTGGTGAATCATATGTGTAGCGTTCCGGTCACACACCCCACGACCCCTTCCGGCGAGCTAGCGTAAACCGTGTGGCCAGCTTAGCATCCCCTAGAAATATTTAGGAAACTAGGGAGGATGTGGTCTCAAAATTTTTATGGTTACCCAAGCACGATGGTAGTAGCCTTGCTGTTACAAGCAAGGAGCTCCATTGTGCCGGTTCAGTGCGTAAATATCAAACTTTCGTCAAACGTATAATGGTTTGTGTATACGGAAAGTTTTCACAAGTTTAAAATTATTAAAATGCATAAATATTACTCATTGACTATTAAAACTTGGCTATTAATCTTTGCATATTAAAATAATCATGTTTATTTTCAATTATAATAAATTTCTCATCAAAATCACTCCCATAAATTTGAAGCACAACATTTTCCATATTCTTTCTCGTTTAAAACCCACAAAACAACAACAAAAAAAAACAGCTGTCATCAATTTAACTACAAATTCTCACAAAACGTACGTTGAGCGCGATTCTTTTCGCATTTTTACGTTTAACGAAACTTAACGAAACAAAATATGACCGACGTACGTCCAATATGGCCGAACCCATTAATTTCCATGAGAGCGCCCAGATGACGTGTGTTTTTTACCCCGACCTACGTCATTTTCTTAAAGCTGGTATTTCGTATTTACAAAAGCTGCGATCCATTGGGTGATATTTTCTACTCGCAAGTACATCACCAATGTAACACGATTTTTTACAATTACCAGTAAAATATAACTGCCCAAAAACAGGAGCAAGGGTAGTTGCGAGTAGCTAGCAGCAGTTTTGAGTAGTTTACCAGTCCCAATGGATCGCAGCTATAGTGTGGTATGCACTTGGGGAGGTTCTCCTGCTCAGGCCATGAAAATGGATGATTTTCAGAAATTTTTTTCTGATACATAGAAATAAAATATCAAAATGCGGTTTTTTGCAAACTGTCAATTTTTTTCAAAAAAAACAAAATGGCGGCTCCCTTCAAGCTTCAGTATAGCCGTGCGCGCCGCGCAAAAATAACTTTGCGACATCCTAGAGGCTCGTAATCTCATCGGAAACAAAAATCGTGCAAGTACCACCTAGTCCAATCTATTTAGGGTACCTTGACCCTTATTCAAGAAAATATGTATGTTTTGACCTGAAAACATAAAAATTATTAATTAACATAATTAAAAGAAAATGCATAAACTTACCTGCTATCGTCCATCCATACTCAGGTCCCCGAAATATATATTAAATATGCCTAAAAATAAAAAATTATTAACAAATAAACACAAATCATACTTACCTGCAGAATCAAAATAAATAAAAACAACAAATGTCAATTTGACCACTGTGAGGCAAATTTGACAGCGTGTAAACGAAGTTTAAAGAAAAACCACAAAAAATGTGGAACACAACATTAATAATTTGCGCAAAATAGTACTAAAAAATTTCTCCCACCCCAGCGCCATCCTCCAGCACCAGGAAGAAGGTGCTGGTTAAAACTAGAGAACTTGCAACAGAATTTCCAATCTTCTTTGGACTCTACGCCGAGAAGGTTAGCTCACGATTTTTCGGATTTTCTCCTAAAATCGTGTTAGGGAAATAGATAGTTGGTTGGTTCCACCGCTGACTTATGTGATAGGTTATTTTGCATGATTTGTTGTCGTTTTTCAGGTGTCTGATTTAATTCTGCGAAATAAAGAATTTCAATTGAAATTATCAGGGATAAGTTCAATAGAAATTATAAGGAATAATTTCTACTACGAAATTGAACTTATTTAAGTAAAGAATTTTAATATTTTATTACGATCTCAATTGAAATTATACGAGATAATTTCTTTTACGATATTGAGATTCAAACAAATTCAATAGAAATTATGTAGGATAATTTCTACTACGAAATTGAATTTGTTGTGATAAATAGTCGTCACACGCAGTAAGGAAAGAGTTTCAATCAGATTTTTACGTACGGTAATTTCTTCTACGGCATTGAAACTCAGGCAAGGTCAATAGAAATTATATGGGATAATTTCTACGATGAAATTGACCTTGTAAAAGCGGAAAAACTTACGTGCTTGGTAGTAGGTTTAAGGATATTTGGAGAACTAAATAAAGATTGCGTTGGATTTACCCCGCGTAATCATAAGAAGGTTTCGCTGGGAGAACCTTCGCCCTGTTTTCTCGCAAATAGACCAGCACCGGCAACACAGTTAACTAAAACCATAGACAAATAAAAGGAAAGATATTCCATTTCATACAAGAAAAGTGTGCAAGTTCTTGTTGAGAGAGCTTTCCTATTTCCTCCATTTAAGCTTCCTCCAAGCGAAAGCTGCCCCTGCTAAATCTTTATTTTCGGTGGCACTGTCCAGATATTTGAGTAAATCTTATCTGAAGAGAGTAAATGGAAAGAAAAACGTCGGCGATGCATGGGAGCAGGGTTCTTTCAGAGCTATTCGCGTTTGCGCTTCTTTTTTTACAGGTTTTCTCATTTATGAATGGCATATTTACGAATGTGTATATTGTATTCTAGGTAAATTTCATTAAAGGGATTAGTTGGTGGAAATAAATGAAAATAAGAAGGAAGCTGTTTGTTTGATTTTTTGTTTAAATGACAAAAATCAATTACATATTTTTAGAAGTTACGATTTTATTTTTTCAGGTCCGACTTTTCGGTTTCTACTTTGCAAAAGTTAGTAAAATAGTGATTTTTGTGCGAATTTTGATTTCGTTTTGATTTATAACAATCATTTCCGCAATGTGTTTATTTTGCAGATTTGGAAAAGTTTTATTTTGGTCAAAGGTTCACAAGCAAATTATTGCGTTTTACAAGGATTTGAAAATGTAAAATATCAAATCATGAATAAATTTAGAAATATGAAAAGTGGAAATTATTTCTTTATGGCTATTTAAGAACATTCTCACTTAATAGTACAGCCAATATAAGAATTCTATCTAATGGCCCTATAAAAAAATATCCAAATAACTTGAATTTTTTTTATCTTTATTATGATGTTCTACTGACATCCTGGAAAGTTTTCTTCTATTGGGGTAAATTTTAACTTGGCGCAATTATATCGAAACCGTTTTATTCGTAAACGGGCGGGAAAGTTTCGGTGTCCCTCTAATACTAGTATTTTGTTAAAAAAAATACTCCTTTCCACACCACCGCAGGGGTAGAGTAATTGGCGCGTTTTTTTAAAGTGGTTTCCCCAATAAGCTATTATTTTTGTTTCTCTTTTCTTTTACTATAGACAAATAAAAGGAAAGATGTTCCATTTCAAGAAAGTGTCCACTTTTCCCTTCAGAGAGGTTTCCTATTTCCTCCATTAAGGTAGAAACAGAATGGCACGGCGACCGTGGCGGTGGCCGCCGCTCAGAGAGTTTCCCTTACATTTAATTTCTCCCCAGGCGTTGCGGACAAATTAAATGTATGGGAAACTCTCTGAGCGGCGGCCACCGCCACGGTCGCCGTGCCATTCTGTTTCTACCTTTAAGTTTCCTCCAGACGAAGGCTGTGGAAAGAGAAATGATAGCGATGGATCGAGCATGGTTGAGATTTTTGCCTATGCGCTTTTTTTACAGGCTTTGTTATAACATATTAATTCTAGGTACGATTTATAAATTAATTTATGAAATAAGAAAGGAACTGTTTCATAGGCCCATTTATCATTTATGTATTGCGATGTTCTATTTTTTCTATGTAGCTATTTTTCCTGGTAAGTGTTATGAAAACTCAAATAAAATAACAAACCCTGATCTAGCTCTCATAGATTTAGCTAAACTAGAGCCAAATCCCTCATTTGCTTCTGTCGAAATGGAATTGTCCTGCTCCTTTTGTCTAAAATCGGCGAAATCGGTAAATTTCTACCGTTCAAAATATACAAATTTATTAAGTAAATATAAAAAACTTATAGAACAGTTAAAGAGCTGCAGCAAGGAAAATAGAACTAAGAAAGTGAACCTAGAAAGAAGGATATGTCGAAACAACTATCTCAGTAGAATAGTCAAAACACCGCTAACTTCTTTAATTGCCTCCGCGCCCTATGTGACTAAAAATTCAAAAACTTTTTGCACTATGATACTTTCTAACAAGAAAAATAAAAAAAGATGGAGTTATGACGAAAGATCGTTAGCTTTAAATTTCCATTACAAATCTCCTACAACTTACAGGTATTTTAAAGATAATTTAAACATAAATTTACCATCTCTGAGCTCTCTGCATTGTTGGCAACTTATTAAAAATATTCAACCTGGTTTTAATAACACGGTTACAGAAAACCTTAAGAAGATTTTTTCACATTGGGATTTAGAAATGAGACAAGCTGTGTTGATATTTGATGAAATTAATATTAGAAGAGAGTTAACATAAATGATCAGGTAACAGATGAAATAGTTGGTTTTGTCGATACAGGTGATTTTAGAAATAAAGAACCAGCAAAGTATGTTTCTGTTTTTATGGTTCGAGGCTTATTTTCTAATTGGAAATTTATTATTAGTTTTTTTGCCACCGATCACCCAATTAACAGTAAAGTATTAGCCGAAAAAATGAAGCTGAATTTAGACTACTGTTGTGAACTTGGTCTTAAAATCCGAAGTGTAGCCTCAGATCAGGCTTCTAACAATCGCAGTTGCTTTAGTTCTCTCGGAGTAACGGAAAAGGACCCTTTTTTTTATTACAATAATCAAAAGATTTTTGCAATGTTCGATGTTCCGCATTTGTTCAAATCAATACGTAATACTTTATTGGTAAAAGATATTCACTGTGAAGAACAGTAAGTTGGAACTGTGTTAAAGAACTCTATAATTTAGAAAAAAATGGTTCTACTAAAATGGTGCCGAACTTAACTTCAAAACATGTATGGCCAAATACTTGGGAAAAGATGAAGGTTTCTTATGCTCTTCAAGTTTTAAGTAACACAGTTTGTGCTGCTCTTAAAACTGCTTTAGAATTAAATTTGCTTAGCCCTAATGTTTCATCAGTTACTCTTTCTACTTCCGATTTCTTTTCAAAACTCAAAAACTTGTTCGATTGTCTCAATAGTAAAGAACCTTTTAGTAGAAATTGGTATAAGTGTGGATTAACTCAAACAAATACTCCAAGGAAATATCTTTCTGAAATGTTACGTTACATTCAATCAATTTCATTTGAGAACAAAAACAAAACATTTTGGATTGGGGGATTGATTTTGACTCTAAAATCCATTATTCTTTTAACTGATGAAATATTAAACGAGTTTCCCAATAAAGAGTTCGTTCTGACTTCGAAATTTAACCAAGACCCAATTGAAAACCTTTTTTCCTTAGAAAGATTAAGAGGGGGCTTCAGTAATAATCCATATATAATTTCAATAGTTTTATTTGCAAAATTATTTCGAACAAAATTTTGTCTATATCTTCCCATAGGAAGAATTGTGACGAAGATAGTCAGCAATTTATAGCTATTGACTCATTTAGTGATGGCAAAACCATAAATAATAATAACGATCATGGTATTTTTACTGTTGAGGATCGGACGATTGGTGATGTCACTAATGAGGGTCACGAAGTTAGCAACATAATCGAGTCAATTGATTTGTTGGAATGTGGGGCAAATGAAGATTCGATTTCTGTCGAAGAAACTTCTTAAAGGTATTTTGGAGGTTTCATAATTGACCGCTTTTCAAAAAAAGAAAAGTGTTTGTTATGCGATAAGGTTGTGAGAAACCCAAACGAAACTGTTAAGTATTCAAAACCTTCGGAAAGTTTTATTTATTTTAAAAATTATTCAAAAACTACCGATTTTGGTGCACTTAAAAATCCTACAGATTACTTTTTTAATATTTGTAAAATCTTTGTTAAAATCTTCGCTAAATTTGTTCAGAGTACTCCTGAAATAAAAGGTTTAAAAAGCAAAATAATTGAACATTGTATGGATACAATAAGTAAAAAATCTGAATTTTCCAACTGGTTAGCTAAAGAAAATGAATGTTACGATCACCACAAACAAATCTTAAATTATTTGATCCTTATTATTCTTCGAAAATTTTGTTTGTGGCATTCACATCAATTTAAAGATAAGAGCTCATTAAAAAACTATTCCAAGCAAAAAATTATACAATCCTAAAAGGGGAAGTTGTTAATTTCATCAAATTCTTAGGAGTAGTAGCGTGAATAGCAAATTCAACAACAAATGCAATTTTATGTTGTGTCCTTATCTTATATTATATATAAAGAAACACACAATCCTTTTTCCTTGAAATAATTGAACTCTATTCTGTAATAATGTATAGAATAAACTGTCTGCCAAAACTATATCGAAGCTTACTCCGTTTTTACGTCTGCCAACATTTTATGTCGGACTTACTCAATGACGACTAAATACATGCCTGTAAGGGATGTAACGCCGAAAATTGTTTTGTGGATTAGGCTTACTGGGGACACCACTTTAAAAAAACTCGCCAATTACTCTACCCCTGCGGTGGTGTGGAAAGGAGTATTTTTTTTTAACAAAATACTAGTATTAGAGGGACAACGAAACTTTCCCGCCCGTTTACGAATAAAACGGTTTCGATATAATTGCGCCAAGTTAAAATTTACCCCAATAGAAGAAAGTCAGTAGAATATCATAATAAAGATAAAAAAAATTCAAGTTATTTGGATATTTTTTTATAGGGCCATTAGATAGAATTCTTATATTGGCTGTACTATTAAGTGAGAATGTCCTTAAATAGCCATAAAGAAATAATTTCCACTTTTCATATTTCTAAATTTATTCATGATTTGATATTTTACATTTTCAAATCCTTGTAAAACGCAATAATTTGCTTGTGAACCTTTGACCAAAATAAAACTTTTCCAAATCTGCAAAATAAACACATTGCGGAAATGATTGTTATAAATCAAAACGAAATCAAAATTCGCACAAAAATCACTATTTTACTAACTTTTGCAAAGTAGAAACCGAAAAGTCGGACCTGAAAAAATAAAATCGTAACTTCTAAAAATATGTAATTGATTTTTGTCATTTAAACAAAAAATCAAACAAACAGCTTCCTTCTTATTTTCATTTATTTCCACCAACAAATCCCTTTAATGAAATTTACCTAAAATACAATATACACATTCGTAAATATGCCATTCATAAATGAGAAAACCTGTAAAAAAAGAAGCGCAAACGCGAATAGCTCTGAAAGAACCCTGCTCCCATTAGACCAAGAGCCAGCGACGTATTTTGTGTTGTCATTTCATCCCTCATGAAAATTTCCACACTAAATCTTATATGCCTGCTTAACAATAAAACATACTTCTGGCAGCCCCCTGTGGCCGGGATGAACTACCCCAAAAATTACAAAGAGGGTAAAAAATAAAGTTCAATTTTGTTATAGTATTACTCATGAATTTTCTGGAGATTATTTTTTATAGTATTCTCTATTTATAAAAATTAATGCCAGAACATTTACCCTTCACCTAATGCTTGCCAGAACGCTCTAAATATTTATTTAAAGGGGTTTATTGCATAAATAGTCCATTCAAAACGCGAAGGGGGGTGTTCCAACATTAAGAAAATCGAACCCTACATGTATTTTGGGTCGCTGATTACGAAAATCGGGGTCCTGCGGTCCTAAAATATGGGCGTCGCCCTTAAAAACCCCCTTTTAAGGGTTGTTCGCGATAATTTCTATAATAATGAAAAATAATCCAACGAAATACACTTTTCTCAATATTTATTTGCGAAGGTGGTTGATTTATATTAAATCAAGCCAAACCTTATAACAAGGGATAATCCTAAAGGGTAAAAACCACCCCTAAATCAACTGAAAATAAAAAAAATTGTAAAAAATTTTTTTTTCTGCTTAATTATATTCAACACTTTACCCCATTAAGTCAGCCAAAAATTTTATTTTTTATGAAATAATTATTAAAACATTTGGAAAATTTATTTAAAATTTAAATTGGGACCTACGAAAAGAACATTTTTTCAATGTATTTTTTTTGTTTTGATTTAGGGGTGCTTTAATCCCTTTAAAAGGGGGTAAAATAAATTTTCCAAATGTTTTAATAGTATTTCATCAAAAATAATATTTTAATGTAAAATAAAAATTCAATTTTTTTCAAATTCAACTTTAATGTAGGGGTAGTTTTACCCCCTTAAGTGGTGAAAATAAATAATTTTTGGGTTACAATACTCATACTATCGAATTTGAAGCATAAACTTGAAAAAAAAATTTACAAATTTTTTATTTTCAGTTGATTTAGGGGTGGTTTTAACCCTTTAGGATTATCCCTTGTTTTAAAGTTTGGCTGATTTAGTATAAATCAACCACCAAATCGCAAATAAATATAAAAAAATGGATTTCGTTAGATTATTTTTCATTATTATAGAAATTATCGCGAACAACCCTTAAAAAGGGGTATTTTTTTCGTTTTTAAGGGTGACGCCCATATTTTAGGACCGCAGGACCCCGATTTTCGTAATCAGCGACCCAAAATACATGTAGGGTTCGATTTTCTTAATGGTGTTATGTTGGAACACCCCCCTTCGCATTTTGAATGGACTATTTATGCAATAAACCCCTTTAAATAAATATTTAGAGCGTTCTGGCAAGCATTAGGTGAAGGGTAAATGTTCTGGCATTAATTTTTATAAATAGAGAATACTATCAAAAGTAATCTCCAGAAAATTCATGAGTAATACTATAACAAAATTGAACTTTATTTTTTACCCTCTTTGTAATTTTTGGGGTAGTTCATCCCGGCCACAAGGGGCTGCCAGAAGTAACTTTTATTGTTAAGCAGGCATATAAGATTTAGTGTGGAAATTTTCATGAGGGATGAAATGACAACACAAAATACGTCGCTGGCTCTCCCTCTACATGCATCGCCGACGTTTTTCTTTCCATTTACTCTCTTCAGACAAGATTTACTCAAATATCTGGACAGTGCCACCGAAAATAAAGATTTAGCAGGGGCAGCTTTCGCTTGGAGGAAGCTTAAATGGAGGAAATAGGAAAGCTCTCTCAACAAGAACTTGCACACTTTTCTTGTATGAAATGGAATATCTTTCCTTTTATTTGTCTATGCTAAAACGTAGAGACAGATGTCCAAAAAGGGAATAAACTCGCAGCCTGGCAGAACGAGAATTAAGCACGCAACAAGGGCGGCTGAAACGAAGAAATAAGTTAAAGAATATTTGGAGAATTCAATAAAGGAAAAATTTGAATTTATTAATAATAAAAATTGAATGATTAAATTAAATTGAATTTAAATTAAGTAAATAAAATTTGAATTATAAAGTTAAGTTAGAGTTAATTAGCTTTTGTAAGATCTAGGAGAGAATATATTTGATATTAAACGAACCTAGTCTCTTTTCTTTTAGAGCATGAACCTGCACCTATCCGTATCATAATATTTCTAGTAATAATAACTTTATATTACGGCTTTACGCGCCGTATTATAACATGGTCCTTCGAGCCGGATAGGTTGCAGTCATACAAATATATTTTTTCTGAGATTTTATTAGTTGTTAGATTTAGTACGTACTCCAAATATTCTTTTAACTTGAAGTAAAGAAAGCCCGAGGCAAATTTATGGGTAAATCGAAACAACAGGAGCTCTGTCAAACAGAATTGGAACAAATAAGCAAGATGAAGGGTAAATTGCAACAAAAGGATGTCTGTCAGACACAACTGGAACAAACAATTTCTAATTATAGAAAGACACCACAACCCAGGCGTACACCAGGTTATATCAAGGGCAAGATAAGTACTATCAAAAAGATAGCAGAAAGGTTCAACAATAACCATCTAGAAATAGGGGCAGCTGATATAAGCACTATAAAGGATAAAAAAATTGAATCTGCCGTAAAAGAATACCTGGAAGGCGAGCAGTTCATGGAGACATATTCTGAATTTCTGGGAGACCTTGAGGACGCAATGAGTGCCTGCCCGCCGCAACCAAATACAACAACCGCACAGAACATATCTATTAGTGAACAATCAGGTTCACCAAGGGTTAAACTTCCAACTCTGGAGATTCCGAAGTTTGACGGCCAGTACTCATCATGGAGAACATTCCATGATAGATATGTATCATTAATACATAATGAAAACCGCCTAATGCCGGTCGACAAGCTGCACTACCTTAAGAGTAGTCTCACGGGAGAGGCCCATAGAGATCTGGATTCGTTTGACATGACGTCAGAGAATTACGCAGCAGCTTGGGAACTGTTGTGCAAGCGGTAGAACAAAAAGAGATTATTAATATATGCCCAGTTGAAATTGCTGTTTAACAACACTCCAATAAGAAAAGAGTCGCATAAGGAGTTACGAGCTTTGGTAGACGAGTTGCATCGCATAAGGCATGCACTGAAAGTGCTCAAGGTCAGCATTTTAGATTGGGATCCCATATTTGTTTATGTAACGGCACAGAGGCTACCAGAAAAAAACCCGTCACCTGTGGGAACAACTGATTGCGAAGTCCGACGAGCTACCGGCGCTTAAGGATCTAACCAAGTTTTTGGAAGAAAGACATAGAAGTCTAGAAGCAATCAGAGATGACAATATATCGAGTTAATCTTCTAGCTCAGAAGTACACTTCTCAGCTGGGCTGAGAAACGGCCACGCTTATGTGCAGGGACCGAATCCGGCCGAAAGCACCAAAAAAGGTATAAGAAGAAAAAACACCGCAAAACGAGCATGCGACCGAAAATGCGGGTTCCTTCTCAACCCTCCCCGGCACTCCTGTACCGAGCCGGTCCGGTCCCTGCACACAAACGCAGTCACATTTACCACTGCACAGTGGCTCGGCTAAGACATGCAAACACAAAACAAAAAACAATGCAACATTTAAGAGCACAAAACATCAAACAGAGAAGCGTGCAAAGACAATGAAAACGTGGGACACCCAAGGAGTCACGCCACATTAAAAAGAGTCCTTTTAAGGACATCTTCGCTAGTTTGCATGCTAAAAACACTCGCATTTTTGTTAACATTTATAAGAATGCGGTTAACTGGTTCGTACATCCCATAATTGGTATTAGAGGAATTAATGTACAAGAGAGGTGGACCTCTCAGGTCGTAGTTGTTCACTCTAAATGAAGTACGGGTTCGTAGGAAGCCTGAATCAACTTTGTCATTCAACAAACGATGAACGAATATAACGTCAGCGACCTCGCGACGCTTATGGAGAGAGCTCAAGTTGAGCAATTTAAGTCTGGTCACATAAGGCGGAAGAATAAGTGGGTCATCCCACGGGAGGTGACTGAGTGCAAAACGGACGAACTTCCTTTGAACCGATTCGATTTTATCGACATGGGAGGAGTAGTAAGGAGACCATACCTGGGAGGCGTATTCAAGTAAAGGCCTAACTAAAGATATGTACAAGTGCTTTGTGATAAGGGGGTTGTTGAATTCCTTGGACCATCTTTTTATAAATCCCAGGACTGAATTGCCCTTGGAAGAGATATAATTGATGTGGGTGGAGAAATCCAACTTACTTTTTAACCTAACCCCAAGATCGATAACAGAGTTAGTGCGGGAGATCTTGTTATCGAGAAAAGTATAGTCGTAAGTTATAACGCCACGTTTTCTACAAAAAGTCATGACCTCACATTTACTAATGTTAAGGACCAGGTTGCTGTTGGAACACCAAGTATAGAAGGTGTTTAGGTCTGCTTGCAGAAGTTTGCAATCCTCGATACTCCTTATGTGGCGGTACAGTTTGATGTCATCGGCATAAATAAGGATTTTACAGTGCCTCAGCAGGGTAACAATGTCATCGATTGATAAAATAAAAAGAAGAGGACCAAGATGACTTCCTTGCGGGACACCAGAGGACGCCTCGATGTTTTTAGATTTGGCTCCGCGGAATAGAACCTGGTAGGTTCTGTCGGCTAAGTACGACTGGAACCACATAACCAGGGCATGCGGAAAGCCTAATTTTTTTAGTTTTAGAACTATAATAGAGTGAGAGAGCATATCGAAAGCTTTACTGAAGTCTGTATAAACACAGTCAGTTTGACAGCCAGTGACAAAGCCTCGAACAGTGTAAGAAGAGAACTCTAGTAAATTAGTAGTAGTGGAACGAGCTGCAAGAAAGCCATGTTGGTTAGTTGAGATAAGTCTCTTGCAGATAGGGGCAATAGCAGAATAAATAATGGATTCGAAAAGTTTTGGTATACATGATAACTTCGCAATCGGTCTATAATTAGATATTTCGTTCTTACAACCCTTTTTATGAACAGGGATTATAAAAGAGTTCTTCCATAAGGTTGGGAAGCGCCCTGTATTGAGGGATTTCTGAAATAAACATAGGATAGGAGACAGTAGGGCCCCTGCACAGGATTTTAGAACAGCAGGAGGGACACCATCAGGGCCGGACGAAAAATCTTGTGGAAGATCATTTATATGTTTCGAGATATCTTCCCTGGTTATGGACAGAGATAAGTTTTGAACCGTTTGTATTGCGTTGATGTGTCGAAAATTGTCTTCATGAGGTTGGAAGACAGGAGACGAGAAAGATTTGAGGAAGAACGATGCGAACCTATCGCAAATCTCGGATGAATTAGAACTAACAGAATTCTCGTATTGCATGGTGTTCGGGTAATTATCAACTTTTTTCTTAGAGTTGATAAATTGAAAGATTGCTCTGGGATCACCATACAGTTTACCTTCCATGTTCCTAAGGTACTCCTTATAGAGAGCCTCGGAGTGAGCATGGAATTGGTCATAGCAATTAAGAAATGCATAAAAACTCGCAGTGTCTTTTCTCTTCAGGTAGGTTTTCCAGAGTTTATTCTTCTGGTTTTTGGTGTGTCTCAACTCATTATTATACCAGGGTGGGGATGATCTGGTCAATTTTAGAGGCTCAATAGGTACACATGATGCGAAGGTTTCATACAGGACGGAGTAAAAACTTGTTACGTCGTCATCCAATTCATTAGAGGAAAGCAATCTATTGAAATCGATCGAAGTGAGCTTGGATGACAGTACTTCAAGATTGGCCTTTTTAAAGTTAAAAGTAAAGGTTGACTCCTCTGGGATTAGCTTATTGTTAAAGGCAAAGCAATAGCTGAGTAAGAGAGGAGGATGATAATTATCAACAGGCGACAAGACAATTGAGCTAGGCTCAACATACATGTTGTCTGAGTCGGAAAAGAATATAAGATCTAACCACCTGCCTAAAATATTATTCACACCGCTCATTTGGTTCAAACCGCATGAGAATAAGGAATTCAGAAAGTCGGATTCCCTATCATTAAGAATGTTTTCAGGTAGGTAGTTATCGTCCTCATCGGAAGATACCCATTGAACATTGGGTAAGTTAAAATCTCCTAAAAGTAGGAGTTCGTCTTTAGAGTCCATCATATCCTGGATATGATTAATGCAAGATATTAGAATATCATAGAGGTTTTGACCTCTATCGTCAAGAGTGCTGAACATACCTGGTGGGATGTAACAGCAAATTAAAAATAGGTTCTTATGGACAAGTGAGACTTTAAGAGCGAGGAGCTCAATGTCCAAAGAATTGGAAAAACTAGGAAGCGTTATTAAGCAACAATTGAGAAGTTTACTACAGGCAAGTAGTACACCTCCTCCACGAGCCTCCGAGTCAATGTATCTGTCCCTCCGAAAAACTTGGAAGGAGGTATCGAAAAGTTCGGCATTAAGAATCCCACTGTGTAACCATGTTTCTGTAAAAGCGATTATATCGAAATCACTGGCCGAAGTTGACAGAAACACATCGTGGGTTTTGGATCTGATACCCCTCACGTTTTGGTAATAGAGGGAAAGCGTCTTAAGTTTTTTGGAACCTGTCGAGTGTCAGGAGTACGATGCACACGTGTGCGGGGAACAAAACTCTTTGAAAAGGCACCAGGCGGCCAGAACGTGGGGTCTAGAAGCTGTTCAGCTATATTGGGCGGTGCAGTTAGAACAAAAGACGCAACCGGCTTGGAAGCATTGCTGATCTTCCTGCAAGGGACTAACGCAGGGTCAACAGCATTTCTCCTTAGGTATTCTTTAATTGCTTCGGACGTAGTTTCAGGCGAGAAACGCGAGATGAAAATATTACGTGGTCTAGGTACCGTTATCAGATCGGCGCCAGTTACTGAAGCCTCAGTATTCACAGTGCCCAAGGGTCCGGTGACTCTAACAGAAGAGGTTGATGCTGCATCCGGTTCTGAGATATGGGTTGAGCCCATTGGGAGTGGGAGGGCGGGGATAGGCGAACTAGTAGAGGTGTTCGCAGTGACAGCAGTGGTGGCTTTACGACTGCATCTGCGTTTACGATGCTTGCAACGGGTTTTCGGGTGGTCAGGAGCCTGCCTAGAGGCAACCTCCACCGAGGGGCCCTCTTCAGATATTATGGCCGGGTCGTTCAAGGTTGTGAAGTTATGAGTATCAGTATCATTTTCCACAAGAGAAACAGCAATGGAGCAGGGCGCAGAAAGAAGCTGCTTTCCTACCTGCACGGCACTAGCCGATACTGCCACCACTGGGGGAGAGCTAGTTCTATCATAGAAGCTTTCAAATTTAATGGATAGAGAATTCAGGGCATTGTGATTTTGAACCACTGCTGTTGACAGCGATTCAATATCAGTCCGAACACGCCTCGTACTCCTTTTAATGTCATCCAATATAGCATGAAGAGAAGCTAAGGAGTTGACAGTGCTGGACGAGGTGGCGACTGGATTGAGGATTGCCGAATGTATGTCATCGATAGAATCGAAGACCGTTGCAACTCGGGAAGAGATTTCGTGGAATTTGTTCAACAGAGTTGGCCGCAACAGAGGCAAGGGTGTCGGACAACGCGTCGAGCCGGACGTTGATCGATTGGACGTCATCGGCTAACATCTCAAAATGAGAGATATTGCCAGGGAAGGAATTGAGACGACCCATGACTTTCTCGTGACCATCGAGGAAGACGTCCGAGATGTCTTTCATTAATCTTAGGACGTGGCAGGGTTGAATGTCAGAGCATTCGTTACAAGTGGACCCTCTAGGGGCCGAAGATTTGCCACTGGCTCGAGCGTTGAGGCAGGCAGGGTGAAAAACGCCCCCACATACACCATCACAGGAAATCCCATTTCGAACGATTTCCGAAGAGCACAGTTTGCAACACTGCTGACCCGCCATGAGAGAGGGAGAAAAATAAATAAAAATAACTTCAAAATAAGTTCCGACAGAACTTTGGAACCTGTCGAGTGTCAGGAGTACGATGCACACGTGTGCGGGGAACAAAACTCTTTGAAAAGGCACCAGGCGGCCAGAACGTGGGGTCTAGAAGCTGTTCAGCTATATTGGGCGGTGCAGTTAGAACAAAAGACGCAACCGGCTTGGAAGCATTGCTGATCTTCCTGCAAGGGACTAACGCAGGGTCAACAGCATTTCTCCTTAGGTATTCTTTAATTGCTTCGGACGTAGTTTCAGGCGAGAAACGCGAGATGAAAATATTACGTGGTCTAGGTACCGTTATCAGATCGGCGCCAGTTACTGAAGCCTCAGTATTCACAGTGCCCAAGGGTCCGGTGACTCTAACAGAAGAGGTTGATGCTGCATCCGGTTCTGAGATATGGGTTGAGCCCATTGGGAGTGGGAGGGCGGGGATAGGCGAACTAGTAGAGGTGTTCGCAGTGACAGCAGTGGTGGCTTTACGACTGCATCTGCGTTTACGATGCTTGCAACGGGTTTTCGGGTGGTCAGGAGCCTGCCTAGAGGCAACCTCCACCGAGGGGCCCTCTTCAGATATTATGGCCGGGTCGTTCAAGGTTGTGAAGTTATGAGTATCAGTATCATTTTCCACAAGAGAAACAGCAATGGAGCAGGGCGCAGAAAGAAGCTGCTTTCCTACCTGCACGGCACTAGCCGATACTGCCACCACTGGGGGAGAGCTAGTTCTATCATAGAAGCTTTCAAATTTAATGGATAGAGAATTCAGGGCATTGTGATTTTGAACCACTGCTGTTGACAGCGATTCAATATCAGTCCGAACACGCCTCGTACTCCTTTTAATGTCATCCAATATAGGATGAAGAGAAGCTAAGGAGTTGACAGTGCTGGACGAGGTGGCGACTGGATTGAGGATTGCCGAATGTATGTCATCGATAGAATCGAAGACCGTTGCAACTCGGGAAGAGATTTCGTGGAATTTGTTCAACAGAGTTGGCCGCAACAGAGGCAAGGGTGTCGGACAACGCGTCGAGCCGGACGTTGATCGATTGGACGTCATCGGCTAACATCTCAAAATGAGAGATATTGCCAGGGAAGGAATTGAGACGACCCATGACTTTCTCGTGACCATCGAGGAAGACGTCCGAGATGTCTTTCATTAATCTTAGGACGTGGCAGGGTTGAATGTCAGAGCATTCGTTACAAGTGGACCCTCTAGGGGCCGAAGATTTGCCACTGGCTCGAGCGTTGAGGCAGGCAGGGTGAAAAACGCCCCCACATACACCATCACAGGAAATCCCATTTCGAACGATTTCCGAAGAGCACAGTTTGCAACACTGCTGACCCGCCATGAGAGAGGGAGAAAAATAAATAAAAATAACTTCAAAATAAGTTCCGACAGAACTACGAAAACAAAATCGCCAAAACTGATAGTAAAGCTTTTTTCCAGTTTGAGAATCAGATTAAGGGTTTAAAAACGTTGCATAACCTCAGGCGAATATTTAAAACAAAAATTTGGGGAATAATTTGAAAGAACAAAAATGAGGTTATGAACTTATTCCAAAACTGGGAAATAATAATATATCATAGATATAAAATCAATTTTGAACAAAAAGTATAGTAAATATATTGTAAAAGAAACAAATTCACCGCCAAGCAGCACGGGAAAAGTGGTTACCAACCTTGTTACTGGTGGAGGAAAATTGACATGAAGAAACTTCACAAAAAGCACATGAATAGCACAAGAAACCACTATCACAGAAAAATGGATAGATAAATAAAAAAATAAAAAACCCAATTTAAAAAATGATTAGTGATCATAAAACAAATAATTTAGACACTAATTGACTACAATTAAAATAAATTAGAAACAAGAAAATAAAAATCACAACACAGAAACTGACACTTGGACACTCTCGACGATTATAACGATTATATATATATATGTTATGAACGATTATATATATAATAGTTATAGGTTCCATAAAGATAGTCGCAAACCTGAGAAGAAGGTGCGGAATCAGAGTAACAGCTACCACACCCATCAGGAAAGCGTCAATTCAAGGAAGGAATGTGCGAAGGGAAATGATCAGAGAGCCAGAAGAATAGAATGCCCAATGTGTAAGAAAGAGCATTTCCTGGCACAGTGCAGCTCCTTCAAAGCATTATCCAACACAGAAAGAGGACGTTGGATAAAAACAAAAGGATTATGCTTCAATTGCTTTAAACAGCATTACAGCCGAAGCTGTACAAGCAATAACAGATGTCCCATATGCAGAAGAAAGCATCATCTGTTAGTACATACAGATCATGAAACCAAGCCAGAAGTTAGCGAGCAACGGACAACACCTGTGGATACAACAGAGCCAGTTGTAACAAATTGAAATTGTAACATTCATAGGACAAAATCAAAGCTAGCGACAGCCCTGGTCAAAGTGAAGGACCAGCACGGAAATAGCTTAGTGTTGCGAGCACTCATTGACCCAGGGTCACAAAGCTCGTTTATAACGGAGTCGGCATATCAATCACTACTCGTGTGTGATTTATGTGCCATTATGTGTCATTATTATTGAAATCATAAATTTTTGTATTCACGTTAATATTTAATAAGTAATTGTTCGATAATATGTTCCTTGCGTTGATTTTTCGTTTATTTTATACTATTTATTGCGCGAGAACAGGGTTGCAATAGACTATGTATGATATGGGACGTAGGGTTATAGTTGCCGATAATTGCCAGAAAAAAAATAAAAACAATAAAATGTTGCGAAAAGAAAGAAATAACGTCAAACTGTACTAAGGTAAAATTATCACTGTATTTGGTTATGTTATGCGCGACTATGGTATACTATGCTATCACTTTCCACAATTATTAACAAGGAAAACTTTTTAATATTTGTTACGAAAGCTATTTGTTATTATGCATGTCATGAAAGAATATTAACCCATTCCAAAAAAAAATTTTGTCTATGGACGTATAATGCTATAGAAAATATAATATTGTTTTGTTGAAAAAAAATTTTTTTGGTTTTTTTTAAATAATTGCAATAAAAAAACATTTATGTTATTTATGTTATTTTTTTGAAAAAAAATCCTACTCACTCTGGTATTTTTTCTACTTGCTTTTTTTGATTGTGTGATTTTTGCTATTTTACCAGCATTTCTCTTGTGTTTCCCTTGTTTTTTACAGTTTCCTAATTTTTTTATTGAATGTTATCAATGTATAACATTTTATTTCCTAAAAGAGAATAATTTCAAGTTTAATACATTTGTTTTTATTGTTAATTTAAATTAGATTAAACAAGAAAAACTACTTCCACTCTCTCGCTCCTCGTGTTTTTTTAAAATGTTGAAATCCGGTTGAAAAAATATTGCTGCTGCGCCTTCTTTACTTTGTTCGATGCATTTATTAATCTGCATGTATTTGTTGGTTGTAGCAGCGAGCAATAATAATAAGAGTGATGAGCTAGAACAAATTGTTAAAAATGCTTCAGGGACCTTGAGATCAGCTAATAAAAATTTCAATGGGAGCGAAAAAGTCAAAATATCAAAAAAGTAATATCTATGTTAAAAGGAGGCAGAATTACTTTCACACTACACGTAATGTTCGTGAAAGAAAGATAAAAAATGAAGGGAAGTGACTTCGTCGCCTTGTAAGATTCCCGCCTTTTTTGTCGGACAATACAAGTGAAATCATATGGCCAACAGTGGCGTGGCGTCTTTGGAAGCAAGGGATGCATTGCATCCCTTACAATTTCTTAGGAAATAAAAATAAAAATTCAAATTTTATAAATAAATCATTCTTTTCTTTTACAAAACTTTCGTTTTTTATTTTATCATTCTGAGATTAACTTTGTATTATTGCAGCTTTTTCTAGGCTCCACTGTTAGATATAAATTCATTGGCTCCAAATGACCAATTAAATGGAAGCATAAAATATGTCCATGAGCGAAAGTTCTCTCCTCCTTCTCTCTGAATTCGTATACGAACACGCAAAGGAACATGGCAGCGGACATCGAGAAGCAGAATTTGAATTGCTTCCCTTGACTGTCCGTTGGAACGCACTTCGGTGGGAGCTTGTGGATGAAGATGGAAGTGGAGATGGGAAGACACAACAAACGTTTGTTACTGTGACCAGAGCCAAGAGAAGCAATTCAGATTTTGCATCCATACGAAGTTTTGAGTATATTTTTTGTTGGGTGAGAGCGGAGAGAAGTTTTCTAATAAGATTGGAGGGAATGCAATTCTATGACGGTGATTACACTGTTCGTTCCTACGTACATTCCTCACGAGCTTTTAGATGAACGGGGAAGTGGAGATGACGCCATTCATCATCTCCACCTCTCCGTTGATCTAAAAGGCTCGTGAGGAACGTACCTAGGAACGAACAGTGTAATCACCGTCTATGAGCAATCTAATTGGAAATGGTTTTATACAATGTGGTTTGAAATTAATGACTTAATAGTAGAAAATAGTAAAAAGC
This sequence comes from Thereva nobilitata, assembly GCA_963855945.1. Classification (NCBI taxonomy): domain Eukaryota; kingdom Metazoa; phylum Arthropoda; class Insecta; order Diptera; family Therevidae; genus Thereva; species Thereva nobilitata. The sequence goes on from OY979695.1 coordinate 94,347,972, forward strand.
AGTATTTTTAGAGTAATTAATTAATTAACATAAATAAAAAATTGTTTTGCTTGCAATTTAGTTGGTGCGATTTGTTTTGTAAGTTAAAAATAGTGCAAGTAGTTTTAAAAAGTAAGTTTAAAATAAAATTGGATAAATTGAAAAATATTTATATATTATTTATGTTAGTTTTTTTTAGTTTGTTTTTACTTTATTAAATATCATGGGTGATGTTTATGTTTATGGTTAGCATTTTTGCATAATGGACTATTTTTTGCAGCAATCCTTTGGCTTGCGTTCATTTATGTAAAAGAAATCCATAATTGAAAATGGTAGACCGAAACCAATATTACATATGTATTTTAAGTGAAAATAAAACATGCACTATGCCTCGGTAGTCTAGGGAGTAAGGCGCCTGGCTACTATCCCAAAGGTCCCGGGTTCGAATCCCGGCAGAGCCCTACGGTCCTTCTCCTTTCCTACCTTCTTTCTTCTTCCCTCCTTACATTCCTCATTCCCCTGTCATACCCTTCCGCTAGCACAGCCCCGCTCCGCCAAGCGCATGTCATCGGTTGGTTGATGGGATTCAACTCGTTTCATTGCCCCGATGCCAGACTCGCGATAGAAATGGTTGGGGTTAGGTGGTTGTGGCAGTTCCTTCCTACTTCTTTCTTCCCCTTCACTATCTATCGACTAGAGCTTGCTGTTTGACTTTGCACTCTATACGAAGAAAATAGATTGTCGACAGTACAAAGGCCTTTACCTGAGTTCTAGTCTTCCACATAAAAAAAATAGCGCGATTTGGCTTACCTGTTGTAATAAGCAAAAAAAATTTTGTTGGCCTTGCATTTTATTTTCAAATGAAAAGAACGTTTGGCGGTCTTCGGGATTTAATGATTTAAATAATTTTCATAAAGCCGTTCGAGCATTTAAAATCGGTTTAGCTCTTCCTACATTCGGTACAGGACAAAGGATTGAAAATCTAGTAGATACTCTTTATAAATCCTCAATTATGAGAACATTGAGTTAGTTAAAAAGATCCGGAAAATTATTAAAATTTGTATAGATGTTGTTTGCCACTTGGCATGTCAGGTGCAAGCCTTTCGAGGGTCAAGATTCTATTAATCGGGAAAATTACGTTGAATTAATTTCACTTTTGGCCAAAAATAATCAAGAACAGTATTCAGTATTAACAGTATTATTACTTCAGTATTTTCTGGATTATATTCAAAATGATTTAATAATGGCTATTTCCTGCACTCTTACTAAAAATTAAAATTACTTCTGAAATCCAAAATTTTGAGTTTGTTGCAATTATTTGTGATGAAACTACGGATATTTCCTGTCGATCTATGTTGTCAACAACTCTGAGATACATTTCTTCCTCTGGTTACACGAAAGAAACATTCATCAGTTTTAAAAAAAATTTCCGATGATAGAAGAGCAGCTCGTTTATTTTTCTGTTTACCTACCTTATAAGCTTCTAGAAAACGTTCGATTTTGTAGTGGTCAGATTTCGCAATCGGACGGAAATTTTTACATAATTATCAGCGTGTAAGAAGCATTTTGCCCCGTCCTCCAGGTGTAAGAAATGGTCTTTCGTTAATGTTTATCCATAAATTACATACTGTCAAAGTTTCATAGCTGCTCATATTTCGCATTTGAACCGGAATTCTTACATCTTTATAACAATATTGTGCAAAAACGCCCCTGCCCGCGACCCCCGGACTGGAGCCAATGTTTCATACTTTTTGTAAATAACTATTCTCACTACATTTCATAAGTGGTCAGATTCCGCATATTTTTGATCGCGGGCTCCCGGACTATAAGAGTATCCACGAGATGGGGGTAGGGGTCCCACTATATCCATATGGATATGGTCAAACCTATTATTTGGAAGCTTGAAAGCCTCGAATGGAAATTTGGTATCCTAGGCACGATCGGGACCACTCATTGCAGTCTTTATTGATCGATGGCCAGAAGTATTTCTTGGTAACGGCTCTTCTTGTAGCCCGAATACCAGGGTGAGAGAGACTATGCTCGGAGTTGAACGCTAGTCTACGTAAGAAAGTGGGTATATAAGGCCTAGGAATGCCTATACCGGTTTCACACCACACCTGATGGGCGGTAAATGGTATTGGTGTGCGAACTAGTTTTACCTGTTGCTGGGGTGTTCTTGTAGAGATTTCAACTCTGTGTCACTTTTTTGAGCCTGAGCCTTAAGGAACATACTCTTGGGGTCTTTGCATAAAATGTATATCCATCGCGCGTTTGTTAATATTTTTTTGGACTTTTTGCTTAATGTTATTGCTAATCTCTTCTTTCATATATTTAACTCTTTTACTTGTCCTTGAGGTCTACCTAATCACTCTTGTGTTCCGATATTTGCAAAAAAATATTTTTTAAATGATGAAATTGATGGCACTTTTGTTAGAATTCAATTTAATTTAATGTAATATATCCGCTTTTTGTTTTAATTTAACTTTGCACTATAGTCCAGTCAAATTAGGGGTTCACCTCGGAATGAGAGGTAATAAGCTGAAAATTTGTATGAACCTTTGTTTTGGCATTCTAAATGATGTGTCGAAAGTCTCATAAAATCTCGTGCCCGCGTCTTGAGATATTAGAGGTCAAAGTTCACCAAAATCAGTTTTTCCCAAATATCTCGTAAATTATCGGCTTTACGTAAATTTTGGTTAAGTGAAGTTTGTTCATTAGATAAATCTGCATAAAAGTGTCCCATACCGAATTTACGTAGAACCAATAGTTTTCGAGGTAAAGGGCTGGGAAGTCTTGGCTTTGTGCTGCATTCGTTTCCGTACCACCTCTGAGGTAGAATGAAAGGGACGTTTTTTACATGGTGTTCCCGTAGGGCTAATCCATGGGTTACAAGTTATGATAAATTTTTTTTATTATCTCTCTATCTCTTCTATTTTCACTTCTTCCATATTGTCATCTTCATCTACAATCATCTCAGAAGAAAATAATGAAATGTGGTCGGCGTCATCATCCTTGAACTTATGTTCAACGGCTGTATCCTCGGACATCGAATTGAGACACGACTGGCCCCGACAAGAGCTATTCGCTACGGACCAAGGCAATCTTACTTTTCTGCATTCACTTGATACCATTATGTGGTGTTTAGATGTGTTTTCATAACCACATTGCTTTTACTTTAATGCACTTAGTTATAATAATTCAAACAATTCACTATGTTTCTTTAGATTAAATGTTAACATTAGGTATACTAAATAATAACTTATGCGTTAGGCGACTTGAGAAAATGCGACTTGTTCCGGTGCCGGCTCAAAGAGAAGAGAGGGATTTGGTCAAAACTGATTTCGCAAAGCAAGTTGGGAATTAGCTAACTGTTGTTACTTTGATTTGCAAAATCGAATTAAAATTGAAATATAATGGTTGATTGTGACGCGGAGTTTTGATGCGCCACAGGCGTTTCCAAGATGGCGGCCGATTGTCGGTGTAACGTCATTCCAAATTCAAAATGGCAGCCAACACAAAATGGTGGAAGACATCTTAGACTAAAAAGTAGAAAATATAACCGATCAACTTCAAATTTTGCACATACGCATAGTTCGCCTCACAATGCAATCCGACCATTTAGTAAATAAATCAAGATGGCGGTTCCAAAATGGAGGCCGATTTTTGCAATTGTGTTCCCCGACCCACCCACATGGGTATCAAATGAAAGAGCATGACAAGTAGAATACAATTAGTTGTGTGGCGTCATTCCAAATTCAAAATGGCGGATTACCTTTTCTTCACAACGCACTCAGTATGGGTATCAAATGAAAGGGTGTGACGATTATAATATAGTAATCTGTATGACGTCATTTCAAATCTAATATGGCGGCCACCAAAAAATATATGTATCCAAAATCAATTTTTGCTGATTTGTTCTTTTTTTCATTATACCTTTTCCTTACCGCGGACTGTGCAGGTGCACACATAATCTTTTGTTATTTAAAGGCGTTGCAACGCACGTGGGTTTTTTGCTATTAAAATATATTACTTGAGTGACTCGATTAATAAGATCCATCGATCCGATGGTGCTACAGCCCAAATCGAGCCTTGGCCTCCTTTAGGGCATTGGGGCCAGCCCATCTCCTTGTCTAAGGCCTTGTCCAACTTCGAACTCTTCTGTTATAACATTTTGGAGTAAGGATCATTTTGGAGTAAGGATCCTTGCTTTCGCCAGTGAGCTATTTGTTGCGCATTTTATCAGTTGTACCAGCTTTGAGGGGACTCCTAATTCCGATAAGATCCCGTACAGCCTCTCTGTTTATTGATTCATATGCCTGTTGAGAATCGACAAATATCTGGTATATATCTACATTCCTTTCCGATGTGGACCTGTTTGTCCTAAAACCAGCATGATATTCTCCTAGAAGGCTTTCCGCTATAGGTTCTAGTTTTAGTTTCACAAGGATTGTGAAGGTTTTATAGCTGGTGCTGAGGAGTGAGATCCCTCTGTAATTTTTCCAGGTTAATTTATCTCCTTGCTTATATGTTGGGCATATAATCGCTTTCTTTCAATCATCTGGTATAACTTCCTCCTCCCAGATGCTGCATATGAGTTGGTGTACCAAGAGTTGCGGCCCTCCTTCCTTTAGCAACTCAGCTGCTATTCCATCGACGCCCGGCGACTTGCCTTTTTGCCTTTTTACAGCTTCACGTACCTCATCCAGTGTTGGTGGTTCTATTGAGATATTATCTTGAGGAATTACAAATGCCTCTGTCTGTGGATACTCGTTTAGAATGGGAGTAGGATTCAATAGGTTTTGAAAATATTCTTTCCACCTTTGTTTTGTCCTATCAGGGTCTGCTAATAAGTTCCCATCTATGTCTTTGCAGATGTCCGTTCTTGGCTGAAATTTATTGGTGGTCTGGCGAGTTCCTTTGTACGCTTGTCTAATTCTCCCTTCATTGAAGTCTTCTTGTATCTGTAAGATCCTCCTGTTTAGATATTCTCTCTTCTTGTTTCTGCAGAGCCTGCCTGCGATTCTTATTTTTTGCTTGAAGACTTCCATCCTTGCTCTTGTTGGCCTTGCGATGAACTCCCGGTGGCTCTGGTTTCTCTCTTCAATTGCGGCTCTACACTCCTGTTCAAACCACCCCGCCTAGTGCCTCTTCTGCCGCCCCCTTTATGCTGCTTTTAATTTGCTCCCATTGGTCGTTGATGTTGGGCTGTTCTTCTGCCTCTCTCAAGTTTTGTACGACAGCTTTCTGGTAGGCACCTCTGCTTTCTTCCAGTTTTAGCTTAGCTATATCGTATTTTGGTTAAGTTTGCCTCCTATGCGTTTTGGTTGTTATCCGGGTTCTCAATTTCACCTTGACTAGATTGGTCTGAGCCACAGCACGCTCCTCTCATTGTTCTAGCGTCCAGTATACTCGTGGCCCTCTTCTCTCAATTAGGACATGGTCAATTTGATTATTTGTTACCCCGTCTGATGACTGCCACGTCATCTTAAGAATATTTTTGTGCGGGAATATTGTTGAATATAGGGCATGTGTGAATTCTATGACTAAAATTTAGTGTCGATAATACCAGTATTCAGTCTTTTGGCGAATCGACTAAATTTTTCGACAGTTGACTAAATTGTTGTTATGGTTACAATTTAAATATTTGAATAACTGACAGAATTTAGTCATCAAAAGAATTCACACAGCAATTCCCTACATTATCCACAAAAACTGCAAAATTTAGTTTAGTCATCAATTTAGTCACTTTTCGCACAGGCTCTTACTACCATTGAGTTTAAGCTTGCGAGATCAATCAATCTTCTGCCATTGTCATTGGTAGCGTTATGCAGGCTATGCCTTCCTATGACTCCTAGGAACTCCTCTTCTTTTCCTACTTTGGCATTCATATCTCCTAGCACAATTTTAATATCATTTGAAGGTATTAACCTGATGGCGTTTGTTAGCTCTTGGTAGAATTCCTCTTTTTCTTCGTCGGACTTCTCTTCTGTGGGAGCATGGGCGGGCGCGTGGCAATATTCAACATGTTGAACAACGAGATTTCACCGTAGTTTACTTGAAACCGAAAGCTGAGGAGACTTGGTTTGGTGTTGTGAAATCGGTGATATTTCCACCACTGTTGAATAATGCCACGCAACCTAGGGCGTAGCGAAAAAGAAAAAGCTTCCTGTCAGGTTGCTACTTGGCAATTGTCAAAACCAAAATATGAATTTATTTGAGGATTTACCCAGGGTCTCCACGGGCAGTTTTTGGCATTGGCAATCGGAAATTATTGTCATTGCCGGAAAAAATTGACCGTGGAAACGCAGCAGCATTTGCGGCAATATTCCTCTAAAGTATTACTAAAGCAATAATTGCCTTTGTAATAAGTTGAGGAATTTCTGAAATCAAGATGGTGGAAAATGAAAATAAACAAAAAGAACTTTTGTTTTTCTGGTTTAAAGCTGACACATAAAATGGATGATATTTTTTATATATTCTTCCATTTTAAAAACAATTAAAATTAGTATTTGTTTTTTTACTTTTGGTACTTTTCTCGAGTAAACGCATATTTTAAAATTAAAATTGCCGAGCAATGAAATTCCGGCTTAGATACGTTGACAAGCAATATTGTCACTTACCATTGCTAGGAAAAAATGCCCGTGGAGACCCGAGGTTAGTTATAGATAATTCCCTGAAATTCGCAATTATTCACACTACCATTATTCACCAATTAAAATATTCGGTGCAACTGTTGAGCTCACCACATGCCACCACAATGAATACTGCCACAGTTCCTAGGTGAAGTTCGTTGCAATGTTGAATATTGCCACATTTTGTCAAACTTCGGTTGCAACGGTTCTTAACATGTTGAATATTGCCACGCGCCCCAGGTGTATCAGACTAATTTTATGTAGCCTCGTTTTGAAGCGAACCGTACATATTCTGTTACTTACTGGCTTGAAGTCCAGAATCAGTGATTTCAATTCCTTCTCTACGATAAATGCCACTCCAAAATCTCTTCTTCCATTCGGTGATCCACTGGAGTTATATCACCATCGGTACATTTGGTTTCTTGAAGGGCTGTGATCTTAATGTCATATTTTTTAAGTACTAATAAAAGCGAACGCAGAGCGCTTGTTCTGTTGAGCGTCCTGGCGTTCCATGTTCCAAGATCGAATTCCATATTCCGTTGCCTGGGTCGTTGCCTTAAGTCCGCCCTGTCCGAGGCCTGCCTTGAGGATTCGTGACGGGTGGGTTTTTACGGTGAAAGGTTGTCAGCCTGCCGCCCAACCCCAACCTGAAGGACCAGTCCGGTATTTGCTTCGTTTTGAGGCACGAAACACTCGGCTTTCGCCCTCCTCCGTTTGTTACTCTTGTATAGACAAGAGTATCCCGGGGCCACCCGATGTAACGTCAACATCTTCGTGGAGTTAGAGGTAGGATTCGGTCGCATATCGGAAGATCTTAGATCGCGTAGTCTTCAGATCGCAGATGGCGTTTGTCAGGATTTATATCTTTGATGTAGCGGCACTAACAAAGGCCCTGAGGCCGTTACTACCATGTTACCCCACCATTTGATTAAGAAGATATGTAGGTTTAAACCTTGAAAAAAAATGTTAAAAATATAAAGTATTTTACTTTAAACATACACGTTTTATTTCATTGCCTGACATTCCGTGAAACTCACCATTATCATTATCTCAAACATAGATCACATTAATAGTTCGAGTGTTTCTTCATCCCCGTTAAACAAAAACTATCATTATTTTACAAAAAAGTAAAAAAAAACATTTATTGAATACAAAAAAACGATATTCAAATGAATTAAATAGGAAAAACTTTACAATTTACATTCCTTCAATAATTCGACTTATTTTTGGTATATCCCCAATTCTGGTGGGGTGGTTCCTTGTATTTTCTCCGTACAATGATTTTAAGAGGCCGCTCTTATAAGTATGCCACTTCAACTGAGTTAAGAAATCTTTAAACAAATCCTCCCTTGAGGCAATAGTAGCATTTAAATAAAACCGAGTTTTTTGCCAAATATTTCCAGCATTTTGTTTTTTTTCAAGCAGCCAATATCTTGGAATAACGAGGCATTGTACAGAGGTTTTTGCCATGATAGCTCTATGTACCATATCTTCGCCTAGACCAAATATAGCGCCTGCAGAAATTGTACCTACATCGACGAAGTGGTTTTCAATAGTTTCTCCTGTTTTCTGAGAATATGAAAGTATAAATTTATAGCAATCAATAAAGATTTATGGATTTTTTTACATCTTCACTTGAAGCAAGTTGACTCTCTAAAGTAGATTGGACAGATTTGGTTGATGTATCTTCGGCAGCCTAATGTGAATATCTTAATTGAAATCGTTTTACATGAAGAAACTAATTATTTTTACCTGCTGCGACAATAAACTACATTCTTCGACTGTCTCTTCTGGAATCTCTTCAGCATGCTTCATATGTTCGCTTTCTCTGTGTGACGTTATTGATTCCGAATCTAATTTAGTATTTGGTTTTAATGCTTCAGATGCCGTGCGAAATAGTGCCTGAATTGATAAATTTGAATTGTTTTAATATAATACAAAAAAATGACAAGACCAAGATTCTAATTCAGTCGAGGGTGGAAAGAAGAAGAAGAAACCACAATACCACCTGGGGAGAATATAACTTCGAACGGGTAAACAAATTTAACTACCTGGGGTCCACAGTCAGCGAAGACAACGATGAGAAGATAGACGTGCAAAGAAGAATAAACGCCGCAAAAAACGAAAATAAAAATCTAGAAAACGATCATACGTACAGTACCTACGTATGGGTGTGAAGCATGGAGTATCTCCCAAAATCTCGCAAATAAGATGGATATATTTGAGAGGAAGGTTCTCCGAAGGATATACGGCCAACCATTGAAGATAACGCATTGAGAATGCGCTACAATTACGAATTGTACGATCTATACAAAGAGTGTAAACTTTCAACACATGCCAAACTATTAAGCTTACGTTGGGCCGGCCATGTCCAAAGAATGGATGACTCAAGGATACCAAAGAAAGCCCTGTATTTACTACCACTTACGTAAAAAGCGTGGGCCGAAGTAAGTGGCTGCAGCAATAAAAACTTTACATTCAAAATTCTTTTTTACTTTATGGTTCATTTTAAAATTATTTGTTTTAAACTATTTATTTTTTATTTTTTACTTTTTGGTTCATTTTAATTTAAACTATTTATTTACTTTTTGGTTCATTTTAAAATAAAAGATTATTTTTTAGTTTTTTTAAACTATTTATTTTTTTTTTATTTTCTACTTTTTAGTCTGTATGTCTTCCGCCATTTTGTGGTGGTCGCCTTATTAGATTTAAAATGACGTCACACAGCTTACTATAATCTACCTGTCATACTCTCTCATTTGATACCCATATCGTGGGCTTCAGTGGAACACAATTGCAAAATTCGGCCGCCTTCTTGATTTTTTTTGCAAAATGTTAAAACATTTAAAATTACTACAAATCGAACAACATGAACGTTAAGTAAACTCTCCAATTATTCCTATAAAATTTCGAGTCATTAGATTCAAAATGCTTTTATATGTAGTATGAACAAAATTACCTAAGTATAAGATCATTGAGAATGCTAAGGCTTTAGTAGTATGACATTAGAATAGACATTTTCGTGCCTGTGCTGTTGATCGTTGAACCCTGAGGGCAGTACCCATGTCATGGTTTAGTGATATATGGGTCCGCCATATTGAATTTAGAGTGACGTCATTTTATTTTAGTTTTTCTTCTCAGCAACCCTTTCATTTGGTACCCATATGAAGATCTTAGATAAGAAAATTTTGTCTGCCATCTTGGGGCATCCGCCATATTGAATTTGAAATGACGCCACACAGCTAATTGTATTGTACCTGTCATGCCATTTCATTTGACACCCATGTCGAGGGGTCGGGGAACACAATTGCAAAATTCGGCCGCCATCTTGGAACCGCCATCTTGATCTTATAAAAACACCACTAACTTGTATTGTCACCGAAGTTATACATGTTCGCCAAATTTCATTGAGTTTGGTAAAGTCTAAGAATAAATTGCAAAATTCGGCCGCCATCTTGGAACCGCCATCTTGATTTTATAAAAACACCACTAACTTGTATTGTCACCGAAGTTATACATGTTCGCCAAATTTCATTGAGTTTGGAACACAATTGCAATATTCGGCCGCCATCTTGGAACCGCCATCTTGATCTTATAAAAACACCACTAACTTGTATTGTCACCGAAGTTATGCATGTTCGTCAAATTTCATTGAGTTTGGAACACGATTGCAAAATTCGGCCGCCATATTGGAACCGCCATCTTGATCTTATAAAAAACACCACTAACTTGTATTGTCACCGAAGTTATACATGTTCCCCAAATTTCATTGAGTTTGGAACACAATTGCAAAATTCGGCCGCCATCTTGGAACCGCCATCTTGATTTTATAAAAACACCACTAACTTGTATTGTCACCGAAGTTATACATGTTCGCCAAATTTCATTGAGTTTAGAACACAATTGCAAAATTCGGCCGCCATCTTGGAACCGCCATCTTGATCTTATAAAAACACCACTAACTTATATTGTCACCGAAGTTATACACGCATGCCAATTTTCATTAAGATTGGTAAAGTCTAAGTATAAAAATTTTGCGTTGCAAGATTTGACGACAAACAGTGTAAGTTAAATAAAAGAATTTAAAAAATTGACTTGAAGCATTGCAAATCGCAAAATGCTAAAAAAACGTAGAAGTATTTTGAGATTTTTCTCATGCTTTTTGTTTTCATTTTTTTTCTTCAAATTTTAATATGTTTTCAATATACACTTTTTGTGTTTTTTGTCGATCATTTTTGTCTACTATCTACCATTAAACGTTTGACAAGCTGCGACGAGACACACCGTAGTAAATATTAGTTTGTAAACCTTGTCCGAATATTTATTTATTTATTATTATTTGCCAAACAAGGCACACTTAAACTACACATTACTTAAACTAAAATTACATTTTTAAGACTTAACATAGGACAGGTACTTAAAATTAGGTACTGGGAAACTAATCTTAAGTTATAATAAAGGTTGTGCTGTTAGTAGGGATCTGAGTTTCATTTTGTAGGAATGTTTATTTATGGAGGGGGAGAAACATGATCCATAAGAGTTAAAAACCAAACAGCATCTGTTGACGGGTTCGTTCCTACCATACTCCGTACGATGCGGGTATTCCTTAAGCAGTTTCGTATGTCTTGTTTGTCGAACGTCATTAAATTTGATCATATCCGACAGGTACTGCACTTTAAGGTTGCCTTTTAGAACGTCAAAGGTGAGGCAAGATGTGAGCAGATTTCTCCTACATGACAGAGGCATGAGTTCTAACACCTTTAACCTCTCCATGTAGGGTGGTAGGCTCTGATAGTCATGCGGGTCATGCAGATGCCTCAGAGCAAAAAGAAGGAATTTCTTTTGGATTGATTCTATCCTGCTGCTGTGAACCTGGAATGTAGGGTCCCAAATTGGGCAAGCGTATTCAAGGATTGGGGGGACTATAGAACAGAAAAGTGTTTTTGTGACCCATACATTGTCGAATTCTTTAGCCCTTCTCTTTATAAAGCCAAGAAGTTTATTGGCTCTGGCCGTAATATTATCATACTGCAGATTAAAGTTTAGTTTGTTGTCCAGGACAACACCTAAATCCACAATATGATCAACATGATTTAGTACTTTGCCGTTGAGATGATAATAATGTAGCTGCGAGTTTTTTATGCGTGAGAAGGTTATTGCATGACATTTGCTGGTGTTAAGATGCAATTTATTAGCTGTACACCAGTCATGTAAAGCATCGAGTTTCGACTGGAAAAAGACTACGTCGATTTGGGACTTAATGACGCTATATATTTTCAGGTCATCTGCATAAAAGAGGTGTGGGATATCTTCTAACTTTTCAGATAAATCCGTGATGAAAATATTGAAAAGAAGAGGACCCAGATGACTACCCTGAGGGACCTCGGAAGTTGCTGCGATTTCATTAGAAAAAAATCCTTGAAATCTAACGACCTGAGTTCTTTCATTCAGATAAGAATTTATCCATTTTAGGGCAGCTCCTGATATACCGGCTTTTACAAGCTTTGCCATTAATGTGTCATGGTCTACCCGATCAAAGGCCTTACTGAAGTCAGTATAAACAGCATCTATTTGATGGCCATCTTCCATGCCACGCAGCAGATCAGAGGCTAAGACCATGAGATTTGAGGTAGTCGAACGTCCTTTTCTGAATCCATGTTGTTGTTCGTTAAGGTATGGGTCAATTAGGGGAGCAATTTTGTCATAGATAAGTTTCTCAAAAAGTTTGGGGATAGATGACAAGATAGCAATGCCCCTATAGTTGCTCACTGAGTGCTTGTCACCTGCTTTATGGATCGGCATCAGGAAAGATTTCTTCCACATCGTGGGGAATTGCCCTAATGATTATGATTTATTGAAAATAATGTGGAGGAAATAAGAGCTGTTGCGAGCAGCACTGCAAAAAGGTAGGAGGCAGATTGTCAGGACCGTGGCCTTTTTTAGCATCAAGATTATTTAGGCCGGTCATTATGTCGTCAATGGATAGGGATAGGTTATTTACAACAACTGGACTGGCAGTGTTCGTATCAGTTGGATCGGTGTGCACCGTATTGGATTTTGGGGAAAAAACTTCGCTGAACCATGTAGCGAACATGTTGCTGATTTCTTGTGGGCATGAGGAGTGCTTTCTACCGTTTGTCATGGATGTCGGATATCCCAGGTTCTTTCGTTTTATATTAACGAAGTCAAAGAATTTTTTGGGATCCTTAATGATGCTCTCTCCGACAGAATTAAGGTACGCAGTATAGGCCTCACGTGACCTAAGAGTAAATTTGGAGGCTAGTCTAGTATAAGCTAGTATAATTTATGTATTAAAGTAACATATAATTTGGTCGTTGGATTAATAATGTAAATAATTTCAAGTGCTTTAAAATAGTATGGACGCAGTATGCGAAGCAATTTTCAACTTCTCCAATTTCAAGTTATTTACGAAAAAACAAAAACCACTCCTCACTTTGACCGTGTTCTCCTTGTATCCCGGTTTCTATAGGTCGTACAACCCCGTACGAGGGTCCAAAATGTTGGCAATGAAATTCTCTACAAGTTTAGTTGTTACAAACATGTTGGCCCGATTAACCCTTTTAAAGTTATTAAAGATCAAAGTTATCAAAAATCCCTTTTTGGCCACAAAATCACCCAAAAACTGGTTTTTTCGAAAATTTGTTTTGGTCAGTCAATACGAAACGATGAGAATTATTTTTTTAGAATTATAAAAAAATTTTATTGAGCTTCGTAACAAATCAATACATACATCTTTATACATTTCTGATTGCTGACTTAACACTATGTCTGAGCTACTACATTAACAAAGTAACCACATGTGGAGAACCTTGATTCATTCAGTCGGTTTATATTCAAGTTTACTAATACATTCGTATTGTTGGCTTTGTGTCTGCTACTAGAGTTTCACGGGAGCGAGACAAGCCAACGATGAGAATTATTTTTTTAGAATTATAAAAAAATTTTATTGAGCTTCGTAACAAATCAATACATACATCTTTATACATTTCTGATTGCTGACTTAACACTATGTCTGAGCTACTACATTAACAAAGTAACCACATGTGGAGAACCTTGATTCATTCAGTCGGTTTATATTCAAGTTTACTAATACATTCGTATTGTTGGCTTTGTGTCTGCTACTAGAGTTTCACGGGAGCGAGACAAGACAACAGTCGGCCGCAGTCTCGATCTCGCAGTGCGAGAGCGAGACTGCTGTTGTCTTGTCTCGCACCCCAGTACAACAGTGATATTTTAATGTTGTCTCGCGTTAATATCGCGTTACTCTCGCGAGAGTCAGTGTTGCACTCCCGCCCTCACTCACCCCTGTTTTGTCTGTGAAAATGGAATAAAGGAATTTAATCAAAAAAACGAAAAAGAAAAAGAACGGAAAATTATTGGTAATATTTAGCTTGTGCAATTCTCTAACAGGTGGTTTGCAGGGAATTGGAGACTTTTTTCCGTTCATGTTGGAACGGAATAAATATGTAGTTAGACAATTATTCCGTGTTGTGTGTAAGATAATTTTGACAGGACGAATGAAAAAAAGCTATTGCCGTCAGTTCATGGTTTTATATGCGATTTTTAACAGTCAGCTGTTCGCTTTTTCTCAACTGTTAGCTTTTCTCCACGGTATTCTACACGCAATTTTTCCGTGTAGAAATATATACCAAAAATGCTGAACGGAATTCCGTGCGAACTCCGTAGTAGGCTTTAAGGGGGATAAAGTTGAATATGAAAAAAGGTTTAATTTTTTTTTTGCATTTTAATTTTAGTTTTTATTAAAAAACTAGCTGGGACCCGGCGCGCCTATGCTGCACCCATAAGCCAATAGGAGTAATCAGTTGATATGAATTTTAATAAACAGTAGGAGAGTTTGCAAAAAAGGCAATTTTTTGGTATTTTTGATTCCAAATAACAAAATGTGAAACTATTAGGCAAATTCGTCGGCCATAATGGCGCGGCCATTTTGAATTTATAAGTTCTGATCATAAATTCGTTATTTGCTAGCTTAAAAAACCCCAGATATCGATTTTCATTGGAATCGGAACACAATTGGCAAATTCGTCGGCCATATTGGCGCGGCCATTTTGAATTTATAAGTTCTGATCACAAATTCGTTATTTGCAACTTTAAGAACTGTTTGTTTTGCGAGGGCGCGTTTTGCTTCTTTTTTTTTCTTTTGTACCAAAAATTTTCTCTGCAATTACCTTTTTTCTATTTTCCTTGGGCGCCATCTACCGGAGCGTATTTGCGCCATGCGGTTTACCGAGATTTAGTCAAAACGCACATTCTGTGAAAGTTTCAGCTCAATCGGCCGTCTAGTTTTTGAGTTTTCGTGTCGCGTTACAAACCAACAGACATTCATTTTTATATATATAGAATTGAGTAATTTATGCTAACCCCCATTAATTTAATGGACGGAAAGCAAAACGAAATTAATAAAAAAACAAAAACAAAATTAAAAAAAATTAAAGAAAACAAACTAAACTAAAAATTCGTCTCCGACTGGGCTAACCTAGTCTTAACATCTAAGAGCGAGCATAGCCGCTATTCTTGGATGATTATTCATTTATATAAAGTCATAAAATTAGATATAAAATTATGTCCAGACTTACATACTAATTGGAGCGATATCTTCCCAGCGGCAAACAGTACCTAGATCAAGGCCGTAGCTAGCTCCGAATATCTAAGGGCGCTCATCGAACAATTCTACCGTGCAAAGGGCAAAAGACGTATCTGCAAAAGCTCATTTCGAGAAAAACGCGATCAAAGTTTTCAAAAACATGAAACCGAAGCAAATAAAGTAACTGTTTACGGTCATAACTTTTTATTAAAAAGTACAATCAGTCTGAAATTTTTTTAAGGATAAATATGAATATTTTATATCAGAAAATGCATACAAACCCATAGGTCATTTGTTCTTTGCAGGGCAGAATTATTGGCGCCCGAAATAACAACAGTTCGGAAAAATAAAAGATTCAAATAATAGTGTTTTTATTACCTTGAGGAGAACGAAAATAATGAGTACAATTCAGGTCAATTTTATAATATTTATTAAATTCAAGAACAGAAATGTCATCCGCTTTTTCAATCGTGCAAACTGTTTCTAAAGGTAATTCATTTTTCCAATAACAAACAATTGAATACACCTCGTTCCTATTTTTTTCGGTTGTGCCATCGGCTATCGAAGTCATAAATGTCTATTTGTTAATTTCTGCTACAATATTTTCACGCAAAACATTCGCAATAATGTGAACCAATTCATTCTGTATCTGGGGTGATGTATATAGTGCATTTCCAGGCGTTGTCTCTTGACATTTTCTTAATTGTTCATCGTGTTCCAATGTATACATATTGAAATAGATTTTGAAAGATGCCCATTTCAATATTTTCATCAATATCCCAATTATCGCGCTCTTTACTAAAAACAGAATAGTTTTAACGATAGCTTTGAAATAATGTCGGCGTGTTTCTAGCACTGTTTCATTTAAAAGGGTTGATCTCCTGATTTTGATTCATTCTTGACGGATTTTCTTTCCATGAGAGCATAGAAACGATATGATTTGAGCTAGCGGAATGTCTTTTCAACCCTTTCCCAGCACTTAATGCAGTTTTCCATGTATTGAATTTGCTAGAGGCGAAGACCTCGTTTGCGTTAATAATTGAAAACTGACGACAAACATAGCAGTATACTTTATCCGTTTGTTTAGAATAATCAATCTATTCAAAGCTTAGAAATATAAACTAAACACGGAATGGCCGTAAGCCAGATTACGCGTACCACAATTCCTGATGTGTTTGAGTTCACTCCGTAGTAGTGGTCAGGCAGTGCAGGCCAAAATATGCAGAAATAATAAGAGGGACGTTTTAAAGGCGGGGCGATTAAAATTTCTGGCATAAAATCTATGCCCCCGGATATTGACTTGGCACGCCACCATTCACTCAAGAAGCTACCCCTGACCATTCGGCAATTTGTGTCCCACTTGTGCACACTATTGCTGTCCTTTTAAACAAGCTACCTTTAATGTTGTCGCTCACGTACAGGGTTTTTACACGACACAGCCGTTCCATGTTAGTTTATATTTCTATGATTCAAAGGTATTAATCCATTTTGATTGGATGATCAACTCTATTTTGTTTATGTGTTGAAATTGATCGCTGGTCAGTTTCATTGCCAGCTAGCGTAGATGGTTTTTGTTTTTTAACCAGCCAAGCATCCATCGCCTGATTAGAAACCATACGAATACATGTTTTTATAATGAATTTTAATGATTTTCTTCAAAGTCAAATTACCGTTTGGCCTTGTTTTCTTTTATCACTTTTGTTGCCTTGATGTGATAAGAATATTTCGAAAGACTTCACTCGAGTAAACAATACGCTCGACCATTTGTCTTGCAAGTCATACACACAACGTCTTTCCTACAACGGCTACTACAATGATATTTGAATTTGACAAAATAATGTTAAGCCACAAATAAACTCTTGACATAAAGTAGAAGAAATATTTATTTCGGAAGAAAATTTAAATCGATCTAAGTTTAAATCAAATGATTATTTACAATAAATGCTAATGTTTCCAGAAATTCTTACGGTTTGACAAAATAATTTTTTTCTCATTGCAATTAAAAGTTCTAAACGTAAAGGGCGCTGCGCGCCCTTCCGCGCCCCGTGGTTACGGCCATGACCTAGATGCCATAAATCTAAGTTATTATCTATAATATACCAGTAGCAAAACAAAAACAAAACAACTAATTAAGATAATACACTCAGGTCCCTATACTTACAAACTAAACAGCTTGCGATTCAATGCTAATAATATATCTCTATAGTTATAAAACTTACAAACTATGTCCTAAAAGGAAAGGAGCTGGCTAAGCCTGGCTCGGCTAACAAATCTAGAATGGAAGAGGGCAACACCATTTAATCAACCATCGAAGACTTTCAAGTAAGTTTGACTATATTATATTTTATATTTTTCCCGAGTGGGCCCATTTCAGCTATCCCCTATCGTGTCGCGTGCCACGGACGTAAAAGGCCGGCACATATCTATTAATTTCCTCGATTGGCCTAAGATAATGCAGCAGATCCTGCCTGATCAATTGGAAAGGTGACAAGTAAGTGGATTCCTCCTCGGTTTGGGAGTGAGCAAGCTCCTTGATCATTTCGTTGGGTGCTCCTCAATCTTAGCGAGCCTTTTTAGCATTAATTCAGTGAGATAAAGCATGATTGGGGTAAACCCAAACACTCGTATAGTACCTTGTTCGAGTACCATTTATTTGTTTCCTTCATATAGAGAGAGGTGCAGTGCCTTAAGAGTTTTCGTTCCATGACCTTTATTTCCCAGGCCGCTGTCTGCGAACAAGTGCACCATATGGGGAAGGCGTAGGCCATAATTGGTCTCAGCATTGTTTTATACAACAGAAGTTTCGTACTTGTGTATAGGTTTATCGAATTAATGAGCGGTCTCAAAGCCGCCGCCGCCGCTTTGACCTTCTTGATTTTTAGTCTTACATGCGGATTCCACTTCCATCTATGATGGAACAGCACACCCAGGTATGTGATTGTGTCGTCCGGCACTATGCGTTGACCATTAATTATAATATTGACAAGTTTTGATTCCTTAGGAGCATTTTTGTGGCCCTTGCCCGCCGGCTTCCTTACACAGATAACCTTACACTTATTTTGATTAATATCTATGTTCCATAGTTTGTAGAATCTAGCAATTTTATTCACTTGCGCCTGAAGGGCTCTAGTCGCACTCACCGGGGACTTATCCACCGTCCACGTCAGCGTGTCATCCGCGTATTGAATGCTCGTAGCACCGTTGCCATTATCGTGCGGGAAGTCGAGCACAAAGATGTTGAACAGTTTCGGACCCAGTATGGACACCTGGGGGACTCCGGAGTTAATTGCAAACTTGGTTGATGCAGACTCGCCCAGCTGTATATAAGCCGACCTATTCGCAAGGAAGGCGTGTATCATCCTTGTAATGACAAACGGGCAGTGCTGGTTGTTCAGCTTAAAGATAAGGCCGTTATGCCAAACACTATCGAACGCTTTTTTAAATCAAGTGCTGTAACGGTCGCCCTAAAGTCTATGGGTCTCTGACGCACCAAATTCAACAAAATATTCTGAACTGAAATATGCCAAATGACCTTAAATCCTTGATAAGTTAAAAGTAACCAGAGACGCAACGCGATTGCGCGGCAACAAACTTTAGAAAGATATGGCATCACTATGCATTTGATACAACAACATTCCAGATTAATTTATAAATTTCCTTCTCAAAAAAAAAAAAACAATCACATTTTGGCTCCGTCGATATTCTCGCAAACCCTGGCAACTACGCATTTTTCACATAAAAGTCGAAATAAAATTTGGCAACCGCTTATCTGCCGCCCGCAAAAAAAGTTTTCAACAAGATCCGTTCCGAGACCTTTTGTTTGCCTCCCGAGTAGAAAAATGCAAACCCAAAGAGAGGAGAACAGCAGCGACGGGCGAAAAGAAAATATAATAAACAAAAAAGTACAGCTCGCTTCGGCTCGGTTCCAACGGCGGGCAGTTTTGGGGGGAATGAGAGTCGCCAACGGGAGGACGTCGCTTGAAGAAAGTGAAAAATTATTTGAAAAATAGAAAAAGATCGAATGTGAAAGCCGTTAACAAATTGAATTGGCTCGGATGCTACCGAGAGTTTTTTTTGGGAGGGAAAAAAGAGTGTCATGAAGTGGAGCATCAAGGGTGGATATTTTTTAATATTTCGGGACCTTTTTTTGTTTTGGAGATGTGAGTTGGACTGCGAGGATCTGCCGTTTTTTTTCCGCTCCTTGCGTTAGTGATTTTGATTCGAGATTAGATGTTTAACCGAATTTTTGGATATAATTTTTTTTTGGCTGTTTTATTAATGGTTCATATCGCTGCATTTGGCTGATCAGGGAAGTAAAAGTCGCGAGTTTTCCGTGCATTATGGCTAACTGGGAAATTAGGAAGTGAAGTGAATTCAATCGATGGTGGAGTAAAGAAATGAGCAGCATTGTGAACGGACATGCGGAGTAGTTTGTGATAAAATACTATTTTTGAGGTATGAAATATTAAAATTAAGAAGATAAAATACAAAAATCTAAAGGAGAATCTTAGCGTTTCCTTTTTTTTGGAAAAAAAAATAAGTAAATTTGTTTTAACGGGAAAAAGGAAAAAAATTAAATACATACAAATATAAATAACAGGAAAAAGAACAATAACCAAAATTGTTGCAAAGTTCTTTTCACAAAAAAATAGATACATAATAATAATATCGCCGTGGGTTATACTGTGCCGCTGAAGTGTTGATATCTTGAATTATAAATAAGAAAATAGCAGAATATAACTAAAAAGAAAGAAAATAAATACATACAAATATAAATAAAAAAAAAATAACAATAACAAATTGTGGCAACTTAAAGTCAAACCATAATTAATAAAATAATAGAATAACAATTATCTAAAGCAAGATATATACCTAACTGAAGTAATAAATATGCACAATAATAGGATAACAATTAAGTAAGTGAAGATATATGCTTAACTGAAGTAATAAATATGTACAATAATAGAATAATAATTAACTAAATGAAGATATATGCTTAACTGAAGTAATAAATATGTATAATAATAGAATAATAATTAACTAAATGAAGATATATATCTAATTGAAGTAACAATATATAAATAATAAAAATACTAAAAATTAAGGAATACCTAAATAGCTAAATGAAAGGGTTACCAGGCAGGTATAAAATAATGAATACTTAATGTAAACAAAAAGAAAAAAAAATCTTTTTGGGGAGTTTTCTTGAGTTTAGGTTTTTGGTTTGATTTTTGAGTGGAGCAGCGAAGCTCCTGGTTTTTCTCGAAAAAGGAATCTTTGGTGATCAATCTCTTTTTGCAATCCTGATCTTGTGAGTAAGTAATTGCCTTGTCGTAGCAGCTGAATCACTTAGTGTTTCGTTAATATAATTTAAGTGAGGGTTATTCTTATATTTACTGCGGATGAAATGAAAATGTGGTAATTACTAAGAATAATATCGAGGTGATGTGCATGTGACACTTCTGTGCATTTTCTCTATTTTTATTGTTTGTTGTGCTATGCAAAACAAATGGTGTTATAGATGATCTCAAAAGAGAAATAGGGACAAAAGAAGGTGAACCTATCTCGGTAACTGTCTACGTTCGCGAATAATTACTAACAGTACATGAAGAAGATAGAAAAAAATATGTTTTAGTAAAGAATTTAGTATATGGATGTTTCCTTTACTTGATGGGAAAAATGACCTTGGGCTTACCCGGCAGCCGAGGCTGCTAGTTTTTTTGGAGAATTTATCTTAGATGTTGTTTTCTTGGGCAAGGATTTTTGGGTGGTTCAGACACCCCCCTGGGATGAGTCGATAAGGCACAAACAGGGATTTGGGTTTTTTTGGTATTTTACTGAACCTATATTTGATTGATTTCTTAATATAAACCTGATTAATTAAATAACTTAGCTTTAAATAATATCATAACATATGATTGATCGACCGCTTAATATAAATTTAATTAAATAAATAACTTAGCTTCAAGCAATTTCATAACACATCTTTAATTAATTACATAATATAACCTTAAATAAATCAATATAAAATTTAAACAAATAATTACCATGAATTAAATTGAAATAAATAATACAAATTTAACCCAATCTATAATATGAATTTAAACAAACCAATAACAAAAATGTCGGAGTAACAACCCCCCCGGTACGTGTGGCCCCCAGATTAAGGATGCTTCATAAACAAAGCTAAGTGCCGCCCACGCATGATTTGTTTGTATTGTCTGCCATAAGGTAGCCCCTAGTGATGACCTGGTTCTTCTTCTTCCCTTCTTATTAGCCCCTCTCGTTGGCCCTGGACGTTGTTCCACCCCCTCGTCGCCCCTTTAGTTCTTGTTGTGTAGGCACGAGTGTTTAACAGTATAACTGTCACCCCCTCCGGCATCCAAGCACCGCGGACCCCAGCCTATCTGGCGAGCTAGCTAGCGCATCGCTAGTTGTGCCAACAACCGGTGCATTGGATGCGTAAATTCGCGACACTTCCCCGGCGGTCGAACCGTCCGAGCCACCCTTTTTTTTGAGTCCCCTTCCCCAAATTTTGTAATATGCGTCTTCCTGGCCTTTATGGCAATTCCACCTCCTTCGTGCCCCGGCACACCCAACTCCGACAGTTACAGTGCACACATTACCGTGCATTTCTTTGCTCTTAAGTTCTTAATGACATTCTCCTGAAGAAACAGTAGCGCATGCTCCGTAGAGTGCTGTTTTTCGAACCCGAATTGGAAGTTTGGGATACATTCATTGGATTCGCAGAAGTCCTCCAAGCTCTTCAGTATGATTCTTTCCAGGATTTTTCCAAGATTTGAGAGCAGGGAGATGGGCCTCAAGTCATCCGGTGTTCTCGCTTTGCCAGCCTTGGGGATGGGAATAATTTTTGCCGCCTTCCAGACAACAGGGAAATAGCCGTTACAAATACAATTGTTAATAATTATGGCAAGGTGACCAGAAATCGAGCCCCCGCATTTCTTCATAAGGTAATTTGAGATCCTATCAGGTCCCGCCGAACTCTTATTCTTTGCCCCATGGATGATCCACTCAACTTCCGTCGGAGTAGTGAAGAACTCTCCTCTTTCCCACGGCCTATCCGCCCGGTTACTTGACGAAAACGACACCAGTGGAGGTGACTCCATGTTAAACATTGATAGCACTTCATAAACAAAGCTAAGTGCCGCCCACGCATGATTTGTTTGTATTGTCTGCCATAAGGTAGCCCCTAGTGATGACCTGGTTCTTCTTCTTCCCTTCTTATTAGCCCCTCTCGTTGGCCCTGGACGTTGTTCCACCCCCTCGTCGCCCCTTTAGTTCTTGTTGTGTAGGCACGAGTGTTTAACAGTATAACTGTCACCCCCTCCGGCATCCAAGCACCGCGGACCCCAGCCTATCTGGCGAGCTAGCTAGCGCATCGCTAGTCGTGCCAACAACCGGTGCATTGGATGCGTAAATTCGCGACACTTCCCCGGCGGTCGAACCGTCCGAGCCACCCTTTTTTTTGAGTCCCCTTCCCCAAATTTTGTAATATGCGTCTTCCTGGCCTTTATGGCAATTCCACCTCCTTCGTGCCCCGGCACACCCAACTCCGACAGTTACAGTGCACACATTACCGTGCATTTCTTTGCTCTTAAGTTCTTAATGACATTCTCCTGAAGAAACAGTAGCGCATGCTCCGTAGAGTGCTGTTTTTCGAACCCGAATTGGAAGTTTGGGATACATTCATTGGATTCGCAGAAGTCCTCCAAGCTCTTCAGTATGATTCTTTCCAGGATTTTTCCAAGATTTGAGAGCAGGGAGATGGGCCTCAAGTCATCCGGTGTTCTCGCTTTGCCAGCCTTGGGGATGGGAATAATTTTTGCCGCCTTCCAGACAACAGGGAAATAGCCGTTACAAATACAATTGTTAATAATTATGGCAAGGTGACCAGAAATCGAGCCCCCGCATTTCTTCATAAGGTAATTTGAGATCCTATCAGGTCCCGCCGAACTCTTATTCTTTGCCCCATGGATGATCCACTCAACTTCCGTCGGAGTAGTGAAGAACTCTCCTCTTTCCCACGGCCTATCCGCCCGGTTACTTGACGAAAACGACACCAGTGGAGGTGACTCCATGTTAAACATTGATAGCACTTCCTCAATATCTGTTTCCATAGCACTGTTCCCAATCGTCCTTTCTTTGTTGAGCGCGCTTTCAAAGAAGCCCCGCAGCGCTACCACCTTCTCAGAGACTTCAGTGAGCACACTTCCGTTCATCATTAGAGGGGAGGAAAGGATCCCAGACCTTTTGGCACCCGTCATCCTAAAGACCTCCTTGAAGGCCTGAGGGCCGGGCTTAATCTTTAAGAGTTGCAGCCTGTACCAGGCATTCTCATCCAATCTTGCTTTTTCACGAATCAAGGTTCCCAAACACCTGACCCTAGAGGCCAGCTCTTGGTAGCTGCGCGAAACTCTGTTCCCCGTCCTGTGTAGGTGCCTCTTAAGTGCTTGCAACCAACTTCTTCTGAGTCTAAACAGCTTGAGAGTGGCTGCCGTCAAGTGCCTATACTTAAGGTTCCTCACAGGAATAGTCTTTGCTTGGGATTCAGCACATTCCAGTAAAGCCTCGGTGAGAGTCTTCACGTGAATGTCAATTTCCTCATTAGTAAGGTTTCTGTCTACGGGCAGGCCAGTGACCTCCAGAGCGGCCTTCAACTGCCTGTTAACCACCTTCCAGTTCGCGCCCTTGAAGGATTTAATAAATCGTTGTTCCCGCGTCCCAAAGGCTGGGGCGGTCGCAACATCAAGCAACACACCGTGATGATCCGAAGGATAAGCAAAAGTCGAACAGGTGAGCTGTCCGAGACTATTAAAGTTTTCCGAAATAATAAAAAAATCAAGAAACGAAGATCCCCTCGGGAAGGTGGGCGTATCTGGAGCCACAATACACAATTTCATAAAGGCAGAATCGTAGAACCAGTCATGGACCGTCCTTCCATTCATGTTTATCACGGAGTCCCCCCACAGCTGATGCCTGGCATTAAAATTACCCCCAATGATGCATTTATCATAGCTATAAAGTAGGGCTTCCAGCCTCATGAGCTCTCCAGACAGACCCCTATCAGCATTACATGGAATATAAATTGCCCCTATAAGAATTCTCTCGCCCACACGCCAATCACAACATATTAAGCAACAAGAAAACGAGTTTGAGTTAAAATGGACAGGCGTATATTTAAATGTTTCGTTAATCAACACAGCCGTGCCTCTGCCATTATCATTCCTAATTATGTTATATCCCCTAAACGCAGGTCGATTGCACGTACGGAGCCTGGTTTCTGAAATAAGCGCCACATGTGGCTTAGAGACTTCGAGTTCTTGTTCCAGCGAGATAACTCTGTCGATACCTCGGGGGGAATTAACGTTTATTGCGCCAGTCCTTAGTTCGGTGCCCGCAAATCCATAAGGAAATGCACAAACGCATCCATTTTTTGCTCCCTTTTGAGCAGGCAGTACTTTGGCCAAAAGGCCTCAAGTTTCATCATAATCGTTCCGAGCGTCGCTCCAAAAAGTTGTTTGCACTCGTCCATGAGGGTTCCCAGGTGGGCCTGGTTGCCATTCGCTGCCTGCGCAGCTTGTGCATAAGATCTTCCCGGAGAACGCATCGAGTTTGCCAAGTTTTCCCTTCTATCATCCATTGCTTGCCTTAAATTTTTCCTGTTTAGTTCCCTTTTCTTTTGGTACGCCATAAAATTCGGGCATCCCCCGAAGTTGGCCGTATGCTCACCTCCGCAGTTGGCACATTTTGGCTTAGTGCCGTTGTTAATTGCTTCCTCCCTTTTAGGGCAAGTGTCCCCACAATTTTCACCGCATCTTACGCACCTTACATTGTTCGCGCAGTTCGCACTGACATGCCCGAACGCCTGGCATCGATAGCATTGTGTGTGGGTCCTTTTGTGTGGCCTCTCAAATCCAATCACATGGTATGCAAGTGTACGAATTCTAGTTAGTTCCCTACTTTCCACCCCGGGTTCCAACTTTACCAGGAAGTTCCCCAGATTGACCCCCTTTAGATGGGGTCTACTAGACTTCATCTGTCTAACCCAACTTATTTTAAGGTTTTCATTGCATGCCAATAGCTCATCCTTAATTTCGTCAGTGGAGATCTCCCCAGTCACGAAAGTTTCCCCCTTGATCACGAAAGTTTCCCCCTTGTCATGTTTTGCTGAAAAAGAGAAGGCCTCAGCCTCGGATTTCCTAATTTCGGCCATTATGGCGCCATGCAGCGTAAAATCATCGACAAAAATTTTACACTTTACAAAGTTAATTCTGACCACCCTGAAGTTAAAAACTTCCTTGATCGATTTACACAATTTGAGAATTGTGACAGGTTTCACCTTAGAGGTGAAAATTGGAGGGCACCAGTTAATTTTGGGTTTTTTCCCCGGCTCATTTTTATTGTGATTACTGTGATAACTACCACCTATTCCTCCCCTAACATTATCCGACTTGATCCGCTGTCCTGAATCTTCAGCCAACAGAGAGAACCTATTATTAACATTTACATCAGAGCTGGTCACGGTCTTACCCGCTTGACCCACTTTCGCGCCCCTTTTAACTAAAGCGAACCCACTCGCGTCATTGTTAAAGTCGTCCGTGAACGATGTTTGGTAATCATTACCCAGGGTATTAGCGTCTTCCATTTCAGATTCAGATAAATCTACATTATTATTAACAGTCTTATTTATGTTTTTATTTACATTATTTTCAAAATTATTAAATGTATTTAATGAATTCAAGGCACATTTATTTGTATTCAAAACTAAATCTATAGACTTATCTTTAATTACACCAGCCACTGTGGCGTCTTTTCCATTTACGTTTACATTTACGTTGACATCCGGAACCTCTTTCTGCGTAATCACAGACTGCTCTCCTTCATTGTATTGGTGTGAGGACGCCGCTTCTGGACCGTTAACTCCATCACTCCATTTATCCGCATTTCTGTACATATTGCTATCACTAAACTTAAAGGCTTCGCCCTCCATTGTTGACTTTTTACTTTTAGGGGTTCTACCCTCTTTAATAACGCTTTTCGGCGGCAGCGGGCCCGAATTGGCTTCCCCGCCCGCCGACATTGGTTCTTGGGCGCCTCTTTTCAGCGTCCCCTTAGTAAGACAATTCCTTCGGAATTTATCTATTTACCACAATTTCTAGCACTGTTTATCACTAATTTATCAGGGCAGAGCCCACAAAAGGAATTCTCACTTTTCTTTATAGAAAATTACTTGCAACAAAACACTTTTAAAAAGCACTTATGATTTTTTTCCCCTCTTTTCGGCAGCAACACGTCCGACCGGGGCAGAGACCAAATCGAAACCCCACGAAACGATGAGGATATTTTCAAAACAGCAATTACTACACCTTTCGGTTTATTCGCATTCACTCGAATGCCCTTTGGTCTTAGGAACGCTGCCCAAACTTTTCAACGTTTTATGGATCAAGTGTTAAACGGATTAGAATTTGTTTTCGTTTATATTGATGATATTCTTGTGGCAAGCGGAGATGAAGAAGAGCACAAAGCTCATTTGGAACAAGTTTTTGGCAGACTTGAACGGTTTGGAATTAATATCAATCCAGGGAAGTGCCTCTTTGGGGTACATACGTTAGAATTTTTAAGTCATAAAATTACAAAAGATGGTATTCTTCCATCAGAGGACAGAGTTAAATTCATCCAAAATTTTCCGTCGCCAACTTCCGTAAAAGAAGTCCAACAGTTTATAGGAATGGTAAACTATTTCCATAGGTTCATTCCTCGGCTAGCAGAATTATTAAGTCCTATTCATAGCCATTTAGCCAAAAAACTGAAGAAAGCTAAGAACGTTAAAAATTTGGACTGGACGAAGGAATGCGAGGACGCTTTTGTCAAAACCAAGAACGCATTTATATCAACAACTCTATTGGTGCATCCTGCAGAGAACGCTATTTTTAGTTTGACCGTTGATGCATCGAACGTGGCTGTAGGAGCAATGCTGGAGCAACCTTCGATAGAGAACTCTTAGCCATATACTTGGCACTTAAACATTTCAGACATTTTTTGGAAGGCCGTGAGTTCGCCATTTTTACGGACCATAAGCCGCTAACTTCGGCAATTTGGGCCAAGGCTGAAAGAAGCCCAAGACAGGCGAGACAGTTGGATTATATTAAGCAAATCACATCTGATATTAGATATATCAAAGGCAAAGCTAACGTGGTAGCGGATACTTTATCAAGAGTAGACATGGAAAATGGTGGTTGTGACGCGATTAAGGAAACCCAAATAGATTTAGAGATTATCGCGGAAACCCAGAAAAATGATGTAGAATTGAAACATCTAATCGAAGATTATAGCAACAATTCAAGTATAATATTAAGGGAGAAGGATATACCTTTCACGAATGGTAAAGTTTGGTTGGAATGTTCAACCGATAGGAATAGGCCGTTTGTTCCGAAAGTTCTACGACGAAGTACGAGAAAGTTAATAGCAGGAAGATACTTTTGGCCTAGGATGAACAGTAATATTAATGTATGGGCGAAAGCATGCGTAGAATGCCAGAAAGCAAAGGTTCATAGGCATACCAAATCGCCAATTCAAAAATTTAAGACACCAACAGGAAGATTGGAACATATACACATAGACATAGTTGGACCACTACAGCCAGCAGAAGGATTTTCCTATTTATTAACTATCGTGGACCGTTTTACTAGGTGGCCAGAAGTGTATCCAATTAAGAGCATCACTGCACAGATGGTTGTAAGAACATTGTATGAGCAATATTTCCCAAGATTCGGAATTCCATTGACAGTTACCACAGACAAAGGAGGTCAGTTTGAAGGGAAAATGTTTGAAGAATTCTCGAAGCTTTTAGGAACACATAGAATTCGAACAACGGCCTATCATCCGCAAGCGAATGGAATGGTGGAGAGACTGCATAGACAACTGAAGGCGTCATTGAGAGCCAAGATGGTTAATCCGAACTGGTTACTACACTTACCAGCTATTTTACTGGGTCTGCGAACTACAGTCAAAGCAGACCTCAAGTGTAGTCCAGCGGAATTGGTGTATGGCCAAGCGCTAAGAATTCCAGGAGAATTTTTTGTAAGGGACGCTCAGCTTGTATCAGACCCGACAGACTTTGTGGGGATGTTGAGAAACCACATGAGGAGTATGGGTCCAACGGATTCTCGAGATCACAAGAAAAGATTCTCTGTGCCAAAGGGATTGAAAGACTGCGAATTTGTTTTCCTGAGGACGGATAGAATCAGAGGATCATTGCAAAACCCATATGAAGGACCCTACAAGGTGATTAAAAGAGATAAAAATGTCTCGATTGATGTTAACGGTAAAGTGGTATTGGTATCAATCGATAGATTAAAACCGGCTTATATAGAAAGAAGCGAAGACATTAATAAGCCAGTAACACGAAGTTCAAAGAAAAGAGTTTCGTTCCAATTGTAGAATAAATTTTCAGTTTTGATGTTGGATGTATATTCATGGACGCTCGCGCTGAAGGGGGAGTTATGTAGCAGTCGCTACGCATTACTTTTAATTTTCTCTTGTTACGAGTTTTATTAATTATCTAAGTCAAATATGAGTACTTACGATTTTGGAGTACAGTGTGCGTTACGTCATCGTTTTTGGATTTTCACTACTACTTTGAAACTACACTTTAGGGAAATCACAATCACGTACGCAGACACTGTACAAGTATTAATTTTTCTAAAAACATAGCCACATGGATTTTTTGATTTGCAAAAATAAAAAATAGAATTGTAAAAAATAGAATTGTAATTTTAAAATAAAATAATTGTAACGGTTTTTACGCGAATTAAATGTACGCGATTCTTTTAAAAAGTTAATATAAAATATATGTTGTCATTAACGAAAGTCTTTTTAACCGTTATTAATTAATTTGATAAGTTTATATATTGATGTGGAATCCTTCACGTTCATCGGCAGTCGTATATAGATGTGCAAGGGAAAGGCAGGAGGAACCACATCATTATCAACCCCTAAAAAACCCCCCATTCCTTCCCGGATACCAGCTGTCGGTTCGATTTATTTTTCCCTCTTTTACAATAGCTTGTTCGACAATATCCCGCTGTCAGATTGCTGTAACGAATTATTTTTTTCTTCTCTTCTCTCGCCTATTTCTACTGGACTAATATGAAATATCAGCTTTAAGAAAATGACGTAGGTCTGGCGGGCCTGAGTCTATTCGGTTCGGTACAGTTTTGACCGAATATTCTGCCGAATTTCCAAATTTCCTGACATATATTAATTTTCCCTTTTTACCTGACAGAAGACAGAAATTCCGGACATGTCAGGGAATCCCTGTTGTCTCGTATGGTAACCGTACTTGGAAGGGACTAGACTGATCATATTAGCCTATCCTCTCTCATAGTATAGTTACCAGTGGCCACCGCTAGGAGGTTATGATCGCACTTCCATCAGTCCGGAATAGATACATTAGCTCTGTTCGAGTACTTTTCTGGCTACGAGTTTTCTGTCCCAAAATTACGCCAAGAGTGGGGAAATTGTGTCAAAAATATGAAAAGTAAAAAAACGCTTCTCGGGCGATTTCTGGCCAACAAGAAGAAGATGATGAATAACCTCGTACTCAACTTTGACAAATGACAACTGAAAATAGATTCTGACACATCGCCAGTAATCGCCCGAGCTAAAACCTCTGCCACTTTCTGGCTGTAGGAGAAGTAAATATTTCCCCGCTTTTTGTAGCCCGGAAAAGTAAACGAACAGAAATCTGGCGGAAGAGCTAGAAAGCGCCCGCGAGAACCCGCAGGCGAGTACGCGAACCCACTTATTAGCTGCGTTCTTGTGACACGGAAATAGCTTGTGTAACAAACATGTCCAAGCCACATTTCATTGGAAAACCGAGTGCTTTTATAGTTTTGTGTGTTGGTAGTTCTGCAAAATTTCATAAATTTATTTGGAAAAATTATTGAAAGTTGCTTTTTATTATTGCAATTAAGTATTGTTATAAATTGTTTTTAAAGCAGAAATATTTTTAATAATTTTTAGAGGCTGATATAAATTGCGACAGAACACATCAAAAAGCAGAACTACAACTTTAAAATACTAAATTTCTTCCATGATCCAACTCCGTTCTTTTATGCTCGGCTGATTTGAACTGGACCACGGTGTAAAAATAACGCAGCTATTAATAGATGCCAGTGTGAGTAGCAGTGCGCCAAAAACTTCGAGAGTTATTTGCAATTATATTGATTTTCAGCAGCGTATCTAATCGATTGGACCTATGGGACAAATTTAAAAATCTCCAAAGTCATTTTTGTGCTGTAGACATAAACGGCCATATTGAAAACTTGACTAATCGTGCACTGCTGTCACTGCAAAATATTGTTCTTTCAATAGGCAAAATACTATTGATCTTAGAAAATATATCGAGCAATACAATAGATTAAAGTTAAACAATGAAGAAAAAGAAGTTCACGAAGCCATCATCAACAGTATTGTTTTGCGGCGCAAAGTAGGCAGGTGCCACTGTGGGCATCCTTAATCAACACTAGATTGTCACTAACCGAGGAAAAATAATTATGTAGAAAGATATATAATTGGATATATGTTTTAATATATAATTTTTTTTTTATGTGGAAGACTAGAGCTCAGGGAAAGCCCTTTGTACTCTCGACAATCTATTTTCTTCGTATAGAGTGCAATGTCAAACAGCAAGCTCTAGTCGATAGATAGTGAAGGGGAAGAGAGAAGTAGGAAGGAACTGCCACAACCATCTAACCCCAACCATTTCTATCGCGACTCTGGCATCGGGGCAATGAGAAACAACTCGCTGGAGTGTTATGTCTCCTGAAACGAGTTGAATCCCATCAACCAAGCGATGACATGCGCTTGGTGGAACGGGCAATGCTAAAGGAAGGCTATGACAGGGGGAAGGACCGTGGGGCTCTGCCGCGATTCGAACCCGGGACCTCTGGGATAGTAGTCAGGCGCCTTACTCCCTAGACTACCGAGGCCCGATATAATAATTATATATAATTACATATATATGAAATTTAATTAATTATATATAATTACATATACAGTAGAACTCCGATTATCCGAATCAATTGGGGATGGGGGCAGTTCGGATAATCAAATATTCGGATAATTGGATATAGATTGGGAATCAAGCAAAAAGAGGTAACATATTGTACATTGAAGAACAGAATTTATTAAGTTGTTATAAATTAAGCAAAAAGTAATCCATTTACTGAAAAAATGTTGTTAGAAGATATACATACTTATGTATAGTACCGGTAATATATAAAAATGAAATGTGTGGGCATGAACATTTAGCGAAAATTTTTTACTATCTCCCCGAAAATCGATTCGGATAATTGGCGATTCGGTTAATTGGCGTTCGGATAATCGGCGTTCTACTGTATATGAAATTTGGCCCGATATAATTATATAGAAATATATATTTTTATATATAATAAGGAAAATCATATACAATTGTGTAGAATTGTATATATGCAATTATATCTTTTATTTCGCCGATTTTCTCAGACATGGAATGTTCTATATGCTTTTTATCGTGGTAGCGCCAGTTATTTTTAAGAGCTTGATCCTGGCTAAACTCTAAAACAGATATGAGATATTTTTGACAGTATACCTATAATAACTTTTTTCCCATAATTTTTAAGCCACACACCTTTTTCTTGAGGTCTTTCTCCACCTTTGATTGAGCTTTGGGAGTGCGACTGGAGAATGTGCATTTTAGTATGTGATTTTCCCGAAAAACCCTATCTACCAATTGATAATATTTATTTCATCAAAATTATTGTAAGGCATTATATATTATTTTATATCGCTATATATGATCAGATATAATTGCACAAATCCATTTGTAGACTTTATATACAGTTTTATATTAGT
This sequence comes from Thereva nobilitata, assembly GCA_963855945.1. Taxonomy (NCBI): domain Eukaryota; kingdom Metazoa; phylum Arthropoda; class Insecta; order Diptera; family Therevidae; genus Thereva; species Thereva nobilitata. Next base: position 94,380,126 of record OY979695.1, read on the forward strand.
CCAGTCAAATAAGGCAAAAAAACGATTATAACGCCGGCCACATTTCGTTATTTACCTCTGAGATAAGTGTTGATGAAGATGACAATATGAAAGAAGTGGAAATAGAAGACATAGAGAGATAATCCAAAAAAAATTATCATAACTTATAACCCATGGATTAGGCCTACGGGAACACCAAGTAAAAAACGCCCTTGCATTCTACCTCAGAGGTGGTGCGGAAACGAATACAGCACGATGCCAAAACTTCTCAGCCCTTTATCTCAAAAACTATTGGTTCTACGTAAATTCGGTATAGGACACTTTTATGCAGATTTATCTATTGAACAAACTTTACTTAACCAAAATTTACGTGAAGCCGATAATTTACGAGATATTTGCGAAAAACTGATTTTGGTGACCTTTGACCTCTAATATCTCAAGACGCGGACACGAGATTATATGAGACTTTTGACACATCATTTAGAATGCTAAAACAAAGGTTCATACAAATTTTCAGCTTATTACCTCTCATTCCGAGGTGAAGCCCTAATTTGACTGGACTATATAATTCCAAGAAAACCACAACCACCTGGAAGAATTGGACAGACCATCGGAGCAGTATTTCACTCAGAATTTTTATATTCAAGTGAAAAGTAAATACGATGAGGCTAAGGAACTACTGAGAGAGTATCAACAAAAACTGAACGAGCAGCCGGTCGAGACCGCAGCAAACACCACAGGAACAAAGTTCAATATAAAATTGAACGATGACTTAGAGGAGAAGACATTGCGTCTCAAGAAACAGAGTGTGAAAATGAGAAACATTAGAAGAATACTTGCAGAAGTAGCAGAGAGAGGCCAAGCGAAAACAAAGACGTACTGTGAATTTAAAATCAAGCAGTTAACAACGCAATGGGACGCTGTACAAGAATTGCACGAAGAAATCTTGACGTTTGCAGAAGAGGGAGAGCTGTCGCATCAGTACTTCAAGGAGGAGCAATATGAAACCCTTGAAGAAATATACCAAGAAACCATGATAGAACTACAAGATGTGATAGAAGAAAACAGTCAGAGGGAGGATGGGGCAAAGACGAAACTACCCCAAATAAAAATTCCGAACTTTGACGGAGTTTATAAGGCCTGGAAAAACTTTGAAAATATATTCTGCAGACTAATCCACAACAACAAGCGTTTAGGTAATGCTGAGAAAATGCATTACTTGCAAACATCGCTGACTGGAGAGGCCACAAACTTATCCAACACTTGGCAAGCAGCGAATCTAGTTATGAAGCAGCATGGAGCCTATTAACAAGCAGGTTTAATAATAAACGGAAAAGTTTTCCACCTTTTTAGATGCAATTCTGGATCAACCAGCATTAATTACCGATTCTGCCAAAGCAATAAAACAATTGCATGACCTGATAAAAGAATGCCTACATGAAATTATCAGCCTGCAGCTAGAAACCCCACCCTGGGAACCCTTCATAGCACATATTATACGAAGAAAGATGGATCCAGAGACGTATAAAGCGTACGAGCAATCATTGAACGAGCCTCGAGAAATACCGCAATTAGAGGACATTCTGAAGTTCCTGGAAACTAGATTTCAAGCACTAGAAGTAATTGCAGAGCCTAGGAAGAAAACTGAAAGCAGCCGCATCGTACACCATGTACAGTCACGAGGTAACCACCAAATAAAGAGTTATCACACTAGTACTACAAAGTGCCGATACTGTAATGGGCAGCACAGTATATACGTATGTCAAAAATTCAAAGCATTGAAATTAGCAGACAAGCTCAACTTCGTCCGGCAGAGTAAAACATGTTCCAACTGTTTGAACCATGGCATGAACGACCCCTGTCACAGTCAAAGTCGATGCAACATCTGTAAGCAGCAACACCACACATTAATTCACCAAGAGGCAAGAAATCCTACAGCAAAACAAGAAGATGTACCGAGAGTAATGTCATCACACCTCACTACATCTCAATGCACAGTTGATTCACACGTTGTAAGGAAATCTTGTAATGTAATACTGGCAACAGCACTAGTACGAGCCAAAACCATCAGGAACAGCTATGAGTATCTAAGAGTATTGGTAGATCCCGCGTCACAGGCCACCCTCATAACGGAGAATGCGGCGCAAGCACTAGGAGTTCCAAGAGTGAAAATATATTCAGAGATTACAGGAAGGAACGAGTGCCCGGCTGGGAAATCTCACAGCAAAATTCTAGTGGAACTCATTCCGAGATTTCCTTCCAACTTCAAACTGCAGTGTGAAGCTCTAATACTTCCATCAGTGACGAGCGACCAACCACAAAAGTATATCGTTAGCGAAGAGCGTAACAATTGGAGTAATCTCATCCTTGCAGACCCAACATACGATACCCCTGGACCAGTTGACATGATATTGGGCGCAGACGTATTTGGAGACATCCTAATGAACAGCATTAGAAAAACTAAAGGTGGAACGTTAACTCAAAAAACTGAATTTGGCTGGATACTGTCTGGACCAATTCCTCAGAGCGAAGCAACCAGAAAAATTACATCCATGATTTCAAGGGTAGATGTCGATTCACAGCTTCGAAAGTTTTGGGAAATTGAAGAAACAGCATTGAGACCACCTGTGTCAGAAGAAAACAGAACGTGTGAAGAACAATTTGATCGAACAGTTAAACGAAATCCCAATGGCACGTATACAGTACAAATTCCATTCAAGCAGACAGAGGGATTAGGAGAATCAAAACCAGTTGCAATAGCACGACTATATCAAATGGAAAAGCGGTTCCAAAAAAACAAAACGTTGCGGGATGAATACAACAAATTTATGGAAGAATACTTACAGCTGGGACATATGGTACTCATTGATACCAAAGAACTTCAGAACAAAACTCCTAATGTATACTACATGCCTCATCAAGCAGTCATCAAAGAGGAAAGCACAACTACCAAACTAAGGGTAGTATTCGACGCCTCTACCAAAACAAGCACCAAGCTAAGCTTAAACGATTTAATGCACAGCGGCCCCAGACTACAACAAGATCTACAAGATATCTTACTAAGATGGAGAAAGCATCAATATGTATTCAGCGCCGATATAGAGAAGATGTACAGGCAAATAAAGGTTGCACAGGAACATCAGGACTACCAACGAATTGTATGGCGATTTTCAACGGAAGATAGCATTAAAGAATTTAAACTAACAACCGTGACATACGGAACAAAATCAGCACCGTACCTAGCCATAAAAACATTGCAAAAATTAGCACGCGATGAAGAAAAAAATCATCCAGAAGCAGCAAAGATAATTCTCAATGATTTTTACGTGGACGACATGATGTCTGGAACGTCTTCAATTCAGGAAGCAAGGAGGTTACAAGGAGAGTTGATCCAAACGTTAAAAGAAGGAGGATTTAACCTTAGAAAATGGAGAAGCAACCACAGTGAACTATTTGATAATCTACCAAAACAACTTAGGGATCAAGGCTCCATTGAAATAAAAGATGACGAGGCTGTGAAATCCTTGGGTATATACTGGACACCAATAGCAGACAAATTCCACTTTAAGGTAAAATTAAATGCAACATCAGAAGTACCTACCAAACGGACAATCTTATCAGAGATTGCTAGACTATTTGACCCACTCGGTTGGTTGGCACCTATAACAGTGAGAGCCAAAATGTTAATTCAAGAGTTATGGGCAAAAGGATACAACTGGGATCAAACACTGGAAGAAGAACTAGCCACTAGATGGATGAACATCAGGAATGAACTACGAAAACTTGAAGAAATTAACATACCACGTTGGATACAGTACACGCCCGCATGTAAAACAGTTGAACTACATGGCTTTTGCGATGCATCCGAAAAAGCTTATGGTGCAGTCGTATACAGTAAAACTACGTTAGATTCGGAGCAAGTACACATAACACTACTTGTAGCGAAGACTAAGGTAGCACCACTAAATAAAGTAACTTTACCAAGATTGGAACTTTGCGGAGCTGTCTTACTATCTAAACTAATACGACGAACAAAACAGGCACTGGACATTAAGAATGTGAGGGAATACGCCTGGACGGATTCGATGATAACATTAGCATGGATCCATGGAAAATCAAATAAATGGGAAACCTTCATTGCAAACCGAGTGTCAGAAGTTCACAAAAATCTGGAGCCTACAAGTTGGCGCCATTTGCGTTCCGAAGATAACCCTGCTGATCTAGTATCGAGAGGGGCCACTCCGCAATATTTGAAGAATGCAGAGCTTTGGTGGACTGGTCCATCGTGGTTAAAGATGACTGAAGACAAATGGCCAACACAAAAAATTAACAAGAATATTACAACAGGAGCTAAGTTAGACAAGATAGCGGTCCATGCAACTCAAATTGCTGAAGGGTTCGAGTTACTTAGCCGTTTTTCATCATTTAAGAAACTTACACGTGTGCTGGCTTACTGCAAAAGATTCATCGCGAAATGCAGGAAGGATAGAACAAACAATACAAATTTATCAGTAAAGGAATTAGATAAAGCACACCAGCAACTTCTACAGATGACGCAAAAAACGGAGTTCGCTGCAGAAATAAAACAGCTGAAAGCAAAAAAACCACTTAACACAAAAAGTTCAATTCTTTCATTAAATCCATTTCTGGACGAGAATGGTATTCTAAGAGTGGGTGGAAGAATCCAGAATTCTCGTATTCCGTATAATCAAAAACATCCCGTCATAATACCTCACAAACACCACATACATAACTAAACTATTGATACTTGAAGCTCATGCAGCGACACTACATGGAGGAAATGAAGTCACGCATGCCTATATTAGAAGAAGATGCTTCATAATCAATGGAAAAAGCAAAATACGACAAATATTGAACAAATGCATTACTTGCTGCAGGCACAAAGGACAAACAGTGACACAAATTATGGGTGAACTCCCAGCCGCACGAGTAACACCAGCGAAACCATTTTCGCACACGGGACTAGATTACGCAGGGCCTATTCAGATAAGAATGTCCAAAGGAAGAAGAAGCAAATCCCACAAGGGGTACATAGCAGTTTTTGTATGTCTAGTTACAAAGGCCATTCACATCGAAGCGGTAACAGACATGACCACGGACGCATTCTTAGCAGCATTTAGAAGATTCACATCTAGAAGAGGTCTTGTTTCAAACATATACAGTGATAACGGAACAACGTTCGTAGGAGCACAAAAAGTACTGGATAAGGATCTTCGCCATGCTACGCTACGCTAACATTCGAGGAAATGTCGACGCTACTGTGCCAAATCGAAGCATGTTTAAATTCACGCCCGTTATACTCACTACCGAGCGACCCTAGTTCAATTCTTACTATAACACCTGGACATTTTTTGGTTGGGCAAGAATTAATAGGACCACCAGGGCCAACCATAGACAGTAACATTACCACATTGAGCCGCTGGAAACTAGTACAGAAGATGACGCAAGACTTCTGGAAGGTATGGCAAAGTGAATATCTATCCCGACTCCAACAAGGAACAAAATGGAAATCAGGAGCAAGGCTGATCGAAGCTGGGCAAATTGTTCTCGTAAAAGATGAAAACTGCGCTCCAACGAGATGGCCATTAGCACGAATAATCGAGACACATCCAGGCAAAGATGGAGTCGTACGAGTGGTAACCCTACGTGTCAAAGAAAACTCAACAATAAAGCGTCCAGTAACAAAAATATGTGTGTTACCGGTTGAAGATGACAACATGACCAATATAGATGATACAACACCAACAGAGCTAAAAAAGTGCGCCATGGCACATGTCACTGCAACCAGTGCACCTCAAACTGGCATAGAGAGTCGCCACCATACGGACAAGAAGACGACACATAAGTCAACAAATACCTGGGGCATGGGTAAAATGGTCTTAGCTACACTCGCTATACTAAGCTCAATCCAACCGGGACATACACATTACACAATCAAATACCCGCACCTTGGGTTGTTTATCGAACAAATTGGACCCGCCAAACTAAAAAGAGGTACGATCAAGATCGAGATACACATTCCAATCAACACAACAGCAGACACTAGTAGAGTAAATAATATAATAACCAAGATGGAACAGACCTGCAGTGAGGAAAAACGATTTGAAGACAACACTCATTGCCGCACTCTACTTGAACATTTATTAGAACGAAAAGCAACAATCCTAACTGAAATTCAAGCAGTAGACCAAAGGCGGAAGCGGAGAAATAAAAGAGGCCTTGTTGGACACATATTGCAAGCCATCTTTGGAGTAAATGATGAGGTCTACACTGACATTGAACACATTCAGCATAATCAAGAAATGTTGAGGCAAGCGGCCAATCATCAAGCAAACATAATGGTATCTACAATGACAAGGATGAATGACACAGAAGTCCGCATGGGTAGACAATTCGATCTAGTCACAGACAAATTGAACAGAGTAATCTCCGAGGTAAACAAGATTGAAGGATGGTATGACAAGATTGACAGTAATAAGGTCAGCACACAAATACTAGCAGCTTACCAGATTGCCAACGATATCTTAGAAGACTTAAAACAGCATTACGTAAAAATACTACAAGCAGTTTATGGTAAAGGAAACGTTATGGACTTCATAACTCCAAGCAAATTGGCAGAAATTACAAATCAAGCAGCACTCAAAATGCCATCCAATCTAAGAATCATTCCAGAACCAGGGACTGATATGGAAATATCCATAGCCGATACAGATGTTAAGGTGTTTGGATTTCTCCATATAACGGATGCTGATACATTTGAATTGATTAAGGCAACACCAATTCCTCAGCGCATAAGTAACAATACATACGTCACGCCACAAATATCATCAGCAATTCTGGCGATCGAGTATAATAATCAAAGATATTTCGAAATTACCGAAGAAGAAATGAGAAATTGCATGTCTTTAGAAAAATACTCCAAATTATGCACACCCGCAGTTGTAAGTGACCTAGTGCAAAATCCAAATTGTATCATCGATGAAATATACCAACGACACAACAAGCAGGAGTGCCCACTAAGCCAACTGAAAATTTACTCCGTCATGTGGAAACATCTCTTTTTGGCGAATACCTGGCTATTTATCGCCGACTCACCAACAGCGGCCGCCATTAAATGCAACGGGCAACGGGAAGATGTTACCTTGAATGGCGTCGGAATCCTGCAGACAACTCAGGACTGTGCGATTGAAACAACGAAGAATATACTTTTTCCTGAAGTTCGTAACAAAGTCATTATTCAATCAACATTTCTAAAGCCGATGAACTTCAACATGACTGGTATATACAATCTTACCGAGTTACATAACAAACCAGTAATTTTAGACCCGATTCTAAAGACATCCGACACATTCAGCAGCGTCATCCACGATCCAGCGGGCCTACAAGTTCAGCCATCAACATGGAAAACAATCGGACACCACACCGCCACAACAGCAGGATCTGTCCTGCTCACCATAGCGATCATCGCAATTGTATGGAAATGCCGGCCAAGGCACCGTTGGAGTCTGAAACAACACCACATAACCACTTCGTGCTGACGAATTATAAATAATTAGTGGGTCACCGCAACCACGCAACAAGTCAATAACTTATTGACTTGTTGTTGTGATGATTAATAAATAAAAATTTATATGACAAAAAAATGATTATTTAGCATATTGTTGAACGATATAAATTAAGTTGTTGAAAATTAAAAATCAGTTATCCAAGTAACTCCGAGTTTATTATTGCATTCCAAACAAAAAAACTGCTACTAAATTGATTAGGTTGTGCAGTCCTAATCTCCTACGTACAAAAAATACAGTCCAGCTCATACCAGTGAGCTATACATATAATGATATAGAGTTATATATCATCCTATGTTTAACTGTAAACGATACAATATATAATTCTATATTATTATATATTATTATAGTCCGTTCAAATTAGTCAAAAAAGCACTGTTTTTCAGAAATTTTTCCCACAGCTATGAGACCGGTGCCAAATGAAGGATTTCGGTCGTCTAAACATGATTTTCACAACCCGCAGTTCGAAAAAAGGGTTGTTTTTGAGAAATATACAAATACATGACGGTTTTCGCCTTTTTTCTATTTTGAGGAGAAACTATGCATTTTGGTCAAAATATCAATAGAGCAAAGTTGTAGGCCGTAAAATTACCTACAAATTTTGTCTGAACTGTTTTTTTGAATTCCGTGTAGTTTCGCGGCTAGAGGCCGTTTTGCGCCTTTTCCAGATTCAAAGGGACCAAAGAAAAGCCTTTGAAAAACTGCAACTACTACTTTGATCTCATTTAATTTTTCATACAAAATCATAATTTTGGCGCAAAATCTAAAAAGGGCTCAAACCAGCCTCTATCCGCGAAACTACACGGAATTCAAAAAAACAGTTCGGACAAAATTTGTAGGTAATTTTACGGCCTACATCTTTGCTCTATTGATATTTTCACCAAAATGCATAGTTTCTCCTCAAAATAGAAAAAAAGGCGAAAACCGTCATGTATTTAAAAAGGAGTATTCAAAAAGTGTAAATACGGGTGTAGGTGGTGGATATTTTTTAGACGCACCAGGCTTTCTTAATTAATCTTAGATTAGCCAAAATACATGCAGATAAAAAGGTTTCCATACCCGTGGCATCAACAGGAATTGTTACAAAGGAGGAAAAACTTACGATACCGATCGAAGCATATTAATATGGAAAATCCTGTGTCCAAAATATCTAAAAACAGTCGCAAACTCAAGTTCTACAAGACTGCATGTTCGCGGTCTGGGATTAATGTACCATGGCATAACGCATCTATTGAGGCCATTAACAAAACAATGCAAGATTTAAGAAGTAATAACCAATTATTTCATGGCGTAACTGTTTTATTCGGATGAAATTTCAGGCAAAGGTTGACTTGACGAGGGGTATTCGGGCCTATGAAGTTAATGTGTGTCTAAAATGATCAGTCATTTGGCGACAGATTGAGAATCTTTATTTAAAACAAAATATGAGAGATTGTAATCGAAGCGGTAAAGGCAATTCCCTATATATGTATGTCAGTGTGGCAAAGTCAATAAATAAATTCCAAGGACAATCCTCACGAAGACCAGACGTAGAATTAACCAATGGTACTACACACAGCCAACTACATATACTTAGCGTGTTCACTAGGGTTGAGCCAGCCTTACACGAGGCAGTAGGTACATTGTCCCTTATACGATGTAAATGTACTGAGGCCTCAATTTTTTTAAATGTCCCGGTTCAAAAATAATGTCCTACTGGTATATGAGCGTGTATCAAGATAAATGAAGCGAGGTGTGATTGTAAATTACGTAGTGGAGACATTTCTTCCTTCTTTTACGGCAGTAAAATATCCAATTTGAACTGCGACGAGGTGAGATTGTAAACACGAACTGGAGAGATATTTCTCACTTCTTTTGCCGCAGTAAAATATCCAATTTTTAAACTGAGCCGTGGTGAGACTGTAGATATTAACTGGATGGAGGGACATTTCTTACATTTTACGAAGGAGTGAAATTTTGTACTGGAAAGACATTTCTTACTTATTTTGCGGTAGCAAAATTTCCAACTTGAAATTTGGCGAGGTGGGACTGCAAAATATAAATATACGGCCACGGACAACTAACTCGATTGCTACATGCAATTTTTATGAAACTGTTTCTTAGTTGTCCCTGGCTGTACATTGTGGAGGCATAGATTTCTTACTTACTCTAAGGCAGTTTAATGCATATTAGAATTAAACTTGTAAAAATGCTCTTCATTGGTATTTATTTTCTTTCGTTATTTTTTAATTTGCTTGTTTTTCATTTTGGCATCACAATAGCACCTCGCCTCATTTGAAGTATGACATGGTACTGACTCAAAAGAAAAAAGAGGCACCTCTTCCAAACTCATTTTATATTCATGTCCTACCCAACACTAGTGTTCACAAACGTTATAATACAACAAACATACAAGTGAAAATAAAAGATGTGACATCATTTATAAAGAAGCGTTCCACTGAATTGTTAACATTGCATAAACACGCATATTATGCACATTTTTGTATTGCCAGTGACACACAGTGGGGCCAAATCGAAAAAACCCGGACAAAATTCCAAAAAGGTAAATAATCGTTTTCAATCGTCATAAAATTGATGACTCGGGGGTTTTCGGGGTCGCTGATTACGAATCTGAACTTAGAATTCCAAAATTCAAGATGGCGGATCCAATATGGCGGACAAAGTTTTTAAAATGTATGTATATTCTGTCCAAGATTGGTATATGGGGATTTTCGGGGTCGCTGATTACGAATCTGAACTCAGAATTCCAAAATTCAAAATGGCAGATCCAATATGGCGGACAAGGTTTTTAAAATGTACATATGTAGATTCTACCCAAGATTAGAATATGGCGGTTTTTAGCTTTATTGGTAAGAATGTCACATTAATTTATTCTTTGAAACCAAAAAACAGTTAAAAGTAGTTTATTGAAATAGTTTTATAGCGTTTTTTTGTTTTTGTTTTTTCCAATTAACAAGTTTTTAGTTAACACAATAAATAAAAATTATTCAGTAAATTTGACCATCAAAATGAATGTTATTTACATATTGGACGATTCGCAATTCAGTATATTTTTCTTGATAAATACCTTCAACCATTCATCATTGGTCTCAGAAAATCTTCTTTCTGTACGATGCACAGTGCGGGGCCAAATGGTAAAAAGGCGAACAAAAGTCCAAAAAGTAAAGAAAAATAAGGGACAGATGTTCACATTCAACGGTATTTTGAGCAGTCTGTGACAAAGAATCAAGAATATATACTATATATAGGGTGTGGAACCATCCTACTGTAAATAATGCATTAACATCAATTGTTGTCAACTCACCAATTGTAATATAATATTTTTGTACTGCCCCGTTGTTACAAAATTCACCATGAGTAACAGTAAGATCCGCACTGTTTCCTACACAAAACCAGTCACATTTTTCCTCTCGATCGGGAAGCAGGCTCTTGCGTCGGACCATATCGTAGTTTCTTTACCCAGCATTTTTTCGTTATACACTAACAAGGGAACTCCCTTTGGTGTCAAACGCGCAGAGCTGGCTTACATTTTTTTTCTGGTTCTTCTTATCAAAACAAAGCTAAAAATGCATATCACAACCCCTACCTTGTTGATATTTTTTTTATACCGATTTTTTAATTGTTTACTTTTACAATAAATTGCCATTTTAAAGTAAAAATTTAAACTGTTCTAATTTTTCCATAACTTCTTCCAAACCTGCCGAGTTACAGATCAAATTGAAGCTCGAGATTTGGACTTATCAGGACCAAGAACGGCATAATTTGAAAACAAAACTTTGCACTCTTTCCGCGAAAAACAAAGTGCTCGTACGCGAGGAAGTCCGAATGTTATGATTTCATCTCGATTGATTGTTACATATTTGCTTTTTGACAAGACAGCGCCCTCTGGTAAGCAACACAAAATTTATTTATGTCAGATTTGATAAGTCCAAATATCGAGCTTCAATTTGATCTGTAACTCGGCAGGTTTGGAAGAAGTTGGAAAAATTGGAACAGTTTGAATTTTTACTTTAAAATGGCAATTTATTGTAAAAGTAAACAATTAAAAAATCGGTATAAAAAAAATATCAACAAGGTAGGGGTTGTGATATGCATTTTTAGCTTTGTTTTGATAAGAAGAACCAGAAAAAAAATGTAAGCCAGCTCTGCGCGTTTGACACCAAAGGGAGTTCCCTTGTAAGCAAATAATTATCGTTTTTTTTTAAAATACTCGGTGAATCTTGCGACAACGGTGCAAAATTAATAGAACTTTCATTTTTCTTTGTTTAAAATCATAAATTAAGGTGAATGTACGGAATTTAGTTACCTTTCAATAAAAGTATTAAAATGAATGTATTAGTGGAGCACAACTCTTTCATTATTTCATTACTGCTATGCAGTTTCGTAGATTCAATGTATAAAAACTCTTATACATTCATTTCCATGGTGACCCCGACGTGATCCATAATACAAAAAAAAATAGTTTTACTTCAAAAAGTGCGTGGAGCATAATTATATAAAAAATTAAATTCCCGTTTGCCTGTAATAACAAAGAATTGTTCACAAACCGTTGTCTAAATTTCGAGTCATAACTTTCGACTTGTGTGTGCGCTGTTGAATTGAACGATTAACAAAGCAACTTTGGTGATACCGTGATACTGGATTAATGTGAACGATAGTTTTTCTTAAAATATTAATAATAAATTTAAACCAGCTGAATTGTGTTCTCTCAAAAAAAAAAAAAGCAAAAGATCATTAAAATATAAAATAGTGTATATCTAAAAACAAAAAAATAAAATTTTGTCAATAGAACTGGATTCCTTTTTGAATGAGCTCAACATTAATTTAATAATACTAAGAACGAATTAAATCAATTTCTTTTTAGGATTATATTTTTAAGGCTCATATTTAGTGACCATCACAAATTTATTGATTGGCATATGAAAATAATTCATAGTATACCAAAAAAAATGTCGCAGCCATCTCTTGCAACTCTTAAGCAAAAACGCGCTTTGTCGCGTGCTGCATTAACGCGAGTTAAAACATTTATTGATACTCGTGAATCTCCGCTAGCAGAAGAATTAGAATGTAGATTATCACTTCTTGAAGCTTATTTCAAACAATATATCAGTATTCAGGATCAAATTTAAATTAATGATGATGCAACTGATGCGGATAAGGACGGAGTTTGCGACACCGAAGATTTATATTGTACCACAAAGGCAAAGGTGTTGGCGCGTCTAGAAAACCATCGCAAGCACGAATCCTTTTCTGTATCGCTTCGTCAGAGTGACACGAATACTTTCGCTGAAACTTCCATACCTGTGCATAAGTCGCATCTGCCAAAAATTAAATTACCAACTTTTACGGGTTCCTGTACTGAATATATTAATTTTATAAAATCTTTCGAAGTAGCGGTAAGCCAAGATCAATCATTATCTAATATTGAAAAATTATTATTTTTACGAAGTTGCCTCCAAGGAGAAGCTCTCAAAACAATCCATCCATTAGAGATCGCTGACGGTAACTTCGGTATCGCGATGAAATTGTTGAAAGAGAGATATGGGAGTACTTATATACTGTTCCAAGGTCATGTAAGTAAAATGTTTGATATTCCCAATGTTACTCGACCTTCTGCAGTCCAATTGAGAAGAATAGTTGACAATATTAACGCACATTTAGCTGCTCTACAATCACAAGGTAATTCTGAACAAATTCTACATGCAATCCTATTACAATTTGTGAAAAAGAAGCTCGATGTAGATACTTGTGCGAAGTGGGAAGAATCGATTGACCATGGAAAGCTTCCAACCTGGGACGATTTCTCAAAGTTTATAAATGTGAGGTGCCAATGCTTATCGGCGAGTAGTAATCAATCCGCCAGTCAATCGATGTCCAGAGAGAACTCTAATAACAAGTTTTCGCTAATCGCGTCAAATTCATCATGCTTAAAATGTCAAGATAATAAACATTTTATTCAGAATTGTCCATCTATCCTCAAACTTCCCATCATTGATCGATTTAATGAGATTAAACGACTCGGTCTCTGCATAAATTGCCTCAGGAAAGGTCATTCTGTGAAAGCTTGTCGATCATCATTGTGCAGAGTATGTCGCCTTCCACACCATTCAATTTTGCATCGATTTTCAGCTGCTTCCGAGCAAGCAACTCCACCAATAAAGTCATATGATTCTTTGACGAAATGTTTAAGTGAAGAACCTAGCTCGTCACCAGATGCTGTATGCTTACAATCAGTTAACGAATCGTCATCAGAAATCATACTAGCGACCGCATTAATTTATGTAAAATACCACTGGGGTAATCCTGTACCTGCAAGAGCATTATTAGATGGTGGAAGCCAATTGAATTTCGTAACAGAAAAATTTGCACAATCGCTTAATGTGAATCGCTGTCGATCTGCGTATCAATTTTGGGGAATTTGCAACATTCCAACCAAAACAAAATTTTCTACTGACTTATCTATAAAATCTTGTGTTACGAATTACGAAACTACATTGCACTGCTTAATAGTTCCTACAATAACTCGAATTCAACCTGAATCGGAAATCACTATAAACGAATGGAACATCCCTGCTAACATTACATTAGCGGATCCTAACTTCAACTTACCGCAAAACGTTGATATACTAATTGGATGTGAACTGTTCTACCACTTACTAACAGTAGGCCAAATAGTATTGGGTGAGAAAAAACCTGTCCTTCAAAAAACAGTATTTGGATGGCTCGTCGCAGGTCCCTTCCAGCCGACTAATTCATATAAACGTGTCTGTGGTGTTGCTCTAAATGAGGTCGAATCCGAAAATGAAAATTACCAATTGTTAGGCCAACTCGAAAAATTTTGGTCAATGGAAGAAACAATTAACCAACCTAGGGAAGCACCACTTGAAACTAATAAGTGCGACATTCATTTCCGCCAAACAACGACACGATCATCTGATGGACGGTTTATTGTACGACTGCCTTTCAAGGATCCACCATCTAATTTGGGAAATTCTTACATTGCAGCGTGTCGAAGCCTACTCAGACTAGAAAAGCAACTGAGCAAAGCGCCGGAAATTCGACAACAGTACAATCAATTCATGCGCGAGTACGAAGAGCTTAATCATATGACCTTGCACAATAACGACATAGAAGAAATAAAATATTTCATTCCACATCGATGTGTTCTCCGTCCGCAAAGTTCAACAACAAAGCTTCGCGTCGTTTTCAATGCCTCCCGACCTACTAGCGAAAATACTTCCCTAAACGACATTCTTATGGCAGGACCTGTAGTGCAGAGTGAGTTGTTCGACATCATCATCAAGTTTCGTTGTCACAAGTATGCGCTAACAGCCGATATTTCTAAGATGTATAGACAAATTCTCGTTGCGCCAGAAGATCAAAAATATGTAGCAATTATCTGGCGAGAAAATCCCACCCACAACATTAAAACATATTTATTGTCCACCGTCACATATGGCACCACGTGTGCCCATTCCAAGCCACTCGATGCTTGTTACAGTTAGCGCTTGAGCATGAAAATCAATATCCAGTTGCAGCAGAGGTGATCAAAAACGATTTTTACGTAGATGACATGTTAACTGGTGGCGAAACTGTAGAAGAGCTTCGAACTATGAAACACCAAGTAGAAAACATATTATCAGCTGGACAATTTGAACTTCGCAAATGGGCTTCCAACTCCAAAGAAATGTTAGCCACTATTCCGCCAGAACTTATAGAACCAACCATTGCACTTGGCGATTCGGACGTAATTAAAACCTTAGGCATAATATGGTGTCCTCAAACTGACCAATTTCAATTCACTTGCACCGCAAACGATATGGCGAATAAATGCACAAAGCGAGGAATTCTTGCATCCATCTCGTCGGTATTCGACCCCTTAGGATTACTTAGTCCCATCGTTGTAGTTGCTAAGCTAATTATGCAACGTCTTTGGTCATTAAAATTAGCATGGGATGAGTCAGTGCCTATGGACGTCTACATTGAATGGAAAGGTTTATGTAAACAACTCCCGAAGATGAATGAATTAAAAATTGACAGGAGGATATACGTTGATAGCGCGAATATTGCCCAATTACATGGATTTTCTGACGCGTCACTCAAAGCCTACGGTTGTTGCTTATATCTCAGAAGCGCCAATCCTGTTACCGGTAAAGTCGAAATCAAACTAATTTGCTCAAAATCGAGAATTGCTCCTCTCAAAACACAGTCACTTCCGCGCTTAGAGCTATGTGCAGCACTTCTAATGGCGCAGTTACTACATCGAGTTCGCAGTAAACTATTAGATATTCAACAAATAATTCTTTGGTCTGATTCACAAATCACACTTCATTGGATCAAAGGAATTCCTAGCAATTGGAATATTTTTGTGGCCAATAGAGTTTCCAAAATACAATCGCTTACCCAGCAGTCATGGTGGCATCATGTATCGTCAAAAAACAACCCAGCTGATCTCGTCTCACGTGGATGCACTGTGGCAGAATTGATGGCTTCGCACTGGTTGAATGGACCGGAATTCCTATACCAATCTCCAAACACATGGCCAACAGACTTCTCTCTTTCATCAAGTGTTGAGATTCCTGAGAAGCGAAAGTCAAAATTCGTTTTAGTCTGCCAAGATAAAGAAGTCGACGTGATCGCGCAACACAAATTCGTCAACAATTACCTCAAGCTGTGTCGCATTTTCGCATACGTTTTAAAATTCCTCTATCGTCTGATGCTTAATATGAAAAGTAAAAATAAAATTGTTACCTCCACAATCGCGATGCCAACCCAGATGTCGTCAGAACTAACATCAGAAGATCTCCATCAAGCATCACGAAGAATTATCTTCATAATCCAACAACAAGAATTTTGTGAAGAAATAAGGAGCCTTCATCAATCTAAACCAATTAAACCATCGAGCTCTATTAAGTCTTTGCCCATTTGTTGACTCCCAAGTCCCCTCATTAATCCGAGTCGGAGGCCGTCTCGCTAGATCCAACCTGCCTTACGACACTAAATTTCCCATTCTCCTTCCGAGGAATCGTCCCTTTGTTTTGTCATACATTAACTATTTACATTTTAAAAATCTTCATGCAGGTACCCAGAGCCTTGTTGCTGCTTCTCGTCAAAGTTTCTGGATAATCGGAGTCAAAGCGATAGCCAAGCAAGTAGTACGGAAGTGTATACATTGCTTCCACTACCGTCCAAAGACTCTTCAACAGCTTATGGGCAATTTACCACCGGAGAGAGTCACATCTTCGCATCCATTCGAGAATAGTGGCGTTGATTTTTGCGGACCATTTCTAACATCAACTAGAATTCGAGGTCGACCACTACAAAAATCTTATATTGCTCTTTTTATCTGTTTTAGCACTAAAGCGGTACACTTGGAGGTGGTGTCGGCCTTGTCCACGGAAGCATTTATGGCCTGCTTGAAAAGGTTTGTCTCACGGAGGGGAATATGCAAATCTCTTTTTTGCGACAATGCCACGAATTTCGCTGGTGCATCATCAGTACTAAAGGGAATCTACAGAACACTCTTCAGTGAAGCGTCAATGGCCACCCTCAATCAAGAATTCGCAAAGGACATGATATCATTTCGCTTCATTCCTCCCAGGTCGCCTCATTTCGGAGGCTTGTGGGAATCAACCATAAAATCCGCAAAACACCATCTCTACCGCGTCATGCACGAAGCTGCGCTCTCATATGAAGAGCTATCTACTGTGGCCACTCAAATCGAAGCTATATTAAACTCGAGGCCGCTCGTAGCCTTATCGGACGATCCAAATGATGAAGAATTTTTAACTCCCGGCCACTTCCTAATTGGACGCCCTCTTACTAGCTTGCCTGATCAAGATTATTCTGCATGCAAGATGACATCGCTAACCCATTGGCAAAAACTCTCCGCAATACGACAACATTTTTGGTCAAGGGGGTCAAAGGAATATGTTCTTCAACTACAACAACGCAACAAATGGTCGTCTCAACAACCCAATCTAACCGAAAACGCTTTAGTGCTTGTCGCTGAACCATCACCACCACAGTCGTGGATTTTAGGCAAAATTATCAAAACCTATCCGGGTACCGATGGACTCGTCAGAGTTGTAGACGTCAAAACAAAGTCAGTGTCTTACGTCGTTCTATTGGGAAGATAGCTCCACTTCCACTCAAGGATTGAAGGTACTTTAGTTCCTTCAAGGGGGCCGGAATGGAACCATCCTACTGTAAATAATGCATTAACATCAATTGTTGTCAACTCACCAATTATAATATAATATTTTTGTACTGCCCCGTTGTTACAAAATTCACCATGAGTAACAGTAAGATCCGCACTGTTTCCTACACAAAACCAGTCACATTTTTCCTCTCGATCGGGAAGCAGGCTCTTGCGTCGGATCATATCGTAGTTTCTTTACCCAGCATTTTTTCGTTATACACTAAGCAAATAATTATCGTTTTTTTTAAAATACTCGGTGAATCTTGCGACAACGGTGCAAAATTAATAGAACTTTCATTTTTCTTTGTTTAAAATCATAAATTAAGGTGAATGTACGGAATTTAGTTACCTTTCAATAAAAGTATTAATTTGAATGTATTAGTGGAGCACAACTCTTTCATTATTTCATTACTGCTATGCAGTTTCGTAGATTCAATGTATAAAAACTCTTATACATTCATTTCCAGGGTGTATCACGAACAGTGACAAAGCGGCCGGCTGTGGATAGGTTATAAATAGACGAACAAAAAATCGTATGGGTGGGGGAAATCGTAACGGTTTAGCATCTAGGGCGCTTTAAAGTTTTTTTTAGAGTTTTACATATCACCCTGTATTTTTGTAACCCTGTGACCGATTTTCATGAATAAGGTATCAGTGTACAGAATACTCCCACCTATCTAAAACCGTCAAAATCAAGGTTCTACCATATCAACTTCCAGAGTAATGAGTCGTCAAAGTCAAAACTTTTGTTTTTTTTCACCAAAATTTCAAATAAAACCACCTGTTTCTCCAAAAAATACGTAGTTAACTAATATTTTTTTTTTGCAAAATTGGAAAGCTTGGACAATTTCCTATGAATAATGTCTGGACAATTTTTATCCTACGGCTTTTACTTACATATATACACAGCAACTTTTGTTAACGTGAATAACTTTTGTTATTCACGCAACGCATGCATTTTGCTACAAAAAGTGTGATTAAAATTAGACGAGCAAATATGAGCAGCTAAAATTTTGATATTTCATTTGTTATATGATAATCTACGATCTCTAATAATTTTTAAGACTTAACAATGCTTAACATTTTACTTTTTCACTTCGAAACGACAAATTTCTATTTATTTGTCAGGTTAAAAATCACATGTGCTGCTCTTCTTCTCATAATTTTTTGGTTAATACACTGCAATTGCACAAATGGTTATAATAATTTACTTACTTTGAGGAGTTGATTCCATTTTGTTTGAAGGAAATTGCTAATATTTTCAAATATTTTCATGCATTCAAACACGCGTACACGTATCGCTCTTCTGAACGTAAACACCGATCACTCGCAAGAACGTTATGTTTCAACTGATATCTAAGCTGCTGTAGTCGAGTTGGGGAACTAGTATGAGAGAATTTGATGTCACCAGGGCCCACTGTAGCCAATCTTAGGTTCAAAAATCCCCATTAGGGACTTTCATTTTTTGGACTTTTGTCCGCTTTTTTTCGATTTGGCCCCACTGATGTCACACGCTGGTGGTATGACCATCTTATCTTATTAAAAGGCGTTGCAACCCCCGGGGCTTTTGATAGTTTATAAATCTAATATGGAATAATTTACTTACTTGCTTTTTTATACGGTCAAACTTTGCAAGATTCGTTACTATATCAAAATCGTTCACATTTCCAGTAGATTGCACGTTTCTTTTCTGCTGTTCTTCTTCTGCTACTTTTTCGATGGGACAAAGTTCATAACGCTTCTTTCCATTTATGACTTTTACCTCCATTTAAATAATTGTATATTTATGTATACTTCGACACAAAAAGCAAAACTTCATACCTTCATTTGTAAACGTTGTAAAATCATACATTCACCAGTAACAATAAAGAAGACATCGTCTAGCATTCCTTTATCTTCTTCATAAATAAGTTGATAAGATTTGTACTCTTTTATCTGAGAAAATTTACAAGCAAGGCACAACTGAAATTAGAAAAACATGAAAATGTATATAGAAATTTCGCCTGCCTCGTTTTACTTGTGCTTGATTCCAATCACGGGAGCATTTGAATCTTTCAAATACCAGCTTTTTGAAATCCCAATTAAGTTTCATGAAGTCTAGTAACACACTCTCGAAACTTTCGTATGGAAATGCTAAAAGCTCAACGGCGGCTGGGAAAAGTAATTAATTACGAAAGAGTTTTTTTATATTACATATTTTAAATTTGTCATTTAATTAAATAACATATTACAATTATTATACATTTTCCAAATACACACTTGTATGCACACAGATAAGATAATTTTACTAGTAATAAAGTTTTATTGCAATACACAATTTAAAAAACTCCTATTGATAGCTCGTTATACACCTGGCACACAATATGGGCTCCGAGTACTTGGATAATTTTATTGTATCTAATCATTTAAGGGGTCTTTCTCATGGATTACTTTTAAAAAATTGATATTTTTTTTTTCATAAATTTGTTGGTAATAGTCTCAAGAATATGTGTAAAAAATTTCAGGTTGATATCTTTAATAAAACTCGAGCTACAGCCATATAAGTAATGGTAGTTTTATAACAAAAACCACCCCCATTACTGCGTGCGGCGAA
This sequence comes from Thereva nobilitata, assembly GCA_963855945.1. Lineage (NCBI taxonomy): Eukaryota > Metazoa > Arthropoda > Insecta > Diptera > Therevidae > Thereva > Thereva nobilitata. The sequence goes on from OY979695.1 coordinate 94,400,485, forward strand.
AATTTTGACCCGTTATTTTAAATTAATTTTTCTATACAATGAACCTCTAAAAATTAATTATTTTGCTAAACTGACCGTTTGGGGCTAGTTTTAAAGCGAAAAAAAAGGTGTTAATTTTTACTTTTTTTTAAAAGCGCACCATTCTTACAATTTAGGGGGGAAAATAGATTTTTCGATGGTTCATTGTAGAGTTTGAAACCTTTACTTTAATGAGTTTTTGGTTTTTTGGAGATATCTTAATCAGGAGTGGCGCTAGAGTGCGGGCAAATTCGGTGTTTTAAAAAAAGATGTCAACTTGGCGCTTCGTTACAGCGGAGATGTGCAGGCAAAAAAAAGATAAAAAAAGTTTTTATATAGTCGACGATATGTACTTTCATATGTAATATATTTTTCTTATATATTATAAATATATTCGCCAAAAAAAATGTTAAAAAAGTCGATTTTTTTGAGTAATCCATGAGAAAGACCCCTTAAAACCAAATCCTCCGTGTCAGAAGCACCACAACACTGTGATAATTTTGTTTGATTATACGACCCTAAAATAACACGTATCTATCGAGGTAGAAGTTTGCAGCAGGTATCAAACAGGTGACATACTACCACAGTTAACGATCATATCCTAAATTATTAAGAAACCCGTTCCCGGGTGTCACCTACCACAAAATGGCGGATTTCCTTTTTCTTTGCAACCGACCCCCGACATGAGTATCAAATGAAAGAGTATGACGAGTAGAATACAGTAAGCTATGTATGTAACGTCATTTTAAATCATGAGACTAAAAAGTGGAATATAAAAAACAATAAAAAAAATATTAAAAACAAGCTTTTATTAGATAAACTAAGTTTAATATGCGTTAATAAGATGAACTAATAAATAGAAAATTATTTTTGAAGTGAAACTTCTTTAGCGACGTATATCTGTTAAAAATTTTTTGTTATGAAAAAGGGGAAGTGATTCAACGGAGGAGAAATTAGAAAAATAGATTTTTATGGTTGCCGTGACATTCGACAACAAATCCAAGCCTACTCATCTTAGTTCTATCATAGCACTTGCGCAATATTGTGATCGCTCCAGCTGATTGAATATATATGTCAAGAAAAATAATTAGTGAGTGCGTGAAAAATTAATGAATGTCGTAAAAATGGAAACATGGAACCAACAAAGGGTCGACCTCATGGATCAGTGCCCGTAAAAAATGCTGCTCAACGTTTGCGAGAGTACAGACAGCGAATAAAAGAAAATCGAAACCGTAATTTCGAACAAAATCGTTTGCCCAACCATAATATAAATACTGGTGACTATTCAAAGTTAATTTATGATTAATCACAATATTTATAGAAGTTAATTTTCATAATTTTACTAATGTACCTATATAAATTTAGCAATAGACAAAATATTTATACCTTGTATTTCACATATAAGTTACAGATAGAATTGAGCCCATGCATGCACCTGAACCGTCGCGTCGCTTGGACCATCGCATCCTATGTAAATAACCCATCTACTTCGAGTGGCATACGCATACATCATAATGATTCTCTAAAAAATATTGATCCCCTAAATAATGAAGATCATGGAGATGTGATTAAACTGTTAATTACTGAATGTCGTAATGAGATGCCATTACAGTATACAAATTATCAATCTCATGAGGGTGCTCGTAAACGTTTTCAGCAATTCATCACAATCCTTTTGGACACCCATGTTCCGTATGCGATCGTTTATGGTTTAAAAAGACTTAGTGGCCATTTCTGCTACATATATAGACATTATCAAGCAAATATTATCAGATGTTGATATAAAAACTATTGTGGTATGTGTTACGTGCAATAGAGCATTGTCGAAACATAATATTTCACTTATGTCTACGTACAATGGATTCTGGTATCAGAGAGGCTTATTTCACTGCGATTGCCATTCATGCAAATTCGTAGGTTACGTCATGCTCATGGTCAATATGGATTTTTTCGACAAATTATTAATGTCCCTGTCGATGTTAACACAATGGTTTCGAATTTACCTAGAGATGTAGATGATGACTACTGCGTTAATGTACACATTAAAAGAAAAAAAATTATAAATCGAGTTATTTATCCGGAGTGCAAGTTAGTTTTGTAGGAGAGATCTGTGCAGCTGAATGTCAGGTGGAAAATCGGCAGACAATTTTATTAATATCTGTCTATATATCACCCGATCAAAAAATCAATGAAATAATTAGATTTATTTATAGATTACTCTTACCATACTCAGCTGAAGTTGCGGCAATACTCAATCAAGATCTAGAAAAAATCCCGATATTTATTGGTGGAGATTTTAATACAAATTTCTCTTCAGAATCGTCAGCTCCATTAATAGACTTTTTTAAAGAAAAATTTGATTTTATTACATATGCCCAATAATCCTACAGAAGCAACCACAAATCATGGAACAACAGTAGATGCAGTTTTTACGAGATATCTAAATTCGATCAACACAAAACTATTTGTATCACATTTTAGTTATCATAAGCCGCTGATCACATGTGTAGAAAGCAATCAAGACTGTAATGTATGAATAACAAAAATAATTATCAACAAAATTTTTAAAAAATTGCATGTGGATTAAGCCTACTGGGGATACAACGATAAAAAAATGCGCCGTTTACTCTACCTCAAGGTGGTGTGGAAATGACTTTTTTGACCAAAACGCGTGTTGAACTACACTTTGCGGCACTCGTACGCCAAAACTATTGATGTTACAAAAAAAAAGGTTATAAATCGTAGGAAATTGTCTCTAGTTTAATGTTGTGAATAAATGTTTTTATCGTAAAATGAGTCGATATTGTCAAAAAACTGCTTTTAGGCGCCATTTTTCCAACATGGCAGCGCAAGCGGCAAAGATACGAAGTGGCAAAGTTGAAATTCGGAAAGAGCATATCGAAATTTATAAAATTACCCAATTTCAAAACTTCGGGAGAACCAAATGGCTGTATCTACTAATAAGAGTTTGAAAAAAATTAAAAATTTGTAACCTTTTTACTAACAAGGGAACTCCCTTTGGTGTCAAACGCGCAGAGCTGGCTTACATTTTTTTTCTGGTTCTTCTTATCAAAACAAAGCTAAAAATGCATATCACAACCCCTACCTTGTTGATATTTTTTTTATACCGATTTTTTAATTGTTTACTTTTACAATAAATTGCCATTTTAAAGTAAAAATTCAAACTGTTCCAATTTTTCCAACTTCTTCCAAACCTGCCGAGTTACAGATCAAATTGAAGCTCGATATTTGGACTTATCAAATCTGTCATAAATAAATTTTTTATTGCTCACTAGAGGGCGCTTTTCTTCGAAAAAGTAAACTTTGCTTTTTGACAAGACAGCGCCCTCTGGTAAGCAACAAAAAATTTATTTACGTCAGATTTGATAAGTCCAAATCTCGAGCTTCAATTTGATATGTAACTCGGCAGGTTTGGAAGAAGTTATGGAAAAATTAGAACAGTTTGAATTTTTACTTTAAAATGGCAATTTATTCTAAAAGTAAACAATTAAAAAATCGGTATAAAAAAATATCAACAAGGTAGGGGTTGTGATATGCATTTTTAGCTTTGTTTTGATAAGAAGAACCAGAAAAAAAATGTAAGCCAGCTCTGCGCGTTTTACACCAAAGGGAGTTCCCTTGTAAGTCCATTTCCATACTATTGTAGAGAAAAAAACATATTACTAGGTAAGAGTGGTCATCTCGCTAGGACGCATAGTTTCCAAGATATAAGCGAAAAACCGAAAAATGGGACTTTCAAACCCCCTCCCCTACGGGCTACGGCGGGGACTTTTGATATGTTCACCTCCTAACTAGTCAAAAATTGTGTTCCAAGCATTTTCCTCTATACCATTTTTTGAGCATTCGTTGCCTGGCCTAATATATAAAATCATTTGGTAAAAAAAATCGCGTGCGGTATTTTTCCCATTACGAAGGCCTTTTTTTCGACCGTGGAATTAAGACCTCTTCGAATTAGAATCACAGGTGATACATCTTTCAATGTCAATATGTGTGGTGACATGCCTGGTGGCTCCAAAGAATTAAGAAATTCAATTGGTTAATTGACTACTTGTTCTTCGTCCATTATTGTGTCAATCGTATTGTATTTGACAGTTTTTCCGAGCAGTTTCATTTGAATTTGTTTATTAAGTTTGTTGACGTCGTCATTCTTGTCGCTAAGATTGCACGTTCACACAGCCAATCTGAATTTTTGTAGCTCGTTGTTAAATTCGGGAATACCTTGTCCACAACACGGTTTGAATATTGGGCTGCATTTGATAAAAGTTTTGCAAAAGCGAAATCTTTTGTTCTGCTATCGATTGGAATTTCGCCAATTCCCATGTCCAAAAGTTGTTTTGAAAATGTTTGAGTAGAGGCATCTTACAGCAAATGGACACGTGTTACGATTTTTGCGATTTTTCCTGGATAATTCTGAATTCTTCCAATAGCGCCAAACGTCAGAACAATTTACTTCACCCATATTGAATTTAACCGTTACAAATGCAGCTAGTGTCCTTACGGGTAGATGCGATTTTGCATTGCTCCAGTAATCATTACTAAGTGAAAATACTCTATCTACCAGCAGCATTAACTCCGGGGCAACATAATGCACGCATTCAATCAATAATTTTAAATTTTTGTGGGGCGTAGGTCTAGTCTAAAATGCGATAATATTTCTACCCACGTACCCGTCCTCGCACACTTTTTCTTGTGCAGTTTTATGAAAAAATAATGCATGGCTGTGGCCGAAATAGAGCATAAGTTCTTATGTAATGTTTTGAAAGAACGCTATCAAAAGTGGGGGACATTTTTCCAAACTTAAAAAATACGAGCGAAGCGGATCGTATAATTGTAAAATGCGCTCCATTGCTGGAGTCAAAGCAAAGTAAATATACCGTGATTTGCAAAAGTCTGCGTACAGCACAAACACTTTTTAAGATGCCTTTCCATATTTTGAAAAAGGGAATATTTTGTAAATAAAATTCAGTTCACTATTCAATAAAACATAAAAGAATCCATTCAGTAAAAATTCAAAGTAATAGGAACAATTTATTATTAAAACTAAAGAAAATTTCATTGCAAAAATCTGCGTACAGTTAAAGGCAGTTAAAAATAGTTTTAGTGTTTCGTAAGCCATCCTTTTGAATCTATTACTGCCTGTAGTCTTCGAGGCATAGATTGAACCAATTTTTTAGTAAAATTAGGACTAATATTCTTTCATTCTTGGACTAAGAGCTGCTTTAATTGTGCTTTGCTGTTTATGTCGTGTTGTCCTAATTTCCGTTCAAGTTCTGCCCACAAATTTTCTATAGGGTTTATATCTGGGGATTGGGGTGGGGTCTGTAGAAAGTGAGGAACGTTGAAAGCAAGCCATTGTCGTACTATCTAAGCTGTGTGCTTAGGGTCATTGTCGTGTTGAAAGTATGTTATTTTGGACGAAGATACTAATGTAAATACACATGAAGTTTCAGATAATGTAAGACTTGATTTTGCTATTATAGATTTTCTAAATAGAATGGAAATTGTACTTCTTTAACTTTTTTCTAGAACGTAGAAATTTATGATGCAAAAAAAATAAAAGAAGTAACTGCAACTGAATGTGGGAGCACATCTGGAATAAAAACAACATCTACGCAGGTTGGCTATGATGTGAAAAATTCTATTATGCATATTATAATCTAATAAGATTATGAATTTTTTTAACATATAGGACCCCTTAAGTTCGCCAATATCAATATGGCCAGTGCCTTCATCAACAGGCACATATTCAAGTGTGTGCTCATTATCATCAGCTATAACAACTGCTTCAAGTAACTCTTTATTCACAAAATCACCATTAACATCACCGTCATTGTTCAAAGTACCTGATAAAAAAATATCAGTAACTTTATAGATGTGTTAACTCCCAAAGATATTGAAGAGATTAACATGCTTTTGGAAAACTTCGTAATTGGATCTAATTTGCCACATTGTAGAATCAAAACATTTTAAAAAATTTATATCTAAATTACGTCCTGCTTATGCTAAAAAAGTACCTGATCGGAGGGAACTATCAACGACGTTACTAAATAAATCCTTTGAAAGTTGTCTTTATAATGCCAGAAGGAGCTTGGAACCAGAATCCGTGTTATTAATCAACGGATGGAAAAATTCTTCAACGAATTCGAAAATTGTCGTAACATAAATTCACACTTCTGACCGACAAGCTTTTATAGATGCTTGGGATTTATCTGGAATTTCCGAAACAGCAGAAAAACTAGTAGATATAGTTATCGAGTCAACTGACAAAGCAAAAACATTATATAACACTACTATATATGCAATTGTATCCGACAATGCAAGTGCTATGATGAAGATGGGGAAGCTTTCTAGTCATTTTGCATGACATACGACATGTTATAGTCATATTGGGAATTTACTGGCTAAGGACATTTCAAATAAAAGCCTCACGGATAAAGTTTCGCTTATTTTAAAAGAATTTAAACATACAGATCTTGAATGTGCACTAATTGAAAAGGGAGGACATAGAATTAAATTACCTTGTGAAACAAGATGGTGTTCCTACCGAGACAGCTACGTGTCTTTAGTAGATAATTTAGAAGAAATGAAACTCGTAGCAGTAGACAAAAAGTACAAAAAAGTAAAACAGAATGTAATCCAGCTAATATTCGACGATGAATTTGTAAATGAAATTAAAGATTATATTGAATTCTTTAATCATATTTGCACCATCATAAACATGTCAGAAAAAGAGTACATCGATAGCAGATGCTGTTAACCTGTGGAAATCCTTAAAAATACCACCTAAATTTGAAAATCAATTCAAGACCGCAGTTGAAGCGAGAAAAAATATGTCCTGTAATACATTTTCTTTAACAGCATATTATTTAAACCCCTACTATCATGAAACTAAACTTAACGAAAACGAGAAAGGTCAAATATATGAATTCCTTTTTAAGAATTTGGACGGTGAAGGTATTGGGGTCATTCCATATCAAATGAACCAATGGTTTGGACTTCACCACCTCCGATTGTTATAATTTTTTTTATACTTGTTCTTCTGGTGTAAACTAAGAAAAAACCAAATTTTCAGATTTTTTGGACTTCTAATTTTTTAGTTATAAATTTTCAAAAAATCGAAAATCGCAAATTTTTAACAAATTTTGAAATCTTTAAATTGCTCTAGTACAAAAACTATTTAACTTAGAAAGCTGAAATTTGCACAAATTTCTTCTGCTTTAATAAGGCTTTAATTTGATATATAACATAGTATTATTAATAAGAATAAATCTTTTTCCGGCATTTTGAAAATTTTATTTTTGAAATATCTCAAAATAATGTTTTTTCAAAATTGTGAAAAAATTATATTTTGTGCATACACTCATAAGGTACATAAATACCAAAATTTAGGATGGGACGACATTAGGATCATATTGAAATAAAATATTTTGTACATTGTGATTTCGTTCAGTTTGAAATTGCTTAAGGCAAATACGGCTTTTTCCTTGGAAAAAATTAAGATATCTCAATACAGTAAGGTATCTCTGCTATTGTATTTTTTTTTGTAAATGTGGAAAGGTTTTTTTTCAGAAAGACAGAATATACTAGTCTAGACTTATACATTTCGAACACTTTAACCCTTTTCACATTTAACAGTAAAAAATATATCATGGTAAACCTTTTTTTATTGTTCTGGTTTATTGTTTTATTATGCTCGGTCCTTTCTTTTCATTCATAATTTTCGTTACTGCTTTCATTCTTTTCAGTCAGTTACCTGCAAGCAGTTGCATGTGCATTGTGCAAGTAAAGTGAATGCAAGTAAAGTTGCTTGTCGAAATCATTGTTTTGTGTTACAGAGATATATATATTATTTAAATTTGGTATAATATATTTAAACAATTTTCATTGTTTTATTTACCAAGGTTTTAAATTTTAAATAGTTTTTGTAGTGTTATTTGGTGTAGTGAGAACTTTGTGAATTTGTTTTTATTTAGGTCTAAATAAAATGGAAAGAAAGGTAAAGAATCTCGCTTTTCCTGAAAACTGCTGTAATCCGTTTAGTGAAGAAAAACACGCAAAAGTGAAAAATACAAGAAATGTTACCGAATGGATGTGCTCGCTTAATTTAGGTATACATTTAATTAATTAATAGAGTTTATCCTTCTAGCTCAGAAGGTACACTTCTCAGCTGGGCTGAGAAACGGGCCACGCCTATGTGCAGGGACCGAACCAGCCGAAAGCACCAAAAAAGGTATAAGAAGAGAAAACACCACATAACGAGCATGCGATCGAAAATGCAGGCTCCTTCTCGACCCTCCCCGGCACTCCGGTACCAAGCCGGTCCGGTCCCTGCACACAAACGCGGTCACATTTACCACTGCACAGTGGCTCAGCTAAGACATGCAAACACAAAAAAATGTTAAAAACATATAGCTTAAAACAGTAAGAAATGCAATACACAAAGAAGCGTGCAAGAAAAGTGAGTCACGTGAGATTAAAAAGACTCCTTTTAAGGACGTCCTTACTAATGCTCACGCTAAAAACATTGATATTTTTATTCACATTAATGAACATGCGATTAACAGGCTCGAATCTGCCGTAATTCGTGTTAGAGGAGTTGGTGTGTAAGAGAGGTGGCTTTCTCAAATTGTAACCACTCTCTCTAAACGACGCATGGCGACTTAGAAAACCTGAGTCGACCTTTCCATTAAGGAGCTGATGAACAAATACAACATCGGCCACTTCACGACGCCTGGAAAGAGAGCTTAGATTGAGTAACTTAAGTCGGGATTCATATGGTGGAAGAACTAATGGGTTATCCCAAGGAAGATGATTCAGCGCGAATCGAATGAACCTTCTTTGAACCGACTCAATTTTTCCAGCGTGCGAAGAGTAGTGAGGAGACCAAACCTGGGACCCATACTCGAGTAATGGTCTGACAAGAGAGATATAAAGGTGTTTAGTAATCAAGGGGTTATTGAATTCTTTAGACCACCTTTTTATAAAACCCAGGACTAAACTACCTTTAGAAGCAATATAGTTAATGTGAGCGCAAAAATCAAGCTTACTATCAAATCTTATCCAGAGATCTTTAACAAAATGAACACGAGGGACACTCACGTTAGAAAAGGTGTAGTTAAAAATTAAGGGACAACGACTTCTCCCAAAAGTCATGGTTTCGCATTTACTAATATTAAGGCCAGGTTGTTGTTCGCACACCAAGAGTAAAAGGTGTCAAGGTCAGCTTGCAAAAGTTTGCAATCCTCGATACTCTTTATGTGACGGTACAATTTGATGTCATCAGCGTAAATCAAGATTCTACAGTGTCTTAGCAAGGGAACAATATCATCAATTGATATAATAAAGAGCAAGGGACCAAGATGACTTCCTTGAGGAACACCGGATGACGCTTCAATGGTTACTGATTTGGATCCACGAAAAAGAACTTGGTAGGTCCTGTCAGCTAAGTAAGACTGGAACCATACTAGAAGGGCTCGCGGAAAGCCTAACATCCTTAATTTGAGAAGTATAATGGAGTGAGAGAGCTTGTCAAATGCCTTACTAAAATCAGTGTAAACACAATCAGTCTGGCAACCGGAAACGAAGCCCTCGACAGTATGAGAAGTGAACTCAAGAAGATTGGTGGTAGTGGAACGCGCTGCAAGAAAGCCATGTTGGTTCGTTGATACCAACCTCCTACAGATAGGCGCAATTGCAGAATAGATAATCGATTCAAAGAGTTTCGGAATGACAGACAGCTTCGCAACTGGTCTATAATTCGATATTTCATTCTTGCTACCACTCTTGTGAATAGGGATTATGAACGAATTCTTCCAGAGAGTAGGGAAGTACCCTTTGTCAAGGGATTTTTGAAACAGGGTTTTCAGAGGAGACTGGAGAACCCCTGCACAGGACTTAAGGACAGCAGGAGGAATACCATCGGGGCCAGAGGTGAAATCGTATGGGAGTTCATCAATATGTTTCGCGATATCGTCATTGGAAATTTAAAGGGATACAGTATAAGCCTCTCGGTTAGGAATTATATGACGAAAATTATTGTCATTAGGCTGAAAGTCAGAAGGTGAGAAAGATTGACGAAAGAATGAGGCAAACATGTTGCAAATCGCAGGCGACTCACTACTAGACAAGTCCGTGTGCTGCATGGTGTTAGGGTAGTTATCAACCTTTTTCTTAGAGTTGACGAATTTAAAGAAATTTCTAGGGTCAGTGAACACTTTATCGCTCATACAGCTAAGATATTCACGATACAGAGCAGAAGAGAGAGCGAAATCGGTTGTAGCAATTTATAAATAAATTAAGACTCGGAGTATCCTTTCTCTTTAAATAGGTTTTCCAGAGTCTGTTCTTCTGATTTTTCAAATGCTTGAGCTCATTATTGAACCAAGGTAGAGATGAACTGGGTAATTTTTGAGGCTCATAAGGTACACAAGAAACCAGGTCTTCGTATAGTACGCCATAAAATCGTGCCACGTCGTCATCCAACTCATTTGCAGAAAGTAAACTGTTGAAATTAATCAAGGCAAGCTTAGATGACAGCTCACTAACATTAGCCTTTTTGAAGTTAAAGGCATGGGATACCACCTCCGGACAAGGATTATTCTCAGAATTAAAGCAATAATTGAGTGAGATAGGAGGATGGTAATTGTCAACAGACGACATGACTATTGGACTGGGTTCAACAGTCATGTTGACTGAGTCCGTAAAAAATACAAGATCCAACTGCCTCCCCAACACATTAGTCACCCCACTCATTTGGTTCAAGCCGAGTGAGAATAGGGAATTGAGAAAACAGGACTCTTTAAGATTAAGGTTCCCTTCAGGGAGGTAGTTATCGTCATCTTCGACATATACCCACTGAATATTGGGTAAGTTGAAATCGCCTAGAAGCAGTAGTTCATCGCCGGTGTTCATCATACACTGGATATGATCAACACAAGAGATGAGAATATCATAAAGGTTTTTCCCTCCATCGTCAAGTATGCTTATCATATCTGGTGGGATATAGCAGCACAGCAGGAAGAGATAATATTTAGGAAAGGAAATTTTGAGAGCGACAAGCTCAACGTCAAGGTGGTTGGAGAAACTAGGAAGCGAAATTGGGTTACAATTAAGATGGCTCCTACAAGCCAGAAGTACGCCACCTCCACGAGCTTCCGAGTCAGTGAAACGATCCCTCCGATATACTTGGTAGGAGGAATCAAAAAGTTCAGCATTAAGAATGCCTTCATGGAGCCAGGTTTCAGTGAATGCTATGACATCAAACCCGCTAGCCGTCGATGCCTGAAGGATGTCGTTAGTTTTAGACCGAGTCCCCCTTACGTTCTGGTAGTAGAGGGAAAGCATCTCAAGTTTTTTGGCAACTGTGGAGCGCTCAAAGTGGGAGCGTTTGCATGAAGGGCTCGAGTACGTGTACGCGGGACAAACAGCTTCGTAAGAGCACCAGCGGGCCAGAAACTAGGGTCTAGGAGGGTCTCGGCAATATCAGGCGGTGCAGACAACACAAAAGAAGCAACAGGCTTGGAAGCCTTGCTGATTCTTCTGCAATGAACAGTTCCTGGGTCTATAGATTTATTCCTTAGATAATCACAGATAGTCTCCGTCTTAGTTTCGGGAGAGAATCTCGAGATGAAGATGTTTAAAGGTCTTGGTACCGTAACCAGAGGGGTGCAAGACTCAAGAGGATCAGAACCTTCGCTGGTCAGTGGAGCATCAGCTATTGAAGGTAGATAGGTTGCTTCCAAGACCAGTAAAGAGGACGATTCAGTCACTGGAACTTCCGTGACCAAGGAACTTAAGGTGACACCGTTGCCAATGGTGCGGCGGCGATTTCGACCATTCTTACGGGTTTTGCAACGCGCCTTACAGGCTGGCACGAGTGGGTTGTTGGCAACCTGTTTGGGGATGACATTCTCCAAGGGAGAAGCAGCCGTGTAGCAGGGTGAAGAAACAGGCTGCTCCCCTACCTGTAGGGCGCCATCAGATACTACCCCCTCTGAGGGGGAGTTTTTACTGTTGAAGACGCTTTCAAATTTAGATGACAGAGCGCTCAGGGCATTCTGATTTTGAACCACTGCTGTTGACAGCGATTCAATATCAGCCCTAACACGCTTCGTACTCCTTTTGATATCATCCAATATAGGATGAAGAGAAGCCGAGGAGTTGGAGGTGCAGGTAGAAGTGCCGATAGGATTTAAGATTGACGAATGTAAGTCGTCCATCGAATCTAAGGCCGTTTCCTGATATTTAACCATCAAGGCACCCGAGTTGGTCGCAACAAGAGCAAGAGTGTCAGTTAACGAATCGAGCCGGACGTTGATGGATTGGACGTCATCGGCTAACATTTGAAAATGGGAGATATTGCCGGAAAAAGAGTTGAGACGGCCCATGACTGTTTCATGGCCATCAAGAAAAGCATCCGAGATGTCCTTCATCAGCCTTAGGACATGACAGGGCTTAATGTCAGAGCACTCCCCGCAGGTTGACCCCCCAGAGGCCGAAGAGCTGGAACTGATTCCAGCGTTGAGGCACGTAGGGTGGAAAACACATCTACATACTCCATCGCAAGAAATCCCATCTCGGACGATCTCCGAAGAGCACAACTTGCAGGATAGATGACCCGCCATGTCGCAGCTGTCAAATTATTACACAAAAAAACAAACAAAAAAGGAAAAAAAATTATTGCAAAAAGCGACGATTGTGAAGGGACAATTATTTAGGGAATACTCTTGTTTTGACCGATTCTTGTCAAATTGAACTCCAAAAACAAATTTCTCGATTGAAATTAAAAGTAATTTGCAGTTTGAGAATCAGTCTTCAAGATTAAAATCTTTGCATACCAGATAAGGTTCTGTCAACAATAAACAGAGTTTTTAATAAATAAACCAAACAATAAATTGGCTCAAGATCGGATTATTTCAACAAAAAAACATTAAAAAGAAACAAACATTCATATAAATCACCTTTAACACCACTTGCGAACACCTGAACCAACATATGAATGAACATATGAAACAGAGCACTGCACCACTAAATATAATGTTTTCCAATAAATGGATGAATAAAAACACAAAAACAAATGGTTAACTATTACACATAACTATTGGGTAAAACAAAATGCAAAAAAAAGACCCGAATATACGATTGAATTAAGAAAAAACAAAAGACAACAAATCACAGGAAAAAAAACACGTCACAATCCGTTGACAACCGAACTGACATTAGGGATGAAGATATGTGATAAGTGTAGAAAAAAACTTTATGACGCCAAGCGTATTGATTTTGTTGAAAGTGATGCTCGTGCTGTTCCTGGGTGTAGCACAAGTCATGAAGAATATAGTGATCCAAACGCATCTCTCGATTACCTAAACAAGTCTTTGGAACTGATGGGTGAATCGCCTATCAAAAAGAAAAGAATGCAGGTTGAGAGCTACACAAAAAAAGCTTGATAAAATTAAAACAATAATTGAACAACATATGGTGCCCTCAAAAGAACGTGATTGTGATATTGAAAGTGATAAAAGAAAAACAGAATCTGAAATGTTAAACCAGTTAAAAGAAAAGTTTTCACACACTACAAAGCGAAGTGAACAAATCACAATTTTAACACTACTATCAAAAAGTTGGAGTGTTAAAAATATTGAAGAAGAATTTGGAGTGTCCAATTACATGGCTCGGGCTGTAAAACGATTAGTGAGAGAAAGTGGTATCTTATCAACTCCGAATCCCAAACCAGGGAAAACATTAGATGAGGCAACGGCCAATTTAGTTGTAGGATTTTATAATGCTGATGAAGATAGTAGGATGATGCCAGGAAAAAAAGATTTTGTAACGATAAGAGAAAAAGGTTTGAAACTTGAAATTCAAAAGCGTTTGGTATTGGGAAATCTGTCAGAGCTGCATCAATTATTTAAAGAAAAGTACCCTACTCATAAAATAGGATTTTCCAAATTTTGTCAGTTGATGCCAAAAAATTGCATTTTAGCTGGTGGAAGTGGCAGACATACTGTGTGCGTCTGTACAATACACCAGAATGTGAAACTGATGATGACCGGAGCAGGACTTAAAAGTATTATGAGGGATGGATATGACACATCATTGAATTCATATCATAGTTGCCTTGAATACATGAATGAGTGCAAGGAGTGCCCTGGTGTAGAGCGTTTAAGTGAAGCATTGTTGAATAACTTTGAAGAAAACCTTATTGATGAAGTGACATATAATCAGTGGATTACTGTTGATAGATGTAAAATGGAATCTATAACCAAAAAGAGCGAAGACTTTGTTGAAGAGTTCTTGGAAATGATTTTAAAGCTTAAAACTCATTCATTCATTACAAACAAGCAAAAGGAGTGTTACACAGAAAAGAAAGAAAACGCAGAACCAGGTGAGCTAATCATTAATTGTGATTTTGCGTAAAATTATTCTTTTATAATCCAAGATGAAGTTCAGTCATTCCATTGGACGACAATCCAGGCCACTCTGCATCCTTTTATTGTGTATTACAAGTGGGAAAACAAAATCAAACATTTACAGTATGTTTTTATATCTGACTGCCTAAAACATAATACTCTGGCATTTCACGTATTCCAGAATAATTTGATTTCAATATTAAAAGACACCATACCATTTGACATTAAGAAAATTACATACTTCTCTGATGGCAGTGCTGCTCAATACAAAAATAAGAAAAATTTTCACAATCTTTGTCTTCACAATGCTGATTTTGGAATTGAAGCAGAATGGCAGTTCTTCGCAACAGCCCATGGAAAAAGTGCTTGTGATGGACTCGGCGGCACTGTTAAACGTCTCGCCGCTAAATCCAGTCTACAAAGACCATATAATAACCAGATATTAACACCTCAGCAGCTGTTGATAACATATCTGGAATAGATTTTGTATATTGCTCGACAAAAGAATATGAAGACATGGAGAAAAAAATTGCATCGCGCTTTAGTGAATCAGCAGCAATTGCTGGCACCCAAAAGTTTCATTCCTACAGTCCTATCTCAGAAAATCTGATCAATGTTAAATTTTATCAATCTAGTCCAGAACAGTTCATTAAAAATGTTACATTACAACATTGAATCGGGGTTTCTAACGGTTGCTCACGACCAATCTCGGTGGCTTGCATGTATTCTTGAAAAGAATAACGACACATGTGAGTATAAAGTTATTTTCGTACATCCAAAAGGACCTGCTACTTTTATCCCTAAAGTACAATTAAATAATTTAGTTCTCACCCCCCGTGTGGCGTGGGGAATCTTTATTTTGGGCGTAAAAAAGGTTCAAAAAGTACCTTCCAGTAGGGGCTATTTTTGCACAAAAAAATTGGCGGGGTGTTTTCATAAGCACAAGTGCGAAACACTCAATTTTAGTAATAAGGGTTGCCCTGGGTGTAGTTTCCAATCAAGTTAGAGGGTTGACTTTATTTTTATTGTATTCGCCATACCTAAATTAGTAAAAAGTGACATGACAGCGCGCGGTATCATCTCTCTCGCAGCTAAATTTTTTTTTATATTTCGTTCATTAAAAAGTTCAGTTCTTGAACTACCTAAAATATTTTATTTCAATATGATCCCAATGTCGTCCCATCCTAAATTTTGGCATTATATGTACCTTATGAGTGTATGCACAAAATATAATTTTTTCAAAATTTTGAAAAAACATTATTTTGAGATATTTCAAAAATAAAATTTTCAAAATGCCTGAAAAAGATTTATTCTTATTAATAATACTATGTTATATATCAAATTAAAGCCTTATTAAAGCAGAAGAAATTGGTGCAAATTTCAGCTTTCTAAGTTAAATAGTTTTTGTACTAGAGCAATTTAAAGATTTCAAAATTTGTTCAAATTCTGTTGCGATTTTGAAAATTTATAACTAAAAAATTAGAAGTCCAAAAAATCTGAAAATTTGGTTTTTTCTTAGTTTACACCAGAAGAAGAAATATTAAAACAAATTAGGTGATTTGAAGTCCATGAGGTCCAAAATTAATTAAAAATTGGTTGATTTGATATGGAATGACCCATTGAGGAATGGGATGCATTTAGGAACAAAAATGGATTATTTAAGACATTATACGAAAAAATTGTAAAATCGGAGTATGGCTAGCATAAAATACATTAAAACTTTAATTAAAACTTCTCAAAATACCAGCTTCAACAGCTCAAATAGAACGTCTATTTTCAAGTTGGGGGTATATTCATGGACCTTTGAGAAATAGATTATCTTTTGAGAGATCAAAGAAACTTCCTCATGTTTATTATTCTCTTCGATTGGCGGAAGATGACTCTGAAGAAGAATAATTATAATTTGTTTCTTTAATTATGTTAAGAATTTTGCATAAAAACGAATGAAAGTTAAGTTAAACAAGTATAGAATTTTTTTTTATTTTCAATTATATTATTTTTTCTTTATTTTGAAATATACGATTTTCTGTATATTGTCTGTATTGTTTATTATGTCTACATTGTCGACACTGCCTACATTGTCTACTCTTAATTTTGTAATAAAATCTACATCCATTTTCTACGTGTAGAGAAATGCGTAGACTACGCCCTGTAGTCTACTTGCACAACACTGCTCCTCACTCCACCAAGAAATTTCCAACATGTTTGCGGACAGGTTCAGTGAAATCTTCTGCCCCACTTCTTCTACTGCGCACACTAACCCAAGAGATCATTCAGAAACTGCGGTCCTTTTAGACAAAATATCTTTGTCGGTCGAAGATATAATGACCGGTCTAAACGACCTGGAGGTCAATAAAGGACACGGTCCGGACTGTCTGCCTTCAAGCTTTTTGCAGAGCCACGCTCAACACATTCTTGTCCCTCTTCACCTAATTTTTAACAAGTCCTTATCTAACGGTAAATTTCCCTCGGTATGGAAGAAATCCTACCTCACACGAATCTTTAAATCAGGTGATAAACATGCGGTGGACAACTATAGGGGCATTGCTATCCTATCTGTTATCCCTAAACTATTTGAAAAACTTATCTATGACAAAATTGTCCCTCTAATTGTTCTGAGCCTAAACGATCAGCAACATGGTTTCAGAAAAGGTCGTTCCACCACATCCAATCTTATGATACTGACCTCCGAATTACTATGCGGCATGGAAGAAGGCCACCAGTTTGACGCTGTCTACACTGATTTTAGCAATGCATTTGATCGAGTAGACCACCATATTTTAGTCACGAAATTATTAAGATTTGGGATATCCGGCACCCTTTTAGATTGGATAACTTCTTACCTTAACGGGAGAACTCAGGTGGTAAGATTTCAGGGTTTCTTTGTAACCTCAGGTGTACCCCAGGGCAGCCACCTAGGACCACTGCTATACAACATATTCATTTCCGATCTATCTGAAAAATTAAATGGCATTCCGCACCTCTTTTACGCCGATGATTTATAATCTATAGTGCTATAAAGTCTCAAGCTGATGTATCCTTTTTACAGTCGAAACTTAATGCACTACAAGACTGGTGTACCACTAATAATCTTCTTCTCAATACCAGTAAGTGTTACGTAATTACCTTCTCCAGGAAAAGAAAGAAACAGTTGCAGTATTATTACCTCAATGACAAAGTCTTGGATCGTGTCGATAACATTGTTGATTTGGGCATTGTCCTCGACAGCAAGTTAAACTTTAACTTACACTATGGCAATATAACTGCCAGATCCAACAAGCTGTTGGGCTTTATTAAGAGAAGAGCTAAGGAATTCGACAATGTATGGGTTACTAACACCCATGTTCTAGAAAACGCGCGAATTCAAATCGCAAGTGAATTCAAAAACGTAATTATTAAAAATTGGTGTTCCACATTTCGTACGTTTTCGCTAGTTTCGAAAGTGAATTCAATTCACTTCTAAATCATAGCAACACAATTAAAAAAGTTGAGTTATAAATTTGTTTACCTAAAATAAAGAATAAAACATTTGAGGTAATAGTTAATGAAATGTATCCATTAATATTATATTTAATAAATAATCGCGAAGGAGGAAATTCTTCGAAGGAGAAAAAATTTACAGGAAAATATTAAGGGATAAATCAGATCCTTTATCTGTACCGAATCAGATGTAAGTTATTTATTTGGAAATCTTTTGAAAGTAAAGAATATGGCCCCTGTGCTGAAAGTCGAGTCGTGAATCGTGACAAGTCGTTTAAGGGGGTAGCCAGGTTTCAATGACCTTTTTTTCAACAACGTTTTTTTGTTATTTATTTTTAGTCAACATTTACAACTTTTTAGTATGTCGTGAGGCATGTTATTAACTAACGGAAAAAAAAAATTTTTAATTTTTCATCAACATATGGCCAATTTCTGGGAGATCTGATGACACCATGTTGAAAAACGGTCGCCATGATTTTTCAACTTTGAGTCATCTGAAACACAAAAACCAAAATTATTCGTAAATAGCACATAAATGGCTATAGCATGAGCCTCAATTATGAAAAAATATTAATTAATAAACAAATTGTGAAAGTTTTTGTGATTTTTGGTTTTTTTTCACTTTTTTAAGCATTAACTAGGTCAAATTATTATTAAACATTAATGAAGAATCAAGACTGAGGTTCATGCGATAGCCGAGACTTTTCTGAATATTTTAGAAAAAATTTGAATGAAATCGGCCCAGTAGATCGGCTGGAATCGTGGCGACGACCCCAAAAAAACGCGTTTCGAGATAAACGCGTTTAAAGTTTAAGTTCGAAAAACACATCTCGTAGTCGAAAAAAGAAATAAAATCATAGTACATTTAATCAGCGATGCCTGCCCCATACAATATCCCTTCTTCGTCCTGCATGCAGGACGACGACGAATGTAAAAGTTGAGAAACTGAGAACGCTACGACAAGGCGGCCGACTCGATGCGCCAATTGTGCGATTCGAGCGCTCGAGGTTTTGCGGCGTAATTCATTTTTCGGCCACTTCTGATACGCTCTGAGGCCAAAAAGGGTTTCTACCAGAGTGCGGAAAAATACATTCGCGAATGAAAAAAATACGTTCTTTCTCATTTACATTCATTCGCGAATGAATTTTTGAACCAAAAATTCGCGAGATTTTTTACTGCTGAGAATGTTTCGAATTCATTCCTTTCGTGAAAGAATGAAAGTAGTAAATACATTCTCTCAGAAAACGAACGAAAAAGAATGAAAAGAATATTCTCTTTCATTCGTTCTTGCAAGTGAAAACTATTAAAGATTCTTAGAATATTATAAATTTTATGACCTGCATCCTCAATAAACTTATGGTGCTGTTACACGAATGACACACTTGCCATTTTTTCTGTCAGAATTTGTCATTATCGTCATACACGGTCATAATTTGTGTCATTATTTCTGTCATAAAAAATAAACAACAACAATGCCATTAATTATGACCAGAGATTATGACAATTGTCATTTTTTGTCATTCGTGTAACTGGGGCATTAGGTGTTTAAGATGTTTTCGAATATTTACGAATATCCTTGCTTCATTATTAATCTGCGCTTAGTAGGAGTTGGAAGGATTAGAAAATTGAGAAAAAAAGTTAGTGCTGTGAAAATTTGAACGTTTATTTGTGATTTTGATTTAAAAAATTTTGCGATGAAAGACAAAAGAGCAGTGGCGGTTCGTAAGGTTCAGGATAAGGGAAGCAATGCGTAGGGCGTCAAAGCTAATGTACCCCGCGAGCGATAAAAGTAAAGGTATCGGCGGCTTTAATTAAAAAAACTGAAAAATAAAAAATTTGAAAACGAATTAAGTAATTAACCCCATCCAAAAAGTAGAAACCCTACTACCAATCTATATTCTTTTTATTTTAATATAATAAAAAATAATATAGTAAGATATACATACAGTGGCGAACAGAAGTCAACGTACACCATATAAAATAGCGAAAATTCGTATTTTTATTTTATTTTTAAAAATTGAAAAAAATTGTGATATCACAATATACGTATCAAAACATTTTATTGAAATTCCATAATAAATTATTTCTACAAAAAAAATAACAAAAAAGTGAAATATACAGAATTCACAAATAACAAAAGTCTACCCAGTCTACGTACACTTAAAAATTTTTATTATTATTTTTTGTAGAAACAATTTCATTATGCAATTTCAATATAATGTGTTTGTACAGAGGATTGTACTTATTTATTTTGTAATATCACAATTTTTTTATGCTATAGTAAACGAATTTTCGCTATTTTATATGGTGTACGTTGACTTTTGTTCGCCACTGTATAACACAATTCAAAAAAATAATCTCGCTCTATCCCTTTAAATCGTCATTAAAGAGAATTATAAAAAACAAATGGAAGCTACAAATTTTCAGCTTCTTCAATACACACCTCCTGCCAACCCATTAGAATAAAGAGAAAGTTCACCCATCATTACCGTGACCAACCGTACTGTATTGTACAGTACAGTACTCTTTTCAGTGTACCTGTCCTCTGGAATTTTTAATCTTTGAAAAATTGTAAAATGTCCTCTATCTACACAGCGTGCTGTATAATGCACTGTATTTTTGCAAACTATTTGAGAATAAAACAATTTTTGGAAGGAACGTGATAATTCTACACAACAGGTAGAGGACTTAGAGGGTGGAATCGTTTGAACACAACTTTCACCCCACCCCACTCACCCCCTAGCAGAGAAATATCAAAATTTTGTTAGAAATATTTTTTTATAGGAATTTATAATTTTGATTTTTGATGATTTTTGGGGGTGCAGGCGGGCTTCGGATAAAATAAATTTTTAGACAAAAGCTTCATATTTCCCTGCAAAGAATCAGAATCCGTGAAAAATATGGGGGTTGCCATTTGAAATTTTAGGTTCACCCCCGCCGCTTGCTAGTTTTTTTTGTTCTGCTTGTACTGTATTTCTTTCTCGGAAATATGGTCACCGTACCCATCATAGATCTCTTTTTTTATTGACTCAAACGAAAATTCATATTAAGAGTCAAAACAAATTTCGAACAAAATTTTCAAGAGCAACTCCACACCAGGCGAAACCAGAGCAGAATACCAGAAAACGAAACCAAGAAAAGAAGAGAATATGGTGGATAGAGAAAATTTGTCTATGTTCGACTTCTCATATCCCGGTATTCGGTTCCGAAGAAGCTGCTGTAGCAGCATTATTCATTTCACATTTATAATTCACAGTCAACATCTGTTTGACCCACTTATATTAGCATAAGAATTTTGAATAAATATCTTCTTCCGAATCAAGTAATAGTTTTATTAAGTATATAATACTAAATATTACAGTGGTGACCCCGAGCAGAACAAACCAACACAACATGGCTAATAATCAGGAGGAGGGACAAGAAACCTTGGCACAGGGACCAAATAGCAAAATCACGGGAGTAGCAGTGCGAATACCACCTTTTTGGAAACAGAACCCGGACTTATGGTTCCATCAACTGGAGGCCCAATTCATAATAAGCGGCATCACAGCAGACAGCACCAAGTATTACACCCTAGTGGCAAACTTAGATCCTGACATCCTCACAGAAGTACGAGACATCATCAGCAATCCGCCATCACTGGACAGGTACGCAACACTAAAACAACGTCTGTTGTCATCCTTTCGGGAATCCGAACAAAGAAGACTCCAAAGGCTTTTAGGTGACATCTCTATGGATGGAAGAAGACCAACACAACTACTCAACCAAATGAGGGAACTTGCAGAAAGCAGCATATCTGATGACATCCTCCGAACTCTTTGGATGCAGCGATTACCTTCGCAAGTCCAAGCCATTTTAGCCAGCAGTTCCAACCAAGATGTCAAAGCACTAGCACAGATGGCTGACAAAATCGCAGAGGTTTTGAACAGCCCCGAAATATCATCAGCTTCAGCATCGCCACCAATATCCGCAGTTGCAGAACTAAGGCAACAGATGTCTGCCCTGGAGAAACAAATGAACCAGCTAAAACTTCACAAAGGACGCAGCCCCTCCAGACGACGCAGCCCTGGTCAGCTTAGAAGTAAAAGCAGGCCATCCCGGAACACAATGTGCTGGTATCATAGGAAGTTTGGCAAATCAGCCAAACGTTGCCAGCAGCCATGCAGTTACCAGGAAAACTAAGCGGTGGACAACAAGCGGCGACTAACCAGTCCACAGCTCGTATAAGTCGCCTACATCTTACGGAGAAATCAACAAAAAAGAGATTTCTCATCGATACCGGAGCAGAAGTTTCAGTAATTCCCCCAACCATAACAGAAAGACGAAAACAACCAGCAACACGCCTTCTCTACGCAGCCAATGGGACATCAATTCTAACATATGGAGAGAAGCTTTTACATCTCAACTTGGGCCTACGCAGAACATATACTTGGCCATTTATCATCGCCCAGGTCAACGAACCTATAATTGGTTCAGATTTCCTGAAGCACTACGATCTGTTAGTCGATGTCAAACGCAAACGATTAATCGACAATACAACTAAATTGCATATAAATGGAGCAACTATAAAAGGTTCCAGAAATATAGGAAGCATAAGCACTATCAATCCCACGTCATCTCAATACAGCTTACTAAAGGAGTTTATAGACATAACAAGACCCGGTATGACCACAGTCGTCAAGCACAAAGTAACGCATCATATTCAAACGAAAGGACCTCCTTTGTTCGCTAAGCCGAGGCGACTATCACCAGAGCAATTAAAAATTGCTAGGCAAGAATTCCAGTATATGCTCAACCAAGGCATCTGCAGACCATCAAGTAGCAGTTGGTCGAGTCCCCTCCACATGGTCAAGAAAAAAAACGGGGACTGGAGACCATGTGGAGACTACAGAAGGTTAAACGCAGTCACGGTTCCGGACCGCTACCCGATTCCACACATACAGGATTTCGCCCAGCAACTAGAAGGAAAGAACATTTTTAGCACCATAGATCTGACTCGCGCTTATCATCAGATCCCAGTGGAACCAAGCGACATTCCTAAAACAGCCATTACCACACCATTTGGACTCTTTGAATTCCCAAAGATGACTTTTGGTTTGTGCAACGCCGCGCAAACATTTCAAAGATTTGTCCACGAAGTCACAAGAGGTCTGGATTTCTGTTTTCCGTACATAGATGATTTCCTCATCGCATCCAAATCTGTTGCGGAACACCGGGAGCATTTAAAAAAACTGTTTCAACGCTTCAGAGAGTATGGTATCACCATTAATCCTAGTAAGAGCAACTTTGAGTCTTCATCAGTGAGTTTTCTGGGTTACCTTATATCAAAAGACGGAACCAGACCACTCCCTTCTAAAGTGGAAGCCATCAACGCATTCAAGAAACCAGCTACCATATGTGAGCTCCGCAGATTTCTGGGTATGGTAAACTTTTACAGACGATTTATACCCAAAGCAGCAGAAATCCAAACACCGCTGCACGCTTGTTGTACTAGCAACAAAAAGAACGATAAAACACCAATACAATGGACAACGGATCTCATTGCCGCTTTCGAACAGTGCAAACAAGCACTAGCAAAGTCAACACTACTTGCACATCCAGCAGAACAAGCACAATTGGCACTGATGGTAGATGCATCGGATAAGGCGGTAGGTGCAGTTATCCAACAACAGACTTCAGAAGGATTACAGCCGCTGGGATTCTTCTCTCAGAAACTATCACCAGCTCAAACCAAATACAGTGCCTACGATAGAGAGCTCCTTAGTGCTTACGCAGCAGTTAAATACTTTCAACATCTCCTCGAAGGACGGCAGTTCGTATTGTACACGGACCATAAACCGCTAATATTTGCCTTTCAGCAAAAACCCGAGAAGTCTTCACCACGGCAACTCAGGCACCTGAACTTCATAGGACAGTTTACAACTGATATTCGTCACATTTCTGGGAAAAGTAATCTGGTAGCAGATGCTCTCTCAAGAGTTAACAACATATCTCTACCATCACCCATAGATTATGATGACTTGGCAAAGGAGCAACAAAATGATAAGGAACTACAAGATCTTCTCAACTCTACAACATCGCTACAGTTGAAGCAGTTAACACTACCGAAACACACCCAGCGACTATTTTGTGACGTCTCTACAGGAAAGGTTCGTCCATATATACCAGCACCACAACGCCAACATGTTTTCAATACAATACACAACTTGTCACATCCTGGCGCGAAAAGGACAACAAAGTTATTGACAGAAAGGTTCATCTGGCCCAATATCAGGAAAGACAGTCGCAATTGGTCAAGAGCTTGTATCAATTGCCAAAAAAGCAAAATATATCGGCACACGAGAACCCCAATTGCTGATTTTCCAGTTGCAGAAGGACGTTTTCAGCACGTGCATATGGACATCGTAGGACCCCTAAATTATTCCAATGGTTTCACCTATGTACTAACATGCATAGACCGCTTCACACGATGGCCGGAAGCAATCCCGATAAGTGACATTACTGCTGAAACAGTAGCGCAAGCCTTCTTATCCGGCTGGATTTCCAGATTCGGTGTACCTAAGGAAATCATTACCGATCAAGGACGTCAATTCGAATCAAACTTATTCAACGAATTGGCAAAACTTCTGGGCATTAAAAGGAATCGGACAACGCCCTATCATCCTCAAGCTAATGGCATGATAGAACGTTTTCATAAAACGCTGAAAGCAGCCCTAAAGTGTCACAGCTATCAACAGTGGACTGAGAAGCTCCCAATTGTTCTACTTGGACTACGATCCTGTATACACGAAGACATCAAAACAACCCCAGCAGAATTAGTTTATGGTACAACGCTCAAGCTGCCGGGAGATCTTATAGCAACTACGAATGACGTCGATAACCCAGAGAGGTTTGCACAAACTCTCCGCAACTTCATGCAGGAATTACAACCAGTTCATCCACCAAGACATGGTACACGTAAAGTTTTTATTCATAAAAGCTTAGCAGACTGTACACACGTTTTCGTCCGCAACGATGCAGTGAAACGACCGTTACAGCAACCTTTCAACGGCCCTTTCGCAGTAATATCAAGGACACCCAAACATTTTACAATGTTAATCAACGGACACAACAAAACTATATCAATAGACAGACTAAAACCAGCAATCTTAATAAATCAGGAACAACCAACTTTACCGCCATCAAAACCTTACGAAACCACAACAACTTCAGAGGAACCAAAAACCAAGTCTGGAAGACGAGTCAAAATCCCAAGAAAGTATCGCTGACACTAGAGGGGGAGTAATGTAGCAGCATTATTCATTTCACATTTATAATTCACAGTCAACATTTGTTGACCCACTTACATTAGCATAAGAGTTTTGCATTTTCATTTCACATTTATAATTCACAGTCAACATCTGTTTGACCCACTTATATTAGCATAAGAATTTTGAATAAATATCTTCTTCCGAATCAAGTAATAGTTTTATTAAGTATATAATACTAAATATTACACTGCGTTTAGTTCAGCTTCTCAGGGACCTGTATCAACGCAAATCTTTGCGTGAGTGTGAGTTCAATTGAATTGAATGTGTTGGACTTTTCACGTTGATTTTCGGTGCCAAAGAAGCTGGAGATATTACAGCTTCCCTACGTTATGTTAAGCCTCGGCCACGATAAGAGCGGCGAGCGGCACCAGAAATATTTAATGTCTTGGATTAGAGGCAGCGAGCAATAATAACAAGAGTGATTAGGCAGAGCTCAAGGACAAGTAAAAGAGTTAAAGATATGAAAGAGCAGATTAGAAATAACATTAGGCAAAAAGCCAAAAAAAATATTAACAAATGCGCGATGGGCATACATTTCATGCAAAAAACACAAGAGAATAAAAGAAACAGAACATATTCCTTGATTCCGGTATTGGAATGTTTACATTCAAATTTAAGAAACACTGGAACAGAGCACGTGTAAATTGAATTTGCTTTTTGTGTATGTATGCGTAAAATTTCATGTTGGTACACAATATTAGAATTGGTTTTTAACTATGTATTGTTCGTTAAAAAAGGCGGGAATCTTGCAAGGCGATGAAGTCACTGCCCCTTCATCTTTTATCTTTCTTTCACGAACATTGCGTGTGGTGTGAAAGTAATTCTGCCTCTGTTTATCATAGATATTACTTCTTTGATATCTTGACTTTTTCGCTCCCATTGAAATTGTTATCAGCTGATCTCAAGGTCCCTGAAACATTTTTAAAAATTTATTCTAGCTCATCACTCTTATTATTATTGCTCGCTGTTAGAGGTGAGCGGCACTTTAGTATTGCCGCTCTACCGCTCTCCGCTCGTATCGTGGCCGAGGCTTTATTCTTTGTATACAGTAGTATGAATTGTACATTTTATATAAAAAAATCTGTACATTGCTTGCTTAGTGTTTCCAGATGAAGAAATATATTAAGATTTGGTTTTTGATTAATCTTAATATATTTAAATTAATTTTTTATGAAGTTGCCTATTTGGTCAAGGGAAGCAGTGCTTCCTTTGCTTCCAAAGAGGAACCGCCACTGCAAAAGATGGGCAGAATATCAAGTATTGATAAAACTAAATTAGTGTCATATGATAAGGATACTAGTTCTTCAAAATGTTTAGTATGTGATAAAATTTTAAAAGGAAATTTGTTAGGGAATATTAAAAGACATTATGTGACTGATGTAACCAAATAGAGATGACAACGAAAGGAATTCAGCTTCACCTACTTCTGAAAGTGATAATGATGAGTATGAGCGAGTACATATGCGCTTGAAATCAGTTTTAGCTGTAATAAGATGTGCTGCGCATACTTGACAATTAGCTGCACATGATACTTTAAAAGATATGCAGACTAATATTGAAGAATGTCGAAAAGCCGTAAAGCATATAAGAGCTCATATAAGAAGTAATCGCATCACAGAGGATATACAAATGCCGATACTTGACAATGTGACAAGATGGAATTCATCGTATGAAATGGTACAATCCTTAAATGACAAAGGATTACATAGAAAATAGTGAGACCGATTTTCCTATTTTTTGGAAGCGTTTAAACCAATGGCTGAATGCACCAAAAAATTCCAGGCTGAGCAATATATTGTTGGTGATTTTTATCGTGACTGGCTCCTAAAGCCTAGTACTAAGTTCACGTGAAATGGAATTGGGCATTTTGGGCTAGTGAAAAAGCAACCGTGGTGAGTTAATCAGCTGTTCGTAACTGTAGCAAAGTGTTTTCCATTCTACAAAAAATAAGTTGAAATAAATAAAATAAATCCCGCCAACTAAATATATACATCAATTAACAAATAAATATGTCTAAATATAAAATATTAATTACGTACTTTTTCATAATTATTCACAAAACGCCTCTTAATATTCACTTATCGCGTTTTTCCAGTTATCGCCTTTTGAACATTTAACAGCTCACAACTTTTCACGTGGAAAAAATGCCCAAGCGCATTCTTTTAAATGAAATGAAAATGAAATCTTGTGGTGAATACATGCTGCGCCATCTGTTAGAGAGCAGCAGAGTGTGATTTATTCACCAAACACTTCACGTGAACTTAGTATCACAAATGAAATTTTGACAAGCGAAATTTTCACTCGTGAAAATTTACATTGAGTAGCCCATTTAAATTTCATTTCACGTGAACTTAGTACTAGGCTTAAGTGAAGCAAAATTAGAAAAAATGAACAATAATGTTTACGCCCCAAACCTACTAGAATCTATGCTGAAAAGAAAGG
Source organism: Thereva nobilitata (assembly GCA_963855945.1). Lineage (NCBI taxonomy): Eukaryota > Metazoa > Arthropoda > Insecta > Diptera > Therevidae > Thereva > Thereva nobilitata. The sequence goes on from OY979695.1 coordinate 94,428,164, forward strand.
AAAAACTTCTCGACAACAATGCTTTTCTTGCAGCTATATATTTCGATCCTCGATTTAATTTCGTGGATTGTCCTTTTTTAAATGAGGGCCAGAAGAGAAATGCAGTGGTAATTATTAAACTTATTATGTTATTTTCTACTCATATTGTTTACGTGCCATATCTATCAATACACTATTTTTTTTATCATTTTTTCAGACACATATAATGAAAACTAGTGATATTCTGAATGTACTAGATGGAGAACGACTTGAAAACAGTGAACAAAGCACCAGTCTTCAAAGCAGCAATCAGATCCTTGTTTCACCACATGATCCGTACGATATCCTAGAGGAAAAATTGAATACTATCGCTTCGAGTACATCAACATCCACAAATCAAAGGAGTCTACGTCAAAAAGTGCCTTTTAATACAAATGTGCTGGAGCTCTGGAAAAATATTGCAGTAAAACAGAAGGATTTAGCCAAGTTAGCTGAGGTAGGTCTAGCGGTTCCTTCAAGTCAGGCATCCGTGGAACGTTCATTTAGTGCCCTGTCTACAATCTTGACAAAACGACGATCTAGATTGAGTAGTGACACAATTAATAATCTATTGTTAATTAAGCAAAATAAAATTTTTTTGAATTCCATATCTTTAGATGATAATTAGATTTAAAATGTTTAATATAGTACCTATTTTTTAATTTTGTGGTAATCCTATTAGTATTTATATTTTTATAATAATCTAAATTCCACATAATCTATATTTTAATATATTTGTTTATAATACAAAATTTTTTTTTATTTAACACAAAAACCTTAAATTATTCACTTCATTCATTTCTTCTCTAAAATTTTAGTGCTTTATGACCGCAAGCAGGTATTTTTGTCAATTTCATATTCCAGGTAGTTTCCCTAAATACATCTTTGCATTGGTAATTACGGTACCCACATTGGGGCTGTAAACATCAAAGAAGTTGTATTGCAGCCGCCGCCGGTTGTAACTTGTAAAATTCTATTTTAAGAATTTTCCCAATAAAGAAACGAATGAAAAAGAATATTCTTTTTCATTCTTTATCATTCGCGAATTTATAATTTTAAGAATGAATTGATAAATTCTCTCGCGAGAGAATGAATCACACTTGGAAAGCTTTCATTTCATTCTTTCGCGAAAGAATGAATTATAAAATTCTCTTGAAGAATATTCTTTAGAGAATGAATGTATTTTGAATATTCTTCTCACTCTGGTTTCTACTTTATTTCTAAGGATATACAGGGTGTAACGCATAAGATTGTACACCGGGCGGGTATGAATAGGTTATGGATAGACGAACAAAAAATCGTTCGGGAGGGGGTGGGGTAATCTTAACGGTTTAGCCGCTAGGGCGTTTTGAAGTTTTTTTGCTAGAGTTTTACATATCACCCTGTATTTTTGTAACCCTATGACCTATTTTCATAAATAAGGTATCAGTGTACGCAGAATACTCTCACCTATCTAAAGCTGTAAAAATGAAGGTTCTACCGTACCAGGTTCCAGAGCAATGAGTCAACAAAGTGAACATTTTGGTTTTTTTTTACTAAAATTTCAACTAAAACCACCATTTTCTCCAAAAAATACGTAATTAACTGATATTTTTTTTTACAAAATTGGAAAGCTTGAACAATTTCCTATGAATAATGTCCTGACAATTTTTATGCTACGGCCTTGACTTTTGAAGTTATTAGCAAGTTTGATGTTGAAATTGACCTTATTTGGTGCTTATTTGGTACTTTTTAGCAAAGCTTAGGTGAAAAAGTACTAAAAAAGACCCAATTTTAGCATTAAAATTGCTTTTAACTCCAAAAGTAGAAGTCGTAGGAAAAAAATTCTCTAGACATTTTTCATAGGGAATTGTCCAAGCTTTCTAATTTTGCAAAAAAAAGTTTAGGTTTATCACGTATTTTTTGGAGAAAATGGTGGTTTTAGTTGAAATTTTAGTAAAAAAAACCAAAATTTTCACTTTGTTGACTCATTGCTCTGGAACCTGGTACGGTAGAACCTTCATTTTTACAGCTTTAGATAGGTGGGAGTATTCTGCGTACACTGATACCTTATTTATGAAAATAGGTCATAGGGTTACAAAAATACAGGGTGATATGTAAAACTCTAGCAAAAAACTTCAAAACGCCCTAGCGGCTAAACCGTTAAGATTACCCCACCCCCTCCGGAACGATTTTTTGTTCGTCTATCCAAAACCTATTCATACCCGCCCGGTGTACAATCTTATGCGTTACACCCTGTATAGTGACTGAAAATGAAAAAAAAAGAAATCCAATTTTTTGAAAATTTCAAACCTGGCTACCCCCTTAAGTTCAAAGAAGTGAAGTTTCAGTCGAATTACGACTTTCAGAACAGGGGCCTAGAGTGGAAGTTCTAAGTAGAGTGTAGGCTCCTGCGCTGAACGTCGTAGTTCGACTGAAACGTCACTTTCTTCAACTCTAACGACTTGTCACGAATCACGACTCGACTTTCAGCACAGGGGCCTATGTATATTCTTCAAATTGTTCTTTTTTTGTAGATTTATAAATTACTATTGCCTGAACAAAGAGGCTTTTATTGAGGTATTAAAAGAAATAAAGCCATACGTTCAAAAAACATCAATAAATCACCCTTGAAAATATTAGTTACGTAGTATAATAAATGGTTTATTGAACGTCTGATAACCTATACAAGTCGCGAATGAGTACATATGAGTATTTTAAATCTTTAAAACGGCGATATCTCATGAATGGCAATTCGTTCGGGAAAATGTATATCTTTTTTTGTAGATAATCGCATAATCTACAAACTTTGTAAATACTATTTTATGATAAGACTTACCGTTTAAGATGTATTTGCAAAAAACTGATATTTTGACCCTAAAACCCCCTAAAAAGTGGGTTTCCGGGGTAGAAAATCGGTAGACTTTATAACTCCTTATTAGGAACTCTAAAAGGAAGCTCTGCCAAATTTCACCCTGTACCCAATCATTTCCGCTATTTTTACTATTTTACCTGTACAATTTCTCTATACAAGCAAGCAACTACTTTCTATTTCGTTAAATTTTTAAGCGCGATTTTAAAACGCCAAAAATTTGCGGAAAGCGAATTGTGGAACACCAAATTTTTCAATTACGAAATCGCAGTTGCCTTTGAAAATGCAATGTGAATTTCATAACACCAAAATTCTGTTTTGCGAAATGAAATCGGAAAACTTTAGTGGAAGTGAATTCTGGAACAGGGGCATAAAGCTCTGTTTTGCGCATTAGTCCGTCCTATACTGGAATATGCGTGCCAGATCTGGGATCCCATATTTCAAATAAGTCTAAACCGAATAGAATCAGTCCAAAAGAGGTTCCTTCTTTTCGCTCTTAGGAACCTTCATAATCCTTCGGATTTTCACAACCTTCCTCACTATACGGACAGACTCAAAATCCTTGATCTCTCGCCTCTATCCCTTAGGCGTAAATTGCTCATATCTTGTTTTACCCTGGATGTCCTGAACAATAACCTCAAGGTGCAATTCCTGTCGGAGACCATCGAATTTAACGATACTCGACAAACAAGAGATCGCACTGAATATGCTAGAAACGAACCCGTTAACAGGTGCTGTATTACCTTCAATACCTACGCGGCCTGTTTCTCTCCCTCAATTAACAAAATGACCTACAAAAGAAAACTAACTTCCCTGCTGCCCTCCTGATTGTACTAACATGATAGACCTAGACTTTAGTTTAATACGATGTGAAATACTCACTGATGTTCCTTTACATTAATTAATTTTTGTATTTAATTGTAATTAGTAATTAAGTGCCTTGCTTGGCAATAAATAAATAAATAAATAAATTTTCTTTTAAAATATGTAAGTACCCATATTTGTCCATTATATTTTCTATTATTATTAAATTTCCAGGACCAGCGGCAATTTTTAGGTAACAGTTCTTCACCTGGATTTCTCCAAACGCGTTTCCGTCCATCAGATCCAAAGATATTGTATTAATTTCATCCGAAAATAATGCACTTAACCAAAAACTAAAATCTTTATTTATGTACTCTTTAGCAAACCGCAATCGCTTTCTTAAGTTCACTTTAGAGATGTATTTCTTGCTACACAACTTTCAAATTGGGCCTGATGAAGCGCTCTGGAGACTGTTGACGGATGTACAGAAGTATGAAAATAAGTATTTAATTTTGTAGCTAATTTGCTAAGGCTAACCGTAGGTTCCTTATTCACTTCACGAAGTATACACTTCTTTCCACTAGCTCCAACTTTCCTCGGCAGTGGCGTACCTAAGGGGGGCGGTGGGGGCGGTCCGCACCGGGCGGCACATATTTTGGGGCGGCATTTTTTATATTTAGTTTTAGTTGTAACTTGTTCACTTCATAAGTTTACTATTCGATTTCTTCAAATAACTATATGATTTCGAATATTTTTCCTCGTCGCCAAGTCAATGTAGGTTTGAAAATATTATCTATTAAAATTTTGCTCTTAATGGTTAATTGGTGGTCCAGTAGAAGTTCTATGTACTACTCCGTGCTCGATGTTTATTGTAATAGTTATTGATTTTTGAATGGCAAATAGCAAAAAACCAAGCCAGCTGGAGTTTTAAAGTGTACAAGACCTTAATGATGTACATTTTTAGTTACAGTGAAACATGTGGGAAACATTTTATTTTTTATTTCTGTTTTTTATTTCTTGCGATAACAAAGATACCCTATTTGTGGAAATAGACCGTTGTTTCACTAGCTTTTTATTCTAGATCATTAAACTACATTTTTCCCCAAAAGCAAAATTCATAACGGCCAGAGATAGACCCCCTTTTTGTGTGTTTTGTCTATCATTTGTGACAGGACGCCCTGTAGATTGAAAAATTCTGTACACAACAATACAATTTTACTAAAAATTTTTTAACAATTGCCATCAGTGTCGCTAGTTGCGAAAGGAGTTTCTACATATTGAAATTGATAAAAAATCGGTGCTTTGCGTTCATACTGGCACAAATAAAAAAATTCTAATTTTTTTTATTGTATAGAATATCTGAATAATCTGCCTACTTTCATTCTGTAAAATGACGTATTTTTAAAGCTACAATTTTGTCAGATGGCGCCTTGTGCCATTGTCAACCTACTCAACACTGGTTCATTTTCAGTTGTTTCGTCACCCTTCGACACCTTTTTTGGTGAAATTTCATAAATTTAACGAAAAGCACCATATAGGCTAGTCGGCGAGAAAGAAAAAATGCTAAAAAAATTTTTCGGCCCATAGGCGAGATTATTGTTAGAATCGCTTCGTACCCTTTACGTAGGTACGTACCTTTTTATATTTGTTTATTTATGTCGCGTATAAAAAGGTATGTATACCTAAAACACCTCATAAAATCTACCAAAATTGCGATTTTTCAAAAATTCCAACGGTTCATTTTCAATTGTTTCTTAAGTTTTCTAAATGAGTTTCCCAATTATAACCTGATCTTACAAAAAATGGCAGCATTGTTAATAAGGTTAAAAATACTAGATCGTTTATTACACAAAAACTAATGAACCGATCTTGTTGAAATTTTTTTTACATTGCCGGGACTACATAAACACCATCTTCAAGAATTTTCAGCGTTCTATGTGCAGTAACGTGATTTGAAAACCTTAGAAGCTATTTGCAAGATCACCCTTACACCTATCAACCTCTGGCAGTGCTTGATTTTTAGAGAATTTCATAACGAAGAGCTTTTCAAATGCATATGCTATACTTAAAGTTAGCAGGAGCGTGGATATTGAAAGAAATATAAAGAAAGTGCCTATTTTATTCACAATAAGTTAATTAAAAAGTTATGCGGTCAACCAAATTGTGGGCAAACTTCGGTTATTTAACTACACCCTAAAACGAAGCGATTCTAACAATAATCTCGCCTATGGGCCAAAAATGCAATGGAAATGCCTCACCGCCTTATAATTAATTATTAATTTCATATATAATTACTACTGATAATAATTAATAAAATTTCTATTCTTCAGTATTTTCCATAATGTAAATCTTAAAAAGCCTTTCCTGTAAAATTGCACTTTTTTGAGTTGTGCCCAAGGCCGTAGCCAGCTCCGAATATCTAAGGGCGCTCATCGCACAATTATTGGCGCCCGAAATAACAACAGTTCGGAAAAATAAAAGATGCAAATATATCGTGTTTTTATTAACTTGAGGCTGGTTTTATACTAAACATTTTCTGAAAGTGAGAACGAAAATAATGAGTACAATTCAGGTCAATTTGAGAATATTTAACAAAATAATGCTTAGCCACAAATAAACTCTTGACGTAGAAGAAATATTTATTTCGGAAGAAAATTTAAATCTATGTTTAAATCAAATGATTATTTAAAATAAATGCTAACGTTTCCAGAAATTCTTACGGTTTGACAAAATAATTTTTTTCTCATTGCAATTAGAAGTCCTTACTGTAAAGGGCGCTGCGCGCCCTTTCGCGCCCCCGCGTCTACGGCCATGGTTGTGCCGGTATCAACGCAAACCATCGAAATTATCTTCGATTCACAAAGAGTGATTTAAGACTACAAAATATTGCAATATTTTCCATAGACCAAGAAATGAAAAAGAATATAAATTTTGAGAGCATTATACAATTTTTTTACTATGAAAGTTAGAAAAGTAAACATGTTGGCTTTTTAAGATTTACATGTTTACTTTTCTAACTTTCATAGTAAAAAAATTGTATAATGCTCTCAAAATTTATATTCTTTTTCATTTCTTGGTCTATGGAAAATATTGCAATATTTTGTAGTCTTAAATCACTCTTTGTGAATCGAAGATAATTTCGATGGTTTGCGTTGATACCGGCACAACTCAAAAAAGTGCAATTTTACAGGAAAGGCTTTTTAAGATTTACATATGTGTACAATTTGTTTGTTTTTCCAAAAGAAATGAAATTATTTTTTTATAAATATAAAATAAAAAATATTTAATGGCAATTTTTTTTGTCTCATAGGTGAGGAACCTGCGACCTCCGTAATTTTCTTGTGGCCTTTAAAAAAGTATCTTGTATTTTTATAAAAGTTGCATTTATATACGTATATATACTTGTGTGGCCTCCTTTATTACTGCCTAATTTAAATTTGGGACCCCCGAAAAGCTCCTCACCTACAGTTTGTCTCAGTTACAATTATTTATTTATGTTTATTAATTTATAAAACCACCATTTGATTGACTTAGAAAGGGCGGCAAATCGGAGAACGCCCCGGGCGGCAAAAGTTCTAGGTACGCCACTGCCTCGGACGTCCGCTTCTTGGTTTGTTGTGTAAAACGTTTTCCTTTTTGTATTTTTCTACAACGCGTTCTATAGTAGAACGGCTTCTCTTCAATGAATTGGCAATTTCTCCTTATGATTTGCCTTCATTACGCCAATTCATTATAATTCGTTTTTCAGAAATAGACAATTCCTTATTTTTTACTGTTTCCATTATTTTATGCACTATTTACCAGATTCAACTACTACTGAGCACAACCAAATTCAAGCTAAACTGAACAGATTTGATTTTAATGGTAACGCATATGTATATGTATTTCAAAAGAATTACATTTCATGTTTTTGACATGTTTGCTCAAACAGGCAAACGTTGACTTGCACTGCACGCAGACTTTTGCAGTAGTATTTGTTACTTCGAAGCATAATTTGGTTCTATCCAAGCCTCTCGTAAGTACAGGCCTGGAAGCAGCCACGCCAACTAATACTAATATAGCTGAAAACAGGCCAAAAATCTTCTGACAGTTGTGGAATTAACATGGCCGAAGCCATACGAAGCAATTTTTTAAGTTTGTTTTTGCACTAAAAAGTGGTAAAATATTGTATATTATCACTTTTATTTATTGGTGCACATGGATTATCAGTGATTAGTGCTTTAGTGATTTAATAAAAAAAATTAAAATGAAGTGAGTGGTTAAGTGTATTTTAAGAGTGTTAATTGATAAGGTGACCATTTTTGTTTACATTCGCGGTGGTTTTTTCGTGTTAATTTAGGGAAAAAATGTTGAATTTGTGTAGTAATATAATAAAAAGTGCTTTTTAAGTGATTAAAGATTATTATAGAATAGTTATTAAAAACATAAGTGCAGAAAAATGTGAAGGAAAAGTGAAAAAGTTATTGTTATTCATGTTGTGTGGTAGTACTTGCACTTATGTTTTTAATAACTCTTCTATAATAATTTTTAACTACTTTAAATTCACTTTTAATTCCATTACTACACAAATTCAACACTTTTTCCCTAAATTAACACGAAAAAACCACCGCGATTGTAAACAAAAATGGTCACCTAATCAATTAACACTCTTAAAATACACTTAACCACTAATTTTTTTTTAATTTATGGACTCATATCACTAAATAACTTATCACTGATAATCCGTGTGCACTAAAAAGTGATAAAATACAATATTTTGCCACTTTTTATTCCAAAACCAAAGTTAAAAAATTGCTTCGTACGGCTTCGGCCATGTTAATTCCACAACTGTCAGACGATTTTGGCCTCGCACAGACACAACCAAAAAGTCTGCTTCCAGGCCTGTACTTACGAGGGCCTTGTTCTATCTCTTTTTATTTTTCCAAGAATATGGGTTTTTTTTTATCTAATTGTATAGTCAACTGGATGAGGTTTCCTTATACAGTGAGTGCAGAAACTGTACGTACACATGAAAATTTTCAAAAGAAAACGATTTTTGTTAAACACGATATTTTTTTTTGAATATAAAATATATTATGTTATGATTACTTAACATCTAATAAACAATTAATCATCACAAAACAATAAGAAAATGAATCCAATATGGTTAAAAAAAATAAAAAGAAAAATACTCCATTTTAGCCGCGCAAAAAGTCTTCGTACGGTTGTCGATTTCCTAGAAATTCATTGGGGTTGTACCGTTAACTTTTCATGAGTTTTCAGAAAAAACTAGAAAGAGGTCAATAAGGAAGTATTTTTATAGTGGTATTGTGGTTTTCTTTATTTTAACTACGTCTTATTCAAAAATAGTTTCTAAAATGAGTCCGAAAAGAAAGGAAGTAAGTGAAGAGGAAAAGAAAATCATAATAAGGCTACATAACCAATGCAAATCTTTGGGAGAAATTCCAAATATTACTGGGAAGCCCAAATCTACAGTGCAGGGTATTGTTGATAGATTTTCTGAAAGAAAAACTGTGAAGAATAAGCATCGATGTGGCCGTCCCCAAATTTTGAATGATCATGATAAAAGGTTAATCCTTCGAAAAGTTAAGGATAACCCTAAAATAAGTGCGCCAAAAATTGCTGCAGAGATGTCGGAATATGTAGGACTTAATGTATCAGCTAGTACAGTCAGGAATGTGGTACGAACGGCTGGATATCATGGTCGTATAGCTAGGCGAAAATATTTTATTAATGAAGCTAACCGGATAAAGCGAATGGAATTCGCTAAGAAGTATCAGGATGAGTCCCCTGAATTCTGAAAACGTGTGGTATTTACCGATAAGAGTAAGTACAATATATTCAACTCGGATGGAAAATGTATGGTGTGGAGAAAAGCAAATGCCGAGCTAGAAAAAGAGAACTTGTGTCCTACGGTAAAACACGGAGGAGGTTTGGTGTTAGTATATGGGGATGTATGAGTGCGTCTGGTGTTGGCAATTTGGTATTTATAGATGGTACGATGGATCATAAGAAATATATTGATATCTTAAAGAACAATTTGGCTTCCAGTGTAGCGAAAATGGGGATGCCAAAAAAATATATCTTTATGCAAGATAATGACCCAAAGCACACAGCTTTGAATTCTCGGCTTTGGCTTTTGCATAACACGCCTCATGTACTGAAAACGCCCCCACAATCCCCGGATATAAATCCAATAGAACATCTGTGGGATGTTCTTAACAAGAAAGTCCAGAAAAGGGCTATTTCTAATAAGTTAGGTTTAAAATCTGCGTTGCAAGAAGAGTGGAATTTATTATCGCCAGATTTGACTAATCATCTTGTTAATTCCATGCCTAGAAGACTTAAAACAAACTTAATCGTTTTCTTTTGAAAATTTTCATGCGTACGTATACTTTTTGCACTCACTGTATCTTAAAAGTAGACTTTTCTCTGGTTCCTGTTGGAATATACACAGACTTTTTATAATTTTTTTATACTGTACGCATGCTTTTGCAAAGCACTGTATGTTTGTCATTATGAGTTCCACATCAACTGACATGGAACTAGAAGCTGTATTAATGGCATTTGATAAAATATACGCAGTGCATCAAATCCTAAAATATTTCTCTTGAGTGGATTTTTTAGTTTTGTGTACATTTTCGTACAATTCGTATTATCTACCGATAACGCTAAAATTTTTCATTTCACGGTATTTTCTGATATAACACATGAAACATGTAATTTCAGGAAATTATTAATACGTTAAATCTTAAGACGAATGCCGAATATCTTACTAAAATTAGGTATAGTTTTATTTCTTTGTGGTTCGACGCATCTGATAGAATAGATACAAATGATACGGATCCCAAATCTTCATAGTATTTTTTAGAAATATTCATTAAAAACTCCAGTTACTATTGCCTTGCATTTAGTTCTTGGGCAAGATAATTTTGCATTTTGTTTTTTTTTCATAATTTCGATGTAAAGGTTTAGGCGGTTCGCTTAAACATGGCCATTGAGCCTCCTCACACGATGCCATAAGTATGTTGAGTAAAACCGGTTACTATGCAGTAACGTTTTAATCAGTGGCGTGGCGTGCTTTGAATTGTAGGGGATACAATTTGGCAAAATTTGTGTGGAAAAACTCTGTTCCGCGGAAGCACGTTATATATACAAAAGGAGTATTAAGATTATCTATGTAAACATGAATAGATAAAATAAGTCTTCCATTGAAAACGCAGCGAGTGTGAGCTACTTTTGGAACTTTTCGTTTAAAAACAAGTCGAGAATAGCGGTTCGTTTAGTTGAGTGACTAAAGAAATTTGAGAAACCTGTGATTGACTGAAAGAAGATTCGGCACTCACGATTCTTGCCACATGATTTCGATAAAACAATATTTAAGCGATGGGCAAAGCAGTGTACAAAAAGAGCATTTGGAAGTTTCTTCAACTCTAACTTCACCCGCCATAACTGAAGCTCCGTCATAGCAATTGTAACTTAGAACCACATGCGGAATTCTGCTTAATATGAACTACATTTTCATGCAAACGAGCTGCTCTTCTATCATCGGAATTTTTTTTTAAAACTAATGAATGTTTCTTTCGTGTCTCCAGAGGAAGAAATGTATCTCAGAGTAGTTGACAACATTGATCGACAGGATCAATTGTTTCATCAGAAATAATTGCGAGAAACTCAGAATTTTGGATTTCAGAAGTCATTTTAATTTTTTGTAAGAGTGCAGGAAATAGCCATTCATTAAATCTTTTTGAATATTGTTTGATAATCCAGAAAATACTGAAACTGATTTTTAAGTTCTGGATTATATTTGGCCAAAAGTGAAATTAATTCAGCATAATTTTCCCGAATAATAGAATCTTGACCCTTGCGGTGCCCGAGAAAGGCTTGCTCCAAATTTTAATAATTTTCCGATTCTTTTTAACTAACTCATTGTTCTCATAATTGAGGATTTATAATGAAGATCTACTAGATTTTCAATCCTTTGGCCTGTACCGAATTTAGAAGGAGCTAAAACCGATTTTAAATGCTCGGACGATTTTTGACCATTCCTATCAACGGTTTTATGATAATTATTTAAATCATTATATCCCGAAGACCGCCAAACGTTCTTTTCAGAAAATGCAAGGCCAATAAAAATAAAATGCAAGGCCAAAATGAAAATAAAATGCAAGGCCAACAAAAATTTGCTTATTTTGACAACAGGTAAGCCAATTCGCGCTATTGTATAATTTAATAGAAAAATGCCTAGTGACAGGGCCACCCTAACCACAGGGCTAAATGGGCTATAGCCCTGGGGCGCAAGCCTTTTCGGGCCGGCAATTTTTATTTGTTTTTATATTTTATTATTTTTTTTAGTTATGAGTTATTTTTATTTAAAAATTTTTTATAACAAAAATAAGTTGAAATGATTGGTTATTGGTTATGAAATTTTAAAGATGCTTTGAAAAAATTTACGAAGAGTACTTTTAAAAGCCTGCAACAAAAGTTGAAGCTGAGAAGTTGTTAAATGAGTTCAACTCACTGGAAATTGCTATTATGGTAGCATTTCGGAGCGAAATATTAGAAATCATAGAGAAAACTAGAATTTTTATTAAAAAAATGTACTGCTTCAAATTACGCGACCATACAATTTTATTCATTAAATGTGCTGTGGTAAAATGTTTGTGTAAAATTACTGATGGCTTCAGACTGAAAAAAAATGGCCTAAGCTATTAATTATGGTCTTGCCCAAGACTATATGTACTAGGATATTTCTTTCAATTGTGATTATATAGTAGTTGGCTTTGATGAGGCGCTTAACAAGGTAGCCCAAAAAGGACAAATGGACGTTTTAGTACATTTCTGGAATTCTAAAAACAATTAAGTCTATACTAGATATCATTTTTGAGCAGCTAACTTAATGAGATCTTTGTTTGAAGCATAAAAAGGTCTTGCCCTTTCAAATCTACTACAAATTTCAAAGGACGGTCAAATTCTCAACAAGAAATTTATTGAAGAAATAAAATCGGGGAAAGATTCCTACCGTTTAGATGAAATTCTACCTCACACCAATCCATAAGGCATCTGATAAGCATTTACGACAATTGTAGTTGATAACTATATAGCTGTTTTCATCCTATCATCAATCCCCAAACTATTTCAAAACTCGTCTACGGTACGATATCCCCTCTAATCGACCCATACCTAAATTAACTACAATACGGCTTAAGAAAATTGCCTAATTTCCGAACTGCTCTGTGGTATCGAGAGCGGCCATCAAATTGATGCTATTTATATTGACTTCAGCAAGGCCTTTGATAAAGTAGACTATCATATTTTAATTGCTAAACTTTTAAAATTTCCTTTAAATTTTCCTCAGAGTCATCTTTAGTTTCATGATACAACGTAGAGTCTAGAAAAAATTCAAATATTGTCTGGAGGACCTGGAAACGTCAAGGAAATTTGGTCTTAAGAAAAAGTGGCCGCCCTGTTGAATTATACGTTTCTTTAGAAAAATCTGTACAGTCGAAACGAAATACAGAATCATTTAACCTTTACAAATTTCAAGGTATAAAATTGTGATGAGTACAAACGACGAAAATACTTACTTTAAATTTGATGTCAATAATGAGTTCCGCTTTATCAAAAAAATGAAATTTTGCGAAAAATTTTCTATTAGATTTTTTCACTTTTTTTTCAAGTTTAAAAATTTTTTCTTCTTCACCATCATAACGTTCTTAAAAAAACATACATTTTAAAAGAAGAATGAACCTCATACTATGCGATGCACAAAATTTAGTGGCCAATCAATTTTCAAATTTTAATTCAATTTTTGGGACTTATCTTGGCTTGAAATTTTAACCACTTATTGTTCACATTAAAAAGTATAATCTCTGAAATTTTTATAATATTGCACTTAAAACACTCGAAGTTAGCAGTTTTTTCAATTTTTTGAGGTTATATGTGCAGATAACAATTTTATATAGCCAATATCATAACGAACAGCCTCAATTTTTTTCGATTTTTTTGGACCTGCGCATACCGAGATATACTCATCTACATTTAGAAAGAAAGAAAGGTAGATTTTTCACAAAATGGCCGATAACTTGCGTAGCGGCGGTTAAACATGTTAAAAAACATTTGAGACTGGAAACAATTCCTTTTTCACTAAAATCCTCCAGGCATCCCGTGTATTTTCTTAGAGGGGCGCATAATTTTTAGTAGCCCATGGGCGCCGAGTTGTCTTAGGACGGCCCTGCCTAGTGAATGTTTTATTTTCACTTAAAATATGTAATATTGGTTTCGGTCTACCAATTTCAATTATGGATTTCTTTTCCGTAAATGTACGCAAGCCAAAGGATTGCAGCAAAAAATCATCCATTATGCAAAATTGCTTACCATCAATATTACCCATTATATTTAATAAAGCAAAAACAAAGTAAAAAAAATAACATAAATAATATACAAATATTTTTAAATTTATCCAATTTTCTTTTCAAACTTACTTTTTAAAACTACTTGCACTATTTTTAACTCACAAAACAAATCGCACCAACTAAATTGCAGGCAAAACAATTTTTCATTTATTTTAATTAATTAATTAATTACTCCAAAAATACTGCTTTTTACTATTTTCTACAATTAAGTCATTAATTTCAAACCACATTGTACAAATTCATTTCCAATTAGATTGTTCATAGGAATGAATTCCCTCCAATATTATTAGAAATCTTCTCTCCGCTCTCACCCAACAAAAAGTATACTCACATTATTCTGACAAAACTTCGTATGGGGGTGTTTACTTTGGACGTAGGAACGAACGTTCGTCACGAGTTTGTTGGTGAGGGGGGAAGTGGAGGTGATGAAGGAAAATGACGAACGAAAATTAAATTTCTTGTTCGTGACGGAACGTGGAACACTTTTTGATTGGTTATTGCAACTCACTTGATATGTCATTTTTAACTGTTTCACTTTTTGCCTAAAATTGACGTTAGGACTTAAATTCGTTATTCAAGATTTTTAAAAAAAAGTAAAATTTTACAATTAAACTAAACTAACTATGTAGTTATTGAAATTGTAAATTTGAATTTTTATTTTATGTTTTTAAAAATATTATTTTAGGTTTATATAGAAAATTATTAATATTGTAAAAACAATTGAAAATGTAGTTAGAGAATATTTGAGGAGTGCGTGAACTAAACGGTTAATTGCTTATGTACGCGCATTAGAATTTATACTTCTATTTGCGTGATTTAAGACTAATTTTTAATTTGCATGCAAATAATTTATTGGATTTTTTCTTATTTGCGAGCGTTGGCAGGTGGAAGCAGCATGATGCCGACACGTTCCAGCCTGTCGGTTATACCGGATTCTAATCCTAACTGAAATCACCTACTAGTCAACCCATTCTCCGGCAGAGAGGAACACATTTTTCTAGACAAGTTGTTCTTATTTATACAGGTTATACAGGTTTTTATGCGTCCCATGTTTTTATTTTAGTCTGTTAAGAGTCCCAGAATATTACTTAATTCGATGACACAGCGACACAAAATGCCCCTTGGCAAACGACATTAGAAGACAGCACTCCTACTATTCCAGAAGGTCCATGTTTGTGTTCTAATTATTTTCTAGTTTTTGGTACAGCAGATTTAAAATAAAACCATTTAACTTAAAAGTTACCTATTTTTATTATATTCTTTTTAGTCTTAATTCAGTCATTTTTGGATTTTACTTTTTACAAAATTCTGGTGAACTGATTTGTTATGCATACCATATTTCCAACGCCATTTTGAATTTTCTAATTTTGACAACAAATTTATTATTTCCGACCTTAAACACCACCAAATAGCTATTTTCAGTGAAATCGAATCGTAATTGCCATATTGGCGCCGCCATTTTGATTTTTTTTAAATTTTGCCCACAGATTCGTCATTTGTGACCTTAAAAACTCCCCGATACTGATTTTCAATGGATTCAGAACACATTTGCAAAATTCATCCGCCATATTGGCCCGCCATTTTGAATTTTCAAAATTTGACCACAGGATCGTCATTTGTGGCCCTAAAAATCCCCCGATACCGATTTTTAATGGATTCAGAACACATTTCCAAAATTCATCCGCCATATTGGCGCCGCCATTTTTAATTTTCAAATTTTGATCATAGAATCGTCATTTGTGGCCCTAAACCCCCCCCCCCCGATACCGATTTTCAATGGAATTGGAACACAATTGAATAATTCGTCCGCCATGTTGGAACCTCCATCTTGATTTTTTTACAAAATTGTCAGGTTGCACTGTCATGTTCGCTCAATGTGTGTGCAAAGTTTCATAAGATTCGTTTAGTAGAAGTAGTTGAAAAAGCTGTCGCAAGATTTAAACCAAACAAATATACGAGGTCAAGCTAAATAAAACCATTAATATCTTGTTCATTGTTTTATTTTACCAAATAATAACAGTAAATATTTTGTATTATATATTCAAACTAATTTCTGATTTAAGAATTATATTAAGTTTTAACCATTCAAAATCATTAGTAAAACAGTAAATAATTATCGCTTGTTATTGTACAGTTGCCATATAGCTTTATTATTATCTTGGCCAGTTTCACACGGGCCGACAAACAACCAAGAAAAATCTTCTGAAAAAGTCGGCTGGTGTAAAACTTGCCCTTAGAAACTCGCGCTTAGGTGATGGATAGAACACGGATGGGATTTCCCTCCATAGTCTCGCGACAGAACCCCTCACCCAGCAACTACGAACCTTCTTATACCTATAAAAACCCCAAACCATCGCTTGGCTGATGAATCGTACATGAAATTTATTTCCCTCCATAGCCTCAGGATTAAAACCCCCTCACCCATCGACATCGTGAACAGAGATCAGCTAAAGAATGGGAGTTGAAATGCTTGCCCTCCATACCCCTTCGCCTATATTCTCCGTCACCGTTGCGTCTCTCGTCTCGATAAAAATTCACTCTCATAATATTTTCCAAACGCGCCTAAAGAAGTATAACTTCAAAAATATAAATATTCGTAGGACATTGTGCCTTTTTGCAGGGAAATCTTCATTTTGCTATCAAAAAAGTATGACGTGCAAGTGCTTTTTGAAGTGTCTGAGATTGAAATTAGTTGTAGTTTAGTGTAATGAACACGGTTCAGTCAAAAAACTTAAAACGGTCAACCATGGACATGTGCCGTTTATTAGAATTGAAATGTATTTTTTTCTGGGTTTTCCGTATGTATATATTTTGTTTAAAGAATAAATTTAGTTTAGTTTTTTTAATCTATTTAGTTAAATAATTCCTTTCCTCAAATGTTGAGACGTTTTAAGAATTTCTTATTATACGGTAATAAAACTGCAACTGAAGATGAATTAAATTATTAATAACCATCACCCCTTGAGTTCATATATTTTAGTTCCTGATCTTGTTCGATATTTTCTTGAATTACATTAATGAAAACAAGATTGAAATTAAAAAAGTTAATTTGCTAGATTGCGAGTTTCTGTAACATTTAATTGATTATATGGTGAACAAATTTAGGGGAAACCTAACTCCAGGGTGGTTTTGTCCGGTTTTACAGCTTCCAGCAACCTGAAAACCATAATGGCCTCGATTCCCAGATCGGGCGGATCGGACACTCCCCCGCAACTGCAGATTTGTGATCCACAACAATTTTTGCCTAAGCAAATCCGATATCGCGTATTTCATAATCGCGTGAGTGTGAATTTTTTCGGTAATTAAACCCGCATTCAATCCGCAACTGCGGTTTTAATTCGCGACTGCGGATTTGAGAATCACAAAGTGTCAAATCCGCACTCACTTCCGACCCGCCGGATCTGGGAATCGAGGCCAATAACATAAGCGCACAAATCCATTTCCATAAAGGCAGGAACACACCGAGCGCGGTGGCGGTGGCACTGCGGTGGCGATGCGATGGCGGTCAGTTGTAACATATAGAAAAACAATTGCGCTATTCACACCAAGTGCGGTCAGATACGATAACTTTCAACAAATGCAGCGTTCAATTCGCGCGGTGGCGGTCAGATTCCGTATGCTGCATTTGACCGCCACCGCGTGAGCACTTTTTCAAAAATGGAAAGTGAAAAAATGAAACTACATCATGAGAATATGAAACTACATCATATTTTATATGATTTAAGTCATCCAGAATACAAAAATATAAGAAAAAAATGTGAAGGAATTGCCACAATTATGCAGGAAAATGGTAGTACTAATATATGACTTAGTTAATTTAATGGTATCGGTAAGAAAAATTATAGTAAATTAGGAAATAATTATAGATAAATTAGAAATAATTATAGATAAATTAGAAATATACGTTTACAAAGAAGCGTTCGTTTAATTATTCTTGATTAAAGTATTGAACAAATCTTTCACGCAAGTTAAATGCAAAATTTACTGCTCTATGACTATTTGGACGCAGATATCAAAAACGTTTGTACCGGGCTCCGCATTATCTAATAAGTGTACGTACCACTATCCAACTACTACCAGCGAGCAATAATAACAAGAGTGATGAGGTGGGCTTCAAGGACAAGTAAAAGAGTTAAAGATATGAAAGAACAGATTAGCAATAACATTAAGCAAAAAGTCCAAAAAAATATAAACAAACGTGAGATGGATATATATTTTATGCAAAAAACACAAGAATATGAAAGAAACAGAAGATGTTGCTTGATTTCTCGATTGGAATGTTTACATTCAAATGGAAGAAACACTGGAACAGAGCACGTGTAAATTGAGTTTGCTTTTTCTGTATGTATGCGTAAAATTTCATGTTGGTACTCAATATTAGAAATGGATTTTCACTATGTATTGTTCGTTAAAAAAGGCGGGAATCTTGCAAACCTGAAAATCTTAAAATTATAATATTTGGACTTACGTTCGTCTGGTTCTGAAGTACAGAAATGACAGTCAATTTTACTAAATTGGCATTTTAAAACATTTGACAATTGCAGCTCTTTTGTATCTATCTCAGGAGCCAAATTTTTATAATCCCGCATTCGTTTTGTGTGAATATTTAAAATTTGATGACGACGACGAAATCACGATAATCCTTGTAGATTGAGTTAGGCTAGGCTAACCGTCTCCGGCTTTGTTTGACTCCGGTTTGAACCTAATTGCTTAAGTTCCATTTTGGCACGAAAAAACCGTCCGGGAAAAACCTAATCGTATGTCGCAAGCCTTAAACCAACTAAAACACTATTTGCTACGGTTGAATTAATTAACACATAAAATACACGGTTCACATCTCCTGTATGAGAAGTTTAGATAACAGAAAAAAAATGTATTAATTAAATTCTTTCGCCATGGTCACTTTTCACTGTACGAATTCAGATTTGATAACCGAACTGCAACACTATTTGCAAATAAAAACGTAAATATTCGATTTCCGAATTAAAAACGCGACTTTAATGCAAATAAAAACGTAAATATTCAACCGAGAACTGTCAAAATATTTCCAATGCACATTCCAGTCACTTCCCGCACATTTTTTATCTTTCTTTCACACACATTGCGTGTAGTGTGAAAGTAATTCTGCCTCTGTTTATCATAATGGGTGGTGTGAATAAAAACTGAGTGCAAGTGTTCACTCCATTTTTTGGAGTGAACACTTATTTTGGCGTGAATAAAAATAACCTTCGTTAGGTTTCGTTAAGTACTTCACTCTGTCATTTCTCCATCTAGAGTGAACACTTCATTTTGATGTGAATAAAACAAAGTTTTAAAGTTTGCCTGTGAGTGAACACTTGTAAAATTTTAGGGTGGTTGCGAGGACCTTTTTCATTCATTTTAATAAAAAAAATTAAAAAAAACTTTAAAAATAAATAACTTTTATAAATGAAATGCACTAAAAAGTAAAAAATTATTTTTTCTTTGGCAGTGATAGGTATACACACGAAAAGTTTCATTGCAAAATAAGAAACTTAATGTGTATTAACAATTTTAAAATTATATTCTCGTTTAACTTTAAATGTTTGAACTCTTATCAATGAATTGTGTAAAAATACAGCATTTCAAGTGCATTATTAAAAGTTTGGGCATGAGTTGCAGTTAGACAATTGTGATTATAATTATGGATGTCCAAACCTTTATTAATGCATTTGAAAAGCTGTAAATTTACACAATTCATTGATAAGAGATCAAACATTTAAAGTCAAACGAGAATATAATTTTAAAATTGTTAATACCTACATATTAAACTTTAAGATAACCCTGAGTTCTAGAATTTCTTATTTTGCAATGAGACTTTTCTTGTGTATACCTATCACTGCCAAAGAAAAAAAAAATTTTCCTTTTTAGTCACAACTATAAATAACTAAGAAATTTTTAAATTAATCCATTTTAAAAAGCAGCAGGTACGTTTTATATTTTCAATCTGTTTAAAGATCTTAATCTACTCAGCATTAGATAAATGCTTGAGCTCGCAACAAAACCACCTTTTGCCAAAACTAAATCCCGCAAAGGTAAATTTTTCCCGAAGAACCTCATTTAGCCCTAAATAAATTTTCCCAAAGTAAAACTCCATATAAATACATCCACGTTTACTAGCCTACTAATTTCACAAAAATGACGTTTCCCTTTAATCCCAAAATTTCCCATGAGTGAACTAAAATTTCCCATGAGTGAATAGCATTCGAATGAGAGAATTTTTATTCACACTAAATCGAGTGTTCACTTTTAACGAATCATTCCACTCAGGAGTGTTCCCTTTAAGTGTACACTTAGTTTTTATTCAAAAACTTTGCCTTTTGGGGTTTTTAGTTTGGCCAAAAGGGGTTTTGTTGCGAGGTCAAGCAATTATGTAATGCTGAGTAGATTAAGATCTTTAAACGGATTGAAAATTGAAAATGTAAAACCAGTACAATTAACAGGCTGAAAACCATGAAATGCTGATGCTCTTAAGGAAATGGAGTGCATGAGAAACTTACCTGCTGCTTTTTTAAATGGATCAAGTTAAAAATTTCTTAGTTATTGCGACTAAACAGTAAAAAATTATTTTTTCTTTGGCAGTGATAGGTATAACTACACAAGAAAAGTTTCCTTGCAAAATAAGAAATTCTAGAACTCAGGCTTATCTTAAAGTTTAATTTGTATTAACAATTTTAAAATTATATTCTCGTTTGACTTTAAATGTTTGAACTCTTATCAATGAATGTAACGAGAATATAATTTTAAAATTGTTAATACCCATTAAACTTCTTATTTTGCAATGAAACTTTTCGTGTGTATACCTATCACTGCCAAAGAAATAATTTTTTACTTTTAGTGCATTTTATTTATAAAAGTTATTTATTTTAAAAGTTTTTTTAATTTATTTTATTAAGAAGAATGAAAAAGGTCCTCGCAACCAGCCTCAAATTTTACAAGTGTTCACTCACAGGCAAACGTTAAAACTTTCTTTTATTCACACCAAAATGAAGTGTTCACTCTATATGGATAAATGACAGAGTGAAGTGCTTAACGAAACCTAACGAAGGTGATTTTTATTCACGCCAAAATAAGTGTTCACTCCAAAAAATTGAGTGAACACTTGAACTCAGTTTTTATTCACACCATCCATTATTATTGCTCGCTGCTACTACTGACCGCCAGTACCACCGCTAACCTAGTGTGTGTTGCTCAGATCGCCACCGCATTACCACCGCACTGCCACCGCGCTCGGTGTGTTCCTGCCTTAACGGTTTGCAGCCTAATGCCGGGTTTCCACCAGACAGTTTAAAAAAATAGTTTTGTTTTCAAAAATGTTGTTTCTTTTGAGGTATCCACTCGATATGGGACAGTGTTTTGTTTATAAAAACGCCGACAAAATTGTTTCAAAATTGTTAGATTTTTGCAAAACATTGACATTTTTGTTAGCAAAAAGAGTTTAAGGCTTTCATTAGTTTAGTGATAAAAAAGGTGGAAAAACCGAATGAATTTAACCGGATTCTTTCTCCATTATTTTGCAAAATAAATTATGCAAATATTGAAAACATAATCAAAACAAAATTTCTCCCATTCCAAACGTTCCAATCAAAGTGACAGTCGCTTTCGTCTAATTTTGTAATGTGAACATGAAGGGGGAAGAACGTACGTGGGCACGTTCCTTCCTATAAGTCCAGTGTAAACATCGTCTATGGATGCAAAATCTGAATTGCTTCCCTTGGCACTGGTCACAGGAACTAAAGTTCGTTGTGTCTCCCCATATCCACTTCCCTCTTCATCCACAAGTTCGCACCGAAGGGCGTTTCAACGGACAGTCAAAGGAAGCAATATAAATTCTGCTTCTCGAAGTCCACTGGCATGTTTCTTTGCGTATATAGAATAGTTTTCGTATGAGAATTCAGACAGAACGAGGAGAGAACTTTCGCTCATGGACATAACATAAAATATTGCTTCCATTTAATTTCTCATTTGGAGAAAATGAATTTATATCTTAACAGTGGAGGCTAGAAAAAGCAGCAATAATATAAAGTTAATTTCAGAATGGTAAAATAAAAAAGGAAAGTTTTGTAAAAGAAAAGAATAATTTATTGATAAAATTTGAATTTTTGTTTTTATTTCTTAAGAAATTGTAAGGGATGCAATGCATCCCTTGCTTCCAAAGACGCCACGCCACTGGTTTTAATGTGTTGGAGATGAAATTTACTTGTCAGAGAAAAACAGAGCGAAAGAAAGCAAGAGATAGAAATAACTTTTCATATGTGTGTCCGGTTCCTTCATGCGTTTGGTTTTGGTGCAAAATGTTTCGTTAAATTCTTCCGCTCCCTTCACTCTCTCATCTATAAAACCGGTTGTACTTGCCATAAATATGCACCGTGTGAGGATGCTCATTATAAAGCACACACGCTATCATAGACAATTTACGCGTACGAAAGTATAAAAGGTTGCATAAAATTATCGTGATAGTTTTTATATTTTTAGGAGTACAAATAAAAATGACAAAAGAATGCAAAGGTTTTAAAAAGAGTACTGTTCGTGAAAAAGGAGTACAAAACTCGCTAAAGGGCACGGTTGGTCACCTTACTTGGTTGGATGGTTTCTTAACAAGGGAACAGAAAAATTGAACAAGAAAATTGAGCTCAACTCGTGTATTTGTAGAGCAAGCATATGGAATTTTAAAAAAAATTAGAGTTTTACATTATATTGACATACGAAGGTTGACTTTGGCAAAACACATTATTATGGCATGCAGAGTCATTCACAATATTATTGTAAAGATGGAGATATACAAACTTCGGAGCATTCTTCTGCACATGCCACCTTACGGTAAAAACCTGTGACTGAATGACCCAGGCAAATGCGCGGTCTGAAGTCACAGCCAGCTTCTCAAATTGGCGTTTGAGCCGCCTTTGCACCAGGATATAGATTCAAGAAGTGCGCATCTGTTAGACTTCAATTCTTCACAGATCTCGATATTCATAACAAAAGGTTTTCAAAATCTATCTTGGCCTCTAGTATGTCAGAGCAGATGGTCGTCGATTCATAATTCGAATACGGTAAGATGTTTAGATGACTAATTATTTCGCCTGGTGTAAATGTCTGCTTTTTGGATTGTGACAATGCACCGCTTATAGCATGTGTTCTGATCTGACTGTTGTGAAAAGAGCCGATTCATAATCCCTATGAATGCAGTAGAATTAGGTACATTATGCCCTTGAGATATTACGGTGGCATTAGGTTCCAGGTTTTTAAATTGGGCTTCTGGGCCTTTTTTTGTTCCAGCAATTTGCCTAAAAATGGTCGTATAAGTCAATGCATACGTTACATTCCCAGTTTTTCCCAGGCCATTGTAAAAAAGATAAGAATGTTTACACCCAATTACTATTGAGTCGAAATATAGTAGTAGCATCACGTATACTTTTTATGAATTCATTATTCCTTCTGAACATTTTGCGGTATGTTGTCACTCTATTTGCAATATGTATTGATAAAACCTTTCACCATGCTCATCTGATACTGCACCAAGATTTTCGTGAATGATATCTAAGTGCTGATCCAAAAAGACGACTTTAAAGATTTTCCCATTTACAGATATTGTATTTAAAATTGAAGAAAACAGAAAGATATTAAGAAATATTGCAAAAAATGCTAAAACCCCTTAAGGGGCGGGGTAAGGTTTTGAAGGCGAAAAAAAAGCATATGTTCATGATTTTTGTTTGGAGATATGAATAATGTTGGTTTATTTATTTCATATACACATTATAGTATAACATCTGACGTATCTTTGGAAAAAATTTCAATTAAAAATATCAATAAATAAGTCCGTGACAGGGAATCTCCGGAGGCGCCTCAAAAAAAAGCTGTTTTGCGGTGAACACGATTACGCGTTACCGGATGATTTGAAACAAAAAGTGGGTGTGTGTACTTATGTACGCGCATTAGAAGTTATACTTCTTTGGCGTGATTTAAGACTAATTTTTAATTTGCATGCAATTAATTTATTGGATTTTTTATTATTTGCGTGCGTCGGCAGGTGGGAGCATCATGTTGCCGTCACACTCCAGCCTGTCGGTTATAAAAGATTCTAATCCCAACTAAAATCACCTACTAGTCAACTCATTCTCCGGCAGAGAGATGCCTTTTCAGCAATGCTTCGCCAGCTGGATCTCTTCCTTTTGGTTTCTTTGCGCCTTACCTTCTGATGGAGCATATTTAGCGTCTCCTCCACTTTATTCCTTACAACACCCGATCTTACCATCTAGTCTACGATGTTCTCTACTCTTAGTCGTGCCTGAGCTGTCGCTTGCAGCGCAGCAGTTTGGACGGCTAATATCGGGCTTTTCAATAGGACATGCGCTGTGTCTTCTAACATGTTTAGGAATGCCGGGGACAGCCAAGACATCTTGTCCGAACCGATGGAGGTATGATATGTAACACACATGTCCACTCAAGAACTGTGCGAGGTCGTAACTTATCTCCATGCTCTCCCGTGACCCATCCCTCCACATTTGTTATGAGCCTGTGGGTCCATCGACCTTGAGTAGATTTACTCCACCTCCTTCCGACTACTGAAATAAACGTCATTTCTAAATTATGTTCACTTCCCTACCTTTTTTTCTAATTTGTTAACTGAAATATGATACTATTTTTTTGGTGTACTTGGAAACACATTTTTCTAGACAAGTTGTTCTTATATATACAGGTTATACAGGTTTCTATGCGCCCCATGTTTTTATTTTAGTCTGTTAAAAGTCCCAGAATATTACTTAATTCTCTGACGCAGCGACACAAAGTGCCCCTTGGCAAACGACATGAGAAGACAGCACTGCTACTATTCCAGAAGGTCCATGTTTGTGTTCTAATTATTTTCTAGTTTTTGGTACAGCAGATTTAAAATAAAACCATTTAACTTAAAAGTTTTTTTTACCTATTTTTATTATATTCTTTTTAGTCTTAATTCAGTCATTTTTGGATTTTACTTTTTACAAAATTCTGGTGAAGTGATTTGTTATGCACACCATATTTCCAGCGCCATTTTGAATTGTCTAATTTTGACAACCATTTTATTATTTCCGACCTTAAACACCCCCAAATAGCTATTTTCAGTGAAATCGAATCGTAATTGCCAAAATCGTACCGCCATATTGATTTTTTTAAAATTTTGACTACAGAATCGTCATTTGTGGCCCTAAAAACCTCCCGATACCGATTTTCAATGGATTCAGAACACATTTGCAAAATTCATCCGCCATTTTGAATTTTCAAATTTTGACCACAGGATCGTCTTTTGTGGCCCTAAAAACCTCCCGATACCGATTTTCAATGGATTCAGAAACATTTCCAAAATTCATCCGCCATTTTGAATTTTCAAATTTTGACCACCGAATCGTCATTTGTGGCCCTAAAACCCCCCAGGATACCGATTTTCAATGCAATCGGAACACAATTGAAAAATTCGTCCGCCATGTTGGAACCTCCATCTTGATTTTTTTACAAAATTGTCAGGTTGCACTGTCACGTTCGCTCAATGTGTGTGCAAAGTTTCATAAGATTCGTTTAGTAGAAGTAGTTGAAAAAGCTGTCGCAAGATTTAAACCAAACAAATATACGAGGTCAAGCTAAATAAAACCATTAATATCTTGTTCATTGTTTTATTTTACCAAATAATAACAGTAAATATTTTGTATTATATATTCAAATTAATTTCTGATTGAGTAATTCTATTAAGTTTTAACCATTCAAAATCTTTAGTAAAACAGAAAATAATTATCGCTTGTTATTGTACAGTTGCCATATAGCTTTATTATTATCTTGGCCAGCCGACAAACAACCAAGAAAAATCTTCTTAAAAAGTCAGCTCGTGTAAAACTGGCCCTTAGAAACTCGCGCATAGGTGATGAATAGAACACGGATCGGATTTCCCTCCATAGCCTCGCGACAGAACCCCACACTCAGCAACTATGCCTATGCCCACAAAAAACCCAAACTTACGCTTAGCTGATGAATCGAACATGAAATTTATTTCCCTCCATAGCCTCAGGATAAAAACCCCCTCACCCATCGACGAATTTTCATATATCGTCGGTGATACTGCAATACGTTCTATGTCAAAAAATAATTATTTCTTTTTTTATACGGCAACACCTTTTAACATTATTTCGAAGGCAGCCATAATACGTTCTAGGCCAATAACCAATCACAAGGCAGTATTCTTTGTCTGTGCAATACGTCATCTTTACAAAGGTCAGAAATGTGGGAACTGCAAACTGTTCTATGTCACTCGCTAAACACTGTCGATGTATTTTCGGTATTTTCGATTACGATTTTCAGTATTTTTTGTGGAAGAATACTCACGGAGGGCATTTATTGGGTAAGTTATTAATAAAATACGCACAATCAGTTACTATTAGTTAGACATTTAAGTTTGATAAAGGTTTAAGTGAAAATGAGGTTCTAACCTGCAATTTGATATATGTATGAATTGAAGTAGAAACTCCGGCGTTTTCAATCCGATTCTTTAATAAAGGGGGTTTTTTTAATTAATGTATTCTAAATAATGAAGTATCTCAAATCTCAGGAAGGTCATTCAAGTTCTGCGGATAGTCATGAAAAAGGAGTCTCTGTGATGCAGTTTCTCGACAAATTAGCAAAGGTAGAATCTCATTACTGTAGAGCTTCTTCTAATAAATTGGGACAGTTACAATCAAATATTCCAAAAATACTTAAACTATTGTAATTATAAAGGAAAAGTTACATGTTCCAGACGTTACTTTTTGAAAATATTTAAGAAATTAAATTATGACATTTTTACTCCTAGGAAAGATCAATGTAATAAGTGTTTAATGTACAAAACAGGTAATTTGTCGCAAGCTGATTATGAATCGCACCAGATAAAAGAAAATAAAGCTAGAACAGAAAAGGAAAATGATAAAGAATCAGATAGTTCAATTTTGGTCTATACAATGGATGTTCATGCTGTGTTCTTAAGTCGAAGGCTTCAGGCTTCTGCTACATATTACAAAACTAAGTTGAAGTTCCATAACTATACTATTTATAACATAAAAAATAAAGAACCCTATAATAATATTTGGCATGAGGGAAATGGAGGTCTTCTCAGTGATATTTTTGCTTCTATTTTAACTAGCCATTTAAGACATCGAATCGACGCCAAAATCACATTGATAAGAAATGCTTTGCTTGTACCTCCTGGAGCATCTAGGAAAAAATCCCGCTATTTTCTTTGGCTACACGTTGCACGATTTTGTCGTACGATTTTTTTTGATCAGCAACTGATTGTCTTGTTTGGGTTTCCACGAAATGTTATAGATGATTTACGTTCAATTGCTGTTCTCGCACCAACTCTGTGTCTTGCACAGCATTTCTGCCTCGTGTCGATTTTGGCATTACAAGTTGAGTAAGAAATTTGTTGTTGATTGATATTCATAAGTCCTCAATCAGTATTGAATCTTCATTGAAAATTTCGTCAGAATAATCACAGTTGTGTGTGCGTATAACACACTTCACTACGTTCATTAGACAATGTTTGGCAACATCGATCGAACTTTTCAAATATTCAACCATTATAAATAGTTATTTTTTCGTAAGAAATATGAAATAAAAAAATATGTAGTGCCATGCAAAATTATTGTATTTTGAAAAATCAAACACCTTGAAATTTAGGTAAATTTCTAGGTACCACAGCTCAAAAAGCAAAAGTAATGAACATCCGATTATTGAATTTGTTGTATTTTTGGCTTCGAGACCTTTTATTTAAGCCATATATTGCTAAAATCGGACACATACAAGTCAAGCCTATTGTGTACGTACCCTACTAACCAGGCCCGGCTCTAGCGGTGCTGGCGCCTAGATGCAACTTTCTGTTAAGCGCCCTTTATTGGAAATTTTGTCAGAGAGAAAACTCAAATTTGACAGTAAAGTATTATTAAATAGTTTTCTAAAAATTTTCCATTTAAAGTTTTATTTTTCTTGCTTTTATGGAAGCAAATTCATCCAATACATCATTAATTTGGATTTTGTCACAGATATCGCTTTCAATAGCAATCATTGACAGGCCAACTAATCTTTCCTGCGAAATGGTTGACCGTAAATAATTCTTAATTAATTTAAGTCGGGAAAATGATCTTTCGCCACTGGCTACTGAAACTGGTAGAGTTAATAGTATTCTCAAAGCTACAACTATATTTGGAAATACATCAAATAAATCATTTGAATAAATATACTGTAATATATTTAATGGATCAAAACTGTTTAGTTGAGTTATGGGGTCTTTAAATATACACAGTTCGTTACATAACTCTGAAGAACTTATATCCATATCTTCACCATCAGTTAGCGCAATTTGTAAATCTGTACATTTATTTCTTAGTATTTCATTGTCCAAACTATAAATTTCATTAAAATTTATGAGAAATTCAAACTTTTCGGCATGACTATTCATAATCTTTCGACTAGAGAGTTAATTGCACTGTCTACAATTGGAAGAAAAAATGAAATTTTGTAGTTTTTTTCCGGGTCTGTCGGCCTTTCATCTCGACATTCGTAGATAAACATACGTTTTTTACGCCTGCGTAATGGATTTTCTTTAAATTGAGGAGCTATGTCAATATCATCTGCCAAACTTGTAGCTGTTTTTAGTATATTGCTAAAATTTTCATCTAAACGAAATTCTTTAAAAAAAGTTATTAAATTATTTAAATTCGTTGTTGATTCATTTAGGTTGGTACTTGAAGATTGAAACATCTTGCTCACAACATTAATCCTGCTTAAAACATCGTACCAAATTATTAGTGAACAAACAAATTCGTAGTCAAGCTTCAGTGCCAAAGATTTAACTTCAGATTTTGTGTTGTTGTCATTTTTTTCATTATCGTATATGGCAAGTAATGCGTCTAAATAATCACCAATGTTGTTTCTTAATGGGCTAAGAGCATCAATTCTTGATTCCCATCGAGTATTTGATAAAGGTTTAAGCGTAATTTTACTAAATTGCTTCAACACATCCCACCGTTTCGTAGAAGCACTAAAAAAGTTATAAAGTTCTTGTATAATGCCAAAAAAAATTATAGTTTCTGTATTAACTTTAGCCGCGTCACATACCACTAAATTCAATGTGTGTGCCGCACATGGCACAAAAAATGCTCGAGGGTTCTTATTCAAAATGCGATTTTGAACACCGTTGTGCTTAACACGCATGTTGGAGCCATTATCATAGCCCTGTCCACGTAAGTCTTTTATATTTATATTTATATCTTCTAGGTTAGCAACTATGCATGTAAACAAACCTTCGCCGGTAGAATCAGCTATTTCTACGAAACCCAAAAAATGTTCTTCTACAGTAATTTGATTGTCTTTGTTTTTATTTAAAAATCTGATAATTATAGTCATTTGTTCCGTGTTACTTATATCGGGAGTGCAATCTAATATTATGGAAAAAAATTTGGCATTTGCCACCATCTGGACAATAGCGCCGACTATTTTCTTTGAAATTAAGGATACTATTTCGTTTTGAATATTTTTTCCTAAATAATGAACTGTGTCCTTTTGTGTGTTCTGAATTTTCGTGAGATGGTTTTCCATAACCATATCAAATTTAGAGAATAGTTCAACTAACTTTAAAAAATTACCATTGTTATTTTGGAATATTATATCTGACGAGCCCCGAAGAGCTAAATTTTGTTTGGCGAGATATTTTATTATTTCAACAATTCTTTCTAACACACCGCGCCAATGTCGTTTTTCCCTTTCATATAATTTTTCGAGTTCACTATCTATTGTGCTAAACTTTTCTAATCGTATTTTTACATCAACCCACTTTATAAACGAAGTTAAATGAGATTTAGTTACTTCATGACTACTCAGTGTTTTTGATAAATTTTGCCAATTTGAGTAACCATCTGTGGTCAAAGAACTTGTTCCACATGCAAATAATTTGATTTGCAACAGGAACAAAAAACGCAATTAATAGAACATGAATATATAAGCCATGTTCGTGAAACAGTATCTTTATTTGCTATCTTACGATAGTAATAGTTATTACTAAAACTACGACCACAATCGTCTCGAGGACATAATTTTTGTTCTATCGGTATCATCGAACCTTTCTCAATAATAATTTTCCGAAGTTTGTCATTTATAACTTTCGGCCAAGTAGCTGGATCATTTGATTTAAATGTAATCAATACTTCACTTTCCCTCAATGGTTTACTTACTGTTTCTGAAGTTGTTTGAGGTGATAAAGGTAAATTAGATTCACATTCTGTGGTAGACGTGGTAGCGATGTATTTATGTCCTTCGTGTTGATGTGGTGAAGTTAAGGAAGGTGAATCACTAACTTTTTCGACTGTGAGTGAATGTAATTCTTTCGGTTCATTACTGTTTGCAGAAATTTCATCCGTTTTTTGAAGAATTTGCTTATTTGACCTGTTAACTTATTTTGTTCCGTATCCCTTATCGCTTTTCTTTTGCGATACTCTGCTCCAGATAATTTTTTTTCTCCATTTTTTAGTAATACTGAAAAGAATTTAAAATTGAATATAAAGAATCTTTCGTGGCCACTTTAACGTACCATAAAAGATTTAAGTGTGGTAGTAGTACTATTAGTGCTACTTACTTTCATCATTCCTCAATAAATATTTAAGATACTTTATTGAAAAACATAATAAACTCTAAGTAAATATAAGAAAATCACTTACTTACTGTTAGTATTTATACCAATGCAATGCACATATGTATTAACACTTAGCATTTACGGTTTAAACGCCTTCTAGATGAATTATGCTTAGGCACTGAACTGTTTTGTTTTTTAGTCAATTATATTTTATCTGAATCTAAGTAGTCAAGTCGAGAGGTTCTTCTTTTATTCTTGTAAATTAAATTCTAAATAAATGTTCTTTTTTGTTCTTAACTTTAAATTCTCTAACACTTAACATTCACAAAAATGTTGTTATTCAAGAAATTACACTTTTTAAACTTTTTCATTAAATATTTCACACAACAAATTTATAGTTTTTTAATTGCCGAATTTTCCCATTTAAAAATATTTTTCTTCAATAAGAAACGAAAATATTAACATGTCCAAATATGACTAGCAGACTAGAACACATAAACAACTAAAAACAAGAATTTGGAAATGCCTTTTTATCTACCAAAAGCTTTTTTTAGAAAACTGAATTCGAAAATCGCCTACTTTTCACCTCTCATTTAAAAGAAAAAGTAAAATTTGAAAAAATTTTAATAGAAAAATTTAAAATTATCTGATTTTCATTTTAATTTTCGAATTCGAAAATTGCCTACTGTTCACCTCATTTAAAAGAAAAATTGAAAATTGAAAAAATTTTAATAAAGAAATTTAAAATTATCTGATTTTCAATTTTGGATTTTACCGCCCTTTAATTTTGGATTTTAGCGCCCTTTGTTCGTGTGGCGCCCCGATGCTTTGCATCTTCTGCTTCATCGGTTGAGCCGGCCCTGCTACTAACGGAAGGGTCTATCAGAATTCCAGACGAATGTCTTTAGTTGAAGAAGACCGGACTTGAGCGGGGCTGATAAACGTTCTTCTTCTAAGCCAGATCAGAGCAGGACATTTAGAGAGCATATGTGTGGAAGTCTTGTCGCCTTCTATGCAGAGTCGGCATTCTGTCTCTTGAGACAGTCCTAGGTTGGGGAGGTGATACCGCAGCCCTACATAGCCAATCAGTTAACCCACCAACTAGTCTGGTCCGCTCTGTTTAAAGTGATAGTGCCCCTTGAAATGGTGCTGGCAAATTTAAAACCTCTGCTTGCCTTGCTCCACTTCATTGCAATATACAATCTGCATATTGCCAATAATATTTTTTAATATACATATATTTACGATAACTTTAACTTTTATTTTAAATCATTATTTTATTTGAACATGATTGTTTTTATTATTTTATTTTAAAATTTTATAACGTTTTAATTATATAACCGTTAAGCTACGGTTTCCAAGAGATTGCGCTGACGCAAAAACGCGACGAATTTACGCCGGCGCACTTGCGTTGTAATCAGACACAAGGAATATGTGTATATGGTTTCCAAAAAATCTCGCGGCGGACTTGCGCGCGCATTTGTAGACGCAATTCCGCTGGAATCAAAAAGTTTTGATTCCAACGTAATTGCGTCCGCACAATTCCTTCGGCGCAAAGTAGTCGTTTTTGTTTTCTTCAGTGATAAACAGGGCAAATCGAGTATATTTTACTAAGAAGGACGATGAATTTATAGATTTAATTAAGTTGAATCCTCCTCTTTATAATTTTAAATTAAAGTGTTATAAAAACTGGTCAATAAAAGAGAATATTTGGCAGGATATTGCGAAAAAATGAATAAAAAAGGTAAATCTAATTTTTTTGAATATTAGTCCGCTCAAATTAGTCAAAAAAACTGTTTTTTGGAAATTTTTCCCACAGCTATGAGGCCGGTACCAAGTGAAGGATATGGGTTGTCTTAACATAATTTTCACAACCCGCAGTTCGAAAAAATGGTAATTTTTGAGAAACAGATGAACTTTAGAGTTTTTTCGTCTTTTTCTCTATTTTGAGGAGAACCTACGCGTTTTGGTGAAAATCAAGGAAGCAAAGTTGTAGAGTATAAAATTACCTACAAATTTTGCTTTCACTATTTATTCGAATTCCGCATAGTCTCTCCGCTAGCGGCCGTTTTGCGCCTTTTTTAGATTTTGAGCCAAAATTATCCATTTGTATGAAAAATTAAATG
Organism: Thereva nobilitata; assembly: GCA_963855945.1. NCBI lineage: Eukaryota > Metazoa > Arthropoda > Insecta > Diptera > Therevidae > Thereva > Thereva nobilitata. Next base: position 94,461,017 of record OY979695.1, read on the forward strand.
AGATCAAAATAGTAGTTGCAGTAGACGCTTTCATTTATCAATAGAATCTGAAAAAGACACAAAGTGGTCTTTAGCGGCGAAACTATGCAGAATTCGAAAAAATAGTAAAAGTAAAATTTGTAGGTAATTTTGTGCTTTACAACTTTGCTTTCTCAGATTTCTTTTCGGTAAACATGATTGTGTTTTATGTAATATTTTTTCACCGGGAAATGGAATTTTAAAATTCCTCAACAAATTGTGAAGGATGCAGGCTGCTGCAATTAATTAGCCCAGTCACTTTATACAGAAAAAGGCCAAACATCTAAAAAATCCAACTGGAGATTTTCAATCCCGCTGGAAAATCTCCAGTTGGATTTTTTTGATAATTTATCAGATATGTATTTGACAAAAACTGATTTGCGTGACCTTTGACCCTCCGTAACTTGAGTGGCCGGTCAGTTGGCTTTATGGACTTTTGGGAAATTATTTGTAACCCTAAAATAAAGAGAATCCCGCTGAAAAAGCTATAGTTGGATTTTTTTAGAGGTTCAGTAATAAAGTGACTGGGCTATAATTTGTCAACTACTTCGGGTTTTCGAGAAATTGACGTATGATATAAATGGAAATATTGAGCCATTATCCCAAATGCATTTTCTGTAGTTCTTGCCCGCGAATGTCGACAATTATACGTAGCTTTTGTATATCGTACGACTACTGACTTTGAGGATATATTTTCATCATAATCGGGGGCAAATGCGTCATCTCCAATTAAAACATAACGCAATATAATCCGCGTGCCTGGGATAGTGTCTGGATCAGAAAATGGAAATTCATCATTCATTATAGGTTTTGCCATATTAGATTTTGCATAATTGCACATCTACAGCATTTCTTATCAAGCCCAACAACAAAATATCTTCTTCATCTGCATCCTCCTCTTGTAATAAAAAGAAATTTCTTTTCCAACTCATTCGTATTACTCCCCTAGACAATTGACTGTTCCTAACTGAAATATATTTGCTTGGAAACCACACGCGACGAACTTGCGTTACGTCAATGATAACGTAAGTACGCCGGCGTAATTCCGTCGCGAATTTACGTTGGCGCAATTCCTTGGAAACCGTAGCTTTACAACTCAAATAGCAGAAGTTCCTATTTGGTTGAACTTCTAACTAATACTCTTAGGGCCGTTTTCACCATCTCCGGTTAAACTGTCAGTATACTTCCAGTTTCTAAACTTGTAGTTAATTTAACTGTGACCGTAAAGCGTCAGTAAAAAAATGTCGTTTTCGCCAACTATGATTAACAAACTTGAAGTTGAAGTTAAAATGTACTAGTTTTTTGATAGTTACAGTACATCAAATGTCAGAAGTGTCAATATTTATTAAAAGAAAACTTCGTACACTTATATATTCTTGATCTTCATCAATTGAATCGTCGAATTTGCACATAGTTTCTATTAATCTTTTGAGCATGACTAAAAATTAAATTCATATTTTCCATATTAAAACCAAAGTGCAAAAATGTCAATCCCAGTGTCAAACTTTCAGTTAAATTAATTAACCAGAAGAAATTCTTTCGGTTAAATTGACTACCAGTTAAATGAAAATTAACTGACAGATTGACTCTAACCAGAGATTGTGTAACGCATTTTTGACTAACTTCAGGTTAAAGTTTCAGTTAACGTTTAACCGCAGACCTAAGACACCTAAGGGCCGTTTTCACCATCTTCGGTTAAACGTTAACTGAAACTTTAACCTGCAGTTAGCTAAAAATGCCGTTTCACAATCTCTGGTTAGAGTCAATCTGTGAGTTAATTTTCATTTCACTGGTAGTCAATTTAACCGAGAATTTCTTCTGGTTAACAAATTTAACTGAAAGTTTGACATTGGGATTGACATTTTTGCACTTTGGTTTTAATTTGGAAAACATGAATTTAATTTTTAGTCATGCTGTAAAGATCAATAGAAATTATGTGAAAATTCGACGATTCAAGGGACGATGATCAAGAATATATAATTGTTCGAAGTGTTTTTTTAATAAAAATTGACACTTCTGACATTTGATGTACTGTAACTATCAAAAACTAGTACATTTTAACTTTAACTTCAAGTTTGTTTACTCATAGTTGGCGAAAACGAATTTTTTTTACTGGCACTTTACGGTCACAGTTAAATTAACTACAAGTTTAGAAACTGGAAGTTTACTGCCAGTTTAATCGGAGATAGTGAAAACGGCCCTTATAATATTTCAAAATTATTTTTATTGAACAATAGTTGTGTCTATGTTTTTTTAAAAATTAGTTTCTGTGTACAGTGTATACATACGTGATATGACAATCTAAATTCTACAAGTGTATTTCCTAGTAGTAGTGAGAATCCAAACTATGACGTATTAAAAAACACTGTATTCAAAAATAACTAGTACAGAAACTGAGTTACTACTTGAATAAAACTTACTACACGAAAAACGTATATACATACATGATAAGTAGCGACTGCTACACCCCTTAAATCAAGGGGTCTTACAAGATCTTTAACCTCTCTCACTGATTCCCAATAGGCTAAGTGTAGTCCCATAATCCACTCGTCTATCAGGGACTTGGAGGTGGACCATGAGATGCCGCAGAAGGGTTCTCGGCCCTGGACAGACGTCTCAGACCCCTCCCTCGCGAGGCTGTCTGCAGCCTCGTTTCCTTCGATACCCCAGGGTCCGGGGATCCAGCAGAGCAAAACCTTATTTCTTCTGGTCAGGCTCTGGCGTACGTATAATTGTAAATTAATCTCTGGCGTAGAAGTATAATTTTTAAAAGAAATCAAAGAAACTATACGTATACCTTCCTCCTAATCCGACACAAGGCGCTACTCTTGAAAACAGCACGATAGAGGACCACAACAACAAAGGGCCACTTACCCATTGCAATCGAGACCTTGGAGTTATGGATATGCAATGGGGTCAATCCAATAATGGCCTCCATCGCAGCTGTGGGACAGGTAATGGAGAGGCAAGCATGGCATTTATCCACTCAATTGTGTGAGGCTCCAGGTTTCTGAGAGCCAGCGGTCTAGAAATAGAATCATCGCCTAGCCAGTGTTATCGAAAGCATCTTTGATGTCAAGGAATGCACATAAAGCAGTTTCCTTAGCGAGGAAGGCTTTTTCGATTTTGCTGACCAGGTGGTGTAAAGCAATCTCTGTTGATTTACCCTTCGAGTAAGCGAGCTGGGAGCTATGTAGAGGAAGGGAGAGCTCCAGTTTGCGCCTAATATTAAGGTCTAGCAGCCTTGCCATCGTTTTAAAAAGAAAAGAAGTTAAGCTGATAGGTCTGTACGATTTAGGCAGCCCCAGCGGCCTGTTGGCCTGGTTGGGCATAAAAACTACCACGGCTTTCCTCCAGATGGTTGGAATGTATTCCCAGCTGAAGGTAGCTCTAAAGAGGCAGACCAGGTTGGCGATGATCAGATCGAGGCACTTCTGAAGGAGTGCCCGAAAAATTCCCTCCCCTCCCGGGGATTTATAGGGTTAAAAAGAGGCTACTGCCACTTTGACCTTCCACGATCGAAGATGTTCCCAGAAAGACTCCGTGAATAACGGTCTGGGATGGTCCTACGACTACGCCCAACATCCAATGGATAAACGGTCTGGAGGATTGACCCTGGAAAGTGCTCGCTGAGCAGGTACCTCAAAGTTTCTTCATGGTTCTGTTAGGGCTAAATAACCGTTAAATAAAAATTTTTTTTAGACCTTTTGCACCCTCCCCAAGTCAGTGGTGTAGAAAGATTGGGGGTCAAGGGGATCAATCCCCCATGAGCCTACGAAAATTATAATAGAATTGAATAAAAGTCTTCGTATCTACGTATTTAAGTATACATGAAATTTCTTAAGCACCAGCCACCGCCTCTTTCGGCATTATGTAATGTGCAATTTTGTTTTTGCGCAATTATATAAAAATCATCTAGATATGTTTTTGCGACGGCTGTGCATTTAAGTATTGTATAATGTCCGCACTTCGAGCACTTCACATATTGTTCTAACTCGACACAATTTTATCGAGCACAATACACAGTGCACTCATTGTCTCTGGCGAATCAACAATTTGAAGGCGCTCTTTGGAGCGTTAATATTAAATTACTCTAGTTTATAATAATTATTGTCAAATTTATTCTAGTTTATAATTGCAAAGTGTGTTAAAATTGTTTTGTTTATTATCTCGGAATGAAGAAATTTTTACTGCCAATAAAACCATTCGGTAAGTCTTGAGACGGTGAAATCCATAGAAATGCAGAAACAACCGCGAAAAGACCCCGTTCTGAAGCATTAAGTTGTGAAAATCCGATCAATCAAAATATACTAAGGGCCGTTTTCACAATCTCCGGTTAAACGTTAATTGAAACTTTAACCAGCAGTTAGTTAAAAATGCCGTTTCACAATCTCTAGTTAGAGTCAATCTGTCAGTTAATTTTCATTTAACTGGTAGTCAATTTTACCGAAAGAATTTCTTCTGGTTAACTAATTTAACTGTAAGTTTGACATTGGGAATGACATTTTTGCACTTTGGTTTTATTATGGAAAACATAATTTAATTTTTAGTCATGCTCAAAAGATCAAAAGAACCTATGTACAAATTCGACGATTCAAGTGACGAAGATCAAGAATATATAATTGTTCGAAGTGTTCTTTTAATAAAAATTGACACTTCTGACATTTGATGTACTGTAACTATCAAAAAACTAGTACATTTTAACTTTAACTTGAAGTTTGGTAATCATAGCTGGCGAAATCGAAATTTTTTTACTGGCACTTTACGGTCACAGTTAAATTAACTACAAGTTTAGAAACTGGAAGTATACTGACAGTTTAACCGGAGATGGTGAAAACGGCCCTAAGTCACATCCCCTCCCATCGTAAAAAGCTACCTACGCCACTGCTCCAAGTCACCCCTAACTGAAGTTTCCATCTCACCCCCACACCCCCAGCAAAAGGTAAAAAATGTCTGCCACTAGTATTTAACGGTTATACAGGGTATATTGCAAAAAGTTTGAATAGACGAACAAAAAATCGTATCGGGGGGAGGGTGAAATCGTAACGGTTTAGCCGCTAGGGCGTTTTGAAGTTTTTTGTTTTTTAGAGTTTTACATATCACCCTGTATTTTTGTAACCCTATGACCTATTTTCATGAATAAGGTATCAGTGGACGCAGAATACTCCAACCCATCTAAAACCATCAAAATCACCAATTCTACCGTATCAATTTCCAGAGCAATGAGTCGTCAAAGTCAAAACTTTGGTTTTTTTTCACTAAAATTTCAACTAAAACCACCTTTTTCGCCAAAAAATACGTAGTTAACTGATATTTTTTTTTGCAAAATTGGAAAGCTTGAACAATTTCCTATGAATACAATTTTTATGCTACGGCCTTTACATTTGAAGTTATTGGCCAGTTTGATGTTGAACTTGCCCTGATTTGGTGCTTATTTGGTACTTTTTAGCAAAGCTTAGGTGAAAAAGTACTAAAAAAGAGCCAATTTTAGCATTAAAATTGGCTATAACTCCAAAATAAAAGGCGTAGGATAAAAATTGTCGGGACATTATTCATAGGAAATTGTCCAAGCTTTCCAATTTTGTAAAAAAAATCAGTTAAATACGTATTTTTTGGCGAAAAAGGTGGTTTTAGTTGAAATTTTAGTGAAAAAAACCAAAGTTTTGACTTTGACTCATTGCTCTGGAAGTTGTTAGGCTAGAACCTTCATTTTGACAGTTTTAGATAGGTGGGAGTAGGGTTTTTCAAAAACAGTGGTTTTCAAAAAACAGCTGTTACTGTTTTTAATTTTCAAAAAATCAGCTGTTAACAGCTGTTTTTACTGTTTTTCAAATTTTCTTTAATTTAACATATAAAATAAACTAGTTGGTATGTGGTTTTGACCCTTTCGGTCCACAAGATCAGCTTCCCAGTATGAAATAATAGCTGCGTTCCATTTCCGCTTTTGAGTACTCATGAAAAGGAACGCAAAATTTGTGCTTATGAGTAAAACCTTTTGCTCATATCTTAGAGCAGGAGTAGCTGCAAGTGCTCACGAGCAAAAATAAGCAGAAAAGGAACGCAGCTAATATTACAAGGATTAAAAATGTATAATAAATTATTATATAAAAACACTATTAACTTCCCAGTAGGAAGTTATTGTAATCGGTTCGAAAATCGGATTCGAAATTTTCAATGTATTTACACGTTTCAAGGTCCCAATAGCATTTTAAATTTAACAATATACTTGTTAAATAAGTTTTGGAATAACAATATATTCTTCATTTTTCATCCAAGTGTCAGTGTTAAAAGTAAGTGTTAACAGCTGTTTTTACTGTTTTTCAAATTTTCTTTAATTTAACATATAAAATAAACTAGTTGGTATGTGGTTTTGACCCTTTCGGTCCACAAGATCAGCTTCCCAGTATTATGAATTTCGAATATTATTAATGGATATTTTAATAATAAATAAACAATAATCTATATATAATATATAATATTTAACATTTGTCACATTTGTTTATCAATACTTTCGCTAGGTTGTCAAATGATATGTGCGTATTTACAAGATTTGGATGACGAATTAGTGTATTACTTTTAACACTGACACTTGGATGAAAAATGAAGAATATATTGTTATTCCAAAACTTATTTAACAAGTATATTGTTAAATTTAAGGGACCTGAAGCTGCAGCTATTGGAGTTACGATCTACCAAAATAAGGACCATTCTGCTAATTCTTTAACAACTCATGCGGACGTTAATTACAAAGTACGCTAACACTTAGTCACCATAAATCACCTATTCGTGAAGTGTGTGTAGGCAGATGTCAGATGGCAGAAAATGGACAAATGATTGAAAATTTCGTGGGAAGCTATTGCTCGGCTGAATCCATAAAAGTTAACCTCATTTGGAACGGGTTTCATTCCAACGAGTATATTAGACAGTAGCAAAACTAATTAATTTAAGTTACTTGGCACACTTGCCGAAGTCTCTTCATTTAAACACAAAAACGCCGATTTTCACGGTAAAACGATAAATTTTCAGATCATATCTCCGTTAATACACTTCGATCGGGACCTCAACGAAGTCGGTATCATATTTGGTTCGCGCGATATTGGGCAGGTACAAAAATTACGAGCTTCGTTCAAACAAAAAAACGACTCGACCGATTTTTATGAAAATCTTTTCAGATCATATTTCCTTTAACACGCTTTGAACGCCACCTCAACGAAGTCAGTATCTTTTTTGGTTCGTGCGAAATCGTGCTGGTACAAAATCACTTACGTCGTTTAAACAAAATAACGGCTCGACCGATTTTTATGCAAATCTTTTCAGATCATATGTCCTTTAACACGCTTTGAACGGCTGCTCAACAAAGTCGAGATCTTTTTTGGTTCTCGCGAAATCGTGCTGGTACAAAAATCACTTAAGTCGTTCAAACAAAAAAACGGCTCGACCGATTTTTATGAAAATCTTTTCAATTTATATGTCGTTTAATACGCTTCGAACGGCACCTTAACGAAGTCGATATGTTTTTAGGTTCGCGCGAAATCGTGCTGGTACAAAAATCACTTAAGTCGTTCAAACAAAAAAACGGCTTGACCGATTTTTATGAAAATCTTTTCAGATCATATTTCCTTGAACACGCTTCGAACGGCACCTCAACGAAGTCGATATCTTTTTTGGTTCGCGTGAAATCGTGCAGGAAAAATGACCACATACGTACGCACGCACACACACATACACACATATTTCTTCTCAAATTTTTGCCTAAAATGCTATTGGGACCTTGAAACGTGTAAATACATTGAAAATTTCGAATCCGATTTTCGGACCGATTACAATAACTTCCTACTGGGAAGTTAATAGTGTTTTTATATAATAATTTATTATACATTTTTAATCCTTGTAATATTATTTCAAAAACACAAGCGCTTGGCGTGATCGCATTTTGGTGCAAAAACCGAAAATGCAAGTGCAACATTGGTCGATGTAGGTTTGATACAAAGAATTGCATTATATAATTTTTGCCGATTTTCGGTGCACTAACCAGTATTATTGAGTCTTGTACATTTCGATTTAAGCCACTTGAAATCTGATCCTCCGAATTGTACTGACGATTCATCTTTTTGAAGCAGCCTGTCCAATCTTGCAGTGTGATTTTGATGGAGTGACTGCGGGATCCTTGAGGCTTCGCAATACTTTCATTACATCCTCGTCCATTCGCTCCTATACACGAATTTTTAAATTTTGCATGAGCTTATTAGATACTAATGTCGCTCCTAGCGTCAGAAAACTTCTTGCACATGAATTGTAAATTTTTTTCATCGCTCACCAACGTTGCATTTTATTTATTTATTTATTTATTTATTTGTATGAAAGTACACAAGACGTTAGTCTTATAATAGTACATAAGAAAACGATATATAAATTGAGCTTACACTAAAAATTACATTAATAATGAGGGAAAAGGGAACAAAAACAGAATCTAAAAAATTATGGTAGTTATTAAACAAAACAAGTAATAAAATTAAATTAAAATTAAGTGAAACTAAGTGATGTTCGAATTCTAATTTGCTATTCTGTTCGCTAAATACTTAATGAGACTCCTTTTGAAAACGCTGCTCGATTCCGTCATTTGTATATTAGTAGGAAGAGAATTCCAAAGTTGAGCGACGAAAACAAAGTAAGAACGTTGTCCTGATAAAAGTCGAAAACGCGGAATTAATACATTGAGGTTTCTAGGTGATTGGGACAACTGTATAAATTCAGAGAGGTAAGAAGGTTTGCGCCGGTGCAGAATATCATGGAAGAATTTTAATAGCCTATAGTGCAAGTAGATATGAAAAGGGTACCCTAGAACATTAGATGAATAAAGTGAAATGTGATCATGCCTGCGAAGATTATATATAAAGCGAACGCAATCGTTGAAAGCCACTGTAATTTTCCGACCACATAAAGAATGCAGAGAAGGAAATACAACGTGGCCGTGCATTAGATGAGGTAAGACTAGCGATTTTACTAATCTCATCCGGAGGGCACAGCTTAATAAGTTACCGTGTACACGCAGCTTCCTTAAAACTCCATAAACTTTGCTGAGTATTCCTTGTATGTGGTCGCAACAGGTCATTCTGTCATTTAGAATAACCGCAAGGTTCTTAACTTTGTTCACACGTTCGATGTGAGTGTGGCCCAGTGATACTTGTGGAAGGTCGAGGTCAGAGATAGAGGAGTTGGATAAAACTATAAACTGGGACTTAGCAGGATTGAGAGTCAGGAGATTAGATGAAGACCAGTCGAGGATGTTATGCAGGTATGCGCAGGGCCACCCTAACCACAGGGCTAAATGGGCTACAGCCCAGGGGCGCAAGCCTTTTCAGGGCGGCAATTTTTATTTGTTTTTATATTTTTTTATTATTTTTAGTTATGAGTTATTTTTATTTAAAATTTTTTATAACAAAAATAACCAAATAACCTGTTCTAATGACTGGTTATTGGTTATGAAATTTTAAAGATGCTTTGAAAAAATTTACGAAGAGTACTTTCAAAAGCCTGCAACAAAAGTTGAAGCTGTGGAGCTGTTAAATTAGTTCAACTCACTGGAAATTGCTATTATGGTAGCATTTTGGAGCGAAATATTAGAAATCATAGAGAAAACTAAAATTTTTAATAAGAAAATGTACTCTTTCAAATTACGCGACCATACAATTTTATTCATTAAATGTGCTGTGGTAAAGGGCTTGTGCAAAATTACTAATGGCTTCAGACTGAAAACAAATCGCATGAGCTTTTAATTCTAATCTTTCCCAATACTTTTTTGGAACTTCAGGATATTTCTTTCAACCGTGCTTATATTGTAGTTGGTTTTGATGAGTCGCTTAACAAGGTAGCCCAAAAAGGACAAATGGACGTTTTAGTACGTTTCTGGAATTCTAACAATTAAGTCTGTACTAGATATCATTTGTGGACAGCTAACTTAATGAGATCTTTCTTTGAAGCATAAAAAGGTCATGCCCTTTCGAATCTACTACAAATTTCAAAGGGCGGGCAAATTATCAACAAGAAATTTTTTGAAGAAATAAAATCATTATCGTTAAGAAACATTCCTATCGTTTAGATGAAATTCTACCTCACACCAATCCATAAGGCATCTGATAAGCATTTAGTTGATAACTATAGAGCTGGTGCCATCCTATCATAAATCCCCAAACTATTTCAAAACTCGTCTACGATAAGATATCCACTCTAATCGCCCATGCCTAAATTAACTACCACACCGCTTAAGAAAATTGCGTTCGACCTCCTCAAACCCCATGGCCTGCTCTGTGGTATGGATGTGGTATTCAATATAAAGTCATTGCAAATCTCAAGGTATAAAATTGTGATGAGTACAAACGACCAAAATGCGTTAAATTTGATGTCAATAATGAATTCCGTTTTATCAAAAAAATGAAATTTTTCGAAAAAAATTTCAATTGATTTTTTTCACTTTTTTCAAGTTTAAAAATTTTTTTTCTTCACCATTCTAACGTTCTTAGAAAAACATACATTTTAAAACAAGAAAGAACCTCATACAAATGCGATTCACAAAATTTATTGGCCAATCAATTTTCAAATTTGAAGTCAATTTTTTTTTATATTAGACTAGTTGGGACCCGGCGCGCCTATGCTGCTCCCATAAGCCAATAGTAGTAATCAGGTGATATGATTCAATTGAAATTGACATATGAAACAAATTTTTTATAGTTGGAAAATATTATTACATCCTGAAAGAAAAAAAAATAAAAGGATTATATCTACTAATTTCAGATTTAGAAATGGACTTTTGACGGTGATGGACATTATATGCTTGCAGTCACGTACTGAGGGGGTGTGACTTCAGACGAATATTGTCCATTACCAGACATGTAATAAAATGCAGAAAAATTACATGTCTTGCAATTGCTTGGCCCCTGGGTTCTCATCTGCAATGTCACTGACTCAGGTTTTATTTGTTTTCCCGTATTGCAGAATCCTAAACTTATACCTAAAAATTCAGAGGTGATGGGTTTCTTTCCTTCTTATCCGTTATACATAAATCATCCCACATTTCCGTTTCTCCTTACCATCTTTCCAAAAAAAACTTTGTTGATCAATTCTGAACCGATTGCTTAGAGAGCTTCAGGACGCACTATATTCAATGGTTTTCCATTTGTAGCTAAAATGTCAAGATTTTCCGATTTTCCAACTCTTAAACAACCTACATACAGCTAACCGGGAAATGTGACACTTATTTGGCAAAATTCTTCCGCCATATAGGCCCCACAATTTTGAATTTATAAGTTTTGATCATAAATTCGTTATTTACTACCTTAAAAACTCCCATATACCGATTTTAATTGGAATCGGAATACAATTCGCAAACTCGTCGGCCATATTGGTGCGGCCATTTTAAATTTAAATTTTGATCATAAAGTCGTTATTTGCTATCTTAAAAAACCCCAGATACCGATTTTAATTGGAATCGGAACACAATTTGCAAATTCGTCAGCCATTTAAACTTAAAAACTCATAGATACCCACTTTCATTGGAATCGGTACAAAAGTAACAAAACTCGTCCGCCATATTGACGCGGCCATTTTGAATTTATAAGTTCTGATCATAAATTCCTTATTTGTTACTAGTAGAGGGAAATTGTCATATGATAGTGCTGTAATTGCGAAGTTGGATTTTTTTATATCTTTACATATGTTAAGGTAAAGCGAAAAAAAAATTTCTGCAAAATTGGGCCTGTGCTGCACGAGAAAATTGCATAAATGTGCATTTTTGATGCTTTTTGAGTGCATTGCTACACTATTTTTTAAATTTCTCCAGTTCGGTTGGTCGTAGAAAAATAAAACAAATTGCAAAATACTCGTGAATGAATAGACTATCGAACTGATTCGGTATAAATACTTTAAAAATTAATCCTAACCTCAAAAAACCAAAATGTATGAAATTTTGTTTTTTTTTACTAAAAATGCAATAAATAACGGGAAATAGTCGGATTTACATAAAAATTGGAGAAAAGATGTACTTTGATGCTATAAATACGTGGTTGAAATTTCAAAAAAAAAAAATTTGATTTTTACGGCTACAATTGACATTTTTCAAAAAAAATTAAAATGGCCGCCATTTTATGCCAAAACCCATGTAGGGCAATTTTTTTTTTAAATTGTAGGTTTTTTATGTACTTTCTTGGGAGCATACGCAATACTTCGTTACTTTGTTTGAAATGGACTTTGAATAAAATAAAAAATTTCAATTTCCATTTTTTTGCCTTTTTTTTCATACAACGTATCTCATTGGATAACTTTTTAATAACAAGTTTGTAATAAAATTTGAAGAATTATTTAATAGTTCTAAACAAATATTCAAGTAGTATATTCGTTAAAAGGTAACGGCGCTTGACAATATTAAATTAACATTAAAAACATAACTTAAGTATAGTTATATTTAACTCAAAACAAATAAAATGAAAAATTACAAATAATTAATCCATGTTTCTTGTTAAAATTATTGTTCAAAATTTTCAAGCAATTTTTTTCTCTTTCTAAGATGGGAGTCATTCAAATCGCTGGTTTCACTAGCTTGATCAGAATCATAAATGTCCTCATCAATTTCGCAAACTGGCTCGTATATACTTGAATCCAAAATTTGTGTATCGGATTCATCATCTGCAAAAGTAGCATCGTCTTCATCATCTTCTTCCATTACTTCGTTGGGCGCATTTGTACAATTCGCGCCTTTACAAAAACGACATATGGCAATATATTTTGTTGGGTTAAATCCATAAACAGCCCTAGCACATACTTCCCCTGCACTTCGTTGAAGTTTCGACCTAGTAAAATTGAACCTTCGGAGATTGTCATGTTTGAATTCCATTATTTTGCCTAAAGTTTTATGCGGCGATACATAAATAACTACCATCAAATTCATTTGTCCATTTTCTGCCTACACATTTGATTTATCGTGTCAAACGCCGTTACCTTTTAACGAATATACTACTTGAGTAGTTGTTTAGAACTATCAAATTTGTTATGAAAAAGTTGGCCAATGAGATGCGTTGTATGAAAAAAAGGCAAAAAAATGGAAATTAATTTTTTTTATTTTATTCAAAGTCCTAAAATGGCCATTTCAAATAAAGTAACGAAGTATTGCGTATGCTCTCAAGAAAGTACATAAAACACCTACAATTTAAAAAAAATTTTTTGCCCTACATGGGTTTGGCATAAAATGGCGGCCATTTTAATTTTTTTTGAAAAATGTCAATTGTAACCGTCAAAATCAAAATTTTTTTTTTGAAATTTCAACCACGTATTTATAGCATCAAAGTACATCTTTTCTCCAATTTTTATGTAAATCCGACTATTTTCCCGCTATTTATTGCATTTTTAGTAAAAAAAAACAAAATTTCATACATTTTGGTTTTTTGAGGTTAGGATTAATTTTTAAAGTATTTATATCGAATCAGTTCGATAGTCTATTCATTCAGGAGTATTTTGCAATTTGTTCTATTTTTCTACGACCAACCGAACTGGAGAAATTTAAAAAATAGTGTAGCAATGCACTCAAAAAGCATCAAAAATGCACATTTATGCAATTTTCTCGTGCAGCACAGGCCCAATTTTGCAGAAATTTTTTTTTCGCTTTACCTTAACATATGTAAAGATATCAAAAAAATCCAACTTTGCAACTACAGCATAACTTCGCTTTTTTTATGTTTAATTTCCCTCTACTATACCTTAAAAAACCTCAGATACCGATTTTCATGGGAATCGGAACGCAATTTGCAAATTCGTCGGCCATTTTGAATTTATAAGTTTTGACCAAATATACGTTATTTGCGACCTTAAAAACCCCTAGATACACACTTTCATTGGAATCGGAATAAAATTGGCAAATTCAACCATATTTCTGCGGCAATTTTGAATTTTGGTCATATTTCGGCGGCCATTTAGAATTTCGAAAATCGGGCGTCGAGGTGCATCATAGGAGACCTCCACGGACCTTCATGCAAAAATTCAAATCTCTGCGATGATTTTCAACGAAGCTCTCCATGACAGCGCCATCTATGAGTGACTTTAGAAAGTAATAAAATAGCCTATTTTCTAAGTTTGATTGTAAATAGCACATGGTTAAAATTTCATTAAGATCGGTTGCACGGTGTAGGAGCCTATAGCGAACATACATACATACACACATTCATTTTTATATATATAGATATTTTGACTTGAAATTTTAACCAGTTAGTTATTGTTCACATTATAAATAGCCCAGTTGTCAGAGACTTTGACCTCGCACAAAATGTGAACTCACTGAAAATTGGAACTTAGGTACTTTTTTGGGTGTAGAAAACGATAAAAAAAATCTTTGCTGCGGTCAAGTGTATGCTAAGTTCACAATTTCGAAAACAAATTCGAAAATTTAGTTTTCGCTTCATATATCGAAAAATAAAAAAAATTTCGACAAACTAATAGCGCCACGTGAAAGAGCGGAAAATTTCACTAAAGTTTAAAAATTGTTTTATTATTATAAAAAATTACTAAAAATAACAAGAAAATTCGAAAAATCTAAGCGCGCCAAAAAGCTGAATTAAAATATTCTAGCGAGGTGTTCGGGGAAAAACTAAAGTATCCTTGTCTAAAATGTACGCAAAAATAAAAATAAAAAAAGCATTTCAAAGAGGACACTCTAAGCTTACTAAGAAAGCCACTAGTTTTTAATTTTTTGTTTTTTTTTCTCATAGAAAACTTGACTGGAAGTTATAAATTGTAAAATTCTCACTGATGTTTATAAAATTGAAGGTATATATTAATAGACGCGTACGAGAAAATATCCTTGAACATTTATCATCATTAGACATTTACTTTTGATGTAAAAAAATTAAAATGATAAAGATTTTCTCTGTTTAATAAAATTTATGTTTTAAAATATTCATTTTTTCTTACAGTATTCATTCGATGCCATTTTTATTTTAAAAAACAACCGGCACCAGAGGATAGAAGTGAAAGACTGACGGCGGCCCGGGCGCGTCTTTCTTCTTCATTATATTCTTCTGAAAAAATGAATATTTTACAACATAAATTTTATTAAGCAGAGACAATGTTTATCTTTTTAATTAGTTTTACATCAAAAGTAATTGTCTAGTGATGATAAATGTACAAGGATTTTTCTTTTGTACGTCTCTATTAATATACATATATCTTCAATTTTATAAACATGAGTGTGCATTTTACAAATTATAACTTCCGTTCAAGTTTTCTATGAGAAAAAAAACAAAAAATGTAAAACTAATGGCTTTCTTTGAAAGCCTAGAGTGTCCTCTTTCAAAAGCCTTTTTTATTTTTATTTTTGCGTCCATTTTAGGCAAGGATACTTTAGTTTTTCCCCGAACACCTCGCTAGAAAATTTGAATTCAGCTTTTTGGCGCGCTTAGATTTTTTGTATTTGCTTCTTATTTTTAAAATTTTTTTATGATAATAAAACAATTTTTTTTTAAAATAAGTTATAATATAGAATTTAGTAAAATGTTCCGCTCTTTCACGTGGCGCTATTAGTTTTTCGAATTTTTTTTTAGTTTTCGATATATAAAGCAAAAACCAAATTTTCGAGTTTGTTTTCGAAATTGTGAACTTAGCATACACTTTACCGCAGCAAAGATTTTTTTATCGTTTTCTACACCCAAAAAAAGTACCTAAGTTCCAATTTTCAGCGAGATCACATTTTGTGCGAGCTTTCGGTCTAAATTTGGCTCTGATGACTGGGCTAAAAGCATAGTTTCTAAAAATTTTAAAATATTTCACTTAAAACATCCGAAGTTAGCAGTTTTTTCAGCTTTTTTTTGAGGTTATATGTGCAGATAAAAATTTTATATAGCCAATATTATAACGAACAGCGTCATTTTTTTCCCATTTTTTGGACCTACACATACCGAGATATACTCATCTACATTTAGAAAGAAAGAAAGGTCGACTTTTCACAAAATGGCCGATAACTTGCGTAGCGGCGGTTAAACATGTTAAAAAGAACATTTGAGACTGAAAACAATTCATTTTTCACTAAAATCCCCCAGACATCCCGTGTATTTTCTTAGAGGGGCGCATAATTTTTAATAGCCAATGTGCGCCGAGTTGTCTTAGGGCGGCCCTGGGTCTGCGGCCAATTTACTTATCCCAACCTCAAGCTTGTCTTTAGGCATTGCAAGATAGAGCTGAACGTCGTCAGCATATATATGAACATTACAGTTCGTGACAACCGCGGGAAGATCATTAATGAATAAACTAAAAATAAGCGGGCCAAGTATCGACCCTTGGGGAACACCATCTGACAACATAGCAGGAGAAGAAATAGAGTTAGGGAGTTTAACCTGCTGCGAGCGATTGGTTAGGAAACTGTGCAAAAGCTTGAGGGCAGATGACGAAAAGCCGAAGCGAGCAAGTTTCGCTAGAAGTAGTGGTTAACTTTATCAAAAGCTTTTGAAAAATCTAATAGAGCCAGTAGACAAACTTCATGATCATTTAGAGAGTGCCTTATATCAGTGGTAATTTTGAGAAGTGCCGTATCACAACTATGAGATTTACGAAAGCCTGATTGGCAAGCATTAATCACCTGATTTCGTTCACAAAACTCGATGATTTGCATTGCAATTAGCTTTTCAAGAACATTAGCGAGAAATGGGAGGATGCTGATTGGACGAAAGTCCGCAGGACATGTAGGAGTTGCACATTTTGCAATCGGCAAGACAAGCGCATGTTTCCAAGAATTGGGAAGCTCGAATGCAGTAAGGCAGGTGTTAAATAGATGAACTAAAGCAGGCAGGATACAAGGCATTAACACTTTCAAGAATCTAGGCGACATATAATCACTACCAGTGGCATTAGATTGAATTGAATATACTGCACTAATTATTTCGGAAGAATCCACACAGCGAAAACTGAAATCATCTCTTGGAGCGGGAGGGAGTGTTACTAGTTGATATGAGTAATGGTTGGCAGTGAAGTAAGTGTTCAAGCTTTCTCCGTCAAAGTCATGAGCTGTTATCTCATTTTTGCAGTGGACACTTAACGTTCGTAAGTTTTTCCACAAAGTATTAGATGGTAGTGATGGGTCAAGCTTGCGCGAGTAAAAATTACGTTTGCCCACCTTGATTTTGGTTGTAACTAAATTACGAATACGTTTGTACGAGTTTCTAGCACTTGCACTTTTAGTTGAAAAATATCTTTGGTAAAGAAATTCCCTCTCAGCGATTAAGGAATTAAACTCCGAGCTAAACCATGGTTTGGACTTATCAGTAATAGTTTTGGAGCAGATAGGGGCAAACTCATCGTGCAGTTGTAAGATCAGCTCCTCAAGGCGTGCAGTTTTTTCGTTCACGCAAGAGAGGGTAAAAATATTCGCCCAGGGTAGAGATATACATCTATCTTTAAGGTTGTTATGATCAATATTAGCATAATCACGGAAAAATATGGTTTTAGGGGGCTTCGAGTCAACTGGGATGTTACAACAACAAAGCAATAAATCGTGGTCCGAAAAACTAGGGGCTGATATTTGGTTCTGATAGTTGATCAGGTTCGGGTCGTTTACAAGGGGCTGTCCTTAAATTACGTAACGCTCTGAGGGGGGGGGGGGGGTGAGGGTTCATCGCAACGTTATGAAGCGTTACAAGGGGCTCGGGGTGTCAATTTTGGCGTTACGTAACTCTATTTGATTCAAATTTTAGTCGAATTTCATAATTCATATTCATTATTTTTTTACTTTTTTCCCATATTTTATTGGTAATTAAAAAAATAAAACTATTAACTATTTACTCGAAAAAATATTAGAATAAAAATAAAAATTAAATTAAATATTATGGTTAAATTTCTTATGTTAATTTACAAACAAGATTCGAATTTCGCGGATATTTTAGATAGTGTTTTTCTTGGTGACAAATACAACAACAAACGTGCCTAGATTTGTTTACATTCAGTTCATTCGCATAAGTTTACTGTATTTGCTTGTGATGATGTATTTTACTTATGTTCTGTAAATCAATATACATTAAAAGTTTTTCCGAAGTTTGAAAAATATTTACTTTTATCCTTTTCCCATTTGTGGAGGGGGGGGGGGGGCTAGTCATAATGTTACGTAATTTTCAAGGGGGGTATAAGCTTCCGTTACGGGCCCGTTACAGGGGGAGCGGTGGGTATTGAAATTAGGACAATTTTGCGTTACGTAATTTAAGGACAGCCCCCAATAAAAACATCGAGAAGTGAAGGATGTAACGTATTATAATAAGTAGGGAGCTCATTGATTACATTTAGCCCTAATTTATGCATAGCATAGAGGAATAAATGTTGTTGATTGCTCGACCTTATTAAGTTGACATTGAAGTCGCCACCGACCAAGATATTGGCATATACACGTGATAAATTAGGCAAGACTACCTCAAATTCAAGGAAATTTTCAATACTAAAATTACCAGGAGGGCAGTAAACACAGACGAGGAGAGTTTTAACGAAGTTACACACCACTTCAATACATAGGAATTCCATCCCAGGAGAAGAAGAGAAACCTACAATCTTAGATTTAATATTGTCACTCAGATAGATGGCCACTCCCCCACCAGTGCGATCCCGCCGATCATTGCGAAATAACCTATAGCCGCTAAGAGAAACCAGCGAAGAAGGTATAGATTCTTTTAACCATGTTTCACTAACGAAAATTGCACGAACACCGGTATTGAGGAACATTTCACCAAATTCATCTACTTTATTTCTTACGCTACGGGCGTTGACTGAGACAACTCTAAATCCTTTACACCTGGAACTGAAAATCTGGAACGGGAACGGGAATCGACGAGCGCAGACGAAAAGGCACTGCAGTTACAAAATTTCCTAAACCAAGACGCATATTAAGCCCGGTACCCACTTGTTGCAAACCGGCGTATCGTATCCCCGATCTTTCAATTTTTTTCTAAAAAATTTGCAATGCTCCGTATCAAAATGTGCGAAAAGATACAGCACGAACCCGATCTCTCATTTAGCGGTTTTTCTCCGTCGCATCAAAGGAATGATACGATACGCTTTAGGATGCAGTGTGGACGGGCATGCGCGCATCCCGTTGCCTCGTTGCCGTTGGATCTTCCTCCACTATTTAGTGATCTTTGTTAATAACGTGCGCCCATGCAAATTTAAAGAATTATTTAAAAAAAAATGTTTTTTTTGATAATACGTAATTAATGAAAATATACGCGGCTGCTGCCACTTGCTGCTGTTTTCTCATCGTCACTTAAAATCAGACACTGACCAGATGACCGTATCACGCTCCCGTATCAATCATGATACAGGCTGGATGATTCGGAACGCAGTGATGATACTCGAAAAATTTGGGTTCCTGTTTTATTCGTATCAATCAAAAATTGAAACGATACGGGGATACTATACGCTGCTTTGCAACAAGTGGGTACCGGGCTTTAGAGTTCGAACACAATAAGAAATACAAACGAAACATCACAAACCCAAGAAAATAAAATTGAGAAACAGAATAACTAAAACTTAACAATAAATGAAGTAATAGGAAAACATATATCATATGCTGGCACTAAGCAATCATACGCTTGCGCTTTGCGGCTCCAACGATTCCACAGATGGACACTCCAACTCAGCAAGATCACGTACAGTGAAAGGGGGATATTCCTTCCTATGAGCAACCCGCACAAGGCCATCAATGGTGTTGATACTATGCAAGAGTCCCATTCTTCGCATCCTCAGTGCAGCACTCAGCAAATTGTTGTTGTGCGGTGAGAGGCTTTCATTTATATAAACTGGGGAGTCAGCTGTAAAGCCCTCAAGGTTGTTGAGAGCAAACTTAAATTTTCTGCTACGTCGCACAGCAGTCATAAAGGCCTTTGCTTCACGGAGACCTGAAAATTTGACAACAATTGGGTTGTCGCCAGTCTGTTTACCCCGTTTGAGGCGAAACGCATCAACATACGGTGAGAGTTGGTGTTGACGTCACTCAGCCTCTGATATCGTACCGCATCATCAGATAGACTGGACTTCATGGAGGCGAACGTTGGTGCTGTTGACCTCAAAATTAAAATCCGTTAAGCGTTTACTGATTTTAGACACTTTAGTCTGGAGAGTCTGCACTGCGTTGTTTACGTCCATCAGCTGGCTTCAATATGAGTCAGCGATGCTGCTAAGCCCATCCGTTAGACGGCGCTCCATAGAGTCCAGTCTGTCCGTTAGTGTTTTAAAGGTGGTGAAATGCTCCAAAAACTGAGCCTCGGACTTTTTTAGTTGTTTTACCAGGACGTCAATTTTTGCGGAAAATTTCTCTTCAACCGCAGATAAAAGCTCTTCGAAGGAGTTACAGCCGCAGGCACTTTCTGAAAAAGTTCTAGCAGCACTTCTGGTGGTGGCCGGTGATGGATTTTGCAGATTGTTGTTGTTGTTTTTTTTTGGAAGGCAATTTCACGGGAACTTTTGCTTTCTCCATTGTTCCGTTTACAAGGGATAAACTGCCAATATAAAGATGCAAACACGCACAATACCAAACGCGAAAAAGGGGGGTTGATAGGAAACACGATGTGACCAAAATTAATTAATTTAGTTATTTTTATGGTGATCTGGCGGTTAAAAATCGCGGAGCACAAACGGCAGCTCTACTCACTCACGCACATGAACATTCTCACGGTTAAGGTTCGCTCCATTGCATTGTCTTGATAAGTATGTTTGGGGCGGAAAAGTTCAATGCCTCTATCCAGTGGCGGATTTAAGTTCGACTGCGCTCTAGGCCCCGTCCGATATGGCGCCTTTTTTGCTTTGTAGTGATACTTTTTATAATGAAACATTTAATTTACGAATAATGAAAATATTTTATTATAAGCTTTATTAATTTGGGTGAAAACTCCAATTATATCCTCATAATCGATTTCTTGCACCAATTTTGCTTGGATATACAACATTGACCATGTTTACGCGAAGATACTTAAGCTCTTAACATCGCTATCAGTAGTAGTTTTAAGTAAGTTCTATTGCATGAGTAGACAACATGCAACATACCAACTCAATCAGAAACGATGATATTGATACTCCCTTTCGGCGATAAGTGAATTGATTTCAGTACAGAACCATGGTTTAGACTTATCACTCAAGAATTTAGTATGCAGGGGTGCAAATTCATCATATAACTGCACGGTAAACTCCTCAAAGATAGCAATTTTATCATCTATGTCTTCTGTAAAAATATTATCCCAGGGAAACAGGGTGATCCAGGAGCCGATCGCGGTTAATATTTTAAAAATCACAAGACACTATAGTTTTCCTAGTAATTGCGTCAACGCGAAAATTGTAATTAACAACTAGGATGTCGTGATCCAAATAACTTGAAGGAGAGATTTGATTTTGAAAGAGAATCATACTAGGTTCGCAGCTGAGTTCTTGATGAATCTATCTAGTTTTCTTGACTTTTTTAAAGCCGGCGCCAGATACAGCTTCAAAGATTTGAACACTCCGAACGAACAAACGAACGAACTACATATATCTCAAAATTTAATGGCTTTTTGTTGTTGCTTTTTGCAATTTTCTCTTGATTTCTTGTCCTAGCAACAATAGCAACGCAAGAACTGCCCGCCCTCGCCGTTGTCCTCTCTCACCCTCTTCACTCTAAAGCCAGTTCGCTCGTTCAGCTGTTTGCTGTTTTTCGATTTTATTCAAAAAACGGCTGATTTACTGTTACTGTTAAACAGTTTTGAAAAACCCTAGGTGGGAGTATTCTGCGTACACTGATACCTTATTCATGAAAATAGGTCGTAGGGTTACAAAAATACAGGGTGATTTGTAAAACTCTAAACAAAAAACTTCATAACGCCCTAGCGGCTAAACCGTTACGATTTCACCCCCCCACCATACGATTTCTTGTTCGTCTATTCAAAACCTATCCACAGCCGGCCGTTTTGTAACTTTATGCAATATACCCTGTATATAGGCCATTCAAATTAGATTTTTTAGTGCCAATCGAGCCATCCGCAAAGTCAAATATGGAAAAAATAGGAAAATTTCCGTCGAATTTGATGAACTACTTTTGGCGCCCGTAGACTTTTGGGAAAGTTTCCAAACGGCGTCAAAAGACGGCCAAAAACAGATTTTCGCGTGTTAAAAAAACTATACGTTGTACAAAGAAAAGGTTTATATAAATTTTGTAGAGCTTTTTCATAGTAGAGCTTTTTGCAAAATAATAAATAGTTTTTTCAAAATACGTTTTTTTTGAAAGCAAGACCTTTGTTGCCGAACTCGATTCGACGAACGAACTCGACGTTTTTGGCCTCAAAATGTTCTGAAAGAGTTGTGCTAATAGTTGTGTTTTGTGGGCACATTGCTACTTCATTGGAAACATGCGAAAAGATGGCCGGTAAAACGAAAAAACAAGTTCGGCCACAAAATTCGATTATTGGCTCACAAAACTCGATTTATTGCCTATCAATAGCTGCTACGTATTCAACTGGAGCTGGACGAACATCAACTTTTGTTGCCCGGCACATATAATTCCATGTCGGAAAAAGCCTCGGTTGGAAACCGTTGGTTTTTTGAGTCGCATACCTGTATCAAAATTAAACCTCACGCTGCTCTCCATCAAAAAGGTAAAAATACTTTTTTTCGTAGGACATGTAGTTTTGACGTTACACTGATAAAAAAAAATTCTTGGCTTAAAGCACTTTTTCTTGAACCAAGCAACTCATGTTTTGGATATAACGAAAACAAAATTGTCTCGGGATGAGCAATACTCATAGTCTTGGTTTTATTGTCTTGGATGAAGACCAAAGTTGACTTGAAGTTAAAAAATTTACGAAACCGATGATATTATAATTGAAAAAAATTCAAGTTCTAAAATCGGTCTTAATAGTTTGTGATACATTTTTAGAGCGAGAAAGTCCGGTAAACGAAAAAAGTCCGATGAATTAAGAATTTAGTTTCTTGAGTAAAAAATTAAATAATCTTAGTTCGAGAAAGAAATATCTTGGTCGAAAAATATAAGTATTGAGCGAAGAAATACTTTTGCTTGGCTCAAGAATTTCCAGTGTCTTCCTCTGAGACACCATTCTCATGTTAAGACTGAAAAAATTTTCTACTCAAGACAACGAAACGAAGACTATCGAATTGCTGGAATCAAGACAATTTTTTTATCAGTGTACTTTTAGTCTAAGAGCTGGAGACGAAAAAGTGCTTTCATCTTTGATGTGGGCAAACTCGATTGCAACTCATTCTATTACTAAAGGGGATTATATGTCCAAGCTTTCCGACACTTTTAGTGGTGCAGGACAAAGTTATGAAGGGTAAAAGAAGTCATCTTCTTATTGAAAAAATGTCATCGATGTGGCGCATGAAAATTTGTAGGATGGAAGACTATAAGGTACTTAATATAAATTCCAAGTCTCCGACAGCTAGGTTGGTGCAAAGTGGGTGGCTGACAGGGTTCAAGTTGCCGAAAATGTTTGCAAAAAGATCATAACGGATGAGCTTTCCATTATCAGACATGTAATATAATGTAGAAAAATTACATGTCTGGCAATTGCATGGCCCCTGCGTTCTCATCTGCAATGTCACTGACCATATTTGGGTGGCCATTTTGAATTTCGGTTATATTTCGCGGCCATTTTGAATTTCGAAAATCGGGCTACAACGTGCATCAAGGGAGACCCCACGGACCTTCGTGCAAAATTTAGAAGTTCAGCAATGACTGGTAATTTCTTTTTTTGCAAACTTCACTAAGAATTGGAACCCAGGCCAAATCCCCGCATCGGATCCACGCATTAAAGGCATTCACAGATCAACGCGAAACCGCGGAAGCGGGAACTGGAGCGAATTTTGGCGGGAGTCAGCGTGAGCGAGAAATTAGGAACCAATCACCCGCGAAGCGGGAACGAATGCGTCCCGTAAAATTTGTCTTCAATTCCACCAATTTCATCCCAAACTTGATCTTTCTTTTGAAAATTTTTATATACAGGGTAGCAAAAATCATATAAAAATTGATTTAGTTTTACTAAAATTCATTAGGTTTTTCAATATTCATCTTTTCTTCTTGCGGGAACTGCGCGAATGCCGGGAAAAACGCAGTATGCTGCAAACCGAAAACAAAACGCTGCAATCTCGCGTTCGCTACATAGAACTGACGCGTCAGTGCGAATGGTTCCATATCCCGCCATAGTTTCACGTCCCGCAAAAATTTCGGTCTCGCTCCCGCGGTTTCGCGTTGGTCTGTGAATGCCTTAAGGTACTACTACCGGAAAAACGACCAAAAATAACCACTTTTTTAATAATTTTTTTCTCAGCCGCTATGTTAGATATTATCAAGAAAATTTTTTTTATAACATTATTAGTCCTTAAAGGTTATAAAAAAAAATGTTTTAGTTTATTTCTATTTTTTGCCAATAAGGTAGGGGGCGCTGAAGTCAAGAGCTCAAAAAAGAGATAGTCCGATGAGTGAGAGATAATCTCAGAATTGAGAAGTTTGCAACAAAAAATTCGAACGGGATTTTATAAAGGAAAGTTTCTTACCTTGTAATTTACCGCAATTAGTTAAAAATTAAAAACAAAAAAAAAATGGTGCAAGTTTGAAAAAAAGTTTGACAAAATTGCATTTTTTTTCACCCTTTTTCACTTCCCAAATTTTTTTTCTTAATTTTTTTTCTAAAATGTGGTAAATTACAAAAGGGTATACCTTAACAAACAAAACGCACCCAAGTTTATTAAAATCGGTTCAGTAGATCCTGAGATTAACTCTCACTTAGTTGAAAAAAATTTATTTCAAGAAAAACGCGTTTTAAATTGGTTCAGTAGATCCTGAGATTAATTCTCACTCAGCTGAAAAAATGCAATTTCAAGAAAAACGTGTTTAATGTTTTGGTTCGCTTTATCCCTACTAATATTATAAACTCTGTCTGTTTGTCTGTTACGCTTTCGCGCCTAAACCGTTTAACCGATTTTGATTAAACTTGGTTCAGAGATAGATTAGACCTTGGAGAAGGACATAGGCTACTTTTTCTCCCGAAACAAAGGCTTTAAGGGGTTGAAATAGGGTATGAAAGTTTGTATGGGAGTCCGTCATTATTGAGTAGAAAATTATTAATGCCACCCACCATTTGAAATCGATTAACTTCAAATATTGCACACATGCGTAGTTTTCTTGACAATGCAATGTGACCATTTTGTACAAAAATAAAGATGGCGGTTTCAAGATGGCGGCCGTTTTTTGCATTTGTCTTCCTCGACCACCGACATGGGTATCAAATGAAAGGGTATGACAGGTAGAATACAATTAGCGGTGTAGTTTCATTCCAAATTCAAAATGGCGGCCAACACAAAAAGGCGGAATACATAAAATAGACTAAAAAATAGAAAATTTAACCGATCGACTTCAAATTTTGCACATACCCATAGTTCGCCTGACAGTGCAATCTGACCGTTTAGTAAAAAATCAAGATGGCGGTTACAAAATGGAGGCCGATTTTTGCAATTGTGTTCACCGACCCACCCACATGGGTATAAAATGGAACTGCATGACAGGTAGAATACAATTAGTTGTGTGGCGTCATTCCAAATTCAAAATGGCGGATTACCTTTTTCTTCACAACCCTCTCAGTATGGGTATCAAATGAAAGGGTGTGACGAATATAATTCAGTAATCTATATAACGTCATTTTAAATCTAATATTGCGGACACCACAAAATGGCGGGAGATATATCTTAAATTAATAAAAGAAAGTTCTGTATGTGTGCGCTATAGCTGGCGCACCAGTCATGGCAGAGCTTCGAAATTTTGCACGTATGCCCTTGGGGGTCTTCCATGATGCACCTCGAAGCCCGATTTTCGAAATTCAAAATGGCCGCCGAAAAATGACCGTCAGCTGTATGTGGGTTGTTCAAGAGTTGGGAAATCTGAAAATGTTCACATCTTAGCTCCAAATGGAAGAACAGTGGTGTAACTTTTTTTCTATTACGAATTTCCTTATAAAAATGAAGTAGGTTATTCTTCATAGTGTAAGGAAACGAAAAATGGAAAAAAAAGTTTTTTGAAATTTTTCCCGGTAGTAATACCCTACAGTGCTGTAACTTTTTTTCTATTACGAATTTCTTTATAAAAATTAAGTAGGTTATTCTTCATAGTATAAGGAATCGTAAAATGAAAAGAAAAAAAAATCGATTTTTTGAAAAATTTTCCCGGTAGTAGTACCCCACAGTGCTGTAACTCTTTTTCTATTACGAATTTCTTTATAAAAATTAAGTAGGTTATTCTTCATAGTATAAGGAATCGTAAAATGAAAAGAAAAAAAAATCGATTTTTTGAAAAATTTTCCCGGTAGTAGTACCCCACAGTGCTGTAACTCTTTTTCTATTACGAATTTCTTTATAAAAATTAAGTAGGTTATTCTTTATAGTATAAGGAATCGTAAAATGAAAAGAAAAAAAAATCGATTTTTTGAAAAAATTTCCCGGTAGTAGTACCTTAAATGAAATATAATTCCTATTATTATTATTGAGCACTTTCAGCAACTCGTCAAAGCCTCCACAATCACAGCCAGACTCCTCCAGCATGAAAGCCCACAGAAGACACAAGGTGCATGACACCTATGCCGTGTTTTTTTTAAACTGTTCTATTCTGTTCTGTCCTGGAACATTAAAAAAACGGCAAGGGAAATTTTCATTTTTATTTACATAAATTACGGCTTTGGGCATTTTAATTTCTTCTAATATTGCATAAAGATCGGTCTTATTTATCTCTCCATTAATTTTTCTCGTTTTTCATTCAGTAAACAAAACATTTTACTTTATTTGTCAACTGTCAAGTTAAAAAACGTATGTGAGAAAAGGAAAATTTAAAATTCCCCTTGTGCTGGATAGTGTTCTTGATAATTATCGGGGACAAGATTTTTGTATGGACGCTGTTCTGTTCTGTCCTGGAACAGATTAAAAAAACACCCCTCTAGACAAATAGCGAAGCTGCTCAGCCAAGACTCAGCAAAGTACAAAAGCTCGTCCGGCACGAAAGCTCATCCGAGGCACATGCAAGTTCAACCTAACTCCCAAGACCATATTCACACCCAACACAATAACCGATGACGTCACTGCGGCAGTGGCCGGATAGCATAACTACTGGTATGATCCGCCACAGTAATTTTTAGTTCTTTTTATCTATGCCGATTCAGCTTTTTGTACCGTTAAAGTTAGTTGGTGCAACTCACCCTTAATATCATATATTTTCGATCAATATTTAATTAAACGAGTTATCCCGAAGTTGCCAGTTACTCCCAAAGTCTAGAAATAACAAGTCTTTCATCTTCATAGAAAATTTTCCCGCCGTTAGTTGTGTGCGTGCATATACGACATCACTGCTGAGGAAAACTCAACGTACACATCGTGAACCCGGCGAGACAACGCCAAATTCTCTCTCTTCGATAAAGTATACTGAACAGAAAGGGAAGGAAAATTGAATCAGGTTTATTAACTGCGTTTTTTGTTTGGGACAAATATTGCGATCGATTTTTCGGCCACTTCCCGACATCCGGCGATGCTCAAATTTGGCACAAACCTTTGGTTCTGAAGACAATGCAATTTAGTATATTCAATTTTACGGTAAATCCAATATGGCGGCCACAATAAAATGGCGGATATTTCTGGAGTGGAATCTTGCGATCTATTTTTCGGCCACTTCCCGATATCCGGTGATGCTCAAATTTGGCACAAACCTTTGGCAATGTAGTATAATCAATTTTACGGTACATCCAATACGGCGGCCACCATAAAATGGCGGATATTACTGGATATTTCTGGGGTGGAATTTTGCGATCGATTTTTCGGCCACTTCTCGATATCCGGTGATTTTCAAATTTAGCAAAAACCTTTAGTTTTGAAGACAATGCAATTAGTGCAGTAAAAAAAGGCCAAAAAAAATGAAAAGATAGCAAGATTATGATTTTATCCTGTTTGGGGTATCACCAGGAGTATATTCTTAAGTTTTGAACCTCGTGAGCCTTGTGCTACTTTTGTTATAAACAATTAAAGTTTTTTTACCGCGTTTTTTGAGCTTAAAATGTGAATTACTCCGGTTCTATAAGTCGGATCGGGGCAAACTAAATACCAGTCTCTTCGTAATAAAAATGCCAATAAATTCTGGTTGGTTTCAAGTCTCTGAAGTACGTACATAACCTACAAAATTGAAAAAACGAAAAAAAAACACTATTTTTTTCATTTTAGTGCCCAAGACCGTCAACTAGACCAATTTGCATCAAACTTTCAGAAAATATATTTTTTGATATTATAAAAAGACTCTGAAAAGTTGGTGTCAAAATATTGAACCCATCCGCCAAAATTGCATTTGTTATCTAAAATTTGAAATGCCCGCCATTTCATGCCATTAAGTCCAAAATGAAAATTTTTGTTTTCAAAATGTAGATATCGACGCCAGCTTTCGAAAGCAATTAAAAAGAAATTTTTTTTCATTTGTTTATAACTCAAATAACAACAATATAAAGCTTGTAAAAAACAAGGAAGTTATTGCATTTTGCAACTAATATTTATGAAAAAACCAAAAAAAAATCGTTTCATTTAATTAACAATACTTACATTGTAATGCTTGTAAATAAGTTTCTATAAACCTTAAATTGTTTTTGAATATATTACATGAAATGAATAGGTTTCAAAATGATGCAGTCCAAATTTTAGCTCACAATGTGCATTTGTTAATTAACAATTGGACAAAATGCAATAAGTCAAATATCTGGAGTTGACGTTAACAAATATTCAATTTATTTTTTTAAATTAAAGGTCCCAAAACTCTCTACCTGATCTGATAAAATATTTTAAATTTATTTTTCAAAATGGCCGAAAAAATGCAATTGTTGTTATTTGAGTTATAAACAAATGAAAAAAAAGTAACGAAAATTACAATAAAAAATTTTCTTTTTAATTGCTTTCGAAAGCTGGCGTCGATATCTACATTTTGAAAACAAAAATTTTCATTTTGGACTTTGTTTAAAACTAAACATCGGCAACACCAGGTAAATTAAGATTCCTAGTTGTTATCTTATGGGACACTTTGAGTGTCATTCGTTGTCGAGGGACACTTTCAGTGTCACTCTCTTTTAAGGGACACTTTCAGTGTCATTCTATCTTTTAAGGGACACTTTCAGTGTCATTCTATCTTTTAACGGACACTTTCAGTGTCATTCTATAAGGGACACTTTCAGTGTCATTCTATCTTTTAAGGGACACTTTCAGTGTCATTCTATAAGGGACACTTTCAGTGTCATTCTATCTTTTAAGGGACACTTTCAGTGTCATTCTCTCTATTAAGGGACACTTTCAGTGTCATTCTCTTTAAAGGGACACTTTCAGTGTCATTCTTATGTTTTTGAGACAACCTTGTTGTCCTTCATTAGTTTGGGACATTTTATTGTCACTCTACATTTTGATTCCTTTTCAGTGATCAAGTTCCCTACAAGAATTTTGATGCCTCTTTTGTTCAGGAATTAATTAAGAAAGAAAAAAGACGGTGTCAGCGGAGAACACATCAACGCTATATATGGATATTTGAAGTTGACTCTGAAGAACAATTACGAAACATAACAATTCGCGGTATTTCCGTAATCGAAATAAAGTTGTTTTAATTAAATCTAAGACGTGTTCCTTATTATCCGACTTCCCAACATTTTTTGGTCCTTCGAGCCGGATTTTGGGGATACGTCTTAGAAACCGGTTCTTAAAGATTGCACGCGTCAACTTTACAATGAGAGTCAGTCACATCCATAACCGGATTGATCAACAGCAGTCGTATCATTATCGACTCGGTCAAAGCACGGGCTTTAATTAGTCAACGAAAAGACCTGTCACAAGAAGGCTTGTCGACTTGGCTGCAAGAAGTCCGGGATCAATGGAACTATTTTCAAAATAATCATACTGCTATTAATCTTGCTCTTTCAGAAGTCAGTTCTCCTGATTATTTCGAAGTCAAGAAGCGTTCATATTTCCAGAATGGCAGTTATCAAAACACTCGTGACAGCTGTAGCAGTCGCTACTTATCATGTATATACGTTTTTTTGTAGTAAGTTTTATTCAGGTAGTTACTCAGTTTCTGTGCTCGTTAATTTTTAATAGAGTGCTTTTGAATACGTCATAGTTTGGATTCTCACTACTACTAGGAAATACACTTGGAGAATTTAGCTTGACATATCACGTATGTATACACTGTACACAGAAACGAAATTTAAAAAACATAGACACACAAATATTGTTCAATAAAATAATTTTGAAATATTGTAATAGTGTTAGTTAGAAGTTCATTCGATTTGGAACTTCGACTATGTAAAGATTATAACGGTTATATAAAAAGATTATGTAATTTTAATTCTTTCGAATACGTAACCATTAAAGGTTGTATATAAAAATAAAATAACGATATAAAATAAAAACTTAAAGTTTATCTAAATATATATTAATGAAAATATGATTGGCAATACGCGCATAGCATATTGCAATGAGATGGAGTTTGGCCAACGGGATATTTAATTATACCAACACCCCATTTCATTTTGGTGACCCCGAGCTGAGAAGAGCAGACAACCTTTTTCAAGAGAAGAAAAGTAATTTTAAAAGAAGCCCTGAAGAAAATGTAGAAAATTTGTGAAGAAACAAGAGAAGAAAAACGAAGAAAGAAATTTTGAAGAGGAATTTAAAGGAAAAGAAGAAACTTATTTTACAATGAAGGGGAAGTTAATTACTCTTTTCAATTAAATATATTTTTCTTTTTCTCTAAAAAATATAAATTGTTCAGAATTACATACACATACATTACATTTACATAATTGAATATTGGTGACAATCCAACTTATTTTTCTTTCCGCATAAGGTGAATATTTTTCATTTTTCAGAAAGTTAAACGTGAATAAAATTTCGGTACAATTTATTTAAATTTGACTACTATTCGACTCTTAGCGCGAACGTCCACGGTTGTCGTATATAGTATCGCGAAGTTAAAGTAAAGTCGAAATTTTATTGAACTTCTTTTTACGTGAGTGTTAATAAATTGTGTTCAATATGAGTGTCCAAGGTGGTGAAAATGAAGGATTGAATAGGAATGGTGAAAGTATCAGTGCATCTGCTGTAAAGCTACCAACTTTCTGGTCCCCGTGCCCAGAGGCATGGTTTATTCTAACAGAGAGCCAATTTAACTCTAAAGGAATTAGATTGGATGAGACTAAATACGAACATGTCATCCAAGCTCTTCCTCTAGATATCATAATGAATGTATTGGATTGCATTCAAAACCCACCGCAAGAGAACAAATATGAAGCTTTAAAAACAACATTAATTCAACGTTTTACCGAATCTGAAGAAAGAAAATTGGAACAACTATTATGCAATTCTGAGATGGGAGATAGGAAACCATCAGAATTTTATAGATCAAGGGAGATACTTGCCGGAACTTCATCAAATTTAGGAAAGGACTTGATTAGAAAGCTTTGGATGCGAAAATTACCACCCAGTATTAATATCGCATTGATGTCTTCTGGAAAACAAAGCATCCAAGATCTTCTAATGTTAGCGGACAAAATTTTTGAAGTTTCAAGATTACAATATGTTTCATCCATCAGTGATTGTGCTTCAAATCCTTTTATAAACCAGTTAGGTTGCAATGTAAGTAGCATAGATTTTACTAAAAAGATTGATTATTTGGAAAATAAAATCGAAAATTTAACGGATTTAATTAAGAAACTTACAATTAATAGAGGTAATGAATTTCATCATAGGTCAAGGTCTAGAAGTAGAAGCCGTGATTCACATAATAATAATAATAATAATAATAAACCATTTTGCTGGTTTCATTTTAAATTCGGCGACAAAGCGAAAAGATGTGTTAAACCATGCAAATTTAATAACCAAAAAAACTAAATATCCCTTCAGCATGTTTTAAATATAATACCCCAAAAAAATCTAATCGACTATTTATTTTTGATAAAGAGAATAAGTTTAAATTTTTAGTTGATACTGGAGCTGATTTATCAGTCATACCGAATGCATTTTATGGAAAATGTAAGAGAAATCCACAATTAATTCTTTCTGCAGCTAACGGATCAATTATCCATACCTACGGAACAAAGCTTCTTAGATTGGACTTTGGATTAAGACGAGATTTAACGTTTCCGTTCATTATTGCAAGCGTCGACAAACCTATTATTGGCGCAGACTTTCTTTCAAGATTTAATTTGCTCGTTGATCTTAGAAATAAACGAGTGATAGATGGTAACACAGAGTTAAGTGTTAATGGAATCATTATTAAAACAAATTCTCCTTCACCCAGGCATTGTTCCTTTGATAGTGAATACAATAAAGTTTTATCTAGATTTCCCTCACTAACTCAGCCTCCACGCTATGATGTACCTGTTCAGCATAATGTAGTGCATACTATCACCACTAAAGGTCAATTACCATTTTCAAGACCTAGGAGACTCGACACGAATAAATTTAAAATAGCCAAATTAGAGTTCGAGCACATGGTAAAATTAGGTTTATGCAGAACATCGTCATCATCAGTCTCATCAGCACTGCACATGGTTCCAAAAAAGGATTCTACAGACTGGCGACCATGCGGAGATTACCGGAGACTAAATTCAATAACAATTCCAGACAGATACCCGATTCCTCACATTCAAAATTTTACGTTGAATTTGAATGGTTGTACCATATTTTCGAAGATTGACTTAGTGAGAGCTTATCATCACATACCTATGGCAGAAGAGGATATCTTTAAGACAGCAATAACTACACCTTTCGGTTTATTCGAATTTACTCGAATGCCCTTTGGACTTGCTGCTCAAACATTCCAACGATTTATGGATAGAGTTCTAATTAGTTTGGAATTTGTTTTTGTCTACATTGACGATATTTTGGTTGCAAGCAAAAATGAGGAGGAACACAAGAAACATTTGGAGCAAGTTTTTGCACGTTTAGAAGAATACGGGATAAATATTAATCCAGGGAAATGTCTTTTCGGTGTAAATACTATTGAATTTTTAAGTCACAAGATTACGAAGGACGGGATTCTTCCATCTGAGAACAGAATTAAATTCATTCAAAATTTTCCTTCACCAACTTCAATTAAACAGATGCAACAATTCATCGGAATGGTAAATTACTTCCATAGATTCATTCCACGACTAGCAGAATTGTTAAGCCCCATTCATATGCATTTAGGTAGGGAGCTCAAGAAACCTAAGAATTTAAAAAATTTTGAATGGACTGAAGAATGCGAAGACGCGTTCATAAAGGTAAAAAAGGCATTTATTTCAGCAACTTTATTAGTGCATCCAGCGGAAAATCCTATTTTGAAGTTGACTGTTGATGCATCAAACGTGGCGATTGGAGCGATGTTAGAACAAGTTAACAACGACGAGAATGAACCTATAGCATTTTACTCCAAGAAGTTAAGCAGAGCAGAAATGAAGTATTCTACTTTTGACAGGGAGCTATTGGCCATGTATTCAAGTATTAAACATTTTCGACATTTTTTGGAAGGTCGTGAGTTTACAGTATTCACGGACCACAAACCTTTAACATCTGCAATTTGGACTAAAGCGGAGAGGAGTCCAAGACAAGCAAGACATTTGGATTACGTTACCCAATTCACCTCTGATATAAGATACATCAAGGGAGAATCTAATGTCGTAGCAGATACTTTATCGCGAGTAACTATGGAGAATAACAATTGTGACGCGGTAAACGAAACCGAAATAGATTTAAACATTATCGCTGAAGCACAAAAGGACGATGTAGAGTTGAAGCATTTGGTTGAAAATCCAAGCAAGAATTCGAAATTTATTTTAATGGAAACAGATGTACCTTTGTCGGAAAGTAAAATCTGGTTAGAGTGTTCCACTAATAAAGATCGTCCATTCGTACCAAAAATATTACGAAGAAACATGTTTGACAGAATCCATAACTTGTCACATCCGGGAATAAGAGGTACTAGGAGATTAATTGCAAGAAGATATTTTTGGCCGAGGATGAATACTGATATTAATTTATGGGCGAAGTCCTGTATAGCATGTCAGAAGGCAAAAATCCACAGGCATACAAAATCTCCAACACAAAAGTTTCAGATACCAGTGGGAAGGTTTGAACACATCCATGTAGATCTGGTAGGTCCGTTACAGCCGGCAGAGGGATTCATATATTTGCTAACGGTCGTGGACCGATTCACCAGATGGCCGGAGGTATACCCACTGAAGAGTATGACAGCCAGCATAGTTGTTAAGACATTATATGAGCAATATTTTCCGAGATTTGGAATTCCATTATCAGTTACAACGGACCAAGGAGGTCAGTTTGAAGGAAGACTATTTGAAGAATTTTCTAAACTTTTAGGAATGCATAGGATTCGAACAACAGCGTATCATCCACAATCAAACGGCATGGTGGAGAGACTCCACAGGCAGTTAAAAGCATCACTTAGAGCTAAGATGAGTAATCCAAATTGGTTGTTGCACATTCCCGCTATATTACTTGGTTTAAGAACAACGGTTAAGGAGGATCTTAATTGCAGTCCGGCTGAATTGGTTTATGGGCAAACACTACGTATTCCAGGGGAATTCTTTGTGAGGGACCCGCACCACGTATCAGATCCAGCAGACGTAGTGACGCAGTTGCGAGGGCACATGCGGAATATTGTTCCAACGGACTCTAGAGATCAAAGAAGAAGTTTCTATATTCCAAAAGGATTACAGGATTGCGAATTTGTTTTCCTAAGGATCGACAGAAAGAGGGGATCCTTGCAGAATCCGTATGAAGGTCCTTTTCAAGTTATGAAGAGAGATAAGAAAGTTTTCACTATTAACGTCAACGGAAGAGTAACGGTGGTATCAATTGACAGATTAAAACCCGCTTTTATTGAAAAGAGGGAAGACACTGAAAAACCAGTAACTAGAAGTTCAAAGAAAAAAGTTTCATTTCGATTATAAAAATTTTTATTTCTTTTTCGTTTCTCGATGGTGGTTTTTATTTGAGAAATTATCGTAATACAGGCATGGACGCTCGCGCTGAAGGGGGAGTTATGTAGCAGTCGCTACTTATCATGTATATACGTTTTTTTGTAGTAAGTTTTATTCAGGTAGTTACTCAGTTTCTGTACTCGTTAATTTTTAATAGAGTGCTTTTGAATACGTCATAGTTTGGATTCTCACTACTACTAGGAAATACACTTGGAGAATTTAGCTTGACATATCACGTATGTATACACTGTACACAGAAACGAAATTTAAAAAACATAGACACACAAATATTGTTCAATAAAATAATTTTGAAATATTGTAATAGTGTTAGTTAGAAGTTCATTCGATTTGGAACTTCGACTATGTAAAGATTATAACGGTTATATAAAAAGATTATGTAATTTTAATTCTTTCGAATACGTAACCATTAAAGGTTGTATATAAAAATAAAATAACGATATAAAATAAAAACTTAAAGTTTATCTAAATATATATTAATGAAAATATGATTGGCAATACGCGCATAGCATATTGCAATGAGATGGAGTTTGGCCAACAGGATATTTAATTATACCAACACCCCATTTCAACAGCTACCTCGACGCGGTCATGGCATTATCATCTCTAGCAGAAACACTCCCGGAACGAAAAACTAGCAGAGCTGCCTCGCCAGTTACCTCAACCAACTCTATATCTGCTAATTTTAGATGTGCTCGATTACCTCGATTAGAAATACCCAAGTATGATGGATCGCTGTCCAAGTGGTTGTCATTCAAGGGAATGTTTTCATCATTCGTAATCAACGAATCCTCGCTTCCACTCGCAATGAAGTTGCAATATTTAAAAAATAGTTTGATTGGAGCTGCAGCTGACATTCTCGAAAATACAGAAATTGTCGACGAGAATTTTCAGCCAGCTTGGGATGCTGTTGTTTCCCGATATGAGAATCCACGACTATTAATTTATTCCTCACTCTCGTCACTCTATGCAATAAAAAAGATGACAAAGGAATGCGGTACAGATCTGGAGAAGCTCTACAATGCCACGATGCACGAAATTAGAACGCTTAAAATGCTTAAAGAGCCTGTGGAATATTGGGATTCAGTTTTGGTGTCTCTAACGATTAAAAAACTTGATTCAGAATCTATCAAATCGTGGGAACAAGAAATCGGATCATCAAAGGAACGTCCAACTTGGGCACGGTTTCAAGCATTTTTGGAAACGAGAATACAAACTCTCAATGCTTATGAGCATTCGCAATCCAGTAAGGCAGCTTCTCATCCACGTCCATCATCTGCACGTGTTCATTTCTAAGGATACCGTGATAGTACCACCCGCGAAAAACCAAAGTGTGTCCTCTGCCACGACAATCATTATATATCGCAATGCTCAAGATATACTCAAACCACAACAGCTCATCGCCGGGATCTCGTCAACAAATATCGTCTCTGCTACAACTGTTTGGGACATCATCCCTTAATGAAATGCCACTCACGAAGAAGATGTCTCAAATGCGCAAAGGCGCACCACACCTCACTTCATCCATTTGGAGAAAAAAACCCTTTGTTTAATTCCAAGCCAACCGATGCCACGACTGTCGAAGCAAAACAAGTCACCCACACACACCAAGCAGCATCCCGAATTGTTTTTCTACCGACCGCGGTGGTCACGGTTATCAACCATCATGG
The DNA here is from genome assembly GCA_963855945.1 of Thereva nobilitata. NCBI lineage: Eukaryota > Metazoa > Arthropoda > Insecta > Diptera > Therevidae > Thereva > Thereva nobilitata. The sequence continues at coordinate 94,497,750 of OY979695.1, forward strand.
AAATCATTTAAAGGCGCGAGTTCTGTTGGATCAGGGATCGGAAATCTCCCTCGTTTCTGAGAATCTGGTGCAAAAACTCAACATTCCACGACAATCGTGTTCATTAACATTGAATACTATAGACGAGAAAACCAGTAAAGCTAGAGGCTCAGCGAATCTCCTTCTCAAGCCTCATTTTGACTCGCCTTTTAAGCTAACTGTCAACGCAATCGTCCTGCCGAAACTCACAAGCTTAATCCCCCATAAATCCATCACCAAAATTCAGATGCCGCATCTAAAAGATCTGCAATTTGCTGATCCACTGTATAATCAACCGGGAACAATTGACATCATCTTGGGATCTGATTTGTACGGAGAGCTGCTTCAAGGACCCATCATCAAGGGACATAGTCATTCACCAGTCGCTCAGCTCACCTCCTTCGGCTGGATTATCTCTGGTCCATCTCCACGGGAATACCAACCTGAACTGACAAATATCTATCACTATTCCATTGACGATGACCTTCATCACTCTCTAGAACGGTTTTGGCATCAAGAAGAAGTTCCACATACATCCGCCAAGTTACTTTCTGCAGACGATCAAGAATGTGAAAATCATTTTAAAGCCACCCATCAGCGAGACTCTACCGGAAGATATATCGTTAGACTACCGTTTAAGAACAGTAAGAGTCAACTCGGCGACTCAATGCCATCAGCTGTTCGAATGCTCCACTGCCTACACCGCAAGTTTGAAAATCACACTGAGTTTTATGAAGCTTATAAATCCTTCCTTCATGAATATCAACTCTTGGGCCACATGGTAGAAATTGCCGCCACGGACGAAGATTCATCTCCATCATTCTACCTCCCACATCATGGAGTCATTCGAGAAAGCAGCTTAACGACAAAGCTACGTGTTGTCTTCAATGGATCGTGTCGAACAACAAATGGAATTCCTCTCAATCAGGTCCTGAAGACTGGACCCAAACTCCAGATTGATTTGATTGACGTCCTTCTCTGGTTCCGTAAATTCAAGTACGTTTTTTCCTCTGACATGGAAAAAATGTATCGTCAAATACGAGTTCATCAGGATGATTGGAATTATCAAAGGATTTTATGGAAAGACGGAAATCGGTTGATTAAATACCAGTTGACTACCGTGACTTATGGACTTGCTTGCGCCCCATACCTCGCTCTAAGAACAGTCAGTCAGCTCATTGAGGATGAAAAGAACAAGTTCCCATTAGCAGTCGATACCCTCACCCATGGACGCTACGTTGACGATGTTTTTGGAGGTGCCGATACTATGGTGGAAGCTCAGCAGACAGCGCAGGAAGTCGCCCGGACTTTCTTGGAATTCTACGACCGATTGCTTCTGCTTTAATGTTCCACCGAAAATTAAGGACTGGTCAAAAATAACCAAACGGTCAGTCCTATCCAAACTCGCACAATTCTTTGATCCGCTAGGATTCCTATCACCTATCTTCATCCCATTTAAAATCTTCATGCAAGAATTATGGACTATTAAACTGAGTTGGGATGATCAACTCGGCGAATCACAAAAACTTACCTGGCAGCAACTTCTCCAGTCTCTTGACGGCATCAGCAACCTCAGTATCCCTCGATGGATTGGGACCATTCAGACGGGACAAATTGAAATTCATGGGTTTTGCGATGCCTCGCAATCCGCAATGGCTGCAGTGATTTACATTCGAATCCGATCATCTACTCACCATGCAACTGCTTCACTTCTATGCGCAAAAACCAAAGTTGCTCCACTAAAAAGAATGACGATTCCAAGACTTGAACTTTCATCAGCAGTTATGTTGACGAAGCTCGTCGCTTATTGTGCGAAAACGCTTAACCTTGAAATCGCTCCGTGCTTCCTACGGACAGATTCCTCGATCGTCCACACGTGGCTCAACGAACATCCATCGAAATGGAAGGACTTTGTTCACAATCGCGTCTGCGTAATTCAAGATCAGTTACCTAAAGCAACTTGGAAACACATTCCAGGAAACATGAATCCAGCCGATTGCGCAACAAGAGGGCTCTCGGCTAACGGACTCAAGGATTATAATGCATGGTGGACTGGACCACCATGGCTTGTCCAAGAATCATCAACCTGGCCTTCTAAATTGCCATCACGTGTTGACAACCCCAGCACTTTAGAATGTCGTCCAATTAATGTTCACACTAATCAAATCATCTCCAACGATTTCCTGAACCGCTTCTCTTCTCTTACTACGCTGGTTCGGATCACTGCAATCTGCAAACGAGTTTGTCAACGCCTTCGTAAGAAACAACATGTTCCTCTCAACAATCCCATTACTCGCGAAGAAATTGAAAACGCGACCATCGTGTGGATTAAGTACATTCAATCAGTCTTCTTCAAGGACGAAATCGACCATCTCACTTCAAACCAAGCGCTCCCGAAATCGACAGCAATAATTCGATTGATGCCATTTCTGGACAAGAACGGACTACTTCGAGTCGGTGGGCGTTTGAGAAACTCATCACTGCCATCATCAACGAAACATCCGTACATTATTCCACGATACTCGGACTTCACAACTCTGTTAATTCGAGAGGCACACGACAAGACACTACATGGTGCGACCCAGGAAACACTCACCTACCTTCGTCAAAAGTATTGGGTTATTGGCGGGAGAGCACCGGTCCGATCCTTCATCCTCAAATGTGTTCGGTGCACCCGATATAGACGTGCTTTTGCCAAGCACCTCATGGGACAACTACCAGCAACTCGAGTCTCGTCTGTTATACAACCTCAGCAATTCATCTTGAGATAGTCAGCGATTACTCAACGGATGCCTTCCTTGCCGATTATCGTCGCTTCACTGCTCGTCGAGGAATTTGTTCCACCCTCAATAGCGATTGTGGTACAAATTTCAAAGGAGCTGATAAAGAACTATCCAAGTTATTCAATGCAGCTTCAAAGGAACTAGAGCACCTAGCATCAATCATTGCTAACGATGGCACTAAATGGGTCTTCAACCCACCAGCAGCACCTCATTTTGGTGGTAAATGGGAGGCTGGAGTCAAATCCATGAAATACCATCTACGACGAGTTGTTGGAGAAACGTTGTTAACCTTTGAAGAAATGTCCACCTTACTAACACAGCTAGAAGCTGTTCTTAATTCTAGACCGTTATGTCCTCTCTCCAATGACGCAGAAGATATGGACGTTTTGACTCCAGGCCATTTTCTTATCGGTCACCCTCTCAACTTAGTTCCTGAACCAAACCTGGAACATCTCAAAGTCGGACGTCTGTCACGATGGCAACATCTAAGTCAAATGCTGCAAAGTTTTTGGCGTAAGTGGACCCAAGAATATCTCCAACGATATCAAGCTGTGTACAAATGGACATCACCATCACCTCAACTTACTACTGGCGCACTTGTGTTCATCAAAGATGAAAGATATCCACCATCTAAATGGCCTGTTGGCCGTGATACCCAGGTTCACCCAGGCAAAGACGGTATTGTTCGAGTGGCTACCATCAAAACCAGCACAGGGGTTATTACTCGACCAACTACCAAATTATGCCCTCTTCCCATTGAGTCAACCGAATCAGGTCATTCGCTCTATTAAGGGACACTTTCAGTGTCATTCTCTGTAAAGGGACACTTTCAGTGTCATTCTTATGTTTTTGAGACAACCTTGTTGTCATTCATTAGTTTGGGACATTTTATTGTCACTCTACATTTTGATTCCTTTTCAGTGATCAAGTTCCCTACAAGAATTTTGATGCCTCTTTTGTTCAGGAATTAATTAAGAAAGAAAAAAGACGGTGTCAGCGGAGAACACACAACGCTATATATAGATATTTGAAGTTGACTCTGAAGAACAATTACGAAACATAACAATTCGCGGTATTTCCGTAATCGAAATAAACTTGTTTTAATTAAATCTAAGACGTGTTCCTTATTATCCGACTTCCCAACAGACTTAATGGCATGAAATGGCGGGCATTTAAAATTTTAGATAACAAATGCAATTTTGGCGGATGGGTTCAATATTTTGACACCAACTTTTCAGAGTCTTTTTATAATATCAAAAAGTATATTTTCTGAAAGTTTGATGCAAATTGGTCTAGTTGACGGTCTTGGGCACTAAAATGAAAAAAATAGTGTTTTTTCTCGTTTTTTCAATTTTGTAGGTTATGTACGTACTTCAGAGACTTGAAACCAACCAGAATTTATTGGCATTTTTATTACGAAGAGACTGGTATTTAGTTTGCCCCGATCCGACTTATAGAACCGGAGTAATTCACATTTTAAGCTCGAAAAACGCGGTAAAAAAACTTTAATTGTTTATAACAAAAGTAGCACAAGGCTCACGCAAGCGCGGATCCACCGTTGTGGGCACGATGGGCATGCCCACAACCCTAATAGACTTGTGGCGTCACACGTTCACAGTCTATTGGGTGGTGCTACACGGAGACTCAAGAAGTCGTCCGAAATCAGATTTAAGGTCTCGTTATTTAATGCTACACGAGGCTATCTTCGGCTTAGAATAATTCTTTACCCTACATGAAAGCTTTGATGGTGTGTTTGTATACCGCGGTCATTGTTTACATCTGAGAAGGGAGAAGAAAAAGAAATGTGCGTATGAGTTAGTTTTCACCCCGGAAATTTTTGGGTGAAAATTCTTTCGTTAAAGTTTCGTCATGTGCGTCCTTCTTTCTCTCCACTCCTTCGTTTCTTTCCTATAAAACCGGGTTTTTCGTACTTCTTGAGTCTCCGTCTAGCACCGCACATTGAGATTGATAGGCTGATGAAATTATATCCTATGCCTCCAAAAAAAAATATGAGTGTGCTTAAGACACTTTAGAAGTAAAACTTTTT